>OX402580.1:0-1200000 GCA_948098905.1 Tiliacea aurago | reverse complement strand
CACAGGTTGTTAAACTCATTGGAAACACAAATAAAAGTTTCTCACACAAATATCAACCAATAAACGAACTGGTACAGGAGGCTCGCCGGCAGGACGAGGATATTACAAAATAACAGTAGAACGCGTTTGTAATCGAAACCAAACGGCATTAACGTTAATTGCAACAATGTGCTCATGTAACATACCCGTAACTTCACCTAGTCCAAATATGCAGCACACAAAACAGACCAATCTAAACCCTATGTCAAAGACGTAAAGTTTAGATTAAGTTAAGCAGTAATTCAATATGTACTTAGTAAGTTTTGCGCAACATATATGTTTAAAATCAAGCAGCGTGCGCATAGCGGAACGCATTCTATTTTAGGGCTCACCTCTATTTTTCTTTTAGCCTTATTTTCATTGACATAAAGTTGATAATCGCTTAGAATTTATCGCCTTTCCAATACGTCACATTGTCAATTAGGTGTACCGTAAAGTTACGATGAAAAATGCGGAATTATGTAATTAAGTGGAGTGATAGTGGACACTGATTGAATTGTTCTCTTAGTTAAGTAATCGGACAGTGACAGGCAATTTGTTTTGTTCTGATGGATATCTTACAGTAGCCGAGAGTACCTACAGTGCAGTGGCGAGATCTTATAAAATGGCCGTTCATTAAGAGTTAATGATAAGTTAACACCTACGCAAATATTGCTCCGTATGAGTAATTTTGATTATTTTGAGACTCAAAAAGAGAGAACAATTTAGAGAGATACTTTAACATGCCAACCAATAGCCTAGAATCTGTTGATAGAATTTATAGGAGTTCAGGACAGATATGGAAAGAAAGACATGAAAGAAAAATTGTTTATTCTGAGACATGTGTATGACCTTTCCATAAATCGCAGAACAATTTTTCGTGGATGAGATGGCTACGACTCGAGTTAAGTCAAAGAAATGGCAAACTTTGTGATATCTAATCAACATTCTATCCATTTCCAGAGGCCAGCAGCAGGCAGCAATTGATTGCAATATCATTAGAATTGGAAGTTTGGATGAAAGAAAAGCCAAATCTTCCCAAATAGATAGATAGCAGTTGGATGCAGCAGCAACCAACTTCTATCCATTTGGGAGATGGTCAGCAGATCATCTCCCAAACACACAATACTTTCGTGGACTCTTTCAACATTGCACTGGTGGACCTTCGTCCACTTTCAAAGGTTTCTTCATGCTACGTAGCGTTTACACACGGCTAAAGACTTCAACGGATGCCACGCGCTAACATATTCTAAGCCATTGAAATATATTAATGTATCTAATCTACAAGTCTAAAACAATAACTTTTTTTAAATTGAAAGTTTTTGGTTTCTGTTGGAAAAGCTGGATTCAAGGTCAAAACTGCAAGGACATCTACTAATAAACTGCTCCCTCATTGCATAACACACCATCAATCACAATAAGAATGATTTTGAAGTATTATATATTAAATTGCTAATCCATTATTTTATTATGTTCGAAAAATTTGTCTGCTCAACAACGTAAATAACGCAATGAACTGTCAAAATGAAACCCATCGCTACTGTACGCGTTCTACGCAAATGACCCCGCTGTTCAGTTTGACTATCAACTGTTCAGTTCGACTATCAACTGTTCAGTTCGACTATCAACTGTTCAGTTCGACTATCAACTGTTCAGTTCGACTATCAACTGTTCAGTTCGACTATCAACTGTTCAGTTCGACTATGAACAGTTCAGTTCGACTATCAACTGTTCAGTTCGACTATCAACTTTCAAAACTGCAAAATTCTCATAATATCTACGCTAAATAGCTATGGTATATTTCAAATCAAAAAGCTTGCTCTAATTGTATGCAATATTCGCATTTATCTCAGAACTCATAATATTTTCAACACGCGTGGCCGATTTATTAACACATTATGATTTACGCATCCTTAAACATTAGATTTTATTTGCATTAGGAAACGCTAAGTAATCTAGATCGATATAAAAAAGCGCTTTAATTCTATTCAAGAAACAGCCATTGTTACGAAAATGTGTAACCTACAAGTATGAAATTATGAAGTGCATGTAAAAACAATGCTCTTACTTGTGTTATCAAAATAAATAATAAACCTTGCACGGGCTCCAAATAAAAGTTATCATGTAGGTAAAATAATAAACCTTGCACGGGCTCCAAATAAAAGTGATCATGTAGGTAAATACATAGTTGAAGAAATGTTTGGACTCGCACACATTTTTGATGGCAGTGATGATACAAAAACAGGTAGTCCGTCCTGATTCTGTAACAATTTTCTCAACACAATGGGGAAAAACACTGCAATAAAATAATACAAAACAAAACTATATAATATTGTGGCCAATCCAATCTATATAATATCAGACACGAGGCTTCATAACCACAGTAACATTATAAAACAAAATCCCACAAAAAGTACTTAAATAAAAAATTTAATGGCCGCCATACAATTCATACAATGCTTGTTTGTATAACCGACAAAGGCCAGTGAAAACGCTCCCATACATACAATCATACAGTAGGTATATACTGCACATTATTGTTCCACAAAGGAAATTCCGCTTTCCATTGTTTGGTGAATTTAACAGGAAGCGGCCGATGCTCAACGGTTTGTTTGATTAACTCTTATTATTGGTGTTTGATGGCACACGACACGACACGAATCACAAGGTTCCACCACACAAGTTTATAGACATTACAGATTACGAATGTTCACTCCAAAGGGTAGGCGCCTAATTTTATACCTAACGTAAAGACGACACTTAAAAAACTAGGACCACTGTAAATTACAATGCTTTCCGTCCTTAGGCTGCCTTGAGCGGAAGGCAGAATCAAAAGGGACACAGACTACTGACTGGGAAAATGTTAACGTATAGGGAGGGGTTACAAGAAAAGCTGTAAAAGTTGGAATACCCCAAAAGTGAATGTAAGTTAAAAGAACCAATTTGAAAAAGACACTTTATGTTGGTTTATATATATAAACAGACTCCGAAAATACTTGAAAAGTACCTTAGAACACAAAAATCTAAATTTTCTAAAGACTAAAACGCAGCATATCAGGTTGCCCAGAAGCCGGTTGAGAAAGCCCCAAGATGTAATTTTTTTACAATAATTGAATGCTCTACCCCTAACTACGTACATGTAGTTTTTGCCTTTTGTCAGCAGCTAGTAACACATCACGTGGATGAGTGGATAATCGTTTAGTTTGTCAGCAGCTAGTAACAAATCACGTGGATGAGTGGATCCTCGTTTAGTTTGTCAGCAGCTAGTAACACATCACGTGGATGAGTTCGATCCTCGTTTAGTTGGTCAGCAGCTAGTAACACATCACGTTTGGATCCTCGTTTAGTTTGTCAGCAACTAGTAACACATCACGTGTGGATCCTCGATTAGTTTGTCAGCAGCTAGTAACACATCACGTGTGTATCCTCGTTTAGTGTTCTTGGCTGTCAGCTGACTTTTACTTATCAGCAATGAACTTAAAATATTTCATTGTATCGTCTATTCAGAATCATCAAGCTATGGTCTGTTATGAAGTGAAACTTGATGTAGATTTTACACACGTATCATGCGGCATTGAATAACGAAAACGTTATTGATTCACACAGAATTTGCTCAGATTTAAAGATTAGCCTGGAAACTTCGATCATATACCTACTTGGTTGTGTAAAAGTAGAAATACAATCCCAATAATAATATAAGAAGTCAGTAGCGTCAGTGACAATGAAGGGTTCCGTATTTGGAATGAATTTATCCCAAAAATAAACTTAACATTGTAGTTGAAAAACATGTTCCCCATACATTGATATACGTCACGGTCAATTTTCCAACTGCAAATTTAAGTTGGTCGACTATTACTCTTTAACTTGCAAAGACTACTTAGCTGTGATAGCTTTGTTTTTTTTTTCTAAATAGGCATCTCGCAGGTCAACCTTTTGATAGTTTTCGTTTTAACTTCGCTAAATTATATATCGAGTCTGAAAAGGAAGAACATCGTAAGCGACATAAATTCAAATTTACAGGAGAGGTTTTTTATTGATTACTTTATTGATATTATTTAATTATTTATTGAAAAAGTGAAATACCTACATTATGTCGCTTACGATGTTCTTCCTTTTCAGGCTCGATATTACTGCCATGATTTTTTCCACTTATCCAAAAACAACCATTGAGCTGGCACTCTCTGGTAATTTAACTGGCCGTTACCCTACAATCTGGGTTATTTTTTTTTTCAAGATTTGATTTTACCATTTTGTCGGCGTGATTAATATGTAACATATATCCGTGCCAAATTACAGCATTCTAGTACTAAGAGTCTCTGAGCTAAGCTGCAGACAGACAGACGGACAGACGGATATTGCAAAACTACAAGGGTTCCTTGTTGACTACGGAACCCTAAAAATGTATCTTAAGGTATTCGGAAAAATATTAAAGAGAGAGAAAAAATTGGAGAGAAAATTAGAGAGAGATAGGGAACATTGACAATAATTTACGCCTCACAAAACTAGGTGACTCTCCTGCTGCAGTTAACGATGATGACGTGTTCCATACAACAGGTTACTTATATGGACCATTCACAGCATCACTGAGCAGATACTTAAGTATTTACAATTTCGATCCCGTTATGTAATCTAAGCTATAATAATGAAACATTCACGAAGAAAACCCAATAAAACTTTTTGCATAACTGAATCGATATTACAATGAAGATTCTCAATTATTGGTGACGCTAGAAAAAAGACGCGATAAGCTAGGTACAAAAAAACACGAATTTATATTTGATTAAGAAGACCGGTAACAAATACGACGAGGCTACAAACAGTAGTGCGTTGAGCAAGAACCGAAAAATCAATCTATACATTTTTAGGATCGTAACATTTCGTCAGAAAGGTGAAAAGTTGAAAACGATGCCTCACTAATCTTTTATGAGCACTGAGGCCATCTTTCTAACAATACTCCTTGATTAATCCAATGAAAAGCTACAACATATTGTATTGTTTAACATTAGTGGATAGAAAATCAATGACAAGTACAAGCCTGCATTGAATTGATGGGTTTACACGACCATCAATGGCATAGCGAATTGTACAAATTCATGTACGATTTGAACTTGAAATAATACGGGTCAAATGAGAAACGTGTGTCGATATTTCGTAAAAAAGTCATAGTTGTTTAATATCGATATTGTATTACAATGATTTTGAAGTATCAAGTTTACGAAATTATTAATATGATAAGTGTTAGGTCGTAGTTCACAGATGTTACTTAATTTAATTTAAGTAGGTACTTTAAGATTTTTACGACCAAATCACGCGCAGCTCGATATGCAATAGAAATCAAATGGGATTTTTAACAGCGTTTTCATTGTTATTTCGAAATTACCTACTCCTTCAAAAATATGAAATATATCTTTAACCGATATAATGCTGCATCTGTTTCTTAAATTACTTACCGTTGCTAAGCAAAAACAAATTTTGGAACAGTGATCAGTTGATCATAGAAGCAAAGCAAAAGTCGTCATCTACCTACCCACTATAGGTAGGTACACCAAACCACATAGAGATAATACAAGCAGTACAATCTATTTTAATGTTATGCATAGTTTAATTCTAATATGACCGTGTGTCGAGGCTAGCTGGCTGGTAGGTACTTACTAAGTACTACCTGTACGTGCAATGTCATTGATAAAATGTAACAAGAGTTTCAGGGATAGTTTTTGACGAACATCATTGGCTGAACAAGGCTAATTTGTAATACAGAGATAAATAATTACCTAGCCAGAAAAAGCTCCAAACTAAAATGTCACCAAAATACTCGTAGATCTGCATTGATCGATTGCAGACCATTATGGATCCGGGATTCGGCAATTCTTAGCCCTGGATTACGTTAAAGAAAGGATAGGAAACTGAGGACACGGCCAGAAATACCTCAGATGGCTCTAAAATTCAGAATACTGTTCTTCCATTCCATTCCATTTCATTGGAATCCTTCCATTAAAATGTATAGCAGCACAGATTTAATCAGTAGCCTGGATGTATTTCGTCATGTGTCTTGGCATTTACGAGCCCTAGAGCGGTGAAGCAACGTGTAACCGGTGAAACATCTAAAGGTTCTCATATTTGAGCTTATAGTATTTTCGTCGAGACTAGAAGAAACTAAGCCACATTTTTCTGTTTTTTTTTTTTTATTTAGTACTTAGAAATACACGGCAAATAAAAAGAAAATAGGTACTTATGATTTATGTTATAGCGATTTCATGTTGGTTTTCAGAACAATAAAATAAAATGCTATTTGCGCTACTGATTTATTATTTTATTGTTATGCATTACTGTAAGCGGAAAATGTCACGTATGGTGTAGAGAAATGTATCAACTGGCCATCTAAAGTTAAAGGAATAATAACTTTGTTTTACAAACTAACATTCGAGTTATAAATTTAAAGGAATTACGAGTATTTGATTGAGGATTTTGCAGAATCCAATCCTGTTTTAAACCCAAATGAATGATCGACAACTGTAAAAACCACACAAAACCGTAGCTTTCATAGATTATTTGAATGAAACACACATGTTACATAACCCAAAGGCTGCAACCACAGTTAGTGAAGTAGTAACCGAGTACCTATGTACGTTACGCTTTGTGATGCAAATGAATGGTTCGCACGCCTTGCGCAAGAGTTGTCGGCCGCGGAAGGTCGATGCCTCTGTTCGTCATCCGCTGGCTAGGATTCTTCTGTTTATTTACCGTTTTATTTGACAATTTACGATGTTGTTTATATCCGCTGTTGTTGAATTTATGTGTCGTAGAAAGGTGCGATTTCGCGAATCAATTTTGTGGTATTTGGTAACTATTTACTCGTAGCATGTTATGATCATCATCGATAATCGCTAAAAGGTTCAAAACGTGGTAACTTATCTACTTCATAAAGACCGCTGCAATTAAAAGGTCGAACCAAAATAATGATCTTCATTTGGATTTTCCGGATAAATTAACCGTCAAATAGCACGTGTAATATAAAAATAAAATCAACAAATGAAGGGAAACCAATCCAATTGCACGTGAGTCAATTGTTTTAATTTCAACGTAGGTATTAGAATAGGTAACTAACGAAGAGTGATTAGTTAATCATTAATCGTCAATAAATTAATCTGAATGGTGGAAACGTTTTGGTCGATTAGCTGGGATTGGAAGTACCTAAGGCCGTTTTGGAGCATTTTAGTATAGTTTCTATTTTGGTTTTACATGTTCACGACTGTATTCCGCGCGGGGTTAGGCAGCGGTGTAGCTATAGTACCTACATCCACATTTCGCCAGTTATCAGGAGCGCAGCCTCCTTACAACCCGATTCCTATCGGCTTCCCTTCGGAACAACCAGTCTTTTCACCACTTGTGTGTATCACATTACAAATATTTAATACCAGTTCAAAACATCATATAATATTAAAAACATTACAAAAATGCCTAAATTGTTTGACTAAACAAACAATTCCATAGCTGGCGTTAAATTTAGAAAAGGTTTGAGTAAATTAATTTTGGTGTTATCTAGAGTTTATGAGAACTGAACAACTTTTTCTTCGGCTTACCTCTAATAAAAATTATAGCTTCGCTACTGCCAGTTATGTCAAAGTCAAAGGTAAGTAAACTAAAATAAACATTTATTTGCA
This sequence comes from Tiliacea aurago, assembly GCA_948098905.1. Lineage (NCBI taxonomy): Eukaryota > Metazoa > Arthropoda > Insecta > Lepidoptera > Noctuidae > Tiliacea > Tiliacea aurago. Next base: position 1,192,321 of record OX402580.1, on the reverse strand, counting down.
TACATTGTAGGTACAGTAAATAAGATGTGACAGTTAAAATATGGGTGATCCTTGTATAATCTACCTTATCTTAGGCATGCTGCATGCAACACTATTATAAAATTAGTGAAGACATAGTTAAATAATGTTTGTGGTGTTACAGTTGTTAATGTTTTAAGTCGCATGTATAGGGGGCGAGCCTATTGCCATCACCTGGCCACAAATCCAGACTCCGGGCTGCTACTGAGAAATTCTAGATGGAAGAACCCAACAGCACTGCCCGACCCGGGAATCGAACCCAGGGCCTCATGCTTAGCAGTAGCGCTTGCGACCACGAGACCAACGAGGCGGTAAAAACTATTGTTATGAACCACCCGCGGTGAATGATTAATGATTAGATGGCCTCTCTAATATTTTACACCAGCGCGTGCCAAAAAAAATGCTTCGTTTTCGACTTTAATGAAAATGGTCCTTTGAAACAATTTCAGGGTGCATTTTCATCATCCAAATAAATAAAGTCCCTTCATAGATAAACTCAGGGTTTACAGACCACAATAGGTCTGTAAGCCCTGAGTTTACAGGAAACCGTTCCCCGGAGGGTTAGGTGTATGATAAGAATGATAGTCGTCATTTCCCATTTATCAAAATAAATGGGAAATCATTTCAAACTCAAACTCAAAACTCAAAGCATTTATTTCAATTAAACCAATTACAGGCACTTTTGAATTGTCAAAGAGTCGGTCAGTTAGTCAGAAAGTTGAAGCTATTTGCCCATTCCAAAACGTAGATCTCTATGGAGAAGAATAGGCAAGAAACTCCAAGGACACTCTTTTAAATCAAGATATTACAAAATCCTGGGTACATTATTCTTGTCGCTTCTATATGTGAGAACAATGTAAAAATATAAATTATTTAAAAAACAATATAAAATATTACAAATAAGCCCTGGCAGATAGGAGAAGACCAGTCACAACTGACGGCGCCCGTTCACGAGCATGACGCGTGGATCAGCACCATCCAGCTCAACCATTTTGTAGGGAACCGAATGATCCAACACACGCGCCACCATCAGCGAGACATTTAAGTGAGCATGACATACTCTTAACTGCCAAACTTTTTTAAGTCAACATACATCATAACATAATAAACGGCTCCATGGTACTCACATTTACAAAAATTGAAAAAATGCTTTTAAATTATACAAAACTATAGCTTGCAATGCATTTCAGAGATAAATAAAATTTTACTAGCAAAAGGATAAACATAATTACCTATTGAAGTATTCAACAACTAAAACTTGATTAAGTACTTTTTATATAATAAATATGATTGTAATGTCTGAACATAAAAAAGGGGGGAAGCATCTCTTCCAAATATTATAATTTTAACAAGTGAGCCCAAGTGGTTGTGGAGCAGGACCAGCATTAAGCCAAGCATTTTTATCTACGATATAATCATCCAACCTATAATATGCTTGTCTACATAGTTCTTCATAGACTTCAGCCGAAAGACGTCCACTGCTGGACATAGGCCTCCCCCAAAAAGGGGGGGATTTGCCATAATCGCCACGCTTGGCAGGCGGGTTGGCGATCGCAGTATGGTTTTAAAAATGCATAGAGAACGCTGCTGCCCATTCTCTAGTAAGTCCCTTAGTCACCTTTTACGACACCCACGGGAAGAAATGGGATAGTGCTATTCTTTACGTCCGGCACCAAACGGACAGAAATGGAAAATGATGACTATCATGTCTCATACAAAATGGAAACCTCTTGCACCAATAAATCTTTTTTTTTTTGGTGGGAAATTATCAAATAACTTCTCCCGCTCTGCGTGGAGCGGGAGGGCGTGTCAGACTTTTACTGACTCATGTTCCTTCCGTTGCCTCTGTGCCAGGGCCACGATATCCCTTTCGGACAAACTCGCAACCCTGGCAGGATATAACACGGTCTAAGGTACTGTAATGTAGGTACTAGGTAGGTACCTACATTACGTTCGTTTAATCTCCAAAATAATTCGTCAACCGTTACCTTGGTACGGGACAAACGAATGTGATTAAAAACTAAAACAGATAAATAAAAGTCATAATTTAATACTAGATTATTATGACACATTATAATATTCTAACACTACCGTATGCCAGCTCAGTGTGGTATTTAAAACATAAAACCGGTTTCTAAAGTTTGGCCAGTCTGAGTGCATTTTTGTGCAATATGATACCCGGCGTAGATCGCTTTGATTTAATGGGACATAATAAAACATGAGGTCGCGCTGTTGTGAGAATATTAGAAACAATGTAGGTATTTTAGTCTTCGTCAGAATAATTTATTAAAAATCGGCCAAGTGCGAGTCGGAATCGCGCACGAAGGGTTCCGTACCATTAAATAATCTATAAAAATGGCAAAAAAATCAGGTTTGCTGTAAATATTTGTTTTTAATTATTTATTTTAAAGTGAATATAAATGAATATGTATAACTAAATATTCTGTGAATATTTCAAGCACCTGTAGCCGTTATAAATATAGAGCAAAAACGAGCAAAAAAATCACGTTTGTTGTATGTGCGCCCCCTTAAATATTTATTTTATTCTGTTTTTTTAGTATTTCGTCGGCTTATTGCAAGAAGTCATTATGTGACATATTCACTATTCTGAGATAAACGGTATTTTAGTTCGAATTAGCTAGTGGTTATGTTGATTTGCCCATATTATCCTAAATATAATTACGGTGGTGAAAAATTAAATGTTTTCAATTAGCTTAATATGTATATTAATAAAAACAAGTGAGAGTCGCTAGTCCTATAAAGTTATGTATTTTTTTTAACAAAAAATAAAAGTTAATGACTTCTGGCTACTTTAAGTCTGCTCGGTATGTCAATTAATTAATTCTTTAATTGTAAAAAAAACAACGAAACTCAATCAAACGTTTATTAAAAAAAACGGATAACCAGTATTCTAATGAAAACAGTGCTAGTATTAAAACATGCATGTAAAGCGAGGGGAGATTGTGGAATCCGAGGGAACTCAACTCTCGGATTCCATACACCTTAGATCCCTCTGCTCATCCAAAAGCTATAAGTATTTGGGTATGTAAGAAGCGTTAGGGATCAACGTTGCTGACATGAAGCAATCGCTGGAGCAGCGCTTCTTTGGTCGCCTGATAAAGGTATTTATTAGCCTTCTTTCGAACGAAAACAAAGTGCGCGCCTGCAACGGTTGGTTCATGCCGGTCTTGATATACTCTTTTGGCATACTCAAATGGAGTCAGACCTGAGACTGGACGCCCTGGATAAGAGGGTCCGTACACTGCTGATCGCAAACTGGATGAAACCATCACCCACAATCATCGGTGATGAGACTGTACATCCCGCAGAAGTGCGGGGATCGAGGCTTTTTAAATGCGAAGCCCCACCACAACCGCGAGGTGTGCAGTCTCAGGGAATATTTTTTTTAAACCGAACTGGGTATGCACCGTGTTGTGGTCGCAGTGGACAAGGGGCTCACCCCACTTTCCATGGCTAAAGAGAACTGGCGCAAACCTACTGTAATACTTACTACCGATGACCGCAAGGAGATATGGCAAGGCAAGGAGCTTCACGGGCGCTTCTATCGGGCTCTTCGTGAGCCAGGTGTAGATTTTTTAGCGTCCGTATCCTGGCTACGTTTTGGTGACTTTTTCGGGGAAACCGGAGGTTTTGTCTGTGTAATTATGGACGAAGTTATCTTGACGAATAACTACCGGAGACATATTATGAAGGATGGGACGTTTGACGTGTGTCGGGCATGCCACCGTCCGGGTGAGTCCATCAGACATATTATCTCTGGTTGTTCTCGTCTGGCTAACGGGGAGTACTTGCACAGGCATAACCAAGTAGCCAGGATTATTCACCAGCAACTTGCTTTGAAATATAAACTTGTGGATTCTGAGGTACCGTATTACAAGTATGTGCCCGACCTATTTCTCGAAAAAGACCATGTCACGTTGTACTGGGATCGGTCTATCATCACTGACAGGACTATTATCGCCAATAAGCCTGATATAGTGGTGATAGATCGATTATGAGAATGCAAATAATTAACTTTATCGAACCTAATTCTAAGCTATTTATGCTACACTTGTTTGGATAAAGTTAATTACATGGTGAAAATGAGTTCTGTATAATATGTATGTTGTTTTTTAAATAATTATGTATTTAATAAAAATAACTAGTGCAGCTTAGTGATTCTTTGTAAATGCCTGAGTTCCAAAGTTGCAGTTATGGATTTTATGGCAAGGCCGTAACGCCTAAAATTGACTGGATAGAAATTAGTGAGTTTTTGCATTTTGTAGAATGTGTCAAAAGGAGTCCAATAAAGATAAAGACGTATTTAGTGATTTTTTGCAGTTAATGAGTTCTTGCAATAACCCGATTTGTTGTTATAGCGAAAACAGAAATACATCATCTGTGAAAATTTCAACTGTCTAACTATCACGGTTCATGAGATACGGCCTGGTGACAGACGGACAGACAGACGGCGCGGCGCCGGCGGAGCCTTAGTAATAGGGTTCCCGTTTTACCCTTTGGGTACGGAACCCTAAGAACCTGAAAAACGGTAACGGCCCCGACTTAAGGCTTCTACATACCGGGGCGACTTGTCGCGCGACGCGACACGACACAAAGGCACCGCTCGTCCCGCGACACTCGGGGCCTTTGTGCCGTGTCGCGTCGCGCGACAAGTCGCGCTGGTATGTAGAAGCCTTTACGAGTGGGTAAGGTTCGAGGATTCGAATCCAGCCAGGAGCTTTACTTTGTGTACATTATTTCATCACCACTGCTCTCAAAACGGTGAAGGAAAACATCGTGAGGAAACCGGCATGTCCTAGAACCAAAAATTCTAAGACATGTGACATCTACCAACCCGCACTGGGCCCGCGTGGCAGATTACAGTCGACTCCCTTTCGAGGAGAGGAGGCCGGAGTCGGGGAACATTATAGGCTAATTAAGCTGAACAACTTTAATCGATAAAAGTATACACCTATAGACTGTATTTGGTTTTCGCGTCTAGAAATTTGATGCACTCAATAAGACTAATAGGTATTTATATTTTGTGAGGGTTCCAAGGAACAAACTATTCTGAGTTCAACTATAATTATTTCAGCTATGCATCCAGCAGGCTTAGCACGAGAACCCTCTCTACGCGTTTTGTCGACGGAAGAATAGACAAAAATGACGTTTCAATGTAGACAACAGAAAGTTTTCTACTGTCTGTAGCACGGCGATTACCAAACCAAATGTGAAGAGACTTGTCTTCTCTACCCTAGACAACTGTCTACAACGTCGAGCACGGCGTACAATCTTTCTCCGGTGTTGACAGCTTGGGATAGAAACCTTTCTTCCGAAATAGTCTACATATAAAATGACCTAGACAACGATTCGTTAGTTGTTTTTTCGTTAATTCGAGTAATTTTAGGCGGTGCTTTGTTATTTTTATCATGTATTAAGCTGAAATTAACATGTTGGGTTCAAATTGCGCTTTTTATTTAAGTTTTTTTATAGAAAAACTTCAGCGAAGATGGGAAAGAAATACTATTAGCGAGCTTGCTTTGCTTGTTTGGGAGCCTTTGATTTCACGGGAAGTGAGTTCTGTAGAATTATAAAATAAGCAAGGAGATAGTGCAATCAATGTTTATGCGAAGAACTCGGCTAGGACCTGTCGCCCAAAATAAATAATAGATTTTTGGAATTAACAATAAAATAAGAACAACAATATAAGTATCCTACAGTTTTTACACTATGTTGTCCCTTAACTTTGATTTATTAGATACCTACATTCACAGGGAATATAAAACATCTGATTATGAGCCAAAATCTCCTCATTGAACACTAAATTATTTATTTATGAAGTACTAGCTGCCGCACGCGGCCTCACCCGCGTTGCATAAAGGCTTCTACATACTGGCGCGACACAAAGGCCCTGCACGTCGCGTGACGAGCGGTGCCTTTGTGTCGCGTCGCGAGTCGCGCTGGTTTGTAGAAGCCTTTACTATGTAGTGATTATTATTTTCATTTACTAAATCTTACACACTCAGTTTTAAATGGAGCATTTACCTACTAATAAATAAAATATCGATAAACAACAATACAATAACAATGTTAGTACCTAGTAAAAACAAGGGCTCCCGCAGACAGGCGCGACGTGATAGCGCGACCCGCCAGTCTGCAGTACCCTTAAAGGATACTTCTTGCGTGACACCATCAAAATAGTATAATTATGGCTCTTTATTTAAATAATGCCTGTCAATGATTTCAATGTCAATGATGCCTGTACATTATATGCAATTAGCAATTACCAATATTATAAAGTGCTCTGTGTATGCAATACAAATGAGTTTTAAAAATTAGTGGCGCCACAGCCTATGATGAAACGTATTACCTATAATACGTCATTGGCTACAGCCATTTAACAATATTTTTAAAAGGGAGATGCGCTAAAGTAGCCCGTGAAATTCAAATTTTATTACGTTTTTTGCAATTTGCAAGTCAGTAACACGTTATAAGTTGATTTAAATATGATTCGCGGCCGTAAAAAATATTGCTTTACAGAATTATAATCATTAGAATCGGCAAAATAACTAACTCTCTTCAAAAAATCCTTAGAATTCAAAAAACATTCGAAAATTTGAATTTCGCGGGCTACTCAGCGCATCCCCCTTGACCATTTGCGTTTTGTAATTGAAGAAATATTCGTTAAAAACACTTTTGCTTCATAGATTTGTTTGAGAACGAAACGCAAAAGTACGGTAAAACTGGGTAGTAATACACACCACTAGCGAATACCCCGTTGCTATGGACAAGTCACTGTCTACGAAGAAACCCGAGTCTAGGTGTGTCCTCGTGCTCGCGAAGAAGAGATAACGGGAAGTGTAGACAAGCTATGTCTATTCTATAGTAGAGTAGAGATCGAAAACGCCATGCTAAGCCTGCAGTAAGCCGACCCCAACATAGGTGGGAAAAGGCAGATGATGAAGCTTGGCGAGGATGATTACAGGAGACAAGCACCAGCAACTTAATTTCTATTAGGTACTAAGCAACTTCAATCACCAATCAGGTTATAAGAGTATTAATCTGGTAAGATTATAAAGTGAATATGGGAATACGATCATTCATGATGATGATGATAATGACTACCAATATGATTTATACTTTGTTTATTCTTTGCATGTCTATCTAGATTTAAGATTTTTATATTTGTCTATATAATTAATAAAAATCTTAAATCTACTTAATAAAAATCTTGAATTCATTAATTCATTCATTGTGTAAAAATGATGTGTCATTTCTGTAATAAAAAAATATTATATGAAAGTTAAAAATAAAACAATAGGTATAGATAGGCTAAGTCTATGTATCTATTGTTTTTTTTTTTTTACATCGCCTAATATTGTGCAATTGGCCTGTATGTTGGCTTGTGTTAATTGGTTGAACAGGGTAACGATTGTAGATAGACCAAAAACAAAATTAATTAAAAAGTCATTAGCTAACAGACAACGTACAGCCTAAACCGCTGAGTGTAGAAGCATACAATTTTGCACCATAAAGATTTCCTTAGATAGCGACGGTTTTTAAAAGAAGGAATTTTGAAAATTCAGCCCCCTAAAGGGGTTAAATAGGATATGAAAATTTGTATAGAAGTTCTTCATTTTTGCCGATGGGAGTTCCCACCGGGCACACTGCTTGTAATTTTAATAAAGCTCTTTTACAATGCAAAAAGATACAACACAGTTTAATAAAACTAGAACCACGGACGACCATGCGATAGTGAAACGGTCATCGTTTATAACTTTCCAATTTGCAACTATTTTCTATTAAATATCTTCAGGCTTGCACTAAATAAGCAAATATGAACCACAGCAATGAACCAATGTGTGATTTATTAGGAAAGGCGTACCAAATTGAGAATGTTAATTTAGTCATACGCTTCGAAATACGTGGGCCTGGGCAGGCATCGTGTGCGCAAGCTGAGCAAAAACTTGACACGGTATAAAATTAAAATGAATATCTTACCATCTGTGTTTTCAAAAACAACTCGACACGACATACCAACTACCAACCTTTTCCATTCTTATTATGATTCCTTCGGTCGCATCCTCAGTAATACAACAATACAACGATGCTACAGACTACCCACATCGCAGAGAAATCACACCTCAGTCCCTTCACTTCTAGGCTAGTACTTAGCAGTCATAGGTTATACAAACAGCCTTGCGGTCTCTACTCTAACATTCTTAACATAAATTAACCACCGTTACTATTTTTATTATTGTTTTTATAATGACAACATGGTTCACAGTTCACACATGTTTGTTATGCCTATTATTATTTACCTGTTATGGGACCTTTGGAGTCCTTCCTCTGCTCATTCTGCTCCTCACTCCTCAGAGCTCCACCTTCCTCCAGTTCGGACACTTCATCCTCACACCTCGTCTCACGCACTGCCAGCAGCAAAGCGCACACACACACAAACGTAATCCATAAAAACTCTCTCATCTTCATCGTTATTACGTTGAGAGAACGTCAATAAAGCCCATTTTCGATCAACGATCGATTAAAACTTGACATTAAAACAAACAGTCACATTTTCGTTTGTTGCAACTGGCTAAACGAATCCAATGGCATACGTGGAACACGAGTGTGATTTATGAAACATTACACGACCACTGAATCACTTCATGCTAACACAAAAACACTACCATAGTCAAAAAAAATACTAACAAATTAAAAACAAACGTAATTTTTCGTATCGATTATTTGAAATTGGAACGTAAATACGCGCGTCACTCAATGTTGGCAGCGATGGTACTGGCGCGCTGGTTGGTGGGAGATCGGTGTGCCCCCACCTGCGCGCGCGCACGATCTATGGACGCGCTATCGAGAACCGGCAATAACTGTAGCTGAGGTTTCTACAGATAGCTTATCAGAGAAAACTGTCTGCGTAATTAACGTCGCCTTTTGTGGTTAGATACCTACCGTTGTCGGTGCATTGGATGCAAGCAATTAGCACTGGCTAGCATTGTTTAGATCTTCTGCTGTTGCATTCCTAGTACTCGTAGGTGTTAAATTCATGGCTAGGGTTCGGATGTTACCTAATAATCAATAGTAATTCATACTTGTAGAGTATCTATTTACATAACATCACCTGTTCCCTTGAAGGGTTATGCAGAGGTTTACATACCTATAGTACACCCACATTTCACCAGTTATGTTTAAGTCCCAGTAATAGGAGGCGAGCCACATGCCTTCAACTTAAACAAGGAATCAACAGGATTCTACAAAGTGGCGACTAGAATGCAATTTGTTTTTTAATAGGGGGCGAGTCTATTGCCATCAGCCGGGTAAGAATCCAGACTCTGGGTTGCTGAGAAATTCCTGACAGAAAAACCCAATAACACATGAGCTGAGCAAGAGGTCCTGGGTTCGATTCCCAGGTCGGGCAGACCTGGGAATCGAACCCAGGTACTCGTTCTCTGCATTATCGCTTGCGACCACTAGACCAACGAGGCAGTCTTACAGCAGCACTTCACAGCACAGATTGTACTTATTTATGCCGAAAGTAAAGTAAGGGATCCGGTTTGCGTAATATTAAGATCCGCAGCTGTAGCCCACGAAGTTTCGTGAGTTAGAGCTGCGTAGGTATTCACCTTAAAGTGCACATTTTTTAACCGACTTCCAAAAACGAGGGTTCTAATAATTATGTTCGTCTGTATGTTTGTTTTCACTGATTTCTCCGTCAATTGTGGACCGATTTTGAAAGTTCTTTTATTTATTTTTTATTTTTCGCTGTTAGCCGTTGTTAACCATCGTGAATGAGCCATTTTCCTGGATTTCTGTTAGACAAATCTTGAGAACATGATCTGCTGCTTATTGCTTGACACATTTGGTATAAATATTTGTGATCTGTACTCAGACTATTTTCAATTTCCTTCAGTAAAACAGGCATGTTTGACGGGATTGTAGAAAACTCAGTGACAGGGACATCAGTAGGTACAGTTTTCCAACGCGTTTCCTATTGGGCTGAAATAAAGTTAAGGCCCGCTGGTTGCTCCGTCTAATTTAGTAAACAAATGCCGAAGGGTTAGTTCGTTGGCGTGTAGTTGACAAATCTTCCATTGCAGTGGTCTGCATAACTTCAATTCTATGTAATAAATTAAAATAAACCATCGAAAGTAAACAACTCATAAGTATTACAAAAATACCCGCGATTTTTTTTCGTCACTATGTCGTCTTGTACTATTTGTGATAACTTTGAGTTACGTTTTATCAGTAAATTGACCTTTTGAATATAAAATTTGTGATATTTAGGATATTAAGTAGGAGTTACAAAAACAATAAAAAAAATGTTTATTTTTTATTATATGATATTTATTTAAAGCTTAATTTAATGATTTTTCATAATCTTCCAGCGGCGGTAGAGGGCTAAAAATAGGTTCCAATATTTTTTTAATTATTTTATTTATACGAGTATATGTCATTGAGAGTAGGTACAAAGCAACGTTCTAGTAGTATTTAAAATTGGAAAAAAATAATAAAAATAGACGCTCCACCCTAATGAGCAGTTGACATAAGCCTATTATAACTTAGATAAATTACAAATGGAACTACTGAAAATTGAAAATAAAAAACTTAAAAAAAAAACTTCCAAAAAATCACAATTTTTCGGAACTCGGTTGTTTTTTTTTTGTAAAAAGTCGAACGATTTTTTCATTAAATTACATTGGGCAACAAATATACCTTAGAGAATAATTCTGTAAATACATATCTTTTATAGTCGCGAATCATATTTTGATCAAGATGCAACCTGACACTGACCTGCAAATAACAAAAAAGTTTTTTTTTTTTTTTTAATCGCGACCTGCAGCGGCGGCTCCACCTTAACTTTGATGACACGTTGTCGATTGTTCCAGAAACCGGTGGTAAAGTCCATTTCACGAAAGAAGTCCCGCGGAAATAAGTGGAACTAATTATTATTATACGCTAAGTTAGCAACATTCCTAAAATAACCCATGCCTGCAGCGCCACGTCTGCGGGACTTCTTTCGTGAAATGGACTTTAGATCCATGCTCGGCACGTCCGCGTCATCACCATCAAAAGTTCGACAAATAAAAAGTTGAAAACAACTGACAATTAGGTAGGTAGGTTTTTTTGCAAAATACCTTCGATCAATAATAATACTCAGTTCTTTATACTTCTTTGGAGTCTCTCCGCCTTTTTAAAATCCCACTTATCCTTGGTAGCTCCATACATGCACGTCGCGCTCGCATCAAAATCGTCGTGATTTTACTATAGGTACAGATAATGAAATTGTTTTTCAATACACTTCCTCGAAAACTGGTTCATATCGCACTACGATTAGGTTCACAATGCAATGTATTTCACACACGTGCGATTTTTTATTTTCCAACACGTGTGCGGGAATAAAAATTGCCACAGATAACTTATACCTATACTTAGTCCAAATTGGTTCAATGCCTCTATTCACACCATCTCGCGCCAGAGACGGTCCTCTCTATTTGGAGGTGATATTTTTTTAAATCTCGATAAAGTTGCGTCTTTACGGCGTTAATAGTTTTGGAATATTTAAATAATGTTTATAAATAGAATAACATGATTATTACAATAAAAAAAAACGTTTATGAACAAATAAACATTTATTTTTCATATTAGGCTGTTTATCGGCTTTATACCTTTGCTTCTCCTTCAACCTGGCCAAAGCAAAGCGCGGAAAAAAAAGAAAATTAAATCATAGTTTCCTAATAATTCATGACAAAAATATTTTTCGTTATTTTATTTTATTTCTTCAAAAGTGTATTGAAAAACGTCGTTTGATACTCGTGGACATTTGTTATTGCAGTTCTCGGCTCAAAAACAACCTTGCCTACGGCTCGGGTGTTAATTCCGCCTCGAATGCAATAACAAACATTCTCCACTTGTATCAAAATGTACTATTTTAACATCCTGAAATGTGCCTTCGATAGCTCAGTTGGTAGAGCGGTGGACTGTAGAGGTCGGAACGATTGTTATCCATAGGTCGCTGGTTCAAATCCGGCTCGAAGGAATCTTTTGTTTTTGTACTCATATTTTAATTTTTTTATAATTTACACTCCGTAAATTATCGCCGCATTATACCTACTAGGGTTTAATTGGGTTGGCTGGCAAGTAGATATCGTAGTATGGTCAACTTGTTATTTTCCAACCTTTTAAATGAAAAGCAATACTATAAATACCTAAGTATGCTGTTTACGCTGTTGAAGATCTATATCGATATTCCTGTATTGTAGTTATGCATTGAAAGAAAAAAGAAAAAATTGTTTATGATATTTAACGTGTTTTTCCATAATTGTGTAATTTAATTTTAAATTTTTCTATAACATGTAATTTGAGATACAATTTATTGTTCATGAATAAATGACTTATGACATAAGTAATAGTAAATGATAACTGATGTAATAAACCCACCCACTGCATTTTGAGGGTGAAAAGTTAGGTAGGACTAAAAGTTTCCAAGTAACATTTTTGTTGAGGACAGAGGACTAGCTGGTAGGTAATGAAAAAGGAGTGTGAACACTACTACCAGATTTATTGTCAATATCCACAGGTTTTAAGTTTATTATAAATTACCTATAAAAAAAAAATTGATTTTAGGCAAGCATGGCTTAAGTGAAAGTACCGTGTCTTATAACAATACGCGGTTACAATAATTGCGAGACTAGTTAACCTTCTTACGTCTGGAAGCGAACTACACTAAGGAAAATAAGACTGGGCGGATGTTACTGTCGTTTAAATCTACTTCCGCTTTCTAGAAATTTCGAGAACATTCTAGTACGTTCGACAGTGCTGCACCCGGTGTCGAGAAGCGACAACTACAACATTCATTCATGACCTTAAACAATGATTTATTGATAAATCGTCGCTCTGGTGACGAACAGCGTAAGCAATTACCCAATATTTCATTCATAAACTGAAGCCATCTAGCGTCATATAGTACGAAACAGAAGGACACGCCTACATTGCTTACACCACCCAACAACAGAGGGCGCTATTATGTACATCAGTCACATTTTAATAATTTTTTACTCATTCAAAATCAATCTGCCCGCCTGTGTCGGGGTCGGCTCCCAGTCTAACCAGATGTAACTGAATACCAGTATTTCACATGGAGCGACTGCCTATCCGACCTCCACAACTCAGTAACTGGGTAACACGATACCCCTTGGTAAGTCTTGTTGTCAGACTTTTGGGCTTCTGACGACCCGGGACGACTGTCAAAGATCCACCGAATGACTGCCGAGGGCAACGGCATAAGAGGAAATGCGGGCGGAGAGACTTTTCCGATCGAATAGACGAGTTCCGACTGAATAGCCTAAGTAAAAAGTCATAAATCGAGGTTCGGCTCTCGCCTATTTCCTCCTCCAATATAGGACCAATTTAAAAGATATTTCTTATACTGAATAAGAAGGTTATATACTGTGTCCCTATGTTTTTCTTTTTTTATTAATAGTTGTCAAATTTGTACAATAGCCCTCTGTTGTCAGCGGTCTAAACAGGCAATTTTGAGCATTTTCAGAGGGTTCCAGCTCATACAAAGATAATGTATCATCAAAAAGGAAAACATAGGGACATACAAGTAGTCGATATTTATTTTACTGTAAAATATTATCATTGCTTTAAGGTCATTAACCAGAAAGAAAACAGGCGAGAGCGTTTCTATGAAGAAAAGACCGCCCGCATTTCCTCTTATCATGCTCTCCGAGGCACGGAGTAGTCTCGGTATGTACCTAAAAATAAAAATGGTCACCCATCCACAGACGAACACTGGTAAGCGTAGCTTAACCTGATGGATCGACCCGTGCAGCTGTTAATACTTAGCTACGAGCTCGTCCTCCTCCTATTTTTTTTTTTTAATTTAACAATTAAAATTCAGACAAAATAAAATTTTGCGTCGACAAACTTAATTTCCTCAAGGAGACGCAAACGCCCGGGGGTTGACTATACCTATAGAACTATAGGTATAGTACGGTACATACACCTACCGTCTTATTAGTTATTACAAAACAAAATTTATATTTTGACATGGCTTATACCATGGAGCTAGTTTTTGTAATGAGAACGTAACTCTGATTGAAATACCGTTCTTTATACAAAACTGAATACTTTGTTTGGTACTAAGTTGTCAGTTTTGTATTAGGAACTTTCCCGTAAACTGAATAAATTTCGAAATTCAATAATGGCTCCATGGTTTAAACTTGGGTCTGAAGATAAACCTTGTTTTGTAATAAGGCCCCTAAAGTTTGACAGTCTAGCCTTTAAGGTATACAGTCTACCATTCCTATATTTAACACTGTTTTGGAGAAAGAAAAACGGTTGAATCAATAATGTAACTTAACTTTTTATTTTTAAATCTTTCTTTTCATCAGTTGTTATACAGTGTTGCTTTTAAAATAGGATTTCAAAGCGAAAATCAAAGCTATGAAAACTTTACCAATTTGTTTTGAGATCTTTTCATACCTAATTGTCAGTTTTTGAAGAGGATGTTTTATCTATTTTGTCTCTTATCTTGAAAACTTACTGTATTTTAAACACAAATATTGAGTATTTTTCAGATGTTTAATACATAGGAACTTTTAAGTCCTAATTAATTTTAGGATGCAATATAATTGAATTTATAATTTTGTCTAATATAAAAAAAAAAATAGTAAGTATTCAATATTTACAGTTTACAATATTATAGTTTTGTCAATACTTTATTTATAAATATTATTGGAAATGTGTAATCTGTCCACACTTAAAGTTCACTTAAAGTTGCATAATACTCATAAGCATTTCAATACATTATTAAGAGGGTGTACAACCCGGTCCACTAGCGCCACTCCTTTAAAAAACCGGTCAAGAGCGAGTCGGACTCGCGAACCGAGGTTTCCGTACGAACATAATATATTATTATGATGTTGATGATTTCTGAAAAACTGTGCTATTTAGAGACATCGTTTTGTTTTTCCTGTAATCTTTACATAAGTTTCTATCATATAGAATAATTTCAGATTTTTATCTCTACAAACTTCGGAGTTAAGGGGTGGGGAACGGTATTTTTTTTTACATTTTTCATCAAAAGTCATAAGTCATAAGTCATTTATTCATGAACAATAAATTGTATCTGAAATTACATGGTATAAAAAAAAGTCGGAAACTATGCTGCCTAAAAAAAAAAACTTTTGAGAATGTGCAAACAGCGTTCTTTCATATGATACCCTACATGCCCTAGTAGCCACACTTCAAATTTTTAAGACCCCCTTCAGTCCCTTTTGCAAATAAGATATATTTTTTTTAAATTATTTCTTGCTTTCAAAATAGTTGGACAAACGTCATCTATAACTATTCTAAATTTCAAGTTGATAGCATTAGTAGTTCTTGAGATATCCAGGTGTGACAGACAGACAGACCAGACAGACAGACAGACAGACAGACAGACAGACAGACAGACTTAGTCTCACCATAAGGGTTCCTTTTTACCATTTTGGTAGAGAACTCTAAAAACTATTATCTCGTGACTGAGAAGGAATAATTATGAATAACGGCTAGTAGGGGCCCTCGGTAAGCGTGTCTAGAATTTTCTAATACCTTTTATAAAGTATCTTATTGAGACATGAAGCAACAAAATACGATTAGAGGAATGTGGCCGCTTTTCTTTAGATCGTATTTTGTTGCTTCGTGAAAATTTTAGACACATTTATTGAGGGTCCCTACTACACGTTATTCATGTCACTCCTTAAAAAAAAGAATTTTTTATAGTAGTGGCGCTAGTGTACCTTTGTACACCCTCTTAAACTTCATTCACAACATTAAATTCTTAGTAACTACATACATAAGTGACTCAGTTTATGACTCCATTAGCCTTTTTATTTTTTATCAAATGTTTGATCAAACATTTCATTCTCTCCAGCTTCTTCCGCAGTCTTCTCTTTCCTTGCCACATGAGGTTCAGTCTTCTCTTTCTGGTCTCTGCTATTATTTCTAGTCTATGGACTTTGTATTTGAGTTTAATTACTTCTTCTGAGTCTGTTGGCTGTATGTCAATCGGTTGAACATGAGATATTGTTGGCTCTAGTTCTTGACATGGCTGTAAAACAATGTCTGATGAGTAAATTGATGATTTGATTATAATTTAGTAAAATGTCTATTTTTCAGTTATGCTATTTATTAGATTAACTTCAAGGTGTTGTTAATAACTAGTTATATTTAAATACTTTGATGTAACTTATTGTTTCATTTCTTAGAAAACAAGGAAATACAGACTAAATAGTTAATTAGTAAAATGATCACCACAAAAACTTGAATTAACTTTTATGGAGGAAAGATTTAATAATAACTCACAGATATATTAATAGCCGGCACAGCCTCCACAGACAGCCGCCTCAGTCCACTCTCCGTCAAGTAAAAGTCTTTAGTTTCAAAGTGTTCCGAGCAAACAGCACTGGAGGCAGTAGAAGACCACGCCTCTTCTCTGTTTACTGCTAGCTCCCATTGCTTCCTTCTTCCTTTATCGCGGGGAAACCTGCAACATGATAAAATAACCTTTTTGGTTTTTAGGTACTGAAATGTCAATGGTTGGTTTTAGTCAAGATTTAACTAATCTTGACTGAAATTCTCTTGATACCAAACTGTATTTTAGTTAAAAAGGTACCTATTACAGATTCCTACAAATCTCTGCCTAAATTACACTAAAAATACCAAACTACTTCATTTAAAACTGCTTACCTGTGGAACGTAATTCCATCTTTATTTTTAGATATCTTTGCAGACGTGTTTTTACAATTCGATACAGCACAACTAACCATTGTTTATCTTCATTTAAATGTACTACTTGCGTATACCAAAAACCGTGATAACAGTACCTAAGGTCTAAAAAACGAAGCGAATTATACACCATCACACTACCCTGGTATCGGTTGAGTATACCAATACATTGATAAGTTATGTTAGTTGTAGTTAAACAAATCGATCAACACTTAATTTTAATCCACTATTTTATCAAATTCACTTCTCTTCACCAAACCGGAACATAAAACGAAAACAAACAACCTTTCCGCGTTCCAAGAAAATAAGTGACGATTTTTAACATACGATATATCAACTTATGTCAAGATTGTATCAAAAACGCAGCCTGTCCATGCTAAGAATGTAAACTGTAAAGTCTCCATCCATCCTCAACAGCATGAGCCTACCATCATTGACAGTACTACTAAAATGTTACCAATCGTGACATATTTTTTAGGCTGGCTTTCTAAAGTAAATGGGATAGACAGGGCAGTTTTCCGTATTTTCCCGAAAAACGGTACCTAAAAATAGCTTCAAAGAACTTGGCAAAATCTAAGCTTGTCCTAGGATTCAACTGGTAGGAGGAGGAGGAGGGGTTTATGTCGAAAAATGTTGAGTTTGAAAAGTTTCCAAACTTAGTATCCTCGCGTGGCAGTTACCCAAATCATTGTGATTTTTGGGAACGGTTCACTAGGGCAGTCAGTGGTTAATTTTATCCAACTTATTATAAAACTAGTGCTCATATTAATATTAAAAAGAGAAGGTTCTTAACTATTCCATAAGTAGGTAGGTACTTAATATAATCCTAATCATAAATTAACATAATAATTATTATTTATAGAATTGTTTTTATAAAGATATACTTAATTAATACGGGAGAGATAAAAGATGTTAATTTATAAATAAATTATTTAAGTAGATTTCAATGGAAACCTAGGTACGTAATACGTTATAACGTGCAACTACACTGAACCCTAAAATCTAGATATTTAAGTAGCTCATTTTAAATCAAGATTTTTAAAATGTCCACATTTTCTAAATGATTGGCGTGTCATATTGCTATAACTTATTCAGCACATAATAATAGGGGTATCGCACTGATGTGTGATAGCTTCATTATTTTTTTAAACTGGGGAGCGTCCGTGGAGCGGCCGTCACGCCCACATTTAGCGGGTATAATAGAGACATTTAAATTAACGGTTTGGAATACAATGTAATAAGACTGTGCGACTGTTATTACTTACCTAGTGTTGGGATACGAAAAACTTGTTATCGATAATTATTTTTATTTTGAGGTTTTTGCACATTTTTCCTGATAAACGTATATGCCCAGAGTGTCTTATAAAATTCTTGGCAATACTAGTTATTAGGGTTTTCTTGTAAATCATCTAAAAGTATAGAAAGCAACGTTCCCATCTCCAACTTACTACGATAACCAATAATTTGGAGTCAATCGGATTCAAAAGCCACACCCCACCCGCACCGGGTATATGAAAACCCACATAGTAACTGTCTTAGACCATCATATATATGAATATATGATGGCCTAAGACAGTTACTATGTGGGTTTTCATTCTTTGTTTCGTTTGATGAGAGATACCAAAATACTTGTTATCAATATTTTAATCAAATAAGACCTGTATATTTGACTAATAAAATCCTACTCCTACTTTAAAAATGGATTCGTAGAATTTCAACATCAGCTTATTACTGACATTACAAGCTAAAACAGGGGTGAAAAACACTTTAGGAGCTACAATTTGAAAAACATCCAAATGAAGGTAATATGGAACCCTTAAAAATGTATGGGGTTGAGTATACAATCAAGCAAATCCGAAAAAACCCCTGTTGGAAAAACAGGCTGTGATTTTCCCTAGCATGGGGTCGCAGGGGTCGTGGGATAACTACAGCACCGTATCGGTATAAATACCACACACAAATCAACTCATCACCACTTCGATAAGATTTTTTACCGAGTCAAAATGAATTCGATTCTTCAAAGCTTAGAGGACCCGGATCGGCCATTCTTAGGTCCAAACTACTGGATTATAAAGAACGTAGGATTATTGTTATCACAAAGTACACTGAGTAAACTAATCTACATCATAATACACGAGATAGTAACGATTTTCGTGGTTACACAATACATGGAGCTGTACGTAATTAGATCGGATTTGGATCTCGTGTTGACTAACATGAAAATTTCCATGTTGAGCGTCGTTTGTATCGTGAAAGTGCACTCCTTCATATTTTGGCAAAAACATTGGTGCGAAGTTTTGGACTACGTCACAGAAGCTGATAAATTCGAGAGACAAAGTGGAGATACAGTTAAGACTAAGATAGTTGAAACGTATACTAGATACTGCCGTCGCCTCTCATACTTCTATTGGGCTTTAGTCTTTACAACATTCTGGACAACAACCTGTACACCACTTATGAAATATTCTTCGTCATCTACCTTTAGAGAAAACATGCGAAATGGGACTGAGCCCTTTCCGCACATCTTCAGTTCTTGGATGCCGTTTGATAAGTATCATTCTCCGGGTTCTTGGATCACGGTAGCCTGGCATACACTCCTATGTGCTTATGGTGCTTCAATCATGGCTGCTTATGACACATGTGTCGTGGTAGTCATGGTGTTCTTTGGTGGGAAACTCGATCTGCTACGGGAAAGATGCAATCAAATGTTTGGGTCCTATGGAGCTGTGATCAGCGATAAGAAATGTACGGAAGTGGTGCGACAGCTTCACGATATACACGTCACGATGTTAAAGTGAGTTGTTAATATTTTATAACTACCTAATTTAGTGAGGAACATAAAGTGTTATTAATTTTCATAAAGCAGCATTTTCATTTAGAATGGTATTTAAAACCCATTTTGAAATATTATTATTATGCTGCTTGTTTCTGTTACTGTGATTTCTACATTTAGGCACTAGGTAAGTTAAGTAGAGTATTCCGTTATTATCGCCTTAGAATTAATGTGAATTAAAATCTTTTGCTTTTTTATACTGACTATGTTTGCTTGTCTAGTTTATTTATCACGCAGCCGTAATATAAGTATTCTATATACTTAGCTAAGAGAGGAACACATGAAAAACAAGATTACTATTATAAAGCTTAGCACATATATTCATTCTAATTATTTTCTAATCGTACTTATAAGGATTACATAAATAATATTACTAGCCTATTATTATCTTACTACAGGGAAAACGGCTCTCAAACAGTGAAGGCTCCGTTTAACTTTGCAATAAAAGTACACATATCAAACTAACTATTCATGAAGGTGTTCTTCAAGAACTATCGGTTGATAATAATGAACTATGAGCTATTATCAATAACAATTTGTTATTGATTGTGCAAACAAAATTGTAAAAGAGACAATGACCTCCGAGTTTTTTTAGGCATTTCTTTTCAGGGATCTCAGGCACCTAGGAATAAACGACGTCATCTAGTTTTAATTATTTTTACCAAGTTGACAGAGAGTTGTAAAAGTATCTGAAAAGATACCACTTACCGAAATAACATATATTCATTTCATTCAAATTAAACTAAGGAATATATTTACAGTCAGCTGGTTATTATAAGAAAATGTAGTTTGTACTTAAGTAGTACATAGAGAAACTTCGGCGATTTTATTTACCATAATTATTATGATAAAGTCTGCATCGTCTTCACATATAGTTATATAATTAATGTACCTATAAAAGTAAGAGTAACGGTGGAGTGTTTTCCCCATTCTGCTCCATACGAAACTATTTTTTGGAAGGAGCGACTAGAATCAATTCTATTTTTTTGTGAATATTGACGTTCAAAAGTGCCATTTATAGTGCATAGTTGAAGATATAATTCTGTCAGTGGAAATGGTTCCTTAAAAGTCGCATTAAAGCCTATAACTGACCTTCCATTAGCTAACTCCGTTTTTGGAGTTCATTTCCCTATTAAATATGATATGTCATATTAAGCAAGCCATGCAGTCTACTAACGTCCAGTTGTAATTATTACATACAAATTTCTCAAACTGTACTAATCTTTATTCAATAATGTATGCATTTTATTCAACCCTAGATAGGAATTATCTACCCTAGATAGGCAGGACCGGAAATGTTTACTAAATCAATAGATTTTCGATACTTACCGAATCTCTTTTTATGAATTCTGAGTACCGATTAACACATATTAAGTGCTTTAAGTAGGATACTTACAAATCGAACTGTAGATAAACCTCACTATGATAGTTAAGCAATACGCAATGATACCAACATTTAGTTTAAAAATACCGGCCAAATGCGAGTACGTACCACTGTTTAATTTATAGCAAAAAACGTTAATGTTTAACTTTATTTTATTTATATTATTTGTTGGTATAGCGGTTAGAGGGGCTTGTTGCTAACTAATAACAGCCGCAAGGGTCGATCGATCAGGTTAGGCTACGCTTGTCGCGGTTGGTTTGTGGATGGGTGACCATCTTTTCACAACAAGACCCGTCCGTACCTCGGACAGCACGTTAAGTCGTTGGTCCTGGCTGTCATTCGTAGATCTTTGACAGTCATTACGGTCTGGTAGTCTATTTCAGTTACTTTCATAGTATTATGTCTTACGGTATTTTACTATGGGGACGGGCTGCAGATATCGATTCTATTTTTATTCTGCAGAAAAGAGCCATCAGAGCAATATATGGCCTCCGCAGGCGCGATTCTCTAAGGGAACTGTTTAAAGATATCAACATCATGACGGTACCTTGTCAATATATCTATGAAAACATCATGTACGTAAGAAAAAAATTAAATAGTTTCAGTAAAAGAGGTGAAAGACAGAATTATGGGACTAGAAATAGGGATGAATTAGTTCAACCAGGTTTCAGACTGGCTAAAGTAGACTCATCCTTCATGGGGTACTGTTTAAAATGCTACAATAAAATACCTCCCCACATAGTCCAACTAAATGAAACGAAATTTAAATCTTTTATAAAACGCACACTATGTAGCCAAGCATATTATAAGTTGGGGGATTACATTGCTGACAAAAATGCTTGGCTTAACGCTGGTCCTGCTCCACAAGGGCGCATAAACTAATTGAATAGCATTCAAATCTATTGTTGGAGCGGCTGAAGATTGTAAATACTATCTTTTTATTGTATAAATTCAATCTATTAGTATTGTATAATTGCATAGCACATGTGTGAGCACTATGTACCTACCATTTTCTGAGTACGTCTTTTATTGACTTGAATGTGCCATGGCGGCTGAGAGTGTCATGCTCACTAAAATGTCTAGCTGATGGTGGCGTATGTGTTGGATCATTAAGTTCCCTTCAAAATGGTTGAGCTAAATGGTGCTGATCCATGCGTCATGTTCGTGAACGGGCGCCGTCAGTAGGGACTGGTCATTTCTTAGCTGCCACGGCTTATTTTAACTTAGTATTTTAGTTGTTTTTTATATGTTTATTACGGACGCTTTTAACGTGCACTTCTTTCTACATTGTTCTCACATGTATAATTTCAACATAAATTATGTAACCAATACTATGTAACAATATTTTGATTTAAAAGAGTGTCCGTGGAGTTTCTTGCCCGTTCTTCTCCATAGGAACCTACTACGCTTTGGAATGGGCAACTAGCTTCATCTGACTGACTGACCCCTTGACAATTCAAAAGTGCCTATAATAGGTTTATTTGAAATAAATGCTTTGAGTTTGAGTTTGAGTTTGACGAGTCGTCATGACAAAAATCTGACAACCAGTCTTCTAACCAAAGGATCCCTTGGTTAGAAGACTGGTTGTCAGATTTTCGCTTCAGACAACCCAGCTACTGGGTAATACGATAGTACCTATTACCCAGTTACTGGGTTGTGGAGGTCAGATAGGCAGTCGCTCCATGTAAAATACTAATATTCAGCTATATCCGGATAGACTGGAAGCCGACCCTATATTGGTGAGAAAATGCTAAGCAGATGATGATGTTGTTATAGCGGCTATAGAATTACACAACCTGTGAAAATTGCAACTCTCGACTATTACACTTCATGAGATACAGCCCGCTGACAGACAGACGGATGGATGGACGGAAGGACAGCGGAGGCTTAGTAATAGGGTTCCATTTGGCGTCCTTCGGGTACGGAACATTCAAAACCAACGCTATATACTCTGTAGTCTCTGTGTTTTCAAGGGTGCTGAAAAGACAGTACTAGGTAGGTTCTAGTTTGCAATCAACTCAGCCTATCACTATCTAGTGCTGAACTTACGTCTCTCCCAATCTGAGCAACAACACCCGACTCCACGCATTCTGGATCCAGACTTCCAGTCGGTTTATCTAGCTGAGAAGAGAAGCATAATTATTGTCACGAAAAAACTTGAAACCTGAACAAGTATAATATTCATTATCCCTGCCCTTATCCCAATTTATTTTAGGAAGGCGCAATATCTATTTTCCTCCTTAATTATCTTCTCTATTAGCCGTCATGTCAGAATTGATTTCTTTCCTAGCCATAAAGTCTTCCACACATTCCATCCGTCGCACACTCTGATCTTTGAATGAAACAAAACAATCTTCTAAAATGAAAATAATGAAGAGCTAAACATGAACAGCTCTAATAGAAAATCAGGATCTACGAGTATAATCCGTATGTAAACATTTCTGACTGGTCTGCAATAAAACTCAAACTCAATTGCGAACTAAGTGTACAAATATTGGATATACTTCTATGTTAAGTCGTGTTAGCCTAGCTTCAATATGTACATCGGAACGTCTCTGTACTGTACCAAATGAATATTGATAATAAAACTGCCACTTTATATTTTAAAGCCGTATTTTTATGTCATAATTAATATTTATATCAGCAAAAACAAGTGTACACTACCTGCTAAGTAATTTCAAACTTCTGTACCAACGTTTTTGGTGCATAGAAATACTTTTCGCTAGGTCAAGCATACGCTATCTTCTAATTGTTTAATTATCATACTTATTACAAAATATATTACGTAGGTAGTCATAAATACCTGAAAAGTCTGGTTAGATACATTATTTCTGCCAAAAACTACGCTGTTCCAAAATTTTATCGATAAAATATATAACGCGCGCAACCACTACCTACTAGGCAAAGAACACCACGGTACAACCAGACTGCGGTAAAAACACAAAACAATAATTTCGAACGCCCACTGATACTAATTCCTGTAATAACGATCTTTTGTTTCAGTTATTCGAGATTATTCAATTCCCTTTTATCGCCTGTTATGTTCTTTTACATGGTCATGTGTTCGTTGGTGCTTTGTGCGAGCGCCTACCAACTCACTGTAAGTATCCTCAGAAAACCATCTAGATTCTACATATACCTTTATATAAAATTAAGTGTTGATGGTTCGGACAGCGGGGTGTTGCCAATGCCATGTTTAGGGTTTCTGTTACGTCATACATAAACCACCGTTTAACCGTAGAAAGTCTACGTCATGTTTAGGGTTTCACTTACGTAAAGATACATAACCGATATGGTTTTAGAATCATCATCATCATTCATAGCCCCACTTTACCCACTGCACACAGGCCTCTCTTTTATTATGCCAACCTCATCCAAGTTTTAGGGTAAATACCTAGTATTAATAGGAAATATTTTAGCAATAATTCGAAATATAACATGATTGACATGGGTTTAGAGACACAATAAGGTGTAAAGATAATTCTATTATTCATGTTTCCGTTTCACAGTCCGCACAAAATACCGCACAGAAGCTATTGATGGCCGAGTATTTAATATTTGGAATCGCACAACTTTTCCTTTTCTGCTGGCACAGCAATGGTGTTTTGATCAAAGTGAGTCATTTTATTTATAAACGGTTTATTTAGGAAAAATAATCTCCAACACTAACTTGAATAGTGATGAAGCATTTATTCGAGTAGATGTTGGCCCGGATTACCTATATCTTTTTTTATAATTTCAGAATGAGAACATGACATCAGGACCATTTGAAAGTAACTGGTACATGGCAAGATGCCAGCAAAAAAAAGACGTGTTAACTCTATCAGGACAGCTCCGCATAAAGAACATGTTTACTGCAGGGCCCTTCGCCAACCTTACTTTGCCGACCTTCATTAATGTGAGTTATAGTAGGGTGCACGCACAATGGCGAATGCAGTCAAAACGCACGCTGCGAGCACGCAATCAGCCTAGTGCACAATCAAAATTCATAGCCAGAGTAAAGTTTAACTGCTAGAAACTCATGATTATTAGCACACTGGAGGATGTGCAACTGAAATAAACAGGTTCTAGATGAGTTATTTGGATAAATCAATTAACAATAACAGAATCTCCTTATTATTCAGTCCCAAATCAATTGGTGTATTTCTTGTGCATCCGATAAACACCACATCAATAAGTGGGCGTAGGCGTGACAATGCCGTCACTTGTTGCAACGACCGTCTTATTAAACTTGCATAGGGCTTTATGGAAAAATGAGGAAGTGAAATATATAATATATCTTTGTCAGGTTCTGCATGACTGTATCAGTCTGTAACGTATCATGTATTTTTACTTTGCAGATACTGAAAGGAGCTTACAGTTATTACACATTGCTGAGGAAATAAAAATTCTGAAGAACATTTATAGTGATAGTAGGTAATATTTTGTAGAATCAGGTTTTATTTCTATAGTTGTAGAATAAGATAGTAGCTCCGCATTAGTAAATGAAATAGTGCATTGATAAATGAAACATCTGCTATAATACCTATCGTTTTGCAAAAGCAAAAATAAATAATAAAAAAATATAAACTGTAAAAAATAAATGTTTTAATTAACCAACCTAAGGCCTCTGTCTGTTGTACACTATCTCAGTGTACTGGGGTGGGAGTTGGGAGTTGGGATGATCTTTATGGTTGTTATCAACTCAGTCCTTCAGTCTTCTTTTTTCTGGAGTGTCGACAACAATTTAGACTTTTTTAATACGTAGAAAAAACCAAGTGTTGATGCAGCTTCAAAACTTTCTCAGTTTTTAAAGAAAAGATTAAAACATCTTATTCACTACGATTAGCAGGCGGATGAGTAAATGGGGTTTGTTGATAGCATTACTCAGGCGCTACTAATATGCGCCTCACTATGAGTCACTAGTCACTACACCCAAGAAAGGATATTTCCTAGGACTTGGGCTTATTCATTTTACGAACATACGCCGTTGTACAGGTGTTATTTCGATTTCAGTTCAATGTATTAAGTCGTTTATTTAATTTTATTCCATAGAAAATACATTTTTAAATATTTCTTAAAAAATAAATAAAAAACATTTAAAAATTTGAAAAATAATGATCCGCTGGTGTCGGGAGCAGGGTCCATGCTACCGGTGGTTAGGGCTCCAGAGACAGGAAATTCCTCACGATGCGAGCCGTATTGAGTACTGCCTTTTAAATCAGGCCCATGATTCAAGCGCCTCGAGAGATGTTGGTCGAGGCTTACGGCCATTAGGCCATTGGCCATTACGACAATCGGCACAGTGACAGCCGAGCTCACATTCCACATGTCAACAACCTCGTGTGTTAAGTTGAGATACTTAATTAGTTTCTCTTTGTCAGCTTTTATGAGGTTCTCGTCATGTGAAATGGTAACATCGACTATGATAGCGCGGCGCGCTAATCGATAAATCACCACTATATCAGGCTTATAAAAAGCTCGATATAGTGGTGATAGATCGATTAGCGCAATCCCAGTACAACGTGACATGGTCATTTCCGAGTACTGGGTCGGGAACAATACTACAAGGGGTAGTACGGTAGGTACAGACGCCAGCACATCAAGTTACTACAATCTGGCAAATTTATTTAAAAGATTTTCAACATTATAGTTACAGCGGTTTAGCGTTATCGGTTCAAGGTTGATTGGGAAAATTTGACAGTTTCCGGTGGCATGACCTACTGGCGTCTGTACCTGAGAGTCCTCAAGTTTATATTTCAAAGCAAGTTGCAGTTGAATATTCCTAGCCACTTAACACATACCAAGTGGTTATGCCTGTGCGAGTACTCACCATTAGCCAGACGAGAACAACCAGAGATAATAATTATGTTTGATGGACGCACCCGGACGGAGGCATGCCCGCCACACGTCAACCGTGCGTCGCGTCCTTCATAGTATGTATCCGGTAGTTATTTTTCAAGATAACTTCGTCCATAATTGCACAGAAGAAACCTTCAGTTCCCCTGAAAAGGTCAAAACGTAGCCCGGATACGGATGCTAAGAAATCTACATGGAGCTCATGAAGAGCCCAATAGAAGTGCCCATGTAGCTTCTTGCTTTGCCATAGTATCGCCATGCGGTCATCGGCAATAAGTACTACAGGTTTGCCCCAGTTCTATTTAGCCCTGCACTGCGCCAACATCACGGTGCATACCAGACTTGAAAGTTTTTTTTATTTTACCGGGATTTTGAAACCTTTTGAGTAAAAAAAGCGGGATTCTGTCGTTAAAAGCGGGACATAATAAGACAACGTAAATAATCTGTTATATTTTACTATCCTTTTATTTGGGTTTCAAATTAAGTTCACATCAATGATGGTATACAATAGAAAATGTATTGTAATAAAAATACGTTACTTTACTTACTATACTTAAATACTGTCTGATTTGTCTGTACATAAGGCAATTATTTAAGTAAGTCTTCAGAGGAATATAAATAAGTAATATAAGTATTCAAAATCAAAATATTTTATTTCACTTTAAGCCTTCATGGGCACTTATGAAACGTCAAAAGCTAGGTGCACGGTTCCAATTGGTCGTTTCCTATGGAGAAGAGCCGGCAAGGAACTCCATAGTTACTCTTGTTGGAGAATTAGTCTTTTGGAATTTTATGTAATTTATAACTGGTTAGTAATAAACTCTATGGTGGAGCTTTATGGTATGTCAAAGCTCGGGTTCAAATATATTTGGCACAGAACAATTTGAGAGGTGTGGTAAAAAACAGCTGAGCTGATGGCTCGTTATGCGACAAAGTCTATAAATACGTACGTGTTATTTTATATATAAGTTTACAATGTTTTGAAGAAGATGAATAAAGACAATCCTTTGTAAGTAGCAGACCATTTTATTTTATTTTACATTCAAATCCCATAAGAGGTTATGGGCCCTCTACAATTAATTATGGGCGCTCTGCTATCAGAAGGCAGTTTATAATGATGAGTTGAGAGTTGGAGAGTAACTAAAAGCCCGAATTTGATACAAGGAGAAAAAACAGAAAATGTCAGAAGAATACGTAAAATTATCGAAATTAACAAAAGAATCAGAATATTCCTTTTGGAAAATTAAGCTAATATTAATTTTAAAAGCAAAAGAATTATATTCAGTTTTGGATAATGAAAAAAAAAATGAAAAAGATTTTGAGAAAAAGGACGCGAAGGCAAAATTAATTATTTTATGCTCGATAAGTGAGAAATATATGTCATATGTAATAAATTGTAAAACGACAAAAGAAATTATTAAAAAATTCGACGACATTTTTCTGGGACACAAAGATGTACAAATATCTCAACAATTGGAGGAGTTTTATAATTATAAATTTCAAAAAGAAGATCTGATGTGTGATATAACAGAAATTGAAAACATAGCAACAAAGATAAGAAGTTTGGGTTATAGTTTTGATGACAAGCAGATTATGACAAAAATTTTGACAAGTATACCAGAAAAATTGAACCATTTCAGAACTGCTTGGGAAGCAACGTCATTGAATGACAAAACCCTAACAAACTTAATATCAAGGTTAAGTCTAGAAACAAGAATAAGGAACAACAACAAAGAAGAAGAAATAATAGCAACAACATCAAGCAACAATAATGATATCAATCAAGAAGGAAACAGTTTTTATATAAAGACATGCTATAAATGCGGAAAGAAGGGACACATTGCGAGATTTTGCAGAACTAGAACTCCGATATCGAGTGATGAGAATAAACAGAACACAACATGCTTCAAATGTCTGAAAACTGGACACAAATATGCGGACTGCAAAGAAAAGTTTAACTGCCGGCAATGTGGTGACAACTCCCACTATATGAAAAATTGTTTGAACATGAAAAATGCGAGTAACAATTTTACTAACAAAATAGAAAATGA
Organism: Tiliacea aurago; assembly: GCA_948098905.1. NCBI lineage: Eukaryota > Metazoa > Arthropoda > Insecta > Lepidoptera > Noctuidae > Tiliacea > Tiliacea aurago. The sequence goes on along the minus strand of OX402580.1, from coordinate 1,163,412 downwards.
AGAAACTAAAATTGAGTTCATTATTGATTCCGGTACCAGCAGTCATATTGTGAATTCAGAAATTTATCTTAAGGATAAAAGAAAAACTAATTATAAGATCATGACAGCTGATGGAAATATTTGTTTTGTAAACATCATGGGCAACATTTATTCCCAAAATATTATATTGAAAGATGTCCTTTTTGTTCCTGAATTAAAGAAAAACTTAATATCTGTATCTAGATTAACAAATGATAACTATACTTTAAAAAAAATCAGAAATAGATGCGATATTCGTGGATTGGAGGCTGAATGCGCAGCAGCTGCTGAGCTAAGTCGTGATGGTTTGTACCACCTGAGTTTTAACGCAAAGCCATTAGTACAATCAAGGTCAGTAAACTCTTTTTACTTGGATTCATATTTTTGGCACCGCGCATTAGGTCATGTACCTATAGCCAAAACTAGGAATCTTGTTAGAGGAATTGAGAGAGGCCTCGTAAAGGAAACCATCTGCGAAGTCTGCACTAAATCAAAATTATGTAGAAAACCATTCAAAACTATTAGACAAAAAGCCAGTAAACCTTTAGAAATTATACATAGTGATATTTGTGGTCCTATTGAAACTGAAACATGGGATGGTTACAAATATTTTATAACCTTTTTGGATGACTATACACATTTTATTAAAGTATTTTTAATTAAAAATAAAAGCGAAGCGTTTTCGAAAATAATAAATTACATTAATTTGGCAGAAAATCATTTCCAAACAAAAATTAAAACTTTTAGATGCGATAATGGTGGCGAATACAATAATAAACAATTTAAAATGTATTGCAATAGTAAAGGAATTAATATTGACTATACAATTCCTTACACTCCACAGTTAAACGGTAAAGCTGAAAGATTAAATAGGTCTTTAATGGAAAGAACTAGAGCGTTACTATTTGATATGCAGCTACCACGCATTTTATGGGGTGAAGCTGTTTTAACATCTGCCTATTTAATTAACAGGAGTGCAAACACAGTTAATAATAAAACACCAGCTGAAATGTGGTTTAATAGAATACCAAACTTAAAACATTTGAACATTTTTGGATCTTTAGCTTATTATAAAAATAATTTTCAATTAAAGAAACTTGACTCCAGGAGTAGCAAAGGGCTTTTAGTAGGGTTTACGAATAATGGTTATAAGATATGGGATCCTTCTGATTTTAGAATTGTTTATTCAAGAGATGTAGTGTTTAACAATAATAAGAGTGATGTTGCGGATTATTTAAAATTTTGTAATCGTAAAGTGAAACAGTGTGAGTTAGATAATTTATTTAAAGAGGTGAGTGTTGATATTGGTGATAATGGTTTTAGTATTGAAGGTAACGGTGATATTCGTGGTAATGTTAATAATGAAGTTAATAATGATGTAGTTGTTGGTGATGTTTTTCGTACTGAAAGTGGTGATCGAGTTGTTGGTGTTGAAGGAAATATTGAAGATAATGAGGTGTTTGAAGATAGTTTCGATAATGTTGAAGTTGAAGTTAGTGGTGAAGATGTTGAAGACAATTTTGATAATTTTGAAGATAGTGTTGAAGATGTTGAAGTTAGTGTTGAAGACACTGGAGTTGTAGTTGATGTTGAAGATAATAATGTTTTGAGAGGGGAAGGTAGAAACGAAGGTAGAAATGAAGGTAGAAATGACACAGTAATTGAGACTAGTGATGAGTTTGAGGATGCAGTTGAAGAAGCAGTTAATGTTGGACGGAGAATATTACCAAATCGAGAGAGAAGATTGCCAGCATGGCTAAAAGATTACGATTTAGAGACTTCATTTTTAACGTATACAGATGTTTTTAATAGTTTTGATAAAGATTTATGGTGTAAAGCAATGAAGGAGGAGAAAGATTCGTTGGAGAAAAACAAGACTTGGGAAATTGTAAACAGGAATGAAGCAAAGAATGGAAAGATAATCTCAAATAAATGGATATTTACTATAAAGCCTGGTGGAAGATATAAGGCGAGATTAGTGGCAAGAGGTTTTCTTCAAAAGCATAATATTGACTATAAAGAGACATATAGTCCAGTGGTTAATACTACTAGTGTTAGATTGTTGTTGGCTATTGCAGCACGAAAAGGTTTAAAAATAAAGCAATTTGAAGACAGCATTTTTATATGGAGAGTTAGATGAAGAAATTTTCATGGAAATACCTTTGGGATATGACATTAAAGATAAAGAAAATAAAGTTTGCAAATTAAAGAAAAGTCTTTATGGATTAAAACAAGCACCACTTATGTGGAATAAAAGATTAACGGAGTTTTTGAAGAAATTAGGTTTGTTACAATTGAAATCTGATCCATGTGTGTTTGTTAATAAAGATAAAGGAATTTATTTGGCTATCTATGTTGATGATGGAATTTTAATTGGTGAAAATGAAATTGATTTAAATAAAATTATTAATAAATTAGAAACTGAATTTGACAAGCGTAAATTTGATAAAACTGAAAAGTTTATAGGGTTTGATGTTAAAGTAGAACGAAATTATATTAAGATTTATCAAGAAAGTTATATTAAACAAATTTTGGAAAAGTTTAAATTTGAAAACTTAAAGGATAGTTGTCATCCTGATATTTTAGTTGATGTACATCAAGAGGGGAAAGGTGGAGTTGATGATGTACATAAATATCGACCATTAATTGGTTCTTTATTATATTTAGTTAATAAAACAAGATTGGATTTATCGTTTCATGTAGGTTATTGCAGTAGACATCAAGAAAATCCGAATTTGAATGATTTCAGTAATATTAAGAATATTTTTAGGTACATTAAAAACTCAATAAGTAGTGGTATACAGTATGTTCGTGGGAACGATATGACTTTAAAAGCATACTGTGATGCAGACTTCGCAGGTGATCCTGATACTAGGAAAAGTACGACTGGCTTTGTAATATTTTATGGTGGTGGCCCTATACATTGGTGCTCACGCAAGCAGTCAGTCACTGCTCTTTCGAGTACTGAGGCTGAATACATTTCTGCAGCAGAATGTATTAAAGACCTGCTATACATTCAGTCTCTGATCCACGAATTAACGGATAAATTGCCGAAAACACAGTTGTTCGTTGACAATCAATCTGCTATTGTATTGATTAAGAATGGAATTTTAAATAGAAGGAGCAAACACATTGATGTTAAATATCATTTTATTAAGGAGAAAATAGATAAAAATTTGTTGGAAATTAATTACTGTTCTACTAAAAATAATTTGGCTGATATTTTAACTAAACCACTGGACAAAACAAAGTTCTTGAGATTGAGACAATGCTTAGTGAGTGATAATTAAAGGACATTCTTTAATGTGAAGAGTTTTGTGTTGTGTTTGAAGTTTAATTAGGAGATAAGGCTGTTTGGGAATTAATTTGAAATGTTGTTATAAGTTAGTTAAGTAAGGTGTTTAGATTAATTAAATCAAAAGTTTGTTTGTAGTTTTTAGTTAAGTTGAGTGGGTTTAATTAAGTTGGGTTTTAAATGAGTTGATGGAAGTTAGTTATAAATTTGTTTTCAGTATGTTGTTCTGATTGTTATAAACATAAAATTCAGAGGGGATGTTGGAGAATTAGTCTTTTGGAATTTTATGTAATTTATAACTGGTTAGTAATAAACTCTATGGTGGAGCTTTATGGTATGTCAAAGCTCGGGTTCAAATATATTTGGCACAGAACAATTTGAGAGGTGTGGTAAAAAACAGCTGAGCTGATGGCTCGTTATGCGACAAAGTCTATAAATACGTACGTGTTATTTTATATATAAGTTTACAATGTTTTGAAGAAGATGAATAAAGACAATCCTTTGTAAGTAGCAGACCATTTTATTTTATTTTACATTCAAATCCCATAAGAGGTTATGGGCCCTCTACAATTAATTATGGGCGCTCTGCTATCAGAAGGCAGTTTATAATGATGAGTTGAGAGTTGGAGAGTAACTAAAAGCCCGAATTTGATACAAGGAGAAAAAACAGAAAATGTCAGAAGAATACGTAAAATTATCGAAATTAACAAAAGAATCAGAATATTCCTTTTGGAAAATTAAGCTAATATTAATTTTAAAAGCAAAAGAATTATATTCAGTTTTGGATAATGAAAAACAAAATGAAAAAGATTTTGAGAAAAAGGACGCGAAGGCAAAATTAATTATTTTATGCTCGATAAGTGAGAAATATATGTCATATGTAATAAATTGTAAAACGACAAAAAAAATTATTAAAAAATTCGACGACATTTTTCTGGGACACAAAGATGTACAAATATCTCAACAATTGGAGGAGTTTTATAATTATAAATTTCAAAAAGAAGATCTGATGTGTGATATAACAGAAATTGAAAACATAGCAACAAAGATAAGAAGTTTGGGTTATAGTTTTGATGACAAGCAGATTATGACAAAAATTTTGACAAGTATACCAGAAAAATTGAACCATTTCAGAACTGCTTGGGAAGCAACGTCATTGAATGACAAAACCCTAACAAACTTAATATCAAGGTTAAGTCTAGAAACAAGAATAAGGAACAACAACAAAGAAGAAGAAATAATAGCAACAACATCAAGCAACAATAATGATATCAATCAAGAAGGAAACAGTTTTTATATAAAGACATGCTATAAATGCGGAAAGAAGGGACACATTGCGAGATTTTGCAGAACTAGAACTCCGATATCGAGTGATGAGAATAAACAGAACACAACATGCTTCAAATGTCTGAAAACTGGACACAAATATGCGGACTGCAAAGAAAAGTTTAACTGCCGGCAATGTGGTGACAACTCCCACTATATGAAAAATTGTTTGAACATGAAAAATGCGAGTAACAATTTTACTAACAAAATAGAAAATGAAGAAACTAAAATTGAGTTCATTATTGATTCCGGTACCAGCAGTCATATTGTGAATTCAGAAATTTATCTTAAGGATAAAAGAAAAACTAATTATAAGATCATGACAGCTGATGGAAATATTTGTTTTGTAAACATCATGGGCAACATTTATTCCCAAAATATTATATTGAGTTGTTGTCTACCTAGTATAGTGCACGGACGTACGATCGCGCGCGCGAGCTCTTTCGCGAGAGTTTTCTGCTGACGGATCACAACAACGTCGCGTCGCGGTGTACCTACGTCAATATATCGGGGTCAGTGTCATGACCTAGTTACAAGTGCGGAAATCATGAAGTGTTTACAATAACTTATTGTATAGGTGTTAAACTCGCCCTACAACTTAATAATGGCTACAAAAAAGTCTATTACTATTAAAACTGACCTAGAAAGGCAGTTATATGACTGTTATCTCCAAGAGAAAACAGATAGAGAAAACCTGCAAGTCATGGTACGTAAATTGAATGTACAAATTGATGCCCTGCAGGAACAAGTTCAGACACTTCAAGGAGAATTGAACTGCATCAAAGAAACAAAAGGGACCACAGAACCTGCTCAGACTACAAAAAACGACGTGGAATACTGTACAGACGAGGATGACCTTGCTAAAGAGACTGAGTGGATTAGGGCCAAGAGCAGGAAGAAAAGGAAGCTTAACACCTCCCTCTCTCCAAAACAACAACCCGGAAGCGCCCAACAAGACAATCAACAAAAAAATGAGAAAGTGACTTCGGTCAAAAAAGTGCCCTTACCACCGCCAATCATAATAGACGGAATCAAGAACTATCAAACGTTCTACGATTCGTTAATTGAAAGCCAACCAGCGGAATCATTTACAGCAAAAATGATGAATGGGGATTGTGTGAAGGTTAACGCCAAATCAGAAGACTCATATAGAGTAATTGCTAGGTTCTTGTCTGAAAAAGACTACCACTGGCATTCATACGAAAACAAGCAGGCTAGACCAATTAGAGTTGTGGTAAAGAAACTGCACTCTTCTTGCCAACCAGATCGAATTAAGGAAGATTTAACAACCCAAGGCCTAAAAATAGAAAAGGTAGATAGTAAATTGAGCTGGAAGACCAAAGAACCACTCAACATGTTCGTTTTATCATTTTATAACGATGAAGATGTCAACAAAATCTACGGCATTAAGTACATATTAGGGTGTAAAATTGAAATACATCCACTCAAAAATCCAGCACTCATTCCCCAATGCAAGAGATGCCAAGCTTATAGGCATACACATAAATATTGTCAAAAAGAGCCAAGGTGTGTGAAATGCACTGGCAAGCATCTTACAGCCAATTGTACCAAATCTCCGCAAGAGAAACCAAAATGTATCCACTGCGGCCTACCTCACCCTGCCAATTATAGAGGGTGTGAAGTAGCCAAACAGATGCAAATTATGAAAAATAAAGTTTTAAAAAAGAAACCTACGGTGCCTAATACCCAACAGTTTCCTCCTATAACACACCCTGGTAAACAGGCGCAGAAAGCAAGTGTCCAGTCAACTGCAAAACAACCAGCCATGCAAGTAACCAACATTGGTACTTACGCACAAGCTGCAAAACAAGGATCTCAACCTCTGAACTTAGAGGATAAGATTAACCAGATCTTGAAGTGCATTACCTCATTTGATAAGAGATTAGAGAAGCTAGAATCCAGCACTAAAACAGCTGTCTTGAATAATCAAAAATGAATAACACACTCAAAATAATGGCGTGGAACTCCAATGGACTCCTCAAACATCAGCATGAGTTGCAGGCGGTCCTAGATACAGAAAATATAGACGTGTGTTTAATCTCCGAAACGCATTTCACAAAGCAATCTTTTATCAAATTTAGAGGATACATGATATATAATTCCCTCCACTCTAGCAACTCTGCCAGGGGGGGTAGTGCGGTTATAATTAAAGAAAACATTAGTCACTACGTGCAGTGTAAATATGAAGAAGAAGACATTCAAGCAGTGGCAGTATCTGTTAAAACTAAGTTTTGTCAAGTGTCCATTGCAGCCATATACTCGCCTCCTAGGCACATGATAAGAAAAGAGCGATACTTACATCTTTTTGAATTATTAGGCCAGCGATTTATCCTAGGCGGCGATTTTAATGCTAAGCATACGCATTGGGGTTCAAGACTTACTACAACTAAAGGAAGACAGCTCTTAAGTGCAGTTAAAGAAACACATTGTGAAGTAATGAGTACAGGCAAACCTACATACTGGCCCACTGACCACCAGAAAATACCGGATCTTATAGATTTTTTCATCTGCAAAAATATATCCACCAATTACATCAGTTTGGAGGAAAGTTTTACTATGAACTCTGACCATTCTCCGATTATACTAATGCTAAGTCAAAAAATCCTATTAAAAGAAAGCCACTTAACCTTGGTTAATAAGTCCACAGATTGGGACAGTTTTGCTCTTGATCTAGATAATATTATCGACCTTAAAACTCCGATAAAATCGCAAGATCAGCTTGACTCAGAAGTAAACAAATTTATTATTAATATTCAACAATGTGCGTGGAGCAATACACCTCAGCTAAAACGCAAATATAAGGGATTTATCCATCCTAAAGAAATTGTGGATTTACTATCAGAGAAAAGAAAACAAAGGAAGTTGTGGCAGCAAACAAGGTTCCCGCGTCATAAAACAACACTAAATAACCTAACTAAACGACTAAAGAGAAAAATTCTACAATTTGAGGATGAATCTCTGAATACCAACCTTCTTCAGCTTACCAATGACAAATCAACGGATTACTCACTTTGGAAAGCAACGAGAAATCTAAAAAGGCAGATTATACAAATACCGCCCATCAGAGATAGCAACGGAAAATGGGCAATAAGCAATGACCAAAAGGCGTTCCGATTTGCTCAACATTTAGAAGAAACCTTTCAACCCAACGAAAGCTCTGTAGAAATACATGAGAGTGTAAATTTATCACAAAACCAAAGAATCAAGCTTGTGACTCCTAAGGAAGTAATGAGAGAAATTCAAAACAACATTAGCTCAAAAAAGTCTCCCGGTTACGACCTCATCACAGGGGAAATTCTAAAACGCCTCCCACGCAAAGCCATAGTAAAGCTGACCAAACTAATAAATGCTTCATTTATCTTAAAATATGTACCTGAGCCATGGAAGGTTGCTGAAGTCATTATGATTGCGAAGCCTGGGAAACCTCCCCACGAAGCATCATCATACAGACCCATTTCTCTGTTACCCGTACTATCAAAGTTATTTGAAAAACTGTTATTAAAACGGATAAAACCAGTAATAGAAGATAAAAACCTAGTTCCAGATCACCAGTTTGGCTTCAGAGAAAAACACTCAACGTTAGACCAGGTACATAGAATAACTAATGTTATTGAAAAAACGCTAGAAAATAAAGAAGTCTGTGCTACCGTGTTCTTAGACGTCGCGCAAGCTTTTGACAAAGTTTGGCATGAGGGTCTCATATTTAAGCTCAGACGCATGCTACCAGAATTTGTAGATATCCTAGAGTCGTATTTAACTAAAAGAATGTTTAGAATACGCCAAGAGGACGCATATTCCGAGCTAAAAACCATAAAAGCTGGGGTGCCTCAAGGAAGTGTGCTTGGCCCAATTTTGTACTTGTTATACACTTGTGACATCCCAGAGCTGGAAAACAGCACCATAGCGACCTTTGCAGATGATACTGCTATTATGGCCACCGGATCAAGCCACAGAGAAGCGGTAGAGAAAGTTCAACTAGCTGTGAACAAAGTTTACGACTGGACACAAAAGTGGAAGATCAATCTGAATGAGTCAAAATCAGTTCACATTAACTTCACAAACAAACACAGTGACTACCACCCACTCTACATAAATGGTATGCAAATACCTTATGCTAATACAGCCAAATACCTTGGCATAACTCTCGACGCCAAGCTGCGTTGGAAAGCCCATATCAAAAAGAAAAAACAGGAACTCGATATTCGTTATAAACGTTTGCATTGGTTACTGGGAAGGAAATCCTGTTTATCAATACATAATAAGCTGATAATATACAAGCATATTCTGATGCCAATTTGGACGTATGGTATCCAACTTTGGGGCTGTACTAAGCCAACCAACGTCAAAATAATTCAACAGTTCCAAAATAAAGTACTCAGGGCTGCTGTAAATGCACCCTGGTACATAAGAAACGATGACCTCCACCGTGACCTCGACATGGAATTCGTCACCACCATCACACAAAAATTTGCTGAAGCCCACGAACACAGACTCCATCGACACGTGAATGTTGAGGCAATCCAGCTGTTAGACAACACAGGCATAGTGCGTAGACTAAAGAGAACTAAACCATTTGAATTAGTGTAGTGTAAGTGAATCAATAATAGTAACAATGTTGTGCTATTTATATAACACATGAACAAAGTGTTTTATCAATTTTACCAGACTCTAAGGAAGTGTTACGAACGTGTGTAAAAGTGCATACCTAATTATGGACACTATTCTTAGCATTAACATAATTTATAACGTAGCATAATAAGTTAGATTTAAATTGTTTATTAGTCTTCTTAGGCTAGATTGCAATTAACTAGTAAGAACTTGGTTCTTACTAATAAGGAAAAATTCAAATCCCATAAGAACTCTTTTAAAAATAACTGGCTTTTACAATGTTTCAAATAACAGTGTTAATAATAGGTATGAGAGGACAGTGTAGGCCCGTCAAAAGTACAGACGCCAGCAGGTCAAGCTACCCGAAACTGTCAAATTTTCCCAATCAACCTTGAGCCTTATGCTGTAGGGATAAAGTTCAAAATCTATTAAAGAAATTTGACAGATTGTAGTAGTTTGATGTGCTGGCGTCTGTACCAGGTACTTAACAAAATAGAAAATGGTCTACAAATCTACAGTCTACTAAGCTACAACGTCCTCACATTAACACAAAACAACAATATAAAATATTATATAAATATTATTAAAATAAAAACATTACATATAAACACAAAATGTTACCACTACTGGGAGTGCTGGGACACAGGTCTCCTCTCTGTGGGAGGGAGTGGGCTGTAATCCACCACGCGGGCCCAGTGCGGGTTGGTAGATTTCACATGTCTTCGAATTTTTTGGTTCTAGGACATGCCAGTTTCCTCACGATGTTTTCCTTCACCGTTTTGAGAGCAGTGCAGTGATTAAATTATTTACACAAAGTAACGCGCCTGTCTGGGTTCGAACCCACGACCTACAACTCGTAAGTCAGGGCCGTAACGACTGGGCCACCACTGCTCTCAAGTAATACTATTACTTACGAATTACTCATTTAGTTTTCTATCGCCGAAAAGCGGGACTGGGCCTGTCCGCGCGTTTTTTCATTTTTTTGGGCTAAAAATCGGGACGACTTTAAAACCTATTCTCTGAGAGTGAGACTGCACACCTCGCGGTTGTAGAGGGTCTTCGCATTTAAAAAGCCTCGACCCCCGCACTTCCGCGGGATGTATAGTCTCATCACCAAAGATTATGGGTGATGCATCCGGTTTGCGGTCAGCAGTGTACGGACCCTCCTATCCAGGGGGTCTACTCCGAACATAAATCTGAAGTATCGGCCGAATGTTCGGCCGTTCCTTGACGAGGCAAACTATGTCTGACGACGGCGAAAAAAAAAAAACGATAGTCAAAGAGATAAGCTAAAGTCATAAATGTGACTTTGCAAGAAACTCTTTTATTTTGTTATAAAACGGCCGAATATTCGGTCAATACTTCGGACTAACGCTTCGGAGTAGACCCCCAGGGGGCGTCGAATTCGGTCTGAGTCCATTTGAGTAGGTATGCCGAAAAAATATTGTACCTATTATTATTATGAATCAGGAAGTGAAAGCACTTTTACACAGTGAATGAACAAAGGGCCATCTAGCATTGAGCATAAAGATCTTGAACTGTACTGGCACAGGGTTAATTCAATTTGTACAAAAAAAATACAAAAACAATTTTAATTCTTTAATGCAGTTGTATTAAGAAAATCAAATGATGCAAGTGTAATGTGACTTTAGCGCTATTGTTATTTTAAGTTACGGTTTTTTGAGCCGGTTTTGCGATGAAAACTGGTAGCCCGCCCGGGAAATAAAAAAAAACAAAGGTCGTCTTTCTCTTTCACTTCACGGAAGCTCTTTCTTTTGATTTCTTTCTTTACATTTACGAGCTTTGAGTTAACATTTAGACGTAGGAGCATAGTTAAAATAAACCTATACACAAATAAACCTAGTATTGAGTGATCAAGTACAGTTTAGAAGTAAATATAATACGATTGGACGCGGCGAGAGTTCATTAAACTTCGATGTCGGGCAGGCCTGTTAGAAATGTCATTATTGGTTATTGGATTTTATTGTGAATGTTTTCCGATTCTTCCGTAAATATCTGCAAGTGCTAGTTTTTAAAGTCGTGTTGCTATGGAAAATCAGAATCCTCCAGAGAGAGTGGTGCCAGTGCAATATGGAAGAGGTTCAAGAGCTTTTCGTCAGTTCAAAAATCCTCCGCAGCCGCACATGTGTATCCAGGATACTATAAAGGGGTCTACGGAGAAACTGTACATAAACGTGTTGGGATGGCAGAAAATAGCGAACCCTAAACAATATTCCGATCCTATTCCTTTATATGGAGGAATGCAGGTTAGTGTTTCATTTACATATTTTGGACGATTCATCACTGCTTGTAATGACTAACTATCGGTTATACAGCACAATTTGTCCGCTCCAGTTTCTAGATAAGAGATCTAAATGCAGTGCAGAGCTTGCTTACTCTTATTAAAAACATGATGTGAAAACAAAGTATACAAACACTTCACTTGTAGTAGTATTGTAGTAATAGTTGACACCTATTCTTAACTCCGACCTAGTAATAATAAAAATAACATCCTGCTAGTTTCTTGATGCTTATAAAACAACAAATAGATTTCATGATTACCAAGACAAGCCATTTGATTTTATCTCAGAACATACAAGAATAGTAGAAAAATCTCTCATAATTAGTGTAACATCATCATTATAGGTTCATTGACTCTGTACTAAAAAATACAGCTTTTTATCACAAGTGTTAATACTAACTGGTTCATTATTCCAGGTGCCGCAGAACTATGGCCCGAATGCTGGCAGGCCTCCAATGATAGTGTTTGCAGTGATGGTCAACCCAGATATACTCAAAGCTAATGGAAAAAATGCTACCAGCCCTACAGTAAGTAAAAGACTTGACAACCTTAATTCTATACATAAACAGTTTTTACTTGTGGCTTGAAGTTACTCTATTACACATAGGTATTCAAATAAGTTGGTATCAGCATGCAGTGAAAGTAAAACCTCTGTCTTAACCTTTTCTCAACCATGTTGAGGTTGTATTCGACGCTCTTTTTGATTTATATTAATGAACCCTGTAACCTTATTATCAACGGTGCGAGGATACTGTCCTATGCGGATGACACCGCTATTATCTTCTCTGCTAAGACCTGGGACAAAGTTAGGCTGGAGGCTGAGAGGGGACTGGCTAGAGTTGGTGATTGGCTATGTGAGAGTCTACTTACGCTAAATACCCAAAAAACCAACTACATCTGCTTCACTAAATACGTAAAATCTCAGCCTGCGCCTGAGTTTAACATTAGAATACATTCTTGTCTTACCCCAACCCAATCCACCTGTAGTTGCCCTGTTATTCATAAGGTAAATTCTGTCAAGTACCTAGGTATTGTAGTAGATCAAAGGTTAAGCTGGTACCCACACCTCGAACTAACTATAGCGAGGGTAAGAAAACTCATATGGGTTTTCAAATCTTTGAGACATGTAATGAATGCAGAACTACAGAATAAAATCTATATCGCACTGGCTCAATCTGTAATCATATATTGTTCTCGGTATGGGGCGGAGCAGTTAAGTCGTATTTTATAGATCTAGAGAGGGCACAGAGATCCTTGATTAAGGTCATGTACTGTAAGCCCTACAGGTTCCCTACTGAAACTATACGCAAGCCCTAAGCTGCTCTCCGTTAGAAAACTCCACATACTACACATGGTACTAAGATATCACAAAACTCTACACTTTAGCCATGCCAAACTTAAAAAAAGATGGTGTGATATAGTAGCCGCCCCTACATACTCCGCACATTCAATTTTTGCTAGTCGTCAAAATGTAACTCAAGCCGCTCTCTCTCTCTAACTCTTCCGCATTCAAACTTTCCAATTATCTTTGTTTTATTTTTGTTTTTTTATATTATTTATTTGTAATATTGTTGGTCACATGGGATTGTCTATTAGAAATCCCGGGAAGATCCATATTAATATCAACATTTCGATGCAAGTACATAAATAACTCTACCTAATTCAGACCTCTGATTATTATCCCCCTATGAAAAAGAGGGGTGTTATAAGTTTGTTGTGTATATGTATATCTGCCTGTGGCATCATAGCTCCTGAACGGATGGAACTGATTCAATTTTTTTTTTTTTGTTTGAAAGTTTTCTTAATCGACTGTTCTTAGCTATGTTACAAGAAAATGTGATCAGCCGTTTGAAGATCATAGACCCATTTCTTGTTGATGAAGAGAGCGGTGTTTTTTTTTAAAATATTTTCATTAGCCATCCCCCGCCGTGATGACGCTTGGATCAAAATATTACCTACAAGGGCCAATACATATAGTTTTTTGCTTTATAGATATTTTTGGTTGTCGGGTGTTTTTCAAGTTTTTAATTTAAGTGCCTTTTTTGTGATTGTTTTTGTATTGGATTCTATAACTAGATTGCACTCAGTGTTATCAAGTGGCTAGTTGTTTGTTTGTGTTTATGGTAGGGTTTATGATTGATATGATTAGTTTCTTATCATATCAGTACATCTCATAAAAAAACAAAGTAGTATTATATTAAAACTTAAGGAATCGCATTGTGGCTCATTTACTAGCCAATAAACTGACTTGTGTTCAATTAACACAAGTCAGTTTATTGGCTAGTAAATCAGCCACAATGCGATTCCTTAAGTTTAAGCATGCTCGAAAACATTTTTATCTTAATGTATGAAAATGTCTAAATACCTTTAATTTAGAGCGAGCGCACTCTGCGACTTTTTATTGCGCGATTATTTTGTCGCAGAAATGCAACACATGGGTTTTTAAGGCAGTGCGCGCATACACGAGATTTTTATTTGAAAAATACATTATCAATACATTTCATTTCTGCGACAAAATAATCGCGCAATAAAAAGTCGCAGAGTGCGCTCGCTCTAAATTAAAGGTATTTAGACATTTTCATAGATTAAGATTAGAAGTACGGTTGTTTTGTACGTCAAAACAAACCTTGCTGATCAAAGAATCTTTTACAACCATCATTGTTTATTTGTAACTGGATGTGGCATTTTCCAACTTCAATGTAATCTTATTACTCATATCCTGCCTGTTAAATATTTTCTTATATTTCTTCCTAATGTCATTCCAGGATCGTGAAGCCCTAGTGAGCCTCCTCTGTGACTTCGTGGAAGCTATGAACCCGGGGCTAGTGCTAGCAAGGAGTCCCATCATCATGAAAGATAGAGACCTAGCTGGAGAACTGAAGGATGTGTGGCTCGCTGTCCAGAACAAGAGGGAACGGGAGAAGGGCATGAACCAGGATGTTATGTATAAGGTTTGTGCTTTGGATTGGGATCATAAATTAATGGACGTAACATTGGTCTCAATATTAGTGATTGAATGTGTCTATGCTGTAGCGGCATCAACAGCGCCGCATACTAACTACGCGTCACACTGACGTCACGCAAAATTCTGCATCGCGCAAGCAGAGTTTACCGCGCGACTAGCATATTATATACAACGTCCCGACATCAACCGTTGGGCAGTTGCCCACTTTACACCCTGTTCCTCATACCCCTAACAACATAATGCTAACTAATAATACTTCCTAGGCTGCTCTAACTAAAGTATACATTTAAAAGCTCATCACCACATAAATGATAATCACATCTATGTTTTCAGGTTTACGACATAGACGGCATTGGTGAAGACAACATGAATGAAGATGACAACAGTCAAATGAAGCAGGGTGGCTGCCCAAACAGAGGACCTCATGGCGAAAAGAAACCTGTGAAATCGTCCAAGCAAATACTTCTCAATGCTGGACAGAAGTCCGAGTTTGACTCAGGTATGAACAACTGTCAAATTAACCAGAGCCACTCAAACAGAGATAACAAAACTGGTAATACACCAGACACCACATACTGTACGCCTGTCTACGGCCAAATAGTATCCACCCGAGAAAACCACAACCAAATCAATGACATCCAACAAAAGTTCTCCTCAAACGAAATAAAACCCTCAAGCTCCTTCAGAAAAGACTGGAATCCCATGCACGGCAAGACGACAGAGGGTTGGGATGAATTCTCAAAACGCAACATATCCACGATAAAAAACGACGAAAAAAAAAGATGTATCAAAGAAAAATCTAAGATTAGCAATGGTAAATCTCACTACGATTTCTTCCCGTATTTTGACAATAAAACGGTGAACGAAACGGACGTACCCGAAGAAGAAGAAGACAGTATGAACAAAGAACAACATTCGAACGAAGAAAATTCTAACATAATTATAGACCCAATGCAGAAACTAGTTCTGCATTCGACTGATAAGAATATATGTGATAATAAAACAAGTGCTCTCAGCTCAATAAGCTCATAAAATAAGCTTTTACAAACATTTTGTATGGCAGTTGATGTTGAATTATGTAATCGCTTGTATGTCTATGTCCCCTCGTATAAGTGACTTGTTATCGCAATCGGTTTCAGTTTGATAGATCAACGAAGATCTTCTATAGTCATAATGTCACTGGAAAGCGATTGCAGGAGTGTAACGTCAGGGCGAAATGTAACAATAGCAATTTAGGTGGAGCAATATTATAACTATTATTTTACGATGTTTAAAAAATATATGTTTTAGTATGAGATATGTATGCATGGCTTGGGTTTGATGAGTTTGTCTTGTTAGTTCTTTAGGTCACATCAATAAACCAGTCCAGCCAAAATTCTCTGTCACACATTTTTAAGGTAGTTAGTGTAAAAAAAAACTATGGGAAATCGCAACTAAAAGTGTGCTTGGAAAATATGAATGATTTTTTCATCTCTCGAAAATATTGTGTAAATGTGAATCAGCTAGGTTTTGCCTCTACCATTTCTATATCACTATTGCAGACTTGTAAAATACTGGAATGAAGCTTAATTTGGTTAGACTGCCGATCCCCATAAAAAAGGCTAGTATGATGATAAGTAATGGTGGGCACAAAGCATAGTATTTAGTTCAAATTAGGAGCGAATGACACGACAATACTGCAATACAGAGTATACAACATGCTTTCGTGTGTGAGGAGTGCGTTTTATATGGGTGTGTATTTATGTAATGTTGATGAGTGGGGGGGCGGGCAGTAGCTTGCAACTCGGCCGATTGATGTTACTGTCGTCACTAAAGACTGATTATCATTGGCCCAAACTATTGGTTCGCTCCCTTACATACTCTTGAAGCATCTTCAAGGAAATTATAAAATCTTGAAAATATATTTAGATTTTATGGTAGTGCAAGAACAAAGTTATTTATTAGCCTAATTTGAACAAACAATTCTTTATCCTAACTTATGTAATATTATAAATGCGAAGTGAGTTCGCTTGTTACGCTTTCACGCTGAAACGGTTGAACGGATTTGGATGAGATTTGGCACATGGGCAGGCGAGCTGGGGCGCGGGTGACACCGCGGGGCGCAGCTAGTTTTAATAATTTTTATATAATGCTATATTTTTCATTGTTGCCAATTTACTATATTTAAATCCTGAGCTTGTTACACGTATTTTACAATTACTGAATGGGAATTCAAAGTATGTCTTGAACAGCATGTTTCCCGCGGCCAACTATTTGTTGTCGAGAGAGCGAAGTGTCCCTAGGTGGCGTTAGTGGGCATTGTTGTCCCAAATATACGAACAACACTATTATATATCTCTCGTCTCACTAACGCTATTTAGAATGATACATTCATGGAGTGTTTGAATTCTAGAATGCAGTGGTTTATTATGTATTTTTATTCTCTAAATTAAATATTGTAATGAGTGTTTGAATTTTGCTCATTATAATTTATGTATAAAGATTAAATTCTCAAAGTGACCAATTACGAGAAAAAAATAATTGTTCAGCTCGTTTTATCCCTTTGACAATGATCTCAGTTTTTATGGATACATTTATTTTACACTGCCTGTAGGCGTTACAAAACACTGCCAAATGATGCTTCATTATCTTAACACTGACTGAATAAGTCACGTCGACCGAGCTAAGTAACGAAAGCGCACACAAAGATTTCTATCAATCCAGAAATAAGTACAACATTGTGTAATCGTGAAGAAGACTGATCTTTCGGAACCTTTGACGGGATTTGCAGTAGACTATTTTTAGGCATATTGTAGAAAAGCATAGACAAATATCAGCCAGTTTATCAGTTTTGATTGTTTACAACATTTTATCTGTTAGACTGAAATGAGGCAGGCCTCGATTTTTTAAAGTACTAGATTGATTGTGATCCGTGTTGGCGCTCGTTTGTCCGAAACTACTCGGTCGTGGTCATTTGACAACTCGATGTCACTTATGCATGTTTTATTACTTTTTTACTTAGACACGAACAACATTCGCGTTTTTAACATTAATCTGGTAAAGAAATCGCAAATAAAGTAGATTTTATATGGTTGGTTAGTCAGTAACATAACTCAGTATGTAGGTACATATAAGTCATTATCTTTGTGCAATCCTTTGGTTCTTTTATAATATTTAAGTTTTATGTTTACTAGTTTTTATTACTGACCAGAGGTAGAGGTCTCAGTTTGACCCCTCGCCGCGCGCAGTTACAGATCTTATGTCATTTAATACGTCTCGATGTTAAATACAGCTTAACTGTTCATAAATATGACTTCCCTACATGTATTTGCTACATTTGATCAAAGCATCAATTAAATTGTTGCTATTTTTGTCGTCTAATCTTTGTGAAGATCTTGTGGTTTCAGCAGTCCACCTCGAATTAAGTTATTATAACTAGGTACTTTTGATAAATGTTGAGAATTACTGCCCGTTGACTAACGCCGGGAGCACACCTCCGCCACGAAACTATAGCAGCAAAACCGCAGTAGTTCAATTCAACTGGCTCGCGTCATGTCCCGCTCGCGACATGTCCCGCTCGCGTCATGTCCCGCTCGCGACATGTCCCGCTCGCGTCATGTCCCGCTCGCGACATGTTCCGCTCGCGTCATGTCCCGCTCGCGACATGTCCCGCTCGCGTCATGTCCCGCTCGCGACATGTCCCGCTCGCGTCATGTCCCGCTCGCGTCATGTCCCGCTCGCGACATGTCCCGCTCGCGTCATGTCCCGCTCGCGACATGTCCCGCTCGCGTCATGTCCCGCTCGCGACATGTTCCGCTCGCGTCATGTCCCGCTCGCGACATGTCCCGCTCGCGTCATGTCCCGCTCGCGACATGTCCCGCTCGCGTCATGTCCCGCTCGCGTCATGTCCCGCTCGCGACATGAGAGGAGATGAGGGATGCGGAGGAGTGCTACCAGCGTGAATTAAACTACTGCGGTTTCGCTACTATGGTTTCACGGCAGAGGTGTGCTATCAGCGTCAAAGTGAGGGATAAGAAGTGTCGAGAGGTAACCAATAGCGGGACTTCGGTAAAGATAAATAAATTGATGTTATTGAATTCTCTAAACCCAGTTTATATGACACTTATGTTATCTGTTCAAGTTCGACCGCCGAATTGACTCGACATTTATCTAAAGTTAAACACTTCAGATCAATGAAATTGCATTTATTAAATAAAATATTTTCTTGTATATTTTTTGATGTGCTACGTTTACATTTAGTTTGGTATTTTATAAAGTATTCATTTTAACATTATTCATAGTTTTTAGATAGGTACAATAATTGTAGTATTTTTTGTATGTGCCCTAGGTACGTAGTTATGCTATACCCAATGTTCCTTTGATATAAATTATATTAATTTGTATTAAATTGTATGATCAGAAATCATTGTATATTTTAATTGTAGTCGTATGATTATTTTGTTACGTTAATTTTATTTGTGTATAAAGTGAGTTTCACTTTTCAGGAATCATGAGCCAGTTTTAAACATTTTAAGTATTAATAAATAATTAAAATTATTAAATCAATCATTTCACAGTCACATTGGTCAAATAAGTACAAAGTAGGTATAATAATTGTGTATAAAGGCTTTTTTTTATTTTGATACTTCTGATTCCTTTGATATGGTACAAGAACAAATTACCATTTCAGAAGTTATTGTTATGCCTCATATCTTCCGTGATACCGGTTCAGCTTTTTAGATTTCTTTTCGTGACAACGAAAAATGGAGAATTATTTCCAGTTTTCTTAGTATCGGGGTCAGTTTTTCATAAAAGCTACAGTCCACAGAAATAGCTAATTTTGTAATGTTGTAACCTCAGTGAAAATACATGCTATGAGTGAAATTCACTTTATTTCACGTTTCTGAGTTGTGTCAAAAATATCAAGCTGTTAATGTTATACTACACGATAGAAGAATATTCAGAACTGTGACGTTTTTAGTACGAAATAGATGTATTTTTTGATTTTATAAAGTAAATCTGTGTGTAAGTTTATAAACATTGTACCTACCTAATATAATGGAATTAAATAACAGATCTCTTGTTTACAGTATTTAAAATTACATGTCATTTACAAGACTGGTTGAAGTTGTTTTTCATTTATTATTCTAGAATAAGTAAACCGTCGGTACAGATCACTGAGGGGTTCGGATATTTTTCTATGGAAGCTAAAAGCACTTTCTTGCAAAATCGCGGCGCACGAAGAAAGTGGTGTTGGAATTGTAACAACTGTTATGGGCCAAACCACACGATACGACGTCGCATCGTGGATCCGTGGCACGTCGCAACTGACATGTTTAGATAACTAGTTATTATTGATAACTAGCTTTTCCCGGCCCGGGTTCGCACGGGTAGCGCTAAGTACCTACCCTACCCACCTACCCTAAAAGAAAAAAGTATCCTATGTCCGTCTGCTGGTTCTAAGCGACCTCCCCACCAATTTTCAGCCAAATCGGTCCTGCCGTTCTTGAGTTATAAATGGTGTAACTAACAACTTTCTTTTATATTTATAGATTATCTACTATTTTCGTGTACCATTTACACCTAAAACATGTTGCAAAGCAAAGAAATTTAAATAAACCTTTTTTTACAGTCCGTACAACCGATTTTGACTTCTATTGTGTTGGTAGCATTTCAAACGGCAGCTGTAATAAACAGTTTGTATTGTAACCACGTTTTTTATTTTAATGCCATCCTTATGCCTACGGAATAGAAGACGAAATCTGTTGAACGGACTGTAAAAAACATTTATTTAGATTTATAATCTTATTTCAAACTAGCTTTTGCCCGCGGCTTCGCCCGCGTAGTTTCGGAAAATATCCTACGGGGACCACAGAGTACATTTGTATATAGGAGACGGGAACGTACTATCAGGATTAGAAGTATCCTATGTGTTAATCCAGGTTATAGAGTTTGTTCACATTTTCACTCTTTTTTTAGGGTTCCGTAGTAAACAAGGAACCCTTATAGTTTCGCCATGTCCGTCTGTCTGTCTGTCCGTCCGTCCGTCTGTCCCCAGCTTAGCTCAGAGACGCTTAGTCCTAGAAAGCTGTAATTTAGCATGGGTATACATATTAATCATGCCGAAAAAATGGTAAAATAAAATTATGAAAAACATTTTTTTTTAGGGTACCTCCCTTACACGTGAAATGGGGATGATATTTTTTTTTTCTCGTCTATTCCATGGTGTGGGGTATCGTTGGATAGGCCGTTCAAAAATATTGTGGGTTTGGCAAAACCATTTTTCAATTAAGGGATCCGTTTGCGTAATATTAAGCTTTAAAGTGCTAGTTTTTGTTAAGTCAAGTGTCCCCCCCCCCCCTGCCGGCTAAATGGTTGGTTTTGGATATGTGAAAAAATTCATGGCAATAGTATATATAACGAAATTAAAAGGAAAACTATCACAGCTAAGTAGGCTTCACAAGTTAACGAGTAATAGTCGACCAACTTAAATTTGCAGTTGGAGAATTGACCGTAAAGTATATCGATGTATGGGAGAGCATGTTTTTCAACTACAATGTTAAGTTTGTTTTTGGGATAAATTCATCCCAACTACGGAACCCTTCATTGTGCGTGGTCCGACATGCACTTGGCCGGTTTTTTTTAAACGATTCGCACGCCTCCTTTTGTAAAGTCATGCAACTGAAGGTAAAATTACTACTTACATTGTTATTCACAGGGGGATGACTATTTACTTTTTGAGCTTATACTTAAAGGACCTCTAAAGATACTACATTAGAGATTCTGCCCTCAGGTGCTTTGTTTTTGATGTCCTCCGCCCTAGGGCGGGCGGAAGGGTCTGTCAGACTCTTACTGACTAAAAACTGCCCCGGTGTTCCCTTCCCACACTTGCACCAGGGATCAAGTCCACCCCTTGGCGGGCCACCTCAAGTATGAGGGGGTGAGGTTCTCGCCGGCACGACGTCAAAGAGGGGCGCGCGTGGAACACTACGCGCCGCCACGTCGGGTCCTGTGTGACCCGCGGCCGCCTCTGGAGCCACTTAAGGGGGCCGGAAGAGGGCATTGCCTGCCCTCTGCCGACACCCGGTGCGCCTGCTGCAGCCCGAGTGAGCGGAAGAGATCTCCCACTATCTTTCGGCAACCTCCTGCAACACGACTCTTTCGCAGAAGGATACCACCGCGTCCCAGGACTCCTCGCTGCCGACCATCGTCTTGACTACGGCAGGCAGGCCCTCAGATAACGCAACCTGGCTGCTAGATGAGCTCACTCTCGAGCAGGCCACGTAAAACTGGTCCTGCGAGAAGTAGCCCCCTCTAAGATCAACTCCTGCTGTTTTGAGTGAATGACCTTGAGACTTCGTCGGAGGGAACTGCAGCAGAAAAATCCTAAAACCTAACAATAGTAACGGAATATAATATATGTCTATCGGAAGAGGAAATTACCTACTTGCATGCCAAAGAAGAAGGCTCAAAATTCACCCACGACCTACAAAGCAAAGAGAAGTCTCAAAAAAAAACCGGTCAAGAGCGAGTCGGACTCGCGCACCGAGGGTTTCATACGTAATGATGTTGATGATTTCTGAAAAACTGTGCTATTTAGATACATCGTTTTATTTTTCTTGTAATCTTTACATAAACTTCTATCACATAGAATAATTTCAGATTTTTATCTATGCAAACTTCGGAGATAAGGGGGGGGGCTTCTTTTTAACATTCTTCATCAAAAGTTGGAAACTATACTGCCTAAAAAAAATGTTTATGAATGTGCAAACAGCGCTCTTTCATATGATACCCCACATGCCCTAGTAGCCCTAGTCCCTTATGCAAAAAAGTATTTTTTTTATAATTTCTTTCGTAGTGCAAAATAGTTGGGCAAACGTCATCTAAAACTATTCTAAATTTCAAGATAGAGATAGTTACAGATAAGGTGTGACAGACAGACTAGTCTCACCATAAGGATTCCTTTCTACCATTTTGGTACGGAACCCTAAAAATGAGTTTATAAAGATGGCATACTTCCGATCGCCATAACTAACATAAAAAAAAATTGCTAAGAAAATTCGTTCGGGGGCAGTAATAAGTAGAAAAATATAGCTAAAATATTGAGAATATTATTTGGCTATTTTGACATGACTGCAATTATTATAGAGTTTCATTACGCTATGGTGAACATTGTTGACGTCTAAGTTTTTTTTTTTCAGTTCTGGAACCACTTAAATAAGTCAAAATTCACACCAAAAAACAATTCAAATTCACAAGAGAGCGAAACAACCGCTTAAGGGGGATGCGCTAAGGTAGCCCGCGACATTCAAATTTTCTTACGTTTTTTGCAATTTGCAGGTCTGTGTCAGGTTGTATGTTGATCTAAATATGATTCGCGGCCATAAAAAATATGGCTTTACAGAATTCTATTCATTAGAATCAGTGTTACAACTCTCTCCGTCTTATTACAAAACAAGATATTTATATTTTGACATGGAACCAGTTTTTGTAATAAGAACGTAGCTGTGATTAAAATACCGTTCTGTAAGTATACAAAACTGTAAACTTAGTTCGGTACTAAGTTGTCCGTTTTGTTTACCTAAGGAACTTTACCATTGACGGAATAAAGTTCGAAATTCAATAATGCCTCCATGGTTTAAACCTGGGTCTGAAGATAAACCTTGTTTTGTATTAAGACGGTCTAAGTTCAAAAAATCCTACTGAACGATTATTTCTGAAATATTAATTCAGTAGGATTTTTTGTAACTTAGAGAGTTGTAGGTATTGCTGATTCTAATTCCATATTTGTTATGGCTTTAAACACTACAAAAATTACGATTTTCCATACAAAATTTAGCCCCCTTATTTCAAAACAAGGTTTATCTTCAGACCCAGGTTTAAAACATGGAGCCATCTTTGAACTTCGAACTTTATTCCGTCTATAGTATACTTCCTAAATACAAAACTGACAACTTAGTACCGAACTAAGTTTTCAGTTTTGTACAAAGAACGATATTTCAATCACTGTTACGTTCTTATTACAAAAACTGGCTGCATGGTTCAAGCCATGTCAAAATATAAATCTTGTTTTGTAATAAGGCGGTTTGGGTTGAATTTCGAAAAATCCTTTCTTATTCCTTGTCTACATTATAAAAGGAACCTCTGTGCAAAATTTCAGCTTTCTAGGTCCAAGGGTTTGGGCTGGGCGTTGATGAGTCAGTCAGTCAGGACTTTTCTTTTTATCTTATTTCAAATGGAGTATAGTTCTCAATAAAAATAGTTGTAACATGTTTGTAAAGCTTATTCCCGTTGTCTCCGTATGCCGTATCCCCGTCACGGGGACAGCGGGACGTGATTAAATTTATCGCCTTATTGTACGAAGTAAACCTTTCTTTTTAGGGTTCCGTACCAAAATGGTAAAAAGGAACCCTTATGGTGAGACTAAGTCTGTCTGTCACACCTGAATATCTCGAGAACTACTAATGCTGTCAACATGAAATTTAGAATAGTTTTAGATGACGTTAGCCCAACTACTTTGCAAACAAGAAAGAAATTAAAAAAATAATATCTTTTTTGCAAAAGGGACTGAAAGGAGGTCTTAAAAAATTTTAGTGGGGCCACTAGGGCATGTGGGGTATCATATGAAAGAACGCTGTTTGCACATTCTCAAACATTTTTTATTTTTTTTTAGGCAGCACAGTTTCCGACTTTAAATGAAAAAAAATCGTGCTTTAGCCGAGCGAGCGAAGCGAGCGGTGCAGCGGCAGCGGCCGGCGAGTGCCAGAAACATTTATATTTTTGAATGTAAAACCAAACCACGGGGACAATGGGAAGTAGTACCGCTGTCCCCGTAGACACGGCGCGGCGGCGTACGGGGACAACGGGAATAAAGGGTTTGTAACAACGTCGGTTGTAATGCAACGTGCCACGATGCGACTTCGTATACCGTGTAATATATTATATTTTCAACGGGACGTCAACGAGATGACGGCGCCGAAGTTCGCGCACTGGACTCTGCTTACTGCCGAGAGTTGAAAATCCAAAGGCGTTTTTTCGGCGCGCTGGGATTCACTCTGTTGGATTCTCAATTTACTCGGCTCAACATAGAGTTGACAATCCAGTGCGCAATATAATCCCGCCGCGACATTTTTAAGTCCGTGCGTACCTGGGCTTAGGGCTCAAACACAAACACGTTACGACGTCGCGTCGTACAACGATGCACGTTTGGACGTACAATTTGGTAGAATTTGCCGTGCCGTGGCACGTTGCGTCGTCGTAACGTGTTTGTTTGAGCCCTTACTATGGCCTCGTGTATTGCGTACTATCCTAACATAACATAGGTAGAATACTGAATAATCTACTGAACCGCAGAGTTCGGTCGCGGCAGCGCAGGCGGCCTGGAGCGCAGGCGGCCTGGGGCGCAGGCGGCCTGGAGCGCAGGCGGCCTGGGGCGCAGGCGGCCTGGAGCGCAGGCGGCCTGGGGCGCAGGCGGCCTGGGGCACACGCGGTGCGGCGGCGACGCTACAAGTTGTTTCAAGGATGTGATTGAAAATGCTGACAGTTTTTTCATCTTCATTTATTTTATAATTAAACAATAACCGTTATGAAAAACGATAAGCATTATCCAACAATTTACTTATTACAATAAAATTTAGGGGGTATTATATGATTAGCTTTGGAAGCCAACCTACTCAAACTTAACAAACTAGGGACCTAGGGAGGTTACACTTACATTCTGTACAGTATTAGAATGATGGTCTTTCTATTCTAAAGCTCAATTCCATTTTGATTGGTCAAGGCATTGTTACAAAATCGTGTAAAATATTAGAATATTGGTATTAGTATTCTTGTGATGAACTATTAGTGGTTTGTTGACTCTTCATTGTCTTCTTTGGCAAGAGCTTTTTTTCAATATGTGGTATCACGCCACCCTGTGATATGGTCACTCCTTCCAGCATTTTGGATAGTTCTTCGTCATTGCGGACAGCCAGCAAAATATGGCGAGGAGAGATTCTAGAAACATACAAACAATGCTTAATTAATATTAAAACAATAATATTAGTTGGTAGTTATTTTTCTACTCTGTCCATTGTAAGCACAAAATAATCAGACACATTTTTCAATAACTGTGGGTTGTCTGAATTCAATGTGGTTGTCTTATTATATTACAAGTGAGTGTGTCTCCTCAGGTTTCATATCTAGAACAATACCTACAAGTAAGAATGGATATTCCACCAAGGAATGCACAAACTGTCTTAGTTAAAATTTATAGTATGTACTGCTAAGGAGTGGAACTTTTTGCCTGAGCAAATTTAAAATATTGGATGTGGGTAGCTGCAAGGTTCGTCATAATTTATGCAAACTCACCTGGTTCTGTGATTATCTTCAGCTGCTTTTGCAGCCAATTCCAATATCTCAGCAGCTAGGTACTCAAGCACTGCAGCCATGTACACGGCCGCGCCTTCACCAGTACGAGATGAGTAGTTGCCGTTTTTGAGAATCCTATGGATTCTGCCCACAGGTAGTTTCAAACCTGCGCGAGAACTGCGAGTTTTGGTCTTTGCCCTCATCCTAGCTGGACTGTTATCTGTAAACGTTATTCTTAATAAGTTTTCATAGTCATAGGAACATACAAGTTTGATTCAAATTGACGCCGAACCGAAATCTTGAACATGACTTATGAGACTAGGATAATACTCACCACTTTTGTTCACGGGCTTCACAGGCATGGTGAGATTATTAAATTGTTAAAGGATTAATTTGAAAAGACTTTTACAATGGTTTTCATGAACTCGATCGAAACAAAAAAAAAATTTCAAATAGCGACTGACGATTTTCAAAATGACTTGACCGTAACCAAAGACTAAAATAGACTAAAAGCTAAATAAAATAATTAGTAAGACTGTTTTGCGACAGATTGTGCAAATAAATACGCGGGAAAATTCACGTTCCGATCTATGTTTTATACGTTAGTGCGTGAGACGGTGAAAGTCTGAGAGTGACCTATCTAGTCTGTGAAATTGTCTTTGCTTCTGCGCTGCGTGTGGTTTCACATCAATCAAAAAGCTTTTGATTGATGTGAAACATCTTTAAAGCCGTACCTAGCCGTACGTAAATAAACCCGTGGCGATTCGTCGCTACTCTAAATCCATTATGTAGTCGTGTAAATAATTTCGATGTTTAACATCTGCCAGGCGTCTCGTGACGGCCCAATTTTTTTTTTAGATATCCTTTCACCTTTTTTATGCTTTTCACGTAACTATTCAAAAAGGTACGATACGCTTTCGTGTCGTAACGAATTCATATAAATTGTTCTACCGGTGTCACGTCACGCGACAAGTCGCGCCAGTATGTAACGACGAAATCTCTAAAGTTCATAGATTCTACGAAGAAAGTTGTAATGCTGATTCTAATGATTATATTTCTGTAAAGCCATATTTGTTACTGCCGCGAATCATATTTGAATCAACCTACAACCTGACACAGACCTGCAAATTGCAAAAAACTTAAGAAAATTTTAATGTGGCGGGCTATCTTAGTCGCATCCCCCTTTAGTGTCACCATAAGTGTTCTGTGGTGTTGCCTCACAACAAATCTTACCAACCGATGTTACCTACATTATTATGTATAAAGTTGTAAGACGAAGGAGACTAGTCTCCACGTCACAGGGAATCCTAGTGTGGAGGCTAGTGCTATTTTGAATTTGTGCTGCTCTCTTGAACATTAAAGTTTTTATTTAAAAGTATTTGATTTATTTATTTATTTTAGTAACAACCCTACGAAAGAAAATTTTAAATTAAAAACAACTTGGCAAGGATAGCGTGATTTTTTTTTATCCCGGTAGCTTGTCGCTGAATATTTAGAAGAGCCAAAGGAAGAGCCTTATTAAACTATGAACTATCTTCAGACCTAAAGACACTCGATTTACATACGATGTATGAAATGCAGGATCCTAACACGGCTTCCATAGAGGTCATAGAGCGAAACACCCAAAATGTCAAAATACCTAACCGCAAAAGAATTATAAAGCCATGGATCACACCAGGACTTCTCCGCTGCATGACGCATAGAGATAACATGCACAAAAGAGTTAAATTGTTTCCAGATGACACTACCCTATTAGTATCCTACACTCGCTACAGGAACTTCTGTAACTCTCTATTAAAAAATATTAAAAACGAACACGAACAGAACGAGATAAAAAACGCCGGCCAAAATAGTAAAGAACTCTGGGAGGCAATCAACAAAATCACGAATAGAACTAAAACTAAAGAACTCCCAACACAGTTGCTCGCACTTTCACCCAAGCCAGAGCACTCAGTCGAATTAGTGAATAACTATTTTGTTACTATTGGCAAAAGCCTAGCTGAGAAAATACAAGGTACACAACCAAACACAGACAAAAGGTACACCGATGGTTACCCGTGCCCACACTCAATGGTGCTGCTTCCTACTGACGTGGATGAGGTTGAAAGACTAATAATGTCCCTACGTACCAGCTGTGCTGTGGGATGGGATGGTATATCTGCTACAATAATTAAACAGCACAAAAATATTGTAGTTCCGCCCCTTACACATATCTGCAATCTGGCCCTCGCAACCGGTAAATTCCCGAAGGTTTTTAAGAAATCTGTAATTATTCCTGTCTATAAGGGTGGGGATAGAGACCGAGTAACTAATTATACACCTATTGCAATTCTGCCTGCGTTATCCAAGATCCTCGAGCGCATTATGAATAAGAGGCTAATAAGTTATCTGGAAAGCAAAAAGCTCCTATCTCCATACCAATATGGTTTTCGCGCCGATAAATCAACTTCTAATGCAGTCCATGATTTAACGGACCACATTGTTAGGACCCTGGATGGTGGTCAGAAGGTTTTGGGTATTTTCCTTGATTTGGCAAAAGCCTTTGACACCGTCTCTACTTCCATCCTTATAGAGAAGATGGAGAGCATGGGTATAAGGGGAATGCAATTAAAGAGTTTCGAAGACTACCTTAAAGACCGTACACAGACAGTTAAAATAAACAATCACATAAGTTCCGAGAAATGTATTACACACGGAGTTCCACAATGTAGTGTGATCGCACCTACCCTATTTTGAATTTATATTAACGATCTGTGTGCGCTCAATCTCGACGAAGGCAAAATCTTCATATTTGCGGACGACACTGCCCTAATATTTAATTCTACCACGTGGCAAAGCGTTTTCGAAAGTGCTCAATCTGGCCTGAACAAGGAGTCAAAATGGTTGCATGACAACGTCCTTACCCTGAATGCAGACAAAACAAAATATATTAATTTTGCTATACGAAAAAGCTCCCAAAGTCTAGCGCCTCTATTTTCTATCACCGCGCATAAATGCCCCATACCCTATAGTACGACCTGCACGTGCACCCACCTTGAGAGAACAAACTCTATCAAATACCTTGGGGTGGTGCTGGATCCTTGCTTGGGCTTCCATCCACACATCGACACACTTATCTCTAGAGTTCGTAAATTAATTTATGTATTTAAGAACTTAAGACACGTGGCGGGTGAAAGCCTTAGAAAGACGGTCTATTACGCACTTGGTCAGTCTTTGTTAACCTATTGCATAACAACTTGGGGTGGTGCACCTAAATCGACTCTAATCCAACTTGAAAGGGCGCAGAGAGGAATCTTAAAAGTATCGTCTTTTCGACCATTCCGGTACCCCACAACCGACTTATACAGGGAAAGCGGGGTTCTCACCGTTCGTCAACTCTTTATACTTCATACCACCCTAAAACAACACACTCTTCTTTCTTATAGTCCCACACCTATGCTCGGAAAAAGGCGCTACGACCCCGTCGACCGGTCCGTGGGTAGACTTACAACTTGTTTCTCCGAAAGATTCTTCTGTTTTCTAGGAGGCTACCTCTATAACAAAATAAACAAAGCTCAGAACATCTTCCCACTCACAAAACACTTCTATATGAAAACACTTAATTGATGGCTTATGACTCTGAACTATGACACAACCGAAAATCTACTTTCTATGCCAAAATAGTCCCCGCATTCCGTCTATGTTAATCTCTACCATACTACTATCGCATTCAGAAAATAGTTTAACACGCACCAACTTCTTCATCACTCACACACCCACCCACACACACTCACACCCTCACACACCCACACACTCACACTCACACTCTCACACACCCACACGCTCACACACCCACGCAGTCCACATGAACATTCCATTCCTTCCTATATGTAAAAAGGAAACTATTGTCTAGTTTTAGTTTACGGGAAACCATAATTATGTACTTGGGGCGGAGGCCTGGTGGCCTGAAATATAGGGTTCGGCTTAACTTAGGCACCAGTCTCCCACAATATTTTTCTTTAAGCCCATCACTGGACAATATTGTATTTTGTTATTATTTCTTAAGGATATTGTGGTGAGAAATAAAAAATATATATTATATATTATTATTAATATAGAAATATGATCAGAGATGTATGGTTTGTATGAAAATGTCGTACGTCGCGCGTCGTAAACGCTCATTGCCATTCAACCTATCCGCCAATGCGCTTTGAGTATTGCCATGCGCCATCGCCACTGCCACCACCACTGTCTGAACAACGCATTATTTCCAATGTTTCAGTTCATAAATAAAGTTTATTATTTACGGTCAGAATCACGAAATCGAGCACGAATTCATGTCAATTTGACACAGTGACACTACTGACACTTGACTGACAATGACATTTGCAATTCTGCAAACAAGAACGTTTGTGGCAAGTTTTTGGTGTTTGCAATTTTCACGAATCGCGTGTCGGTATTTTGATCTTGTGAAATATAATTGATATTATTAAAGAGGAGCATTAGGTCAAATCGTCTTTAATTTTAGGGATATCTTTTATCTAGTAAACGGTTAACTTATAACCAATATCTTAGTGCACTTCAGTGTTTATAGGTTAAGTACGTATTGATTGGTAAGAGAAAATGAATAAAAACAGGCCATGGAACCGTGATAATCGTGATCGCAATATGCGAGGAGGCTTTAGAGGTGGCCGAGGGGGAAATAGAGGATGGTCAGGTAACCACAGAGGTTTTAAGGGCCAATGGGGTAGTTTTGATGGCCCTAGTGGTGGCAACAAGTTCCAAAACAATTATGCTGGAAACAAGGGTCAGTGGAAAAAGAGGGATTCCCCTGGAAAGCGACTATCTGAAGAAGATATTGGTGTGACAGAGTATATAAGCAAACATGTAGGATTTAATGGCATAATTAAATCAAGGTGAGCTAGCCATAATATTGTACCTATTCACTCAATTAATATATGCAGTCATCATTATCCGTTTAGCCTTTTTCCCAACTAATAAGCAATATAATTCTTTAAAATTATGTACCTGTACATACAATTCAGTAAACTAATAAGCTTAGTATTATAAGCATAAAACCCTTTGTTTTGAATATAATAACTATTACGTTGTGAAGCCCATAATATTTAGTACAGACCTCCAAACCAAACCTCCAACAGATATTCAGATTTTCAAGTATCAGAAATAAATGAGCAGGGTGAAATAGCTAAGCTAACTTGCCAAAAGCCACCACATGCTCCTGAAGAGGATGCGGTCAGTGAGGATGAGGACCTTCTCCTCACGAAGTATAACCTGGAGATACTGCCAATGGAGACTTGGGATAAAATCAACACTTTGGCTGTGAGCAAAGATCCTGATCCTGACTGTGTTGAGGTAAAGTATTATGTTGTTGTGAGTTTTAGTTTTGCAGACACAATAATTCATAAATTGCCTTAAATGTGATCATGGGACAAGGAAAGGACTCATTTGGACTCAGGTGTCCAGAATGCACATTAGTGACCTGACGAAGTTGACTTATAAATAAATAACCTTTGGTAACCACAACCTCAGTTCAGAAAACAAAAAACCTAAACAGAATGGTACCTAGTTTGGGAGAGAACAACCTTCTTTTGGGAAATTCCTATTTGGCTATTTGTTACGTGATGAGGTAATACCTCTTAGTTTTAAATTACAGGTTGACATGGAGGGGGTAACAAAGGAGCAAAGAACTAAAATCCATGATGCTGTGAAGAAAGCATTTGGTGACAGCATAGTCGGCAGCACTGTCAATATTGATGACAAGAAACTGATGCGCTTCCAGAAGTTTAAGAAAGGAGGTATGGAGATGATCTCTTATTGAAGTTTTCACATGTTATTTTACAAAAGATTTTATTTAGTTTTTCACTAACCCACACTGGGTCCGCATGGTGGACTATGGTAACAGAGAAGCGGCTTGTGTCTCAGCAGTGGGAACATTGTAGGCTGGTTATGCTATGCTTATGCTGCCACGTTTTTGGGGTCTGCCTATGTCCAGCAATGACCTGTGTTAGACTGCTTTATAACATAAGCAAAATTACCACAGACTTATGATTTTTATAAATTTATCAACATGATCTTCTTTTCCGTGTTTTCTATAGTGCGCATAGACAATAGAGTGAAGTGGATGTGGCCAGCTGAGTACGTGCATTTCATAGTGCACAAGGAGAATTGTGATACAATGGATGCAGCGGTACGCATCGCAGAACGAATAGGGGTGCAGTGAGTTTCAACTTATTATTGAATTAGTCATATATTTCACTAGCAATTTATTTATAGGGAAACAATATTAGAAAAGCTTACATATTTTGCATATTTACACAAGCTGACAAATACCTGTTCAACTATATTAAATATACGTCCATACCATGCAGCTTCTACATACATTTCGCGCACAGGTTCGTTATGGAACTTAATGGCGTGGTCGTATGCTCGCTTTAAAAACTTTGTGCTCCTAAATGCCTAGTAGCCAGGTTATTTTGTCGTAACACTGTCTAAGGAATTCCTAATATTTGACGATTTGGGTGCGGTCCGTTGTGGGTGCGCTGCGACCGCAGCAATAAAGAAAACGAAAACTTGAGACTTTTTTATGAACCCCTAAACACACAACTTATCAATCTACTATTACTAAGAGTACTATTCGATCTTTTAAACGGTATTCAATTAGGTTAAACTTCTTTTTGACGACTTGGCTAATTTATTATGTCACAAGCCCAATAGCCTGATGGGATATTCCATCATCAAATATGACAAAATTTATCGCTTAGGGGGTAAATTTTCAAAATCCTTTCTTTATCTCATTTTCGATATTAAGAAACAGTGGGCAAAATTGTGAAGTAGGTTGTTTGTTCGGGCTAAAAAGATGTGACCATATCCCCAGCGTGAAGCCCTCCATGCTCGGCTACGCGGGCACCAAGGACCGGCGCGCCAAGACGTCGCAGTGGTTCAGCGCGCGCCGCCTCGACCCGCGCCGGTTCGTGGCCGCCACGCGCTACCTCAAGGACATACACGTTGGGAACTTCTGCTTCAAGAATACTAATCTTAAGCTTGGCATGCTTAAAGGGAACAGGTGGGATGTACATTACTTATTCAGTGTTAAACCTAGGAGTAATTTAATATGTATACGGGGAAATTAAACTCATACGATTGAAATGGCAATGGCATCAACATCCAACGTATAGAGGTATGAGGAACAGGGTGCAAAGTTCACTCATCCTACATAGAAGAGGGAGGATCCTCCGACCAGACGGGTGTTACTAGTGGGGGGTTACCAGACGGTAGGCAACTGGCCCGGTGGTTGATGTCGGGGCGTTGTACGTATGCTAGTCGCGCAGTAAACTGCTTGCGCAATTCAAGATTCGCATACACACACAATGAAATACTTAAGCCGGGTCTGCTGCGCCATATTTGCGTGTTAAATACATGTTTCATAACATGTTATAATCATGTCAGCTATATGCAGCCCGTCCGCTGCGACTTTTGAGTGTTTTTGTTTAAAGTTATGTTTTTGTACGAAAATCTCTTTCAAAAATGAATTCCGACGAGAAGGACGTCTGCTGTTCTAGCAATGGTAAACTTAGTTTTTAACCGACTTCCAAAAAGGAGGAGGTTCTCAATTCGTCTGTATGTTTTTTTTTTTTTTTTGTATGTTTGTTACGCGATTACTCCGTCAATTATGAATCGATTTTGAAAATTCTTTTTTTGTTTGAAAGGGTATACTCCCGAGGTGGTCCCATTGCCACCAAATCAGAATCTGATGAGGGGATCCCATGGAAATCGAGGGAAACCCTCAAATTTTATATGCAAACTTATAGCGATTTGGGAACTTTTTATAGTAACTTGTGCAATTGCTCTCGGAAAGCACCATTTGGTGAAGTGGAACTGATGAAGGAGACCACAGATGGCCACCGGAACAATAAAATAATGAGTACCTATTTAACGGGTCGCGATTAAGCAATTTATGCTCGTCACTATGCATATGGTGAGTGGCAGTTCTCCTGGTTCTTAGCAGGAGAACTCCTCAACAATCAACATCCCAGCATCGGGAAAAGCAATATTTTATAAAAGGTGATGAGCAGTTAACATTAGGCTATTGTAACTTAGATAAATACAAAACTGACCCACTAAAAAGTGAAAAATAAAAAACTTTTTACAAAAAAATAATAACCGACTACCAAAAATAACACTACAAAGTGAAAAATAATTTTAATTTCGGAAGTCGGTGGCAAAAAACACAAATAAAGATCCAAAGACACCGACTTCCAAAATTAAAGTCCCCGGGACCCGACGGCTTACCTGGAAAAGCCTGGGTTCTGGCCTTGGAGGCTCTCGGGCCTCGACTAAGGGGGCTCTTAAGCGCATGCTTGGAGAGGGGCCAGTTCCCACTTCGTTGGAAGACGAGGAAACTGGTCCTCATTAAGAAGCCAGGGCGCCCGGCGGACTCTCCGTCCGCTTACCGGCCCATTGTGCTGCTCGACGAGGTGGGCAAGCTCTTTGAAAGAGTAATTGCAGACCGCCTTGTCGGGCGGCTGGTGCGGGTGGGGCCGGATTTGGCGGAGAGCCAGTTTGGTTTCCGCAAGGGGCGCTCTATGGTGGACGCCATCATGCGCGTTCGAGCCCTCACGACGGGGGATGCTGTTGCCCGGGGTGGGGTCGTCTTGGCGGTGTCTCTTGACATCGCCAATGCCTTCAATACCCTGCCCTCCTGGAGTTGCATTAGAGAGGCACTACGATATCACCGGATGCCGACCTACCTCTGTCGAGTGGTCGAGGCCTATTTGACGGACAGGGCCGTCATCTACCCCGGTCACCACGGAGAGTGGAACCTGCGAGAGATGTCGTGCGGTGTCCCACAGGGATCGGTCCTGGGGCCGCATCTGTGGGACATCGGTTACGACTGGGTGCTGCGTGCTGACCTCCCTAGCGGCGTCAGCGTAGTCTGCTACGCTGACGACACGCTGGTCCTGGCGCAGGGGAGGTCGCATCAGGCGGCGGCCGAACTGGCGGCACGTGGGGTTGCGACAATCGTCGATAGGATCCGGCAATTGGGACTCGAGGTGGCCTTGCACAAGTCCGAGGCCATGTGTTTTTATGGTCCTCGGAACGCGCCACTGTCGGGTTCCCAGATAATGGCAGGAGGGGTTCACATCGGCGTCGAGTCGACGATGAAGTACCTGGGACTCGTCCTCGACAGCCGGTGGAACTTCGTGGAGCATTTTCGACGTTTGGCTCCCAGACTGGAGCGGGCCGGGGCTGCCTTAAAGCGGCTCCTGCCCAATCTGGGGGTCCAAACGCCTCCTGCCGGAGGCTTTACGCGGGGGTCGTGCGGTCCATGGCCCTTTACGGGGCACCGGTGTAGGCGCGTTCTATAAGGCTGCGACCAGCCCAGCGATTGAACGCGTCCCAAAGGGTCATGGCCATCAGGCTGGTCCGAGGATACCGCACGGTCTCCCGTGAGGCGGCGAGCCTCCTTGCCGGACTACCGCCATGGGATCTGGAGGCAAAAGTCCTCGCGCACGTCTGGGAGTGGCGCGGGGAGGCGAAACGCCGGGGTGAAACTCCGCTACCGCGAGAAATCACGGCCCAGCGGACAGAGCTCCGGCGGGATCTTATGGCGGCATGGAGAGTGCGATTGTCGCAACCCAGCGCTGGGCACGCCACAATTGTGGCGATAAGTCCCCTCTTTGAGGAGTGGTTAGAGAGGCGCCACGGCGTCCTCACCTTCCGCCTGACGCAGGTCCTCACCGGACATGGTTGTTTCGTGAGGTTCCTGTTCAGGATAAAGCGGGAGGAAACGCCCGGGTGTCACCACTGTGTGGATTGCCCGGAGGACACGGTGGAGCATACGGTGGAGGTCTGCCCAGCTTGGGCGGAGCACCGCCGTGTCCTTACGGAGGCGATCGGCGGCGGCGATCTCTCTCGTCCGGCCCTGGTTCAGGCCATGGTTCGGAGCGAGAGTGCATGGGAGGCCGTCACCTCCTTCTGCGAATTAGTAATGCTTGCGAAGGAGGAGGCGGAACGCGTGGGGGAGAGGCAAGGTTCGCGCCCTCGCGCCCCTAGTCGCCGCAGGAGACGCCCCGGGCGTCGGGAGTCGCAAGCCGATTTCCGGCCACCGTAGGCGTGGGCCTGCGGACGGTGAGCGATGGGTAGCTCACCATCCGATAACGACCAGGCCCGGGTCGAGGGCGCGTCATATTCCACGCGCGCCTCAAAGAGTTGTCAGCACCAACTGACGGGGTCCGCTAGGGCCAATGCCTGCCAGGGTTGCGAGTTTGTCCGAAAGGGATATCGTGGCAAGTTGAAGAAAAAAAGGCTATTGTAATTTAGATAAAATCAAAACTGCGCCACTAAAAAGTGAAAAATAAAAACTTTTTACAAACCGGTGTCTTTGGATCTGTATTTGAGAGAGAAAACTCAAATACAGATCCAAAGACACCGACTTCCGTAATTAAAGTTATTTTTCATTTTGTAGTGTTTTTTTTGGTAGTCGGTTACTATTTTTTTGTAAAAAGTTTTACAAATAAATAATCTTATTTATAAAATTGTCGTGTCACAATGTTAGTTACCATACTCCTCCGAAACGGCTTGACCGATTTTGATGAAATTTTATATGTATATTCAGTATAAATTATAGATTCCGTACCTGCGACCACGTTCGTTCAATATAAAGTTTATCAAGAGTTGAAAATTGAACATAAATTCAGTAAAAAAAAAACATTTTTAGGGTTCCGTATTCAATAAGGAACCCTTATAGTTTCGCCATGTCCGTCTGTCTGTCTGTCCCCAGCTTAGCTCAGAGGCTCTTAGTACTAGAAAGCTATAATTTGGCATGGTATGTACAAATTAATCACGCTGACCAAGATTTAAAATAAAACCATGGCAGTAGTTTATAACGAAATTAAAAGGAAAACTATCACAGCTAAGTAGGCGTTAAAAGTTAACGAGTAATAGTCGACCAACTTACATTTGCAGTTGGAGAATTGACCGTGACGTATATTGATGTATATGAGAACATGTTTTTCAACTACAACGTTAAGTTTGATTTTGGGATAAATTCATCCCAACTACGGAACCCTTAATTGTGCGTGGTTTACACTAGAGGCATCATTACATTCACTCTATACTAAGTATGTGTGGTCTGAAAAACAAATTCAGGAGCACATCCTCGCTGCAAATGAGTTAGTGGCCATGTGCAACTGTAGTGCTGACCGAGTGGACCAGCTGACTCTTAGCAGCCCTCAATTTTTATTGCAAAGGAAATCCAGTCTTGGCACTCTCCAACCTGAGGCAACGGAGGACCCGTACCAGTCAGGAAGTGCTCAGGACTCTATTCCCAATCAAGATACACCAGCTATTGAACAAGTTCCATTGCAAGTAGTTCAGACGGAAGCTAGTTCTCTCCCTTGTAGTAGTAAAGTTTGTTACTACTCCATTATGTTTTCTGATAGTTTTGGAAAAGGGTTAGGTAAATTACTTAGCAACAACCTGAGTCATTCTTCTCTAAACTATTGCATGCCTCAGACTTCCTACAAAAAAATAATGTATTCAATAACTAGGAATGAATATGACCCTAACACCATTATTACTGTACTAATAGGTAATAGTTTTAATGTTAAAAAAGATGATATCACTGATAGTGTGACCAAACTTTTGAAGGTAAACTGTAAGAAAATAATTTTGTGTGCTTTTCCGTACTTTGAGCACTTGTCAAACAGGAAAAACAACTACATTCACATGTTAAATAATTACATGCATTTCTTAGTTAGTCACCATAGTGACAAGTTTATATTTTTTGACACCAACATTTTTGTTGATAAGCTAAGGTCGACTAGGGATACTGTGTATCTGCCCATTAGTTTTAGACGTCAAATAGCTAGGCTATTAGCTTTTAATATTAACCCAGACATAACTAGTATGTCGAAGTCTATAATTAGCACCACATTTAGTAATAGTACTAATGTTAAGGTGGTTAGTTCTAATAATTTAAACTAGTTTGTAAGACAACAGAAGGTACCACTAACAGTATAGTTACACTTAATAACAAAAAGGTATTTTCTACACTTAATAACAAAAAGGTATTTTCTAGCACTAACATAGTTAACAGTAGAAAGGGAGCTAAGCAGAAATCCTTGAAGTTATTTCATCAAAATATTCAAGGTTTTTCTTCCAAACAATTGGAAATCGAATTGTTTTTAGAAAAAACAATGTTTGACATTATTAAAATTTGTTTAACTGAGCATTGGCTAAAAGATTATGAAATGTTAATTAATTATGAGAATTATAGTGTGGCCAGTTGTTTTAACCGGAAATCAATGCTGCGTGGTGGTTCACTAATCTTAATTAGAAGTTGTATTAAATCAAAAACTCATAGTTCAAGTAGTCAATAGTAGTAAAGACATAGTTGAACTGTCGGTTGAACATAGCATTGAACTGTCTTGTGTTGAGCTAGATAAGCATGTTATAGTGTGCGTTTAAAGACCCCCATACTATCAAAACTACTCTCTGTTTGAGTCTGTTATGGAAGATGTTTTGGCAAAACTTGTAACTGGGAATAAATCAGTAATTATCTGTGGTGATTTTAACATTAATATTTTAGAAAATAATTCAAATACCAGTAGATTGTTAAATCTGTTTAAATCATTTAATTTGTCAAATGTGTTTGTAGAACCAACTCGAATAACTACGACGACTGCTACATGTATTGATAATGTTTTTTGTTGCTGCGACTATTCAGATAAAGCTATTATTAATTATCTCCCTTCTGATCACAGTGGTCAAACCGTAACTTTTGAGTCCAACATACCAATACAAAAAGTGCAGATACAATTCAGACCAATAACATATGTTAATTTAAATAAATTTAATAGCACTTTAATTTGTAAGTTAGGTGTTAAGGACCTTTCAATGAACAGTGTTGACATTTTGTATAAAGAATTCTTTTCGGTAGTCCAAACCGAGTTCAATAATTATTTTAAGAAGAACACTAAAACTATCAGCCCTAGGTTTTTATTTAGTGACTGGGCAACTAAAGACTCCGGAAAAGTAGGGAAAGACTTCGAGCTGTATGGCCTTAAGCCTTATACAACGTGTTTTTTTTGATATCCCATAACTCTAGGGTATGATTGAGGCCATATCAAAGGATCAACCGGCTTATGAGTTATGTTATTGGAACATAACTCATAAGAAACAAAAAATCAAAAAAAAAAATAACGAAGGATTGGCCTTCGACATTTTTTTTTTCATTTTTCATACAAAATAATTTGGCAAAGTCACGATTATTAATGTGAAACACCCTTACGTGAAATATGACAACGTCGACAAGGTAGCTTTCCCTTCACTAGCTGCCGCCGGGAAGCCCCGATACCAACATACCTACATATTTTATTTTACTATTTATTTTACTACACTACTGCGAAGTTTGGCAACCTCGCAAAAGTAAAGATTCGTCATACTGGTGACAATTTTTGACCTAATTTAATTATGATTGATGATATCTCCGAAACGATGCATTTTTGGACCACCTATTCTAGGAGTTTTAGTATTATTTTTACCTACAGAATATAACCCTAGAGTTATGGGATATCAAAAAAAACAGGTTGTATAAACACGGAAACTTTTAATAAATATGTTGCTACTTACTCCAGAACTTTTAAGAACACTTGCAAGGCAGCTAAAGCCTTATACATTAGCAACAAGGTTAAGTCAGCAGACAATAAAATAAAAACGGTTTGGAAAATTATCAATAATGAAACGAATAGGAACAAAAAGAATGATTCTCATTACGCACTGGAGACGTCATGTGGTCTTATTTGAGATAGCAAAGAAGTTGCTTAAGAATTTGTAAATTTCTTTACCAGTATCCCACTTAAAACTACAGAAACTTTAAATTCCTCGCCCTCGCTCGCTTTTGACTCTGTAAGGGCGAACGTTTCAGCCTGCTCTATTGAATTTAACTTTAAGCATATTAACCCAATAATAGTATTAAAAGCTTTTAAGCAAATCAAGATCACATTGTCCGAAGAGCTTTGGGGAATGTCCATTAAAGTCTGTACGTCCATAATTGAGACTATTGCGCCTTACTTAGCCTTAATATTTAATTTGTGTGTGGATCAAGGAGTCTTCCCGGATTTAATGAAATAGAGTAAGGTAATACCACTTTTCAAATCCGGGGACAGTAAAGACACAAATAATTATAGACCCGTATCCGTGTTGTCGGTTTTCAGCAAGGTGTTTGAAAAGGTAATGCTTAATCAAATGCTCAATCATTTCAACTCGAATAAAATCCTTCACGATCAACAGTATGGTTTCACCAAAGGACGTTGTACGACCGACGCCGGTGTAAGCTTATTAAGACACATTTTTAACGCGTGGAAAGAGGCCCAAGATGCCATAGGAATCTTTTGTGACCTTTCCAAGGCATTTGATTGCGTCGATCACGAAACATTGCTATTGAAACTTGAGCATTACGGACTTGGAAAACTTGAGCTTAGTTTAGTAAAATCGCTGATAGAAATGCTTGGCTCAATGCTGGTCCAGCTCCACAACCACAACTAATTTATTAACATTTGAAAATACTGTTGGACCTGATGAAGATTGGTAGACTATCTTTTCATTGTATAAACTCGAATCTCCTTTGTATTATATAATTGCATATCACAGGTGTGAGTACTATGTACAATAGAGCTACCATTTACCGGGTAATTATGTCTTTCATTGACTTAAATGTGCCCTGGCGGCTGAGAGTATGTCATGCTCACTCAGATGTCTCGCTGATGGTGGCGTATGTGTTGGATCATTTAGCTCCCTTCAAAATGGTTGAGCTGAATGGTGCTGATCCATGCGTCATGTTCGTGAACGGGTGCTGTCAGTTGGGACTGGTCATCTCTTAGCTGCCACGGCTTATTTTTAATTATTTCAGTTTTGAATTGTTATCTTTTTATCACGGACGCTTTTGACGTATTGCATCGTTCT
This sequence comes from Tiliacea aurago, assembly GCA_948098905.1. NCBI lineage: Eukaryota > Metazoa > Arthropoda > Insecta > Lepidoptera > Noctuidae > Tiliacea > Tiliacea aurago. The sequence continues at coordinate 1,122,585 of OX402580.1, read as the reverse complement.
CATATGTTTAACTTCAATATGAATGATGTAACCAATATTTTGTATCAATATTTTAATTTAAAAGAGTGTCCGTGGAGTTTCTTGCCCGTTCTTCTCCATAGGAACCTACTATTTGGAATGGGCAAAACTACCTTCATATTTGTAACTGACCGACTTCTTGACAATTCAAAAGTGCCTGTCAATGGTTTAATTGAAATAAATGCTTTCAAACTCAAACTCAAACTGAGTTTGAGTTTGACGCAAACATGGCGCAGCAGACCCGGCTTTACACATTATGTAGAAAGCATTGTATAACCGTCTTTTCACCTACACTCCTGCAATCTGTTGCTTTTACATAGATAATTCCAGCGTACTCTGGCATCTCCTTTTTTGGGCATGTTGCACTGTTGTTGCTGTTTCTGACCTATTGGTTGTTTATGCTCTTAAAACCTTCCAACACGCGGGAGATAAAAACAGGCCAGTTCAATCAACCAGATTCCGCATAGCGCTCCGCAACGTGACGGCTCCCGACGAGCTGGTGGACGCGGCGTGCGCGCGGCTGCAGGAGCGCGGCTTCATCAACTACTACGGCCTGCAGCGGTTCGGCTCGCGCGTGGACACGCCCACCTATAACATCGGCTTGAAGCTGCTGCAGGGGAGTTTTAAAGAGGTGTTATTTTGTTTATTGTTGATCATTTGCCATATAAATGTGGAATATCGTATCTATGCAAAGTAAAGTGTAAGCCTGCCTGTAACAAAAGAGAAACCTTTCTGTGAATTTATTTGCTGCAAGGGTTTGTGGCAATTTAAAACATGAGCATCATCAATACAATGGTTTCTATCACGTACCGATTTTTCTCACGACCCACCCGTCTATAATATTGGCAGCAGTGAGTGCAGTTAATGAACAGTTAAACACATTGTATTAATATACCCATGCCTGGTTATGTGTCTGAATTCATATCAAACCAGCCCTTGGTACCTAAAGCGTAGGCTGCACTGCGAATGAAGCGGAACGAAGCCAAGTTGGTTTAGCTAACCTCTGCGTATTTTCATACTTCCGTTTTCGTATGAAAAGACGCGGAAGAAATCCTAAACGAACTTCAGTGTGGCCTGCGCTTTAAGGGGGGGTTCTTCGAATAATCATCGTTTTGTATTGTGTTTTATTCGTAGATAGTACGTATTTAAATTTTGAAAAAAATATATTACATAATTCACTATTCGATCTAGATATTTCGGCCGTCTGATAAACGATTACTTGCACTTTACTGCATGTAATTAAATCGCAAAGATACGTCTAAATTGTGGTCTAATTATCATTTCATTTGAGTTATAAACAAACTTAGAACAATAAAACTTATACCATATTATAGGTCGTAAAAAATGTGATAAAAAGCGGCCGAAATACTATACCACTAATTAAAAAATAATGTGTTTTCATCTTTACATGCGCTCGCCTCGCGTCCATCCATTAGTCCCGAGCGGCACGTGTTGGAGGACGGACGTGTGCCAATTTTTTCCGTGTATTCCCGTTGTCCCCGTTCGCCGTGTCGGGTTCTACGGGGACAGCGGTACTTCAATTAAATATTTAAAAATACTTCCCGTTGTCCTCGTGGTTTGGTTTTACATTCAAAAATATGTTACTGGACTCCCCGGCCGCTGCCGCGGCACCGCTCGCTTCGCTCGCTCGGCTCGTGCGTTGTGTGGTCACAGTACTAACCTAACCTAGCTGTTTCGATTTAAAAAAGGTTTACTTCGTACGATAAGGGGACAACGGGAAATAAATTTAATCACGTCCCGCTGTTCCCGTGACGGCGATATGGCGAACGGGGACAACAGGAATACACAATTTTTTCGAACGCGCCACCCCCGCTAAATTCTGGAGCCAAAAATAGCTTGTAATAATGCCTGTATAAAGTTTCGTTTTTATTAATTTTATTAGAGTTACTTTTTATTAGGTAGATAAAATTTTGTAAAATAAAATGAACAAAACTAAAAAAATTGTGAGCCGTCACGGGACGACTGGGAAATGTGAAACATCGAAATCAAACAAACATTGAAAAATAGTTTAAGGTCGTGTAGCGGCCACCGCGCGCGCGGAATGAGTGGTGTATCGCCACGCGGCATGCGTCGCGACACCAGCAATCGGTTTTACATACGCTTATAGATGTTTCACATCAAAAATAGTTGTCGTCGCTGGCTCTACGAAGGCTGAATAAACAAAAAATAATAATGTTCTTGATAGAGAGAGAGAGAGAGAGAGAGACAGTGTGAATTTGGTCAAAATGGAAATCCAAGATGGCGGCTGCGAAAATATATATTTTTTTCGTCATGGACTCATGGGTATCTTTTTCACAGTTTTCGAGGGTGCTAAAGCCGATAGTGAAGTCAAAAAAAATCCAAGATGGCGGCTACGAAAATGTTCACATTTTTCATCACGGGTATCGTTTTCATGATTTTCGAGGGTGCTGAAGCCGATAGTGAGGTCAAAATGTAAATCCAAGATGGCGGTTACGAAAATCTTCATAGTTTTCATCATGGGTATCGTTTTCATGGTTTTCGCGGGTGTTAAAGCCGATAGTGACGTTAAAATGTAAATCCAAGATGGCGGGTACGAAAATGTTCACATTTTTCATCATGGGTATCGTTTTCAAGGTTTTCGAGGGTGCTAAAGCCGATAATGTGGTCAAAATGTAAATCCAAGATGGCGGTTACGAAAATGTTCATATTTTTCATCATGGGTATCGTTTTCATGGTTTTCGAGGGTGTTAAAGCCGATAGTGACGTTAAAATATAAATCCAAGATGGCGGCTATGAAAATGTTAACATTTTTCATCATAGATATCGTTTTCATGGTTTTCGAGGTTGCTACAGCTGTACTTACTTATTCCATGCTCAAGCTGTGGCTTCCTGTTACACACTTTCGTGCCTTTTCACGAAATAACTGGCACAAAAAGTGAGAGCATAGATATTACACATCAACAAACATGTGCAGTCGGGGGACCTCCATCAGGAACGAAGTTCCTTCTTATGTATGATATATCTTCATACCCTTTTGCTGTGCCCTACAGGTTCCATAATGATCAAAATTATATAGTTACCACCTAAGGCCTGAAACTGCGTTAAGCGGGCGCCCGCGACGGGAACCGTCGCGTGTCTACGCGCGTGGACACGCGCGTAGACACGCGTCGCGGGTACCCGTCGCGGAGACCGGATTATTTTATTTACGCAGTGTCGCTAGTTCAATTTTAACGGTGTGCATATATAGTCGTGTCGATGGAGAACTTAATATATACTTAATATTGACTGAACAAGTCAACAAGTCCGTGCGTGTTACCGTGTTACCGGTCCGCTGGCAGCCACCACGCGTGCCCCACGACGGGTTCCGTCGCACGGAGGCGGGCCCCGTTGCGTGGTGCGGGGCGAGCCTCCCCGTGACGGACGCTCGCGCGGGTCCCCGCGACGGAGCACTTTTGTATGAAACCGCGCGGGTGCCCGCTTAACGCAGTTTCAGGCCTAAGTACACATTATGGTAAAGCAATAAAGATATTGAGTATTGAGAAAAAAAAACGACATTTTCGTAGCCATCATCTTGGATTTACATTTTGAGCTCACTATCGGCTGTAACACCCCCGAAAACCATGAAATCGATACCCGTGATGAAAATTTTTTACATTTTCGTAGCCGCCATCTTGGATTTACATTTTGACCTCACTATCGGCATTAGCACCCTCGAAAACGATGAAAACGATACCCATGACGATACATTTAAAAAAATTCGCAACCGCCATCTTGGATTTACATTTTGACCATAAGTATTCACACTTTTTCATTGTCTTTCTATCGAGAGGAAGAAAGTAGCAACGCTTTTTACCGTGACGATTTCTGCCAGTTCTGCGTTTCAAAAATACTTACTAGAAAAATAAAACAAAATAAACTTAAACTTATTAATCAATTTTGTTCAGGGCCAAACAGGAAATTTAATTTATAATTGTCAATTGACACACTAAGAAGAAGAGAATTCAGGTTGATCTACTGTAATGTTCTATGCTGTGACGCAACTCATGCAACTTAGTACCTATTCGAGTTCGTGAACTCTGAGCGGTGCGCTTGGCGCGCGTCTCCCGCGCAACGTAACTTTTTACGTATCGCTACTCGTTGCGGGGCCTGAGGTAAGCGTTAAATGCCTAAAGCGCTCGAAGAACCCCGCCTTAAGGCATGTTTTCAAGAATACAAGTATGTATTTTTTTTGCCAAAATTATTTGATTTTGAATAAGTATTATTTATATGATTTTTGACGTACAAACGCGGCTTGACTGATCGCGCGGGTTTGTCGACGTGGCCTTATTTCTTAGTTTTACTTGTTTTTTTGTAGTTAATTTTGTGTATTTTTCTTATTATTTTTATTGAAATTGAACTGTGCAATAACTTGGATTTATGTCTGTTACGTTGTGCATGTTTTTCAGAAATAAAAAAGTCATTTACACACTATGATTGTTTAATTCCAGGCAATAGACATGATCCTAGAGTACCGCGAGGGCCCCATGGAGAAGGCGCTGCAGGCGTACAGGGAGAGCGGCGCCGGCGCCGCCGCCAAGCTGCTGCCGCGCCGCACGCACGCGCACAACGAGGCGCGGCTCATCCGCGCGCTCGCCGACGCGCCCAACGACTTGCTAGGAGCGCTTGGGAAGGTAACGTAACGTATTCTGGTGGCGCTCCTCAAGTCCACTCAAGTGGCTAGCTCGCGAGTGGCGCGCCACATGTATTGCCGGAGCCACACGTTGGCGCTCCAGAGAATATGATGAAACGAGTCTTGCATCTGTAAATAGATCACCGTACACACAAAAATCGTGTCAACACAAAATTGCACTGTACTGATTTATTGTGATATTGTTAAGATGCTACCAATAGTGTAAAATCAAGTTTGAGTTACACGAAAAACCTGGTAAATTTCGAATTTCTTTCAAAATCAAAAGTCATTTATTCAAATTAGACTCAACTCTTTTAGAACGTCAAAATTACATAAAACAGCTCAAAAACGCCCGCCCTTCACCTCTTCCTAGTGCTTCAGCTGGGAAGAAGAAGTGGCGCAACAAACTCCTCAGCAGCACAGCTTTCTGTTCAGTTAAAAAAACTTGATTCTATACAATAATATGTAAAATAATTTAAATTATGAAATACAAAAAAAAAAAATGTAATTTGCCATGTCAGATAATACGGCGTGTATTATCTGACATGGCAAATTACGTTTTTTTTTTGTTTTTTAACAAAAACAAAAAAAAAACATCGAAAACTATATTCAAGCAGAAATAAAGAACTAAAAACGTAAACAGAACTTAATACCTAAATATAGCCTCCAGGCATAAAGGACGTGCCCGCTTACATGAAGCTATAGCTGTAACTCGAAGCATAAATGATAAACTAGCACCATCGGAGTAAACTAAAGAACAGTTAATCATTAATAACAATAACAAAACCGTGGTCAGCAAGACGACCAGTCACCACAAGCAGCACCCGCTCACGAGCATAACGCGAAGGTCAGCCAGCCCGCGACTCACTCGTGTGTCTGTCTGTCCGTCTGTCACAGCCAATTTGTTCCGAATCTACTGGCCCGCTTAAGTTTGTAATTTGGTACCCATGAATTTCTGTGACCGAAACACGGACGTGTTATGTAAATAAATAAATTTTGAATATGGGGGTCGTAATTTTTTCGGAGCGAGAGTGCATGGGGGGCCGTCACCTCCTTCTGCGAAGCAGTAATGCTTGCGAAGGAGGAGGCGGAACGCGTGAGGGAGAGGCAAGGTTTGCGCCCTCGCACCCCTAGTCGCCGCAGGAGACGCCCCGGGCGTCGGGAGTCGCAAGCCGATTTCCGGCCACCGTATGCGCGGGCCTGCGGACGGTGAGCGATGGGTAGCTCGCCGTCCGATAAGGATCAGGCCCGGGTCGACGGCGCGTTGTTTTCCACGCGCGCCTCAAAGAGCACCAACTGACGGGGTCCGTTAGGACCAATGCCTGCCAGGGTTGCGAGTTTGTCCGAAAGGGATATCGTGGCCCTGGCACACAGGCAAATGTAGGAACACAGGTGGGTTTTAGTCAGTAAAAGTCTGACACGCCCTCCCGCTCCGCCCAGAGCGGGAGAAGTTATTTGATAATTTCCCACTCAGAAAAAAAGAAAAAAGGGGGTCGTCACTTTTGAGGCCCAATTCTGCAAATTTCAGATAGGAGAAAATTTGCTATGACAGACGGACAGACAGACAGACTCTCGAGTGATCCTTTAAGAGTTCTGTTTTTTCCTTTTGAGGTATGGAACCCTAAAAACAGAAAGAAGTCCGAAAATTAACAAGTTTTTCGAGCATCACACAATTAGCACAACACTTGGTTTTACGCTATTGGTATTTATTCTAACAACATCCCAATAAATCAGTACTGTCCAATTTTTTGCGATCTACGATGTTTTAAATGACTGGCCTATTTACTCTTGCACTCATACCCAAGAATAAGGAGCTATAGTAAATTGAGTGGTAGATTTTAGTTTCGCTACCGTGCAATTACCGTATGCAGGGTCAAATTAAATTAGCTAGCGAAACTCTGCAGAGGTAATAGGTATCGATATCTTCTTTTTCTTAGTCGTTAACTTAATTTCGGAAGGTCTTGCTTAATCTGAACTGTTGACCACTCGATGCACTATGCTCTTCCAAGTGATTCTGACCTCAGCGGTCTTAACAGCCTTCGATACTGGTTTAATATCTGGGTCTGTCTGGGTAATATTTGAATTATTTTTTGGGGGTTAACGACAGCTGGTAGTGTTGTTACTTGAAGTTTGAGTTGAGAAAATCAGTTTTCTTTTATTTTATCGTGTTTAGGTATCGATCGAGGTAGGTACCCATTACGCTTACACAAAAAAAAAAACAATTGATATTTGAAGTGACTGCACGAACTGCGGTCGATGATCTCACATTAAATTAATTTAATTTTTGTTTTACCATGTTTAGATATTGATATCTATCACGTCTGCGGAGTTTCGCTGGTTAATTTAATGTTACCCTGTATATGTTTTTATAGAAGGTAGTAGTTTTGAGGCTGTTCAACCACTTATTTATGTGTTGTGCTATATGAATAAATATTTGTAGGAACATTGTGATGTTCTGTTCATAAAGTGATAATATTTTGTTTGAAAACTGGAACAATTCGTTTAAGAGTAAGCAGGAACTCTTCGAAACGGACTGTTCAGCTTACCAATTGAAAACTTTTGTTAAAGTCTTTTGGATAAAAATTGCATGGCAATTTTATGTTTTAAAATGTCTAAAACGTGACGCAACCTGGGTTCAGTCATAGTTCTCCACCCCCACAACCGAGTGTTGCTCTAGCAGCTGGCGCGCAACACGCGGCTGCTGTACCTGCACGCGTACCAGTCGCTGCTGTGGAACCGCGCGGCGTCCGCGCGCCTGCGCCGCGCCGGGCTGCGGCCCGCGCCGGGCGACCTCGTGCCGCTCGTGCGCGTCGAGAAAGAAGGTACTATAATTATATAGTTTGACGAATCCAACATTTTTTTTTTACTTGAGTTCCTTACCTCAAAAAGAAAACCCGGAACCTTTATAGGATCACTCGCGTGTCTGTCTGTCTGTCCGTTAGTCACAGCCGATTTTCTCCGAATCTACTGGACCGATTACGTTGATATTTGGTACACATATAATTTTTTGTGACCCAAACACGAACATGCAATGTAAATAAATACATTTTGAACATGGAGTTTACTTTTATGTTTAGTTTTCAGATTATTAAAGAAATTATATGAAAATTTACCATTAACTGCTGAACCTATAATTAAAAAAAAACTAGAACAGTGTTATACTTATATAATATATTTATTATTTATTTATTTAGGTTAGCCAACAATTGTTTATACAATATTTTCCATAATAGCTAGTAGATACATTTAAAGTGCAACAATCCCTTACAGGCTAACACAACATGCACCATTTTATGGTTTTACATAATAATACAAAGCCAAAAAGGGTATAAATATACAATTAAAGTTATTCAATAATTTTGGTGATTCACGCTTAACAATAATAATAACACTATTGTGTATTTATCAGTTTTTGACCAAACATATTAAATGATAAAATTAGAATTTTTACATGTCAAGCCCTACTTACCATATTTTGTAACAAAAGTATTTTAACATAAACAAGCTTCTACAAACTATAATATCAGAAATTATTCATATTTATCCAATTAGTTTAAACCTTCCGCGACGAAGCACTGTTGTGTGATTGGTCGAGTCGTCCGTCTGGGTCGCTGCTAGGATCTTGATTGGTTGAATCATTTAGATGTGATTTAGAAGCCGGTTGCAACTTTTATCGTGTAATTGCAATAAAAATCTAAGTAGCATAATAATCGATGGTCAAAGGTTGACAACATGTAACTGCAATGTCTTAAATTTTACAAGAGAGGGGGAAAACGGAATAATTTGGAAAAAAAAAGTAGTTGGTAGGTTATCGAATTTATTATTGATAAATGAAAAAGAATTAAATGCCCATGTAGGTTTTTCATGAAATAATCAAAAATGTGGGTTACGAGTTGTCAACGTATGGCCATCGAATGGACAAGGCTAAGAAGTGAAGGCATGTTCAAACGTTGATAAGTGCATCATTTTGTTTCAACCATTTTTTTTTGTTGACTGTAAAAGGATTCAACTACACAACTACTGCTATTTCTCGATCAGTAATTAATTGACAAAGTACCTATTAGATAAAACCTAATAAATAAGTAACCTGCTAACTTAATTTACTCAAAAATATCATTCACAGATGAATTCGAAGACGAAGACTCAGATTCGGAAGAGAATCAAACTGACGGGAATCAATCTGACACCGAAACTAAAGAAACTATCAAAAGTGAAGTGAAAAAAGAAGTTGACAAAACAGAGGTTAAAACAGAAACCGACGAAGCTAAAGAAAAGCAACAAAATAAAAATGAAGAGAAACCTAAAATACCTGTGAAGATACTAACGCAAGAAGACGTGGATAGTGGCAAATATAGTATATTGGATATTGTGATGCCTCTGCCGGGCTACTCGGTGGACTACCCGCCCAATATGAAGCAGTTCTATGTGGACGAGTTGGCGAAGGTTGGCCTGACGTTGGACATGAGGCACAAGATCAAGTAAGTAAACCAGTTTCTGAAATATATCATTCATTTACTGTTGTACACGTGACTGACCTTGTGATACCCTATCTGATTCGAACCTTTTTAGGGCACGTTCAGGCCATTATATGGGTTATATATTATATGTATATGAGGGGATATACATATCACCTTATATTAATTTTATACGTAGAAATATAAAACGGCTACTAAAGCAGCTATACCTATACTCCATTTGAAATAAGATTACACATTTAAATAAACTTGTTTACAGTCCGTTCAATCAATTTTGACTTCTATCCCGTAGGCATAAGGACGGCATTAAAAGCAAAGACGTGGTAACAATACCAACTGTTTATTACAGCTGCCATTTGTCATGCCACCAACGCAATAGAAGTCAATATCGGTTGAACGGACTGTAAAAAAGGTTTATTTAAATTTCTAATCTTATTTCAAATGTCGTATAGTTAAAAAAAAACTGTTAATTTCTAAATACTATAAAATCGGCTTCCCTTCGGAGGTTCGCATCAACAACTGTACCGCTATTGAAAAATGGCACAGTCAATAGTATCTAACTATTGCCAAAAAATAAAGTTATACTACGGGTATTTAATTCATCATAACATTCAAACAAAAACGTCTATCATTATTAGTTTAGTGATAGCGTCTTTTCGGTTCTGCTACTTGACGATAGATGGGGTTAAATTCAGTAAGGAAAGACTTTTTAAGTAAATTAAGGCTGTACCCTGACCAAGTAACCTTGACGATTCGTTCCCTCTTTGCCGCACCTCACCTCTACAATACTTCGTATAAAATTATTAGCGCCAACTGGCGGACAACTTACGAATACAAGTAACCTTAGAACCACAGACACGGCGTTCAATGAATTCACAGATACGAGTGTGCACACAAATACTCGTAAACAATAGAATATGGATTGCGAGTATTTATTGTATCTTATAGTTTGTATTTCGATGTAAACTTTTTTTTTTACTTTTTTCCGACTTGGGTGTCAATATAGAATTGACACCCAAGTCTTTTGTCCCAAGGTTTTTGAGGTAGCTGATAACAAAACTGGGGTCAAAATCAAAATTCAAGATGGCGTCGCCGAAAATTTACAAATTTTACGTCATGGGTGTCGTTTTCATGGTTTTCGAGAGCGCTGATAACTAATAAGGGGTCAAAATCAAAATTCAAGAGGGCGCCACCGAATATTTGCAAACTTTTCGTCATGGGTATCGTTTTTATGGTTTTCGAGGGCGCTGATAACGTTTATGGGGTCAAAATTAAAATTAAAGATGGCATCACTTATATTTTTTATTTTTTTTTCGACATGGGTATCATTTCCATGGTTTTCGAGGTAGTTGATAACGAAAATGAGGTCAAAATCAAAATTCAAGATGGCGCCACCCAAAATTTGCAAATTTTGGTCATGGGTATCGTTTTCATGGTTTTTGAGGGCGCTGATAACTATTATGGGGTCAAAATCAAAATTCAAGATGGCGCCACCGAAAGTTTGCAAATTTTTCGTCATGGGTATCATCATCATCATCATTTCAGCCGAAAGACGTCCACTGCTGGTCATAGGCCTCCCCTAAAGGGGGGGTTTGCCATAATCGCCACGCTTGGCAGGCGGGTTGGCAATTGCAGTATGGTGTTAAAATGCATAGAGAACGCTGCTGCCTATTCTCTAGTAAGTCCCTTAGTCGCCTTTTGCGACACCCACGGGAAGAAATGGGATGGTGCTATTCTTTATGTCCGGCACCAAACGGATCATGGGTATCATTTCATGGTTTTTGAGGACACTGATAATGATTATGGGGTCAAAATTAAAATTCAAGATGGCACCACTTAATTTTTTTTATCTATTGGTTTTTTTTTTGACATTTGTGTGTTATTTCCATGGCTTTTGAGGTAATAATAAGAATAATAATAATAATACTAACAGAAAAAAAAACCATAACCAAAACAAACACAATAAACTAATATTATTGTTTACTGATAATGTGACGTGAGCGAGCAAGTGCGCTAGCGGACGCGGTGACAAACGACACTGGTTTCATTCGAGACCTTGTGGCACACTGGTACGGGTGCATGAGTTACAGTACTGATTACACCCAGATTTTAGGATAAAATCTTTATTTTTAATAAAAAAAAAATTAAAATGTTTTTTTGTCTTTTGAAAAAAGATTTCTTTAAAAATATTCATTATTAAATTGTCTTTCATTTCATTTCATTTTATTCAATAACAATTTACATTGTGTCTGAATGTTTACAAATTTACCTAAGCAAATAATTAAAATGATAACAAGTTAAACACAGAATTAAATCACACACACAGTCTCATTTACATTAATATCATTTTCATTAACAAAATTCATTGTGTCATCCTCATTTACATTAATATCATTTTCATTAACAAAATCCATTGTGTCAGTAGCAAAATTAAAATAATGCTTACTTCACGAGGATATACATGTTATTAATCATTATTTCTCGTTTCTATGGTTTCGTTGTAACAAGATTAATTAAACAAATACTCTTATTAAAAAAAAAGTACCATTATGGAATCTAGATTATTTTATTACTTGTTATTTCTTAAGAAATAACAAGTAGATACTTAGCTCATAAAACTGCAGAAAAACCAGCTAGCGTGGCGTTTTGGTTTTTGTTTGCTCGAAAACTATAAAAAGATACCCATGATAAAAAATTTGCAAATTTTGGGTGGCGCCATCTTGAATTTTGATTTTGACCTTATTTTCGTTATCAACTAACATTTCCGCAGCCGCCATCTTGGATTTAAATTTTGACCTGACTACCGGCTTTAGCACCCTGGAAAACCATGAAAACGATACCCATGATGAAAATTTTGACCATTGTCGCAGCCGCCATCTTGGATTTAAATTTTGACTTCACCATCGATTTTAGCACCCTCGAAAACCATGAACACGATACCCATGATGAAAAATTTGATTATTTTCGCAGCCGCCATCTTGGATTTACATTTTGACCTGACTACCGGCTTTAGCCCCCTGGAAAACCATGAAAACGATACCCATGATGAAAGTTTTGACCATTGTCGCAGCCGCCATCTTGGATTTAAATTTTGACTTCACCATCGACTTTAGCACCCTCGAAAACCATGAACACGATACCCATGATGAAAAATTTGATCATTTTCGCAGCCGCCATCTTGGATTTACATTTTGACCTGACTACCGGCTTTAGCACCCTCGAAAACCATGATAACGATACCCATGGTGAAAATTTTGAATATTTTGGCCGCCGCCATCTTGGATTATCATTTTGACCAAATTCACACAAAGTGTACGTAAGTGTGTATAGGTATGAATGCGATTTCTGCCAGTTTACTCCTACTTCGTTCTACAAAAAATGAAACCAAAACAAATTCAATAAACTAATTTTATTTATCTACTGATAATGTGACTCGAGCGAGCAAGCTAGCCGACGGCGACGCAGTAACAAACGACACGGGTTTTACCCTCGAGAGCTCGCGGCAGACTGAATCTTGATGAGTTTCAGTAGTGAATATGGGTTGTTGTCTACCTAGTATAGTGCACGGACGTACGATCGCGCGCGCGAGCTCTTTCGCGAGAGTTTTCTGCTGACGGATCACAACAACGTCGCGTCGCGGCGTACCTACGTCAATATATCGGGGTCAGTGTCATGACCTAGTTACAAGTGCGGAAATCATGAAGTGTTTACAATAACTTATTGTATAGGTGTTAAACTCGCCCTACAACTTAATAATGGCTACAAAAAAGTCTATTACTATTAAAACTGACCTAGAAAGGCAGTTATATGACTGTTATCTCCAAGAGAAAACAGATAGAGAAAACCTGCAAGTCATGGTACGTAAATTGAATGTACAAATAGATGCCCTGCAGGAACAAGTTCAGACACTTCAAGGAGAATTGAACTGCATCAAAGAAACAAAAGGGACTACAGAACCTGCTCAGACTACAAAAAACGACGTGGAATACTGTACAGACGAGGATGACCTTGCTAAAGAGACTGAGTGGATTAGGGCCAAGAGCAGGAAGAAAAGGAAGCTTAACACCTCCCTCTCTCCAAAACAACAACCCGGAAGCGCCCAACAAGACAATCAACAAAAAAATGAGAAAGTGACTTCGGTCAAAAAAGTGCCCTTACCACCGCCAATCATAATAGACGGAATCAAGAACTATCAAACGTTCTACGATTCGTTAATTGAAAGCCAACCAGCGGAATCATTTACAGCAAAAATGATGAATGGGGATTGTGTGAAGGTTAACGCCAAATCAGAAGACTCATATAGAGTAATTGCCAGGTTCTTGTCTGAAAAAGACTACCACTGGCATTCATACGAAAACAAGCAGGCTAGACCAATTAGAGTTGTGGTAAAGAAACTGCACTCTTCTTGCCAACCAGATCGAATTAAGGAAGATTTAACAACCCAAGGCCTAAAAATAGAAAAGGTAGATAGTAAATTGAGCTGGAAGACCAAAGAACCACTCAACATGTTCGTTTTATCATTTTATAACGATGAAGATGTCAACAAAATCTACGGCATTAAGTACATATTAGGGTGTAAAATTGAAATACATCCACTCAAAAATCCAGCACTCATTCCCCAATGCAAGAGATGCCAAGCTTATGGGCATACACATAAATATTGTCAAAAAGAGCCAAGGTGTGTGAAATGCACTGGCAAGCATCTTACAGCCAATTGTACCAAATCTCCGCAAGAGAAACCAAAATGTATCCACTGCGGCCTACCCCACCCTGCCAATTATAGAGGGTGTGAAGTAGCCAAACAGATGCAAATTATGAAAAATAAAGTTTTAAAAAAGAAACCTACGGTGCCTAATACCCAACAGTTTCCTCCTATAACACACCCTGGTAAACAGGCGCAGAAAGCAAGTGTCCAGTCAACTGCAAAACAACCAGCCATGCAAGTAACCAACATTGGTACTTACGCACAAGCTGCAAAACAAGGATCTCAACCTCTGAACTTAGAGGATAAGATTAACCAGATCTTGAAGTGCATTACCTCATTTGATAAGAGATTAGAGAAGCTAGAATCCAGCACTAAAACAGCTGTCTTGAATAATCAAAAATGAATAACACACTCAAAATAATGGCGTGGAACTCCAATGGACTCCTCAAACATCAGCATGAGTTGCAGGCGGTCCTAGATACAGAAAATATAGACGTGTGTTTAATCTCCGAAACGCATTTCACAAAGCAATCTTTTATCAAATTTAGAGGATACATGATATATAATTCCCTCCACCCTAGCAACTCTGCCAGGGGGGGTAGTGCGGTTATAATTAAAGAAAACATTAGTCACTACGTGCAGTGTAAATATGAAGAAGAAGACATTCAAGCAGTGGCAGTATCTGTTAAAACTAAGTTTTGTCAAGTGTCCATTGCAGCCATATACTCGCCTCCTAGGCACATGATAAGAAAAGAGCGATACTTACATCTTTTTGAATTATTAGGCCAGCGATTTATCCTAGGCGGCGATTTTAATGCTAAGCATACGCATTGGGGTTCAAGACTTACTACAACTAAAGGAAGACAGCTCTTAAGTGCAGTTAAAGAAACACATTGTGAAGTAATGAGTACAGGCAAACCTACATACTGGCCCACTGACCACCAGAAAATACCGGATCTTATAGATTTTTTCATCTGCAAAAATATATCCACCAATTACATCAGTTTGGAGGAAAGTTTTACTATGAACTCTGACCATTCTCCGATTATACTAATGCTAAGTCAAAAAATCCTATTAAAAGAAAGCCACTTAACCTTGGTTAATAAGTCCACAGATTGGGACAGTTTTGCTCTTGATCTAGATAATATTATCGACCTTAAAACTCCGATAAAATCGCAAGATCAGCTTGACTCAGAAGTAAACAAATTTATTATTAATATTCAACAATGTGCGTGGAGCAATACACCTCAGCTAAAACGCAAATATAAGGGATTTATCCATCCTAAAGAAATTGTGGATTTACTATCAGAGAAAAGAAAACAAAGGAAGTTGTGGCAGCAAACAAGGTTCCCGCGTCATAAAACAACACTAAATAACCTAACTAAACGACTAAAGAGAAAAATTCTACAATTTGAGGATGAATCTCTGAATACCAACCTTCTTCAGCTTACCAATGACAAATCAACGGATTACTCACTTTGGAAAGCAACGAGAAATCTAAAAAGGCAGATTATACAAATACCGCCCATCAGAGATAGCAACGGAAAATGGGCAATAAGCAATGACCAAAAGGCGTTCCGATTTGCTCAACATTTAGAAGAAACCTTTCAACCCAACGAAAGCTCTGTAGAAATACATGAGAGTGTAAATTTATCACAAAACCAAAGAATCAAGCTTGTGACTCCTAAGGAAGTAATGAGAGAAATTCAAAACAACATTAGCTCAAAAAAGTCTCCCGGTTACGACCTCATCACAGGGGAAATTCTAAAACGCCTCCCACGCAAAGCCATAGTAAAGCTGACCAAACTAATAAATGCTTCATTTAACTTAAAATATGTACCTGAGCCATGGAAGGTTGCTGAAGTCATTATGATTGCGAAGCCTGGGAAACCTCCCCACGAAGCATCATCATACAGACCCATTTCTCTGTTACCCGTACTATCAAAGTTATTTGAAAAACTGCTATTAAAACGGATAAAACCAGTAATAGAAGATAAAAACCTAGTTCCAGATCACCAGTTTGGCTTCAGAGAAAAACACTCAACGTTAGACCAGGTACATAGAATAACTAATGTTATTGAAAAAACGCTAGAAAATAAAGAAGTCTGTGCTACCGTGTTCTTAGACGTCGCGCAAGCTTTTGACAAAG
Organism: Tiliacea aurago; assembly: GCA_948098905.1. Lineage (NCBI taxonomy): Eukaryota > Metazoa > Arthropoda > Insecta > Lepidoptera > Noctuidae > Tiliacea > Tiliacea aurago. Next base: position 1,106,587 of record OX402580.1, on the reverse strand, counting down.
TTTGGCATGAGGGTCTCATATTTAAGCTCAGACGCATGCTACCAGAATTTGTAGATATCCTAGAGTCGTATTTAACTAAAAGAATGTTTAGAATACGCCAAGAGGACGCATATTCCGAGCTAAAAACCATAAAAGCTGGGGTGCCTCAAGGAAGTGTGCTTGGCCCAATTTTGTACTTGTTATACACTTGTGACATCCCAGAGCTGGAAAACAGCACCATAGCGACCTTTGCAGATGATACTGCTATTATGGCCACCGGATCAAGCCACAGAGAAGCAGTAGAGAAAGTTCAACTAGCTGTGAACAAAGTTTACGACTGGACACAAAAGTGGAAGATCAATCTGAATGAGTCAAAATCAGTTCACATTAACTTCACAAACAAACACAGTGACTACCACCCACTCTACATAAATGGTATGCAAATACCTTATGCTAATACAGCCAAATACCTTGGCATAACTCTCGACGCCAAGCTGCGTTGGAAAGCCCATATCAAAAAGAAAAAACAGGAACTCGATATTCGTTATAAACGTTTGCATTGGTTACTGGGAAGGAAATCCTGTTTATCAATACATAATAAGCTGATAATATACAAGCATATTCTGATGCCAATTTGGACGTATGGTATCCAACTTTGGGGCTGTACTAAGCCAACCAACGTCAAAATAATTCAACAGTTCCAAAATAAAGTACTCAGGGCTGCTGTAAATGCACCCTGGTACATAAGAAACGATGACCTCCACCGTGACCTCGACATGGAATTCGTCACCACCATCACACAAAAATTTGCTGAAGCCCACGAACACAGACTCCATCGACACGTGAATGTTGAGGCAATCCAGCTGTTAGACAACACAGGCATAGTGCGTAGGCTAAAGAGAACTCAACCATTTGAATTAGTGTAGTGTAAGTGAATCAATAATAGTAACAATGTTGTGCTATTTATATAACACATGAACAAAGTGTTTTATCAATTTTACCAGACTCTAAGGAAGTGTTACGAACGTGTGTAAAAGTGCATACCTAATTATGGACACTATTCTTAGCAATAACATAATTTATAACGTAGCATAATAAGTTAGATTTAAATTGTTTATTAGTCTTCTTAGGCTAGATTGCAATTAACTAGTAAGAACTTGGTTCTTACTAATAAGGAAAAAAAAAAAAAAAAAAGTAGTGAATACGCCCAGATTTTAGAATAAAATCAAATTATAATAAAATCAAATTTTGGATTTTTGAAAAAATATTTCTTACAAAATGTTTATTATTAAATTGTCTATACATTAGTGTCAGTAGCAAATATAAATATTGTTTACTTCACGAGGAGATGCATGTTATCAATCATTATTTCTCATTTCTATGGCTTCGTTGTACGGCGATTAATTAAACATACATACCTTAAAATAAAAAATGGCTTCTACCATTATGGAATCAAGAATATGTAGAAATTTAATATATTTTTTATTCGTTGATATTTCTTATACCTACCGAGTAGATAGCTCCCAAAAAGTGCACAAAAACCGCTAATGCGACATTTTGCTCGGGGTAGCGCCTTAATACATTTTTATTTTATTGATAAGTTAGTTAAAACCAGCTTCGCTTCGGCTTCCCTCGTAAAAAAATTGACACCTCGCCGCTGGTACGCGCTCCTCGATGTGGACCGCATAAATTAGGGGAATGGACACAATCGACCTACATTGGCTACATTACTCTCGGTTTGCGGGGAATACCCGAATCGTAGTTTGTTTCCGAGTTGTTATGGGTACGTAACAGTGACAATTATTGTTATCTCATTCCCGCTATAGCCCGCGTGATATGTCTCTCTATTTCGGTTGTCGAGCTCATGACGCACGACATCGGGTGCCAAATCTTTACTGAAACTCAAGGGGAGCGGGCGGGGATATCATCATCACGTATTGAATATAATTCATTTCATCAATATTAAACAAGTTTTGTAACTAAATAAAGACTTGGCTAAAAGGTCCCAGCAACCAGGCCATTAAAATATTTAAAAAAAAAAGTTATAGTGATGAACTGTGCTTGTCCGTACGCAGGAGCTACAGCATGTCGGGCGCCTACCGCCACGTGCTGGTGCGGCCGCGTGACGTCACGTGGCGCGCCGCGCGCTACTCCGACCCCTTCGCCGACCTCATCCCGTCCGACCTGGACGAGCTGCACGACAACAAGATCACCGGCATCGTCGAAGGTACCGATAATCCTCAAGACATCACACTAAATGCTACCCTGTATTTTTGCATCACGAAATTCGTGATGGATGTTACGTTCTAACTACGGGATACGTTAAACTCAAACACCGGTTAGAGACACACTGACGTTTATTCAATATGGCGGCCGGCGCAACAGGCACGTCGCCAGGCCAAGGTATTTGTGCATACTGCCTATGCCCAACACAACATCTCCCCACCCTAGTTCACAACACCCATTAGCGTAATAAGAAATATACGATCATACAAACAGTAGTTACACAAAACAGTAAATATACATTCACAAATAGGGTGCGTAATCCACCCTGGGTACATTGCGTAGGAGCCTGTGTGGACACCTAGAAATCGGTGTTCTCTGGCTGTTTCCAGCAATCCCTTCTTCCCCCATTTGTGGTTGTGGCTCATACACCCCAGCTGTGATGTCATCATCCTCTATATTACAGTAATGTGGTTCCCGAATATTGATAACCATTTGGTTTTTGTGTTTTCGTTCGTTGGTTGAAGTAACACTGTCTTTTATGAGGTATAACACTGAACCAAGTCTTTTTATGACGACACCCATGCACCATTGATATTTGTTTTTGTGTAAGTATTTTTTATATAAAATTTCGTCTCCCGGCTTAAACACTTGCCGGTTATTTCCTCCGCTAAACTTAATCTGCGAGCACTGTTTACGTTTTACATTATTTACAAGTGATGTGAGCGGAGGCGGCGGCGGTGTCGGGTTTAGAACATCCAACCGTGTTCTGAGTTTACGCCCAAACACTAGCTCAGCCGGTGAGAAACCTGTGACTGAGTGTAGCGAGTTTCTGTAATCGAATAAGTATTTTAAAAGCTTTAACTTACAGTCTCTTTTACTCTGTGATGATAAAATACTTGATTTTATACCTTTCTTTACGATTTTTACAAAACTTTCTGCTTGACCGTTACTAGCTGGATTGTAAGCTGGTGATGTTAAATGATTTATACCGTTTAGTGAGCAAAAATTTTTGAACTCAAAAGACGTAAACGCTGTACCATTATCACTAACGATCGTATGCGGTAATCCGTATTTGGACATGAAATCATAAAGTTTGTCGGTTACTGTCGCGGATGTGGTTGAGTTGCTGACGTCATAAATTTCCACCCACTTAGTGTGTGCATCTACGACTACTAAAAACATAAGGTTGTTATTGATAGGCCCGAGAAAGTCTATGTGCAGTCGATGGAACGGCGTTGGTGGGTACTTCCATGGAGCGAGAGGCGCTCGTGGCGGAGAGGGGCGTAGCAGTTTACAAATATCACACGAATTGATCATCATCTCCACGGCCTCATCTATACCCGGGTACCAAAAGCGTGATCTGACTTCTGCTTTAGTTTTAACAATCCCTAAGTGAGAGTTATGTAATTCTTTCAGCACTTTATCACGTAGTACTTCCGGTAATACAACCTTATGGCCTCTCATTAAACATCCATTTTCGTAAGATAATTGGGTTTTACACAAATAATATGGTTTGATACGTATATCTACTATTTTCCTTGGCCAACCATTATGGACTAAATTTACTACTTTTTTTAAAGTTACATCGTTATCGGTTGCATCGCGTAACTCGTCTAAGCTTACTGGCAAGCTACCCTCTACAACAAAGTGGACGTATGACGCGCGGTCGATGAGCGCAGCGGCTGCAGCTGCGTGAGCGCCGCCCTCCCCCTCCGCGCTCGCCCGCGATTGTTCATAGCGTAAACTAGCCCGTGATAAGAAGTCCGCGTTGTTATCAGCACTTCGTACGTATTCAATTGTGTAATTGTATGCTGATAAAAACATTGCGTATCTTTGTAGCCTATTAGCTGACACTTCTGGTATGCCCTTATGTGGCCCGAAAATTGATATAAGTGGTTTGTGGTCTGTGCGCAAAACAAATGAGTCTGACCTTCCGTACAGGTATTGATGAAACCGCCGTACCCCAAATATAATGGCTGTTGCTTCTTTTTGAATTTGTGAGTACCGTTTCTCAGCTGAGTTTAGTGTGCGGGATGCAAATGATATTGGTCTTTCAACTCTATCATTTCCAATCTGTGATAACACGGCACCTAGACCGTATGGAGAAGCGTCAACCGTTAAAATGATTTTAGCACTGGAGTCAAAATGTGTTAATACTTGATCAGATGTCAATCTTTGTTTTATTTCATTAAAAGCATTATTGTGTACTGCTGTCCATTCCCACTTAATCCCTTTTTTTAGCAAATCGTATAAAGGACTTAGGATACTAGATGCTTTGGGTACAAAATTCCTGTAATAGTTTACAAGCCCTAAAAAAGATTGTAACCTGTGAATGTCTGTGGGAACTGGAGCCTCCATAATAGCTTTAACCTTTGATGGATCCTTTTTTAATCCGTCCTTGTTGATCGCATATCCTAAATAACTAATTTCATCTTTAAAGAATTCACATTTTTCCTTCTGTAAAGTTAAGCCTGCATCTTGGAGTCTTTGCAGGACTACATGAAGCTTCTCCATATGCAATTCTGGTGTCTTTTCGGTCACTAACACATCATCTAACAAGCATAATACCCCATCTAACCCTGCCAGTACCTGTTCCATTGCCCTTTGAAATATAGAGGGTGCGCTAGAAAGACCAAATACAAGTCGAGTATAATTGAATAAGCCTCGGTGAGTGGTTATACATGTTAAGTTTTGTGACTCTTCATCTAATAAAAACTGGTTATACGCCATCGATAAATCAATCTTAGAGAACTGCTGACCACCGTGTAACCTAGAAAACAACTCATGTACAGTCGGCAATGGATATTGTTCAATAACAAGTTGTTTATTAATAGTGACAGAGTAGTCAGCGCATAGTCTAACTGTACCGTTACGCTTTAGCACTGGTACCACCGGTGATGCGTACTCAGAGTGTTGTACTGGTTTTAAAACTCCTAAGTCCACCAAGCGCTGTATTTCTTTGTCTACCTTATCGCGTAATGCGAATGCAATCGGACGTGCCTTAAAAAATTTCGGTTTCGAATCCTTTTTTAATTCTAACCTAACACGATACTTTGTAAATTTACCTAGTTTGTCTGAAAAAACTTCGGGAAAACGAGTTTGTAATTGTTGAACTATACTATTTTGATTATTTACGAAATTACAACTAGTAAGCTTGAGTTGAAACTTTGAAATAAAATCTCGACCTAAGAGCGGCGGGCCTCCGTTACGTATGACGTACACGTTGAGCGTGTGTGTGTGCTGCAGGTATGTAATAGGCAGCCGCATGCAACCTACACATTCCATGACGTCACCCGTGTAACTATAAAACGTTTGTTCCGCAGCTAGTAACGGTACCTTGCTAAAATTTTGTTTGTAGGTTTTTTTCGATATCACTGACACAGCAGATCCACTATCTAATTGAAATTTTAACCTTAACCCATTTAACGCTATCACTTCTGTCATTGGTTCCCCGTGGGCTGAGCCAATATTAAATAATGACTTACCATCGTCGCCCTCGCTCACCTCACCGGCCTCTTGAGCCGTCACAAAATTCACTTTGTTCTTGCACATCCTCCGTAAATGGCCTTTCGAGTTGCACTTTTGACATTTATAATTTTTGAACCGGCACTGAGACGACTTGTGGTTTTTACCACCGCACACTGCACATTTATTCTCATCTGATGAGCTGGCCGTTTTGCTGGCATCCTGTTCTTTGTCTATCTTGTATAGCTCAGCCTGCTGCGAAATGGGGAAGGAGCTCGAAGTTGTGAGGACGGCGGCAGCGCCTGCGCGCGCACAGCGCACGCTTTCTGCTAACTCCACCGCTTTCGCCAACGTCAAGGACTCCACGTCCCGTGCAAACAGCTTTTCACGTTCTGGACCCGCTAGCATACCCATCACGAATCTATCCCGAAGCGCTTCTTCTACGTTGCTGAAGTCGCAGTGCACTGTAAGCCCCCGAAGTCTTGCCGCCCATTGCGTGTGCGTTTCGCTGGGCTGCTGCGACGCTGCGTAAAAATTGTAACGCTCTCCGAATCCGCAACGCTTGGGTATGAAATGGCTATCCAGTAGCTGAATTATTTTGCTGTATGCCACATTTTGTACATCGTTTGGCAAGGATAAGTCTGAGGCAAGTTTAAAGGTGGCGTCGTTGAGTGCGCTCAACAAAATGGCGCGTCTCTTCGTTCCCTTTACGTCAGTTTCCGCGTCGATATTGTTCGCGATGAACCATTGCGTGATGCGCCCTTTGTACGTCCGCCAGTCGTGAACATTATGATCAAACGTTGATAATATTCCGTAAGTCGCGTTCATCCTCGTCGCCACTGTTACGTTTGCACACGGTTCTAACTACGGGATACGTTAAACTCAAACACCGGTTAGAGACACACTGACGTTTATTCAATATGGCGGCCGGCGCAACAGGCACGTCGCCAGGCCAAGGTATTTGTGCATACTGCCTATGCCCAACACAACAATGGAGTTCACGTTCCTAGAGTTTAATAGACCACCAGTTATACAGGGATATTTTGGATCGGAACTAACGCCGCCATCTTGTTTTTTACACGACTGCCCATAAAGGAGTGTAATGTGTTTAGGGTTCACGTATGTATGTAGGTATCCATGTGAGTTTCTTTGTGTCACCATCACTTTTAAATGCCTGAACAGATTTAGATGTATGGGGTATCATTAGATTCCTTCGTCATCATCCCGAGTGTCATAGGCTATAAATATTTTTGAAAAAAAAAACAAGATGGCGGCAGTATGGCACCATTTTCAAATGTGAAAAAAAAAACTTCAATTATTACAATATGGGAATCAAATTGAAGGCCTTTATGAGCACATGCCAAAACTACACAATTTATTGGCATATATTTTACATAGGTGAGGTGTACATGCAAAACAAACATTTCATCCCCACGCCATCCACGCCCTTGAGAGTATAAAACCACATTTAGTGCTTAAAATACAAAAAAACAGCACTTAGTATTACATGTTTTAAAATAAAACTTGTCACAAACATGTAGAAAATAAAAATGAACAATAAAAAAAAAAAACACGGCTGCCCTGGCAAAAAATGAACTAAAAAGTTTAAAACAAGTTGTATTAGTTAATCTGTATAAACAGGTCACTTATTTACTCGCTGACTAAACAGATAAATAAAATTGTCATTGCTGTCGGGGGACCGTTCTGGGGAACACTTTTTAATCTAAGAGGTACTGTATACATTTAGTAAAAAAGCTGTTATTTTGACATTATAAACAGACTCTTCAAATTTAATTTATTTGTAAACACTAATTTCCGCTGCAGTTTTCGGCTGCCTGCAAATCTGTTATATTAATTTTAGCTTATAACTTCTCTGTGTAATAAATCCTTCTATCAACGTTTTCAGACGGAAAATACAAAGCCCTCCTCCTGAACATGACTCTGCCCGCGAGCTGCTACGCGACCATGGCACTGCGGGAGCTGCTCAAGGTGGACACGTCAAGCGACAACCAAGCGTCGCAGAACAACTACCACAAAGAACGAAAGACTTCCACCGCAGAAGAGAATGAAAACGGAGAGAAAAAGAAGTCGGAAAGCGAGAGTGGAGATAAATCTAAGGTGGAAAGTGAGAGTGGAGACAAACGGAAGATGGATAGTGAGACGGAAGACGATGCTAAGAAACGGAAGATGGATAGTGAGACGGAAGACGATGCTAAGAAACGGAAGATGGATAGTGAGACGGAAGACGATGCTAAGAAACGGAAGATGGATAGTGAGACGGAAGACGATGCGAAGAAACAGAAAGTAGATGAATAAAAGATTTTATTTGAATGTTTATATAAGTGTTTTATTTGTGTTTTTGTATGCTGATTTAGGTATGGAGTGTTGATCTGAAATAGAAAGAAAAATTGGTTATTATCGGAAGGTACTTACTACTTCTCGGAAACAGGGTGTGAACTTGAATTGAGAAATACAGGAATCGGTCCAACAATTTTATCACTCTTGGCTGATTTTTGAAAAAAAAAAACCTATTTTGAACAGTACCTATTACAAAACAAAGTCGCTTTTTGTGTGTGACCGCGTTGTTCTTGGCGAATTTTGATGAGGTTCGTCCGGCAGTTACATACTGCGTTTCTCTTTAACCGTTTCATCATTGGGTATTCTAGTTGATGTGTGATCCCAACTTTTTTCGAATGACTATTACATACTAGATCCATGGTAAAGTATCATAATGCTAAACACAATTAGCGGCCGTTCACACGGCTCTTCGATGATGCTGCGGCTACATTGTCGCGATAAAACGAACTCTAGTTCTCGTGCGCTCTGTTGTAAATTTAATTATTTTATTATTTTTTATTTAATTTTTATTTAAGTTTCATAATATGCATTTAGTAAAAAGCTGTTATTAAACCGACTTCCAAAAAGGAGGAGCTTATATGTTCGTATGTTTGTTTTAGGGTTCCGTACCAAGCGTAAAAACCGTAAAAAACGAAACCCTTATAGGATCACTTCGTTGTCTGTCTGTCTGTCGGTCTGTCCGTCCGTCTGTCTGTCTGTCAAAACTATATAATATAACTGCTTTTTAGGTAGCTCCTTAAAAACTCAAGGCGTGATTAAATCAGGTGCTTTCTTTGGATTCAACGATCTGATTTCTATCGCGATTTCTTTGGGTGATGTTGGTCTAATAGGCAAACGCAATTGGAAGTCCTTATTTAGTATATCTTCAACATTTGTTGGTTTAGTCCCCCTCATTGGGTTAAACTAAACGTCTCAGCCTTTTCTTTGTCTGTTCTAGCCAAAAATATGCGTGATCCTGATGGACGGATAGTGATTTTGTGACCGGTCGAGATTTTTAACGGCCTTCCGGACAAGGATTGTTTGCCTTGATTTGAAGCAGACAACATTGAAATTTGTTTTTGAAGTGAAATATTTGCGGTATCCCTTAGCATGACTGCATGACTTTTAGTTCCCTAGTGCCACGGTTAAATTTAGTCTTGTCCAACGGATGATGAGAAAGGTGCCAAACTCTTCTGAGGTGCCGTTTTTTTAATTTTTATTTTAAAAGTCAAGAGGCTGTGAAGGAAGTTTGCATGACATTTTTACCTCAGGTATATTGATCCAAAAAGCCACCTGGATCAAGTTGGTGATATGTTTGCAGGCATCCTCAATGTCATCTGGTGTCTTAAGTGCTATTTTTAGGTTTAAGTTGTCTTCCAGGTAACCTCTAAAACCTTGCCAGTCTGTCTTAAACTTATGCAAGGATTCAGGTTTTTCAAAATCGTAAAGAAACCCTTATGGTGATAAAGTTGCTTCTAATTTTAAGTATCACGGAGTGTGATGGGATGATCCGTCCAGACGACGTGACTCAAAAAACAAGTATTGATTACTCATTCCGCTAGAAATAAAAAAGTCCAAGAGATCGGGAACTTTCTTTGGATCAGAAGTTTCAGAAGGCCTGTAGGTGGGATTACCATCTGACCAGGATTTAAAATTATTTTTACCCACTGAGTTTTTCAGTGCTCGGCCTCTGGTTACCGTGCATCGTGAGCCCCAAAATGTGTGCTTGGCGTTCCAATCTCCCCCGGCAATAAACCAATGTCCAAGAGTCTGGAAGAAATTTGTGAACATTTCTTCGCTTATTTTATGCTTTGGGGGACAGTAAATTTCTGACACGATGATTGGACCAGCTCGATCCTCTTACCTGACTGTGGTGGCTTGTAGATAAGCTATTGAGTGTGCTTCCAAAATAGAGTGCTTTATGTTACGTGAGCGCCACCATCGGGCTGGGGTGTGTAGCTTAGATGTTACAGCCCCATATGCGAAACGAACTTCTTGTTGTTGCATGAGATTCTGATAAAAGCATTAGGTATATATAAGTAGTTTATTTTTGTAAAGTTCAAACTTCTATGTTCTATGTTATAGGGTTTGGTTTCCGCACTTAGTCCTTCATGTGCACCATTGTGCTTGGAGTCCAAACTTCACATTCTAGTGAGTTGGGTGACAATCCGTTTATGTTCCATAAGTTGCGTCGAACGATTATGAAAATTATTTTTTGTTAGAAAGGGTAGGTATGCTCCCGAGGTGGTCCCATTGTCACCAAGTCAGAATCTGGAATCCTCAAATTTTATACGCACTCAGCAATTTGGGTATTTTTTAAAGTAACTCTTGCATTTGCTCTCGGAAAACACCATTTGGTGAAGTGGAACTGATGGTTAAGACCACAAATGGCCTCCAGAATGACTAAATAATAAATATTTAACACGCAGGTATTTTGTAAAAGGTGATGAGCAGTTGACATTGTAACTTCTTAGTGGATCAGTTGTTAATTTATCAAATAAATAATTTTTCAAAAATCAACCACAGAAATTTTTGAATCAACCAGAGGAAATTTATCCTTTCTAGGGTACCTATGCAATCCTACACTATGTATAGAGAGGCAATAAAACACGCCCGCCCAAAAACTTTTCGTATGTAAACTTACGTGTGTTCATACTGCCGTGTCCTCCTGTGCTGCGTGTGCGCGTACCTCGCCGACAGCCAGCCGGCGCCGCGCGTGACGTCACCGGCGACGTGTGACGTCACGTGCGCGCGCAGCTCGCCGGGCGTCGGGAACGAGCGCGGGCACCATGTGCACTTGTGCGGTTTGTTCTGTAGGTACAAATTTAATTTAATTTATTTGCTAGCTGACCCGGCGAACTCTATTCCGCCTTAGAGGCAATAAATAAGCAGATTTTGGATTTTAATAAGTTAAATTTTTTATTCAGAAATACAAATAAAAAAATTAAGTATTTTAATGATTCTTTATTGTTCATGTATTTTTGTGCATAGGTTGCACTCTTCAGTTAAGTACCTTGTGGTACACGACATTTTTTGTTTTATTATTTGTGTTTTGTTATTCCATGTCAGATGCGTTTTTGATAAACCACGTTATAAAGTGACTTGTATTCTATTTGACGTTTTATGTCACTTCACACGGGATCGCGATCACACGGCATAAAAAGTCACTTAAGTCCGTCTGCTGGTTCTAAGCTACTTCCCCACCAATTTGGTTCAGCCGTTCTTGAGTTATAAATAGTGTAACTAACACAACTTTCTTTTATATACAGGGTGGAAAAAATCAATGGGCCCTGAAGGGAAACCACTTTTAATCCTTAAGATACATTATTTTACTTAAAGGAAACATTCCTTTATTTTTAAAAAGAAATTAAACTGTATTCACAGATTTCTCGACAAGCTTACCTAAACCGAGAATAGAATCAACTAAAAATTAAAAAAAAAATAAACACTCGCTATTTTTTCCAGCCTGTTTATAGATTTATCCTAAGTAACTTTGGTTTGGTCAATTCAATATAATAAGTAGGTACCTAATGTGTTGGCCCTTCTAGCCGCAAGTTCACAAAATTATAGGTTGCATTAATTGGCAGTGGAATGATGTGGTCTAAACTGAACGCCCTCGACTGATGGCAACATTCGATGCCGGGTGCCCCCAGCTGGGAACTTTACATTATACAAGGTAGGTAGGTACCTAGTTGCTCAACAAAATGACCTTTAGATACAGTGCATCGAGAGGATCTATTAAAAAGAGAGACCTATACTCTACGGAGAGGATATTTAATAATGCCTTTTGATGCGTCTGCCACCCCTTGCGAATACCCCGACCCCACAGTCAAACCACTACTACGGTTTTGTGGGGCTTAGTTTATAAGTTGTATTTACCTTGTATAATAAAGATAAATACATAATAATAATAATAACTATGTATAATTTAAATTCCCAATGCTTGTCATAGGGAATTTAAACCTAATGGTATGGCCTATTTGCTTAAATGATCTGCACTGACTTTTTCCTGACCTTTATCAAGAAGGTGTGTAGATAGGTAGTTGTAGGTACTAGCTAAGTAAAGATCTACAGCGATGTTCTATCATTTGTTCAAACTAAAGACTAGATTAACTTGTACAATTTGCCGCTACTATGGCGACATTAACATACGGATTATAAGGCTCATCATCATCATCATTTCAGCCGAAAGATGTCCACTGCTGGACATAGGCCTCTCCAAATGGTTTGCCATAATCGTGTGCCAGAATTCGTGACCCCGGAAAATTACATCAGCGCTACAGTTCTTTAAGTACAGGTTGCTCCAAAATGCTATTTTAGAAAATTGTTAATAAATCAATAAATAACAAATTAAATAATAATAAATATTTAAATTAAAAAATCTTCATAATAAGAAAACGCGAAACCGTGTAATAAAATCGCCATTAAAGCGGCACGCTGTTGAAAAAACTATTTACAAAAACAAAAGAATATAAAAACTAACTACTGACTACAAACAAAAAAGTACGTTGTAAATTACGTAAAAGTCGGTTGATTGATTTTTTGGAAAAAGTTTTTATTTTTCGCTATTTAGTGGGTCAGTTTGTAATTTAAATCTTCTCGGTCAATCAAGTCGGTTAAAAAGGCATCCACGAATTTTTATAAAATAAAAAACCAGCCAAGTGCGTGTTGGACCACGCATAATGAAGGAATCCGTAGTTAGGATGAATTTGTCCCAAAAACAAACTTAACATTGTAGTTGAAAAACATGCTCTCTCATACATCGATATACGTTACGGTCAATTCATCAACTGCAAATTTAAGTTGGTCGATTATTACTCGTTGTACTTAACTACCTTGTAAACCCTGCTTAGCTGTGAAAGTTTTCCTTTTAATTTCGTTATATATACTATTGCCATGAGTTTTTTCACATATCCAAAACCAACCATTTAGCTGGCAGGGGACGACGACACTTGACTCTAACAAAAAAATAGCACTTTAAAGCTTAATTTTACGCAAACGGATCTCAGAATTGAAAAATGTCTTTCACAGACCCACAATATTTTTAACGGCCTATCCAACGATACCCCACACCATGTATTAGATGAGAAAAAAAAATATCATCCCCGTTTTACGTGCAAGGGAGGTACCCTAAAAAAAATGTTTTTCATGGTTTTATTTTACGACTTTCTCGGCGTGATTTATTATGTACATGGGTGCCAAATTACAGCTTTCTAGGACTAAGCGTCTCCGAGCTAAGCCGGGGACAGAGGGACGGACGGACAGACAGACGGACAGACAGACAGACGGATATGGCGAAACTATAAGGGTTCCTTGTTTACTACGGAACCCTAAAAATTGTTACCTTTGTATGAGTCATGCGATGATAGTACAAGTTGGAACTGGCCGTGAAACATTTTCCGCATTCAGGACATTTGTGCGGCTTTTCACCTGCGGGAAATGAAACAAAATTGAACAATCGATGTGAAAGTTGGATTTTTGGTTTATGTCCTGTGCCCATTATTATCATTACGAGTATTACAATTAAGACAAGAGAAGGTGGGTTCAACCGGCCGCCAGCAGAATGTTGTTATACCTGTCTTTCTTTTTTATTTAAGCATTTCTTAAGGTTTCGCCTAGTGTTATACGGGCATCAGTTTCCTTAAATGTACATTTTAATAGCACTTGGTGTTCCCCCTCAGTGTGTGTTGTTGGTATCATGTTACCCTTTAACTGGGTGGTGAATACTGATATTCATTCAGCCGCTTCGGTTAGACTGGAAGCCGACCCCAACAGTTGGGAAAAGGTACGATGATGATGATGGTGTTCTCTCCCATTGACGTTGACGGAAGCCTCATGACGGCATGTATGTATTTGATGATTACAAGCCTGAAGGTACCACGGGTACCAATATCCCAGGGATTCCGGTTAAATTAAAGTTATCTTTATCATTTGATTAGGAAGTTTTCGTCAAGCTGCCCAATCTGACTGAATACATAATGAGAAGGCAGTGTATATAGCGCCTCACCGGTGTGTATCCTACGATGTGTGTTCAAGGAGCTGGAGGTACTGAAGCCTTTGTTGCACACGTTGCATATGTGAGGCTTCTCGCCTGAAACAATGACAATAAAGTTATGCTGATGTCGTTGTCTCAACGACGACATCAGCGTGATTTTACGGTACCTATCTGGACCAACGACTTTGAGTCTAGTTAGGTATCGAATGGTTGATACAGATCAAGTAGCATCTCCTTGCGCAACCATAATAAGTCTTGATCTTAGGTAGGTACAGTCGACCGTACGTACTTAAGTGGTAACAAAACCAGTATGAGCTGGTTTAGCTGGCCTCGTATTCTATTGAAACTACAATGCTAGGCCAGCTCAAAGCTAAAGTTACCACTGACTTGTGATTGATTGTACCTACATATTTAAAAAAAGCTTCTTCGTTTTGTAATGTCAAACAGCAGTTTTTTGGCAGAAAGTTAGTTAAATCCCTATTGCCAAAGCACGGGTTATGCAAGTTACGAGTACAACTCTTACATCACGGTAAACTTAGGCCGTAAGAAACTTTGCATTAATTAGAGTTTAGCCATTCATTATTTTCTAGTTACTAGGACATAATAAGAATGGTCCTTAAATTACCCGTATGTGTCCTCATATGCCTCTTCAACAGCGACGGCCGGTCGAAGGTCTTCAAGCACACTTGGCACGGCAGTATGTTCTTCATGTTAGCAGCTTTCTGGGGCAGGCAGAAGGATTCCTTGGTACAGACCAGACTGGTCCTCTCGTATAACTTGACCAGGTGGTTGTTCAGTCCCTCGAGGAATTTGAAGTCGATTATGTTTAACATTTTGTTCGGTTTCTTGCCTTTCGTTGATAAGTCTAAAGGTTCCGTTTGCATTTCCATTTTTCACGTTTTTAGATTTTTTGATCGAAGTCAAAATTTTGTGAGATAAGACTGTTGAAAAATTCGTCTCGATAGGGTTACGCGAAAATTTTGGTAGCAGCAGATAAAGATGGAATGCTTTCGCCGTTCACCAGGTTTTAATTAGGTTGGTAGGTAGGTAGCTTTCATAGGAATGGCCGTTTGACTAGGCTAGTTGAAAACCTTCATGGCCTAGTGACTAGAGTAAATTAATTTTCTTTCCAACAGGAACTGTCCATATTCACTTAGATTATTAAAAACTTGTTGAGAACTTGATCCTCACTGCAAAAATCAAACTGATTTCCACTCGAATTTTCACAGGTAACTGTCATAATTTCCCCTGGGGCGTCCTATAAATACTTGAAGGACTGAAGGGCTGACGTATACAAATGACAGGGTGATATTAGTGTATTAGATTGTATAACAGTTGTGTCGATGATCGTTTGGAAGTATTGTGGTGTCGCCAACAATGAGTTTTGTAGAGCACGGGACACTAATCGACGTGATTTGACGGTTTTTTCGTGTGTTTGCCGTAGAGGAAGGTGTGGCTGGATGTGGTGGTGTCAGCTTTACATTTACTACGACTGCAAAGATACTCCCAATCTTGCTCTGGTCAGTTTCTGTGTGTCGTATTATGTGAAGCCTCCATTAAAGGCACTGATTGTTTTTCAATGAATTTGGTTTGTTACCATGACCATTCGTCCTTTGCTAAAAGTGCTAATATATTTAACAGGTTTCACCGATTGATCTTTCTTGAATGTTGTGCTTATTAAAGGTCACCTGATCGCTCTTTCGATCTAGTTATAGGCGATTGTTGATTCTGGGCCACTCTCGTTTTTCACCACGCCACAATTGTGGCGCGCCCATCGTTTTTCACCCGTAATAAATTCTATAGATGCAGTTCGAAATAAGTATTTATACCGGCACCGTCACTGCTTACACTAGTTTTTTAATTTAATTTTTATTAATTTATATATAGTTTACTAATTTATATCGAGTTGTACTGGAAACTGGTCCTTTGGTAAATTGTTGAGTGAGTTGACTGACGTCAAATATAAATGTATAACGCTCAGGTATTCGTCATGGAACGAGCTCAGTGGCAGCAGGATGCATAGCACGAGCAAATTCCAGTAGGTAGTGGATTTTTTTTCCAAATTTAACTTGCCTAAAAGAAAATGGCTGTTATTACTTCGCCACAAGCCCTAATATAACCTCCTCAAAATTTTCTTACATCTGTGAAAAGTATTGAAGAAAACGTAATCGCCTATAAAGGTGACGCTGCGAAACTTTAGATTTCACGCTTTGTGCGACTAAACGCAAGGAAAGCGCGCCCATACAAATATTTACGATTCGTCGTATTGTGTCGTATGCTGTCAATAAGACCTTTGATACACTCAACAATGTGTTGGGATTTTTAGATATCGAGATATCTTAGGGTAGGTTAGTAGATACTACGTAAAAGTGTTTGTACAAACCTACTTACAGAAATAAAATCATTTATCATTTATCACTGTAAGGGTGATCTGTATTCAAATTGAAGATTCAATTGATCAGGTCTTGAAGTACATACCTATTTGAATAATCTATTTAAAAAACTGCCATTTTGAAAAAAAAAAAAACCATTTCAGCAAAAACATGAACACCTTTCCTTCTTTTCTCTTAGAAATTTATTTTATGAGACTCACTGTAATATATAGGAGACTTAGTTGTTCAAATCGGCCTCTTTAGGGAAGTTATTTTCGATGTAAAAGTGATCAACCCATGGTAAAATTCTGCTTTAGTAAAACTTACGGAGAGGAAAACTAACCACAGTCATGTAATAGAATTTAGAACCTAACAGTAAGCGGACTAGTTCCGAGCCCATAACCACCGCTGAACCAAACAAACCACATTGCCATCTAATTAGGCTAAATGCTTTCATTATAGTAAAACCAATAGGTGTTGAACTATCGGAAGTGACGCAGTGCTGTTGGTCCTATTGTACGCGCCCCATAAGGCGAGTCGATTCTTTTAATAAGCTTCGCAACTGGGTTAGCGCGGAAGGGTAATGCGATTGATCGATATATCGCTTTCTATTCAAACTAGCTTCATTATGTTTAGTGTACAACATGGAAAATGTAATTTATGTATGTAGGTACCTAATTTTGTTGCAGATGTTGGAAGCTCGCAAATAAGTAGTGGTTATTTGTTCGTATTATAATTTCAATACTTTTCAATTTAAAGAAAATGTTGCAGTTAGTAGTTATACATCATCAACATACGAAATAGTTAGAGACTTGAACCTACATAATGTTTTGTTGGTGGCTATCAGTAGATTATATAATATATACTTTGCAGATGTTATTCCTACCTTTTCTCGCTAATCTTACGCTAGTACGAGTCATGGTATCGAAATCCACTGTCGCATTAATTTGTCTGGGAATCTTCATAACTATCATTCCCACAGCTGAACTCCAAAAGTGCTTCAACTGTCATGATTTATTATGACATTTCCATAATTGTCAAACCAGAGACCGTACAACCCCGGTTAAGAGCCTTGCCTTTTGAAAGGGTAACCCATTCAATGGGTTACCTATATCATGATGTAACCCATTGAAAGGGTTTTATACTAGAAACCCATTGAAAGGGTTACATGATAACCCATTGAATGGGTTTTATACTTGAAACCCAGTAAAAGGGTTACATGATAACCCATTCAATCGGTTCTATACCTACTTTTAACCAGTAACATGAAAAAGTCATAATATTATGTTATTTCGATATCCGCCCAGCACGCGTAGCATGACCAATTCTATCTCTATTCTACCCAAGGACCATTTTGGTTACCATTTAGAAAAACCCTATCGAAAACCCTTTCAATCAAAAACTTATAGGTAACCCTTTTGAACGGCTTAATTTAAGCCATTCAAAATTACCCACACTGTATGGTTTTTTATCGAAAACCCTTTCAATAGGTTGCCAAAATTTCATTTAAGCCGTTCATAAGGGTTACCCCTATCGTATGGGTTTTTGTTTAAGCGCTTAGAAAAACCCTATCGAAAACCCTTTCAATGGGTAACCAAAATGGTCCCTGCGTCAAACATGCACTACAGGTCCTGAAATCAAGATAAATCGATCGCTAAACATACCATCCTCCCTAGATTCACTGCAAGATAAAGAACTCTATCGTCGCATACTTCTCGGAACGCGCGGAACAATCGAACGATTTTATTTTCTTCTATTGTTATTTTAGCAACAAAACTCTCGAAAGCTATTCAAATTCTGCGTTGCCTCTTATTCAAATACCCTCACAAATCGGATTTACTCGCAACTTGTTAAGACTGCCTTGTTTCACTTCTACCTTTCCTTTTATTTATTTTTCATCTATGCGGAGGTAAAAGGAAACTTTTATTTGTCTCTGTATATACCTTTCTATCGATATATATCCTTGCTGGGGTATTTTTACACTGAATTTGGGTCAGGACTTGGATTGTGTTCGGGAAATTTACTGCGAATAAATGTATTTGGGTTATTTACGCTCATGTATCGCTGGTTCTGTGACGTGGGCACTTTTGTTAAGTTCCCAAGTAATACAAATAAGACGTTGATTGATTGTAGCAAGATGGCAGTAACCTGCGTGCGAGGGAGGGCTAAGATATCAGAGGCAGGTTATGTTAATATGATGGCTCGTGGTGGACTAACACGTATCAGAAGATCAAGCTGCCTATTAGTAATACGATATTTAACTAAGACTATGCTATGCTGATGGTACCTGGTTTATTTAGTTACATTCTCTTTAAATTGACTTTGAAGTGTATAAAAACAGATGGTAAAAATATTATAATTCCACAATATTTCAACGACCGTAGGTCATTGTCATTAGGTATGATTTACTACGCTATCTTTGTATGTTTAGAAACATCCTATCAGTTAGTCACTTTCACAAAAATCATAACAACATATAAAAATATTGCCTAAAATAATGGGTTGTATTGTTCACCCCAATACCTTTCATATACCAATATCCCTCAAACCAACATTACCTCATACCTCCGCACCAAAATTGAGAGGTAACAAACCGTCGTTCACTATCCTCTTTTCAAATATAAAACTAGCAAAATAAGAAACAAAGGTTCCCACAATATTTTCGTCAAATTACGCGCTGTATCGATCCTGGCGAGCGTCTGTTGCATAAATGCATTAGTCTGAAGATAGGCACCTCGCACTATTGAGTCGCGAGGCATAAGCGGTAGCGGGGAACGTAGCGTAATCACTTTACGAAAATATTGCTCGCTACCTACTGAACTTAGTGAAATTAAACTCTTCTTTATCACTTGGGTCAAATTGTCGTAGTGCATCGTAAAATAACAAGGTTTTAGAACCATTAGGACATGATCTAGTTTTTCATATATCGACTGTACTGAGAGGAGAAAGTAGCATATTATTTTTGCAATGCATAATTTTGTGTTATGATATTAAATATGTATGGGCAGTCTTATCTTAATAACTGATGAACTGCAGGTAGTAGCAACAGCAGCATTATTTGGCAGTGATAGGTTAGCAGAGGTGACCCATAGTAGGAAGACCGACATTTCGCCAGTTATATTTAAGCTACTAAAGGTCACCTCTTTTTTTTTTTTTTTTTTTTTGGGTGGGAAATTACCAAATAACTTCTCCCGCTCTGGGCGGAGCGGGAGGGCGTGTCAGACTTTTACTGACTAAAACCCACCCGTATTCCTTCATTTGCCTGTGCCTAACCCTTCAGGGAAAAGAGGAGTGATGTTACATAAATATAAATTATGTTATATTTGTAAATCGTTTAACCATTAGCAAATCATTACATCTGACATAGGTAATACGGGCTGGTGTCCGCCTTGGTGTTACTGACAATCTCACGTAGGATACCTGGGTTACCGAAGTACTTTGCCCTGTATGTGGCGACCACCGGGCAGTTTAACAGCACATGAGCTGCTGTCTCGTAGGTGTTATTAAATGACCCATGGCCAGTTATAGCCGCTGTAACTGTACGCAGCTGTTGTTTAGTTAGTTGTAGAACCCGTTTCGTGAGGCAGCCGTTGGTAGTAGGGAGTGCCTCCTTCGCCTGCCTGCACTCACTTTGGTCCAACCATAGTTTGTGATGTTGGTCCCTGGTTCGTTTCCTTACCAGAGTGCGTAGATAACTACGCACATACATCGGACATAAACTTTTAATGTTTTTGGACAATATAAAACGTATGATATTGGCTGTTGTAATGCCATCCTTGCATTTCCAGTGTCCGATAAGGCTAAACAATTGTACAAGTTAATAATCAACCATTTTGTGTTTTTCTGCACTGGGCGATGTGGTAGCTAAGCGACAAAGCCCCAAGGCATAACTTTTTCTTAATTTTCAATACATTGACTGCATTGAAGTGCGTCCAAAAATGTTTTGATAGTTTTGAAGCGAGAATTTTTACGAATTTCGTATGCAGAAAAAGTTTCTATATCCAATTTTCTAACAACAGCGTTTCTTTTGCAAATGAGCTTTAAAACATCAATATTTTGTCATATACTCGTATTTCCAAATCGCCCGTCACTCGGACCAACAGTGGTCCTCTGCGTCCTCCCTAAATTTATTCTTAATAAAGCGCGGAGCGGCCGTCCGATGTATTTTTTGATATCTCTCGCTTTGCGATGAAAGCTCGCAATCTACCGGTGTTTTTCTTTGGGGATTGAGTTTGTTCAACGTTTTGATCACGTACTATAGA
This sequence comes from Tiliacea aurago, assembly GCA_948098905.1. Taxonomy (NCBI): domain Eukaryota; kingdom Metazoa; phylum Arthropoda; class Insecta; order Lepidoptera; family Noctuidae; genus Tiliacea; species Tiliacea aurago. Next base: position 1,085,951 of record OX402580.1, on the reverse strand, counting down.
TGGGTGATCCTAACGTATCGACTAAAGTAATTTTTACTGCGTTTGAAGTTCATCTTTTGAGGTTGTTTGTTTTGGCGTTTCAACGAGTTTTTTTGAAGGTTTTTTGGTACCCAGTGAAAGTTTTGTATTTAATTGAAATGAAATGAACAAAGGATACACTTAAGTGCTAAAACTAAAGCTCCATAGCCGAAACTTACTTAAACGAAAAGATAATTGGAAAACAATGTCCGGTGTTTCATATGTTTTACGTTTGCACCGCAAGACATATGTATGTAACTTGCTACAACTGTTAGCGAATAGAAACAAAACAATTAGGTATCGATTGTTATTTCCAGGCCATCGGACTGCGATTGTACCCAATTTTTGTTTAAAGTAGTTTGTTTTACGTCAAATTACATATAACATAACATATCAACACGGCTGCGTTCCCCGACGGGATAGGCAGAGGTGTACCTATAGTACACCCACATCTCGCCAGTTATGTTAAAGCCCATGTAATGGATGGCGAGCCTATTGCCACCAACCGGGCACAGATCTAAACTCCGGGCTGCTATTGAAAAATTCCACAACGAATTACGTTAAAATTCGTAACCTTCTAAGAGCGTTAGGACCGACCGGTTTAAACTTACGACATATTAGTTTGACCAAAAGACAAAGGACCGAACGTAAAAAAATAACGACGCCATCACAGTTTTCCGACGGATACATGATTGTAATATTTTTATTGTTATTCGCTGATAGGTTCTTTTCATTGTCGGCTGTCATCATTATCAGCTCAAAACATACCAAGAAAGACTATCATAAACATGATTTACATTTTTTTTTTCAAGATTTCGAATGATTTTGGCGTACATATGTAAGGTAAGATGGTGCTAATTATTCATGCTCCTCTCGTTTTGTACATATCATACTCGTACAAGATTACCAACCGCCTTGAAAATATGAAGTCATACATAAAACGCTTGAGTTTGGTCTGTAGAGACGTGAATTTGAACCTAGACTAGAAGATACGAGTATTTCTTTTGCTCTGTTAACTCAACTTATTACTTGAAAAGATTTTATTCCGAACTTTTTATTGTTTTTGCTTCAACATCCCCGTGAGTTGCACTCAGCCAACTCAATTTTCAGACCAAAACTTAATCGAGCTACCGCCATCTAGGACCAACATCCTGCCAAGACAAACTCCAACATTAACTACGATGAGAAAGTAAACAACTTTTATAAAATACACCTTTCAGAGAGCCGATGTTAGCGGAAAACTAATTCAGGAGTATTCAGGACTAAGATAACTTTACTAAAAATATACTTAGCAAATTCTGCGGGAAAAAGTGGAGGCTCCAAGATGGCGGGGCGTGGCCTGGCGCTGGGCGGGTGGATGGGCGGGGCCGCCCAACTGTGTCAAGTGTTTTCAGATGGATTATTTTTCTTTGATGGCTCTTACTGAGAAAGCTCTTCGTTGTAATGGAGTGGGCTATACTTGTGTAGATGTCTTGCGGGCTTTAATAATGGTAGTGGCTTTTATTAAAGTTGGCTTTAGCTGGATTGGAGGATTTTATTTTGAGATGTCTGGTTGGAGAATTGGGTGTGGCTGTTGTTTGTCTATGTACGATGGAGATTCTCAAGTATATTCTCTGTAGCACTAAGCAACCTAATTAGTTGACGATTAAAGTAGTATTTCGAGTTTGTTTTTAAAGTAGTAGTAGGTACCACTTAGTGCTCTTAACTGAGTTCATTTCAATAAAAAATCAAGTTTGAAAATTTCCGATTTTATAAAATAGTAGACTGTTATACAAGGAATTGGTGACTTTCACCCGTGTTAAACATTGTACTTTTCATTTCGAATACAAAGAAAGTATTTATTTTTTATTTTTCTAAAATATTTTATTTTCTTGTTTTGCTCGCCACTTCATAAAATCATCATATATTTAAATATCTTTCCTTTGAAATTTCGGGCAAAAGATTTTCGATTACTGTATATTTGCCTCGTCTTTAACCGAATCTGGGGTCCAGATTTCAGAATCGCTTGAACTAATTTTCATGAATTAATCAAATATTAGTCTTTATAACCGAGATTTACAATTTCGGTGCAGCTTACAGAGTTAGTATCCCGCCAAATAGTATAGTCTTTTTTTTCTTTTTTTTTTTTTTAAACATGGAACACACCGCGTTACCACCGCGAGCCGTCCCGCTTAACAGGTATTTTTTTAAATTGACACTGGCTGTTTATATAATCACAAGACCACAGCATTTTTTTATTTTAATCGATATTTTTTTCAATTACTTAGGTAAAATTTTTTGTTACTGACTAAAGTTGTCAAAAAATTATAAATAGGCCCGTTTTAACATTTAACTTGAATCGATTTTACTAGTTACTTCGCTATTGACCGTCGCGACGTAACCAGTGAAGTAACCATACGACTTGGTACTCGATACTCACGATAAATCGATACTCGTACTCGGAAAGTAGATCCGAGTAGCGGGTGGAAGACGCTGCTCCCCACCCTTGGGCGGGAAAGACTCATAATAATTGCTTCCCTCTCCAAGGCAGGAATGAATTAAAAAATTTGGTTAGGTATACCTAACCAATTTTTTAATTAATTTCTGCAAAACGGGCCTATTATTTTTTGACAAGTGTACTAATAGGCCCGTTTTGGCCTTTAACTTGAATCGATTTTTGACAAGTATACCTAACCAACTTTTTAAATTAATTCCTGCCTTGAAGAGGGAAGCAATAACGAGTCTTTCCAAGTCTTTCCCGCCTAAGGGTGGGGAGCAGCGTCTTCCACCCGCTACTCGGATCTACTTTCCGAGTATGAGAAATGAAATAGAAATTTCAAGTTTAGACCAATGTATTTCACTTGGCTCATTCATTCAGAGCACTCCAGCTCTCTGCTACCTACCTACCTACCTACCTATGAGAAAAAAAGTTAACACACAGCTGTTCCCCTCTTCATGTTTGTTCAAGTAACTTCATCTTTTCAAAGTTCGGGGTACAAAGCCGGGTTCTTTTAGTCTGAATGTATCCCATGTAGTGAAAATCATGAGCATTTCATTTATATGGTACCTACCTATAGTGGAGTATCAATTATGGTCCTGATCCCTGAAAAGTTGAATACTCATATATATTAACCGGCTGGACTGTGCAAACAAAACTCTTAAATTAATAAGATCTTTCAACCGGGTATTAAAGTTGTCTTAGGAGAAAATGAGGTTTTATCAATCATCGCAAATTAAGTACATCGTTCTCAGATCTAGCACAATACTATGGTCTGTAGAACGGCGCAGCTACGTGAATATAATCAAAGTCAAACTCACAAACTGACAAAAAAAAAAATTAAATAGAAAAAAAAAGGAAGTAGGAAATAAGGAACTGAGACAAAAACACATTTCATTTTCCCACCGTACGTTGTAAGACAGTATATCACACAATTTCTTGGTAACAAACCGCTCCCCGGCGTAATTCTTTCAATTTCATCATGTATATTTAAATGAGTTTGTATTACAGAACGTCTGTAAGAGCTCCACGCTTTAATATGGACGGGGACACTCTTATTATCTTACGAGGTGACTGTTTTCATTGTTTCATGGTATACCAAAGTGGGTTGAAGTTACCTCACGCAAAGTCTAGGTGATCTGGTTAAACTTTAACCATACGACGAATACTAAGTTACTTTAACCGTTAAATTAACTAACTTTTGGCTTCCACTTTCTTTAAATAGAATAGGTGTGTGAAATTCATAATAATACTATCTTGACATTGCACATGATGGGAATGAATTGATAGGTTTTCAATTAAAGTCAAGGTCACAAAAATAATCTTATTTAAAATAGGTGTTAAAAATATATATAATCTTTATTTAATTAGGTACTATTCAAAATGTTACACACACGCAGTAATTAAAGGCACAACAAAAGGCATGGCCTATTCTCATATTTATCGTCATTTTGAAACCAAATTTCAGCCGATATCAAGACTTATTATTGTTTTTAGTTAATTGGAATAAGTTAATCGCTTTTCTCCGTCAAGAACTCCCCACAGTCCCTTATCGTGTATGGCAACGGGCACGCCACCGCACCCGTGTCGCTGTACATTTTTTCCAATTTCGTCGCGTCGACGTGTCGGGAAAAATCCTCTTTTGATTTATATTTTAATTCACAGTCTCATTTCAATTTATAGGCAAGTCGATAGCTTTGTAAAGACATTTGTACCTGTCTAATGTCATATACATGCTAATGTGTTGCTACTCAGTGATATACGTAAGTGGGACTCAAAGGGATTCCAAATTGGTTTCGTTGCAATCAATTTTTTGTTACTCCCTGTTGTGGAATTGAGTAATTTCAGTTGTACCTATTGGAAATATTGGAATAAGTTTTCTATTGAAGTAGTTTACGCAATACCATACCTATGACCAATACATTTTTTTAAGCGATGAATTATCGGGTGTTTTCAATTTGTAATAGTAGAATTAGTTAAAAAGGTAAAGTTGTCTTTATGTTAATAGAAAAAGGTGATTAGTAAGAGTAACCTTATAATTCAGATTTGGATAATGGTAATGACGGTAGGTAGGCACTGGTGGGTGCACTTAGATGTTTGGTCCTTAGCTCCAATTAAATAAACGACTGAAAGGATGTATTCTACATTTATTTTGATTTTATGTCTATGCAGTTTAAAAGTGAATTCTGAATAATTAGGTACGTTTTTCCAGAAGAAAGCCTTTTCTGTAACATGTTGAATTGGTTAATCTATAGATTGTCAATCACACCATCTACCCATTGACAATGCTGCGTCTTACTCAAAGTCAAATTATTTATTTCAAATAGGCACATAAAAGGCACTTTTGAACGTCAACATTTACAGAATAGAATTGATTCTAGTCGCTCCTTCCAAAAGGTAGTGTCGTATGGAGAAGAATGGGCAAGAAACTCCACCGTTACTCTTTTAAAATGTTTTACAATATTTTGTATAGGTACATTAATATATTATGTGAAGACGATACATCTTTTAATATAATATCATTGATGCACCTAGAATGAAATTACTATACCACAATAGGTAAAAAGAATTACAAATGAAGCATGTTTTACCTACAGTTTTGAGCCGTTTGGGGTCGATTGTTTGCATGCTTACAGGGAAATAAAAACCCCATGTTCAAAAATATTATCTATTAGGATAAATAAACATTAAATAATTTGAATTTATAACTTTTATTGAAAACAGTGTTATGTGTTTTGTCTATTATTGATTGTAATATTTATGACAAACAAATTTAGGGCACAATTATTGTATTTAGGGATTTCAATTTTATGCCATGTGATATTATGTGACATTAAGTTTGGGCAAGTTATGATGAAGAAATGATGATTAGTTAGTCTCGTTTACCTAGTGTAAATAGTTATTTGTGTGATCTTTTGTATAGACCATAATCATTCTAATGTATTTGTAATGAATAAAAATGACAGATTAATTAATAATGAGATGACACGGTGCTCAAATATTTAGAAACATTGTAAAAGTACTTACCATACACGTTTTCATAAAAAAAATAAAGTAATAGATCAGTGTGTGGGTTAAGGTAATGAGATATTTATGTATACTAAATTCGAGCTTATATAGCTCCTGATACTTCTTATATAGCTCCTGATACTTCTTATATAGCTCCTGATACTTCTTATATAGCTCCTGATACTTCTTAAATGCCTAGCAAATCTCATATCTTCCTCAACCGCATCAAAATGAGTTTCTACTTCAATTGAAACCTTCGTAATGTCAAGTGCAGCACTGAAATGATTGTCCCATCACAGTTTAGAGTATAAACAGCGTTGTTGGAGGCACTAATATCGTCGCTAAGTGGCGCGCTGGCCGGCTTTGATCCCGCGATATTGACTCCGGCCTGCATCTCATTGGCACGGTGCGCACGGGGCGAGTTTTCTTTTTGTGACGCTTATATTTCTAGGCAAATATTTATGGGGATAGCCTAGATATCGTGTCACACATTTGCAATAGCAGTAACTGTTGTTTAGACAATTTGGTAACGTCGGATTTTCCAAAAATGCGCTGTAACAAAGCTAAATCGCGATTGTGGGTCTGTTGCTGAGATAGGTACTTAATGCTAAATTCAAGGCCAGTTCAGTTTTTAGTAAATTATCAGTTTTATTTTTATTATTATTTATTTTTTACAAAACGATGCAGTTATCAGTAAATACTACTAGTATTTACTGATAACTGCATCGTTTCGCTGTTGATGCTTTCGTAGGTAGAAATAGCTGTGAGGTTTAAATATGTACCGAATAGTATAAATATCAAGGTAGTAAGTATTTTACGCATGTTTGACAAATAAAGTATCTTTATCTTTATCTTTATCTTTAAAGCTGTCCAATGATGACACACTATATTATTTATCTATCAATTCATTTTGTTTCATGATTTTAGCTTTTACACTAAAAACTGAACTACATTGCGCTTGCAGGACCGTACATGTGATAGAAGTGCAGCGTCTTAAAAGTAAAGAATAAGAAAGATTAAGTGTGAGGGATAGAGTTATATCTTTCTTCTCTCTCATGTAACGAAATGTGTCTAAACGTGACGAGTCCTTGAAATTTCAATCTCAATTGTCGTTCATTTATCGAATCAGCGCCTAAGAACTTTCACTTCAACAATGTAATAAGTAAAAGCTTGTAAGAAATCGCCTGCTGTGGTCCCGCCCTGGGTACCTACTCGAAACACCCCCAATGTCCCTAGAAAATATTTAAATGAAGATCATCTGTTACTTGCGAAGCTTTTTGCTAACGCCGTCTTGTCCCCTTTATAATGTTGTTGTAAAATAAAGTATTTCAAGTTATTTTTGGCTATAAAGTGTTTGTAATGGCCGCTGTTGGGCCGGGATTATGTTTTGTTTTATGCTGTACTCGTACTTGGTAACGTTTGTAGGTTATAATATTTGAGTCACTGAGCCACGCGTTGTGGACAAACGTTGGATAAAATAAAAAATATTTATGTAAGTGAATGCATATTGTGTAGTGGTCTACTGAAGGGTTAGGTTAGAGTAAGGTGTGGGCTTATGTCATAAATGCTGAAAAGGTTGTTAAATAACGAAAAATCGGTCCAGTAGATTCGGAGCAAATCCGTTGTGACAGACGGACAGACAGACACACGAGTGATCCTATAAGGGTTTCTTTTTCCCTTTTGAGGTACGGAACCCAAAAAAATGGCTTTTACAATGTTTTCAAATTACAGTGTTAATAGGTATGAGAAGATAGCGTAGGCCCGTTAAAAGTACCAGGTACTTATCTACAGTCTATAACGTCCTCACATTGAAAAAAAAACAATATAAAATATGATTAAAATAATAAAAAATAGAACCTTGTTGAAATTAAAATTGTAGGTATAAGAAAACATTATGTCAGTGAAGTATGTAAATAAAGATAAAATTAAATTTAAAAAAAAAAACGTAATTTGGGAGCAGTTAATAGACATTTACATAGTTTTGCCATTAATGAGGTAACAGGGAAGCCACATGTACAGAAGGAATTAATGCCAAATTTCCATGTCTTCAACGTAGTCCTTAATCTTATAGTAAAATAATAATTTGGTCGTTTACAAACCTCTCCTCTCCTCTCCGCTTTGGCCAGGCCTCAGGCTGACTGTACATTGAAGCGATAGATTTGCAATCCTATTGATTAATATTTCTCAGTTTCTCCGCTCCGCAGCCTCGCTCCGCTTCAATGGACAGGCACCCTAAGGCCTGAAACTACGTTAAGCGGGCACCCGCGCGGTTTCATACAAAAGTGCTCCGTCGCGGGGACCCGCGCGGGCGTCTGTCACGGGGAGGCTCGCCCCGCACCACGCAACGGGGCCCGCCTCCGTGCGACGGAACCCGGCGCGGGGGCACGCGCGGTGCCCGCCAGCGGACCGGTAACACGACACGTACGGACTTTTTGACTTGTTCAGTCAATATTAAGTAAAGTCCATTTCACAAAAGAAGTCCCGCAGACGTGGCGCTGCAGGCATGGGTTATTTTAGGAATGTTGTTAACTTAGCATACAATAATAATTAGTTCCACTTATTTCCGCGGGACTTCTTTCGTGAAATGGACTTTATATATTAAGTTCTCCATCGACACGAATATACATGTACGAGTACACCGTTAAAATTGAACTAGCGACACTGCGTAAATAAAATAATCCGGTCTCCGCGACGGGTACCCGCGACGGGGACCGTCGCGTTCCCACGGAGCCCACCCGCGTGTCCACGCGCGTAGACACGCGACGGTTGCCCTTCGCGGGCGCCCGCTTAACGCAGTTTCAGGCCTAAGTCTCGCACCCGTGGGTACATCGGGATAAAAAGTATCCTATGTCCTAATGCAGGTCGTGGTCTACCAATGTGCCAAATTTTCATCCGAATTAGTTTAGCCGTTTTAGCGTGAACGAGTAACAAACAAACAAACTCACTTTAGCATTTATACTATTAGTTAGGTAGGAGGAAGGGTAGGATTTCCTTATGTATGATAGGTACCTACATATTTACTTATTACGTAGACATACCTACCTACACATGATAGCAGCTAATTTTACAACGAGGGTATGATTCCAATCGCACGCTGCCGACGCTGACTCCTAGCAGGTAACAGTTACCAACAACTCGCTGTGTACATGTACCGTGTGTGGGACTGTTATGAGTGTACAGATTAACATAATGTTTCCGGCTTTCCTCACCATTCCGAGTGTTAGGAATAAGGAACAAAAATAAAATCATAAAATACCATCAAACTTTATTCTGTACATGTCAAGAGTATTCCGTCAACAAACTTTAACAAGATGCCAGTGATACGGATGACGATTAGAAAAACAACTTAAATCGAGAGTTTAGTAAACAACACTATCAGTAGACTTAATAAATATAAAATATAAAAAAAAAACAAATTGGTTTCAACAGTAACTAAATGGACATTGCTGACTTTGAAAGGAAAATGAAACTTATTTGTATATACACGATTTATATTATAACTCCCACGGTGGAACTATATTTTAACTTAGTAACGGAAAAGTGTTTGTGATATTGTGCCTGCCTATGTTCACAGGAACGGATGACATCAACGTACTATATATTACACCACCACCGAATAAACTTATCTTAATGAAGTATTATTAAGCCATGTAAAAACCTGAAACAAAAGAAAAACAATGTTAACATTATGAAAATAATGAAAAATGTGCTACAAAGCTTTTGCTGCTATGACCTGAAAATGTGAGCTGGCTGTTCTTCCTGCATGCAGATAGATCACTGTAGGACAGTTTAATACAAAAAAAAAATAACCGACTTCCAAAACTTTTTTTTCAGCTTTTATTTTTCATTTTTTACTTATGGTACCTACCCCACACAAATTCGAATACCAGAACCGCTATGTAAATAACAGTGACAGGAAGTTATTATAACATCATCCACCTAGACTAAGTGGGAAAAATACGTATTTAGAAGGTCGGTTTGTAAATTGTCTGAGTAATGTCAACTGCTCATCACCTTTTACACAATATTGACAATATTTCCCGATTGTTGAGGTGTACTCCTGGTACTTCACCTATGCATTGTGATGAGCATAATTGCTTGGGAACTATATTAAAGTACCTAATCTAATTGCAACCCGTGAAATTATTATTGAGTAGTTCCGGTGGCCACCTGTGGTATTCAGTTCCACTTGACACCAATCGGTGCTTTCCGAGAGCAAATGCACGAGTTGCTATAAAAAATACCCAAATCGCAATAGGTGTGTAACAACATTTTATAGGTTTAGTAGAAACGGACAATCAAATTTTCTTTTCATAAAACAATAAATTATCCACAAAATATGCAACAAGTCTCGCTAGGTAAGCGTCCAAGTTAAGCACTAATTGAACAGAATAGAAGTATATCAAGAAATGATGGATGGACTGTGAAAGATGATAATTTATTAAGGGTATACTTGTCAAAAAATAAAAGGCCCGTTTTTGATAACATTAGAAAGGCACTAAATAATATGATAAGAAATATATAACTAAAGTGCAAATAAAAAAACTTACCTTATAATAGAAAAAAAAAACAAAGAAAATAGCGCGTTGTACTGCACGGGGCTCATCCAGAGCTGCGTCAGTCGCGCTGGCCAGAGGCGCGGGCGGGCGACGTCGGCCCACGTTGTGCGACGTCGGCGACCGCGGCACCGGGCGCGCCGGGACCTGCCGCGGTTGCCAGGACCGGCTGATGCGGCTCCTGCCTGTGAACACAGAATTATACAGGGTTATTTTTAAAACGTCAATAACCTCTTAAGGGGTCATTGTACTCATCATTACGAACAACTTTTACTATGGGACCAAAACTGAAATCGCGAAAAGTAACATAGCTGTTCCCTACATTTTAACGAATTATTCGAACATACCTAAATGTAGAGAATAGTAAAAGTTGTTCATAATGATGAGTACAATGACCTCTTAAGAGGTTATTGATGGTTTAAAAATAACCCTGTATAAATCTATCAGCGTGTGAAGGTTAAGGAACACGTGTTTGAAAGCACGTGAGAAATACTTAGTGTGAGAAATAATAATCGGAGGATCGAAGGTTCTAGATGAAGCAACGCGAGGGTTAACCAATCAGCTTATTTAAACTCGTTGTGTGAAGCAGGCTGCTGTTGGTAAAGAAGCAGTATCTATTCTTCTGTTACAGGCTATTTTTGGATCTGGCTGCAACATAATTTGATCTACAAAAGTCCGGGGAGCGCGGGGCTGGCTCCAACTTGAAAGCTACTGACTATCATAGCCACGAAATATCCATTGAATGAAGCAGGTTGCTCTTGGGAAATACGAAGTAGCTAGTTACTGTCAAATTTTGGATGCAGGTGTTTCTCGGTTCTGGTCAAATTAGCTTAGGTTATTTAACAAGGTAAGTTGGCGACCACGTGGTCAGCCCTTGGCACTTGCCAAGGCTCGGCCACGTGGTCAGGTTGCTAATTAAAGAAAAGAAGAACGACAAAAATAAATAGGATACGTCATTATAATTGTGCCATTGTTGTAACACACACACGTGGTGACTAACTACGAAATTTGCGAAATTTTGGTAACGAACGTGTTGTGTAGGTACTTGCTTGTGTACGTTGGGATTTGGTAACGAACGTGTTGTGTAGGTACTTGCTTGTGTACGTTGGGATTTGGTAACGAACGTGTTGTGTAGGTACTTGCTTGTGTACGTTGGGATTTGGTAACGAACGTGTTGTGTAGGTACTTGCTTGTGTACGTTGGGATTTGTTTGAGGCAACAATAATGTAAGCTATTGAAGAAAATTCCAAAGAAATTAAAATATTGTAAGTAACTTACCATACTGCTACAGGTCACGGTATTTGCGGGTACCCTGGCTCACTGCAAAATAGAACAATATTTATACCATTTCTATAAATGATCACATGTTACTGGGAAGAATATAATACGACAATGCTTGATTTTAATTGAATATCTCGAATAATCAAGGTAACACGTTGCTTTTGTTAGAAAAATAAAATAAAATGGAAAAGTTCGGAAAACCACGTGGTTACCACTTCTAAATTTTTTCAGAAAATACTTCGTTGAACGACGAATGTGGAATAAGAATGAATGTTATTTAAGGGAAACCATAATAACCATTAGAAATTTAAAATATCAATCATGGTTGCATAATTATAATGAAACGCATTACAAAATGGCGGCTCGGTTTAGGAAAATATTTTGCACAGTTCATATCGGCACACGTAAAGAGAAAGAAGAGTAACATGGTAATTTTAAGCTAATAAGTGCAGACAATTGAAATAATACACAATTAAAGAAAAATAATTAATTAATCTAATATGATAACTTGATCTATGATAGTTAATACTCACGTTCCGCTGCGACACCCGAATGCCACGAGCGCTCGCGCATGCGGTCTTTTATAGTCCAAATTATGTCTACGTAAAGTAATAACATGGGAACTGAACATTACATATTTATTTATTCATTCACGAAAATATATTTATACAGGGACAGGAGCATTGTCATGTATCGAATTTTCATTTAGATCGGCCTTTTATGCTTATGTAACAGTAAAAAAAAATGCAATATTTCAGCTGTAAGCAGCTGTCATTTTAATGTTTTTCCGAATTGACAGCTGTTCGGTTTGCAATTTCGATTGATGATGGTTGATTATTATGCTAAAATGGTGCAGAAAACACGAGGCGACGAGTAAGTATAAAAATACTAAAAGCAAGAAAAATGCCGCGGTGTGAGCAAACAGTTCTACGCTTAGTCTATTCGTTACCTACACAATATTTTTTTTTTTTGTAAACTAGAAATTCTAGTTTGTAATAAATAATAAAGTTTGTCATAATATAATAAATAAAAATAAAAAGATCGCAATCATTCGTTTTCGGAAACTATATTTTAAAGGGGCGGAGAGTGTTGAACTTTGTAGGCCAAGATACGAATTCCACGCGGATGAAGTCGCGGGCGAAGTGTAAGTATGTAAGAACTAGGTAAACAAAAACCTTCTATTAGATGCTAGGATAAGTAATTAGGTGCATACTATACATTCAATTTTCTTTCCACATTTTCCAACATTTATAAAAGTGACATCATCATATTGTGTCCTAAGAAATAGGCACACATCCTTTTCTTGAAGTTAGAAGAAGAAAATATCAGTTACTAGCTCCTGCCCGCGACTTCGCCCGCGTATTAGTTAACTATAGTATAAAATATTATGGCAATAATGTAGCTTTCTGCCAGTAAAAGAGTTTTTGAAATCGAACCAGTCCTGCTGTGTGTACCTCTTTATAATATTAGTGTAGATGTACATGAAATCGATAACTTTTGGAAATAATACATCCAGTAAGTAAAATAATAATGCGTAAGGATTAAGGTCACCGTCGTTGTTTTGCTGTTTGCATTTTAAAAACTAAACATGCTAATGTAATAAATACAAATGATGTTACCTCCAAAAATGCAGTTACCTGGTTATGTTTAGCTAACATGTGAAGCAACTTTTTCTGTACTACCGTCAGAATATTCTTTATAATTTCTAGAACATTCGATGGAAGTTGAATGATTTTATATTGATCTTTTTTTTCGAGTACCTACTTATTTTAAAAGTGAAGGCGAGGCAAAGTATCGTCAGTGGTTTAAGCACAAACAGAGGGTAATTGAGTAGTATTGCAAAAACTGAAAAAATACAGCCCGGAAAGCCCATGTTGACGAATTTCATGCCTTTATGTGGAAAAGCGTCAATAATGGGTAGGTTGCGTGGAAGCTCCAACAGCATCCTAAAACATTATTTGACACGTGGCATTGATTGACAAGTGCCGCTGGTTATGAGGCACAGGGTACGGAGGCACGTGCCAACATGTGTTGAGCCACGTTCTTATTAGTTGTTACGGAACCCTAACAACTAATAAGAACGTGGATACTACCTACCTCAAAAGGAACAACGGAACCCTTATAGCATCACTCGTGTGTCTGTCTGTCCGTCTGTAACAGCCGCTTTGCTCCGAATCTACTGGGCTAAGTTGAAATTTAGTACACATATTTAGAACTTCTCTGACCCAAACACGGACTTGTAACGTCAATAAATGATCTTTGAATATGGTCGCCAAAGAGAAAATTAAAAATAAAAGTTTTGCTAACTGTACCGTGTGACTTATCAAATGTAAGGGCTTGTTGTAAGGATTTCAGATATATATTTTTATTTGACGATTATCTCCGAAACTACAGAGCCAAGAATAAAAAAAAAAATACAGAAAATAGTTCTTTACTTATAGATTACAGGAAAACCTATAATAAGCCTATGATCTTAAAATAACATGGTAAATCTCTCAATATTGTGCATACAAACTTACATTTGCAGTTGGAATGTATGCATGTTTTTCAACTACAATGTTAAGTTTGTTCTTAGGATAAATTAATCCCCACTACGGAACCCTTTATTGTGCGTGGTCCAACACGCACTTGACCGGTTTTTGTTATGTTAAGTTACTAGTAAAAGTTTACTAAAATAGTTTTTAAGTCGTTGTTACTAATAATACTTATAATTATGTATTGTGTGTACAATACAGAATGTATTATCATTATAGTTCACAGGTACCTACATCACAATTTCAATGTTTTAACCTCAAGGAAACTGATGATGATTCATAATTATATATAAAGGTAGGAAAAGTGGAAAACCGTAATGAATATAGAGAAAAACTGATAAAATATCTAAATTCATTTTACCTACTGATTTTGTCCCGGAGAATTTAATTGAAGAATAAAAACATGTTTTAGTATACAGGTTGTTAAAGTAACTGCATGCCATAGCTTAGGGGTAGGTTCAGTGTCGATAAAGGAACCCAGGAAAAAATAAATAAAAAACATAAACAAAAAATTAATTAAACATAACAAAATTATAAAAATAAGTCTCTTCGTACTTTAACGGGCTTAGGACCGTCAAATAAAATATTTTTAATTCTAAACGATTGCTATTTTAAGTTAGTAAGTACCTACTAAATTAGGTGGATCTTGCAATATTTTTTTTTTGTTTTCATTTTAGTTTTTATTTTTTTTATTTTTCCTGGGTTCCTTTATCGATACTGAACCTACTCTTAAGCTATGGCACGCAGTTACTTTAACACCCTGTATATATAACTTATCTCTTGATTCAAATATCGCATAATATATATAAAATAAATATCGTAAATATGTCATAATAGGCGAGTAGTTCTAATAAATAATATAGGTTGTTTTGTATGCTTTCATAAAAATATTGATCCGGAGGGGATTTTGTGTTTGTTGAAACTACTTCTTGTGATGAACTTGTTAACAACGTGAGAATAAAATAATGAATACGTAGATATTATTTTCTTTTCGAGGTAAAGATTATATGTGATCAGCAAAGACTGTAATGAATCTGTGTTGAAACGGAAAATGTTCATTTTGTTGCTACTGATGACATGACTGACTGATGAGGAAGGACGACTAGCGGAGCACAGGCAATCAATGTGAACTAGCGGAGCACAGGAGATCAATGTGAACTAGCGGAGCACAGGCGATTAATGTGAACTAGCGGAGCACAGGCGATCAATGTGAACTCAAATGAATAGAACTGGAGCCACCTTTGTTAGACTCCGAATAACTTTATCAAAACCTTCTCCAAATAAAACTCAGTAACACAGAGCCATTCTTTACAGATAAAATATATTCTAAGAGCTCGTACCTAACCCACTACATCAAAGTACTTACATAGCGTGCTATATAAAGTACATAAATCGTCCGCCATGTTGGTTCGGTAAATTTAATAATCCTGGGAGCTCGTCCTTAGTAAAGACAAATGTCCACCCACCACCCTGGAGGGAAAATATTACATAAGTTTCCAGGAAAAACGACTTATGGGCGGGGCTTGGGGGCGTGGCCGCACCACGCCCTGCCGAGCAGGAGGAGCTTAGGAAAGCTATATGGATCCTCGGTTTGGTCTAAGATTTGGTCGTTTTACTAAATGAAGGTAAATAATTTGCTCTGAGTGCTGTACAGAAGTAATATTGTATGGATTAATGAGTTTGTTTGTGTAGCTTGTTGTCATGTACCTGCCTGTGTAGACGTAGGTACCTTAAGTATGACTGGTACCTTAGGTAGGTACTTAGATGTCGTTGCGCCTTCATAGATTTGCAAATTGGTACTTTGGTAATTGGTTAATAGACAAACATAATTTATTTGTTGTTTCAACAATGCATTGAGTTCTACACACAAACACCTAACAACCTTTCTTGGCCCATGTATTGTACATAGAATAAATTAGATAATATAACTGAAGAATCTGTCTTTCTTGTCAAAAACCCTTCGAATTACCTACCTGCACATTACCATCGTGAACCACTAGTTGTTTTTATCAAACATAGGTACTTCCTATACAAATGCCATAGAAAACAATTAAAGTCCAATATGTCGCAATCACATAATGCAAGAAATATATGTTCATTGACAAACTACACAACTAAATATAGGTACCTTGTTGTATAAAAAAACCAAACGAAATTATACGGGTTTACTGCTTGATTTCGAATGTCATATGCCCAATGGCTAATTCCCCGAAGTCATCAGATCGAACGTCCGAATTACCGAAATTCCATAGCATCGATGTAGCACAATTTCTACCTAGTAGCTTTTCAAGAAAACAACAAAAAGAAAACCGTTGAAAAACTTTAAATATTATTCAAAATCTCTGGATTATACTGAATGTTCAATAAATTGGAACTGTTAGATTTATTAATCACCAAACTCGCTAGACAACAATTCTAAAAAGATTATTGTCATGAACCATTTGAGTCAACATCAATCAATCTGCCGCCTGTCCCCAACTGTTGGGGTCTTCTCTGCCGCCTGTCCCCAACTGTTGGGGTCTTCTTTCAGTCTACCCGGATGCAACTGAATACCAATATTTTACATGGAGCGACTGCCTATCTGACCTCCATAATCCAGTAATTGGGTATAATACGATGCCCTTTGGTAAGATTGGTTGTCAGACTTTCGGGCGTCTGACGACCCGTAACGACTGTCGAAGATCCACGAATGACAGCCAATGGCTTAACGTGCTTTCCGAGACACGGACGGGTCGAGTTATGTAAAGATGTACTTATTTGAGTCAAGATCAATATGACCAATATCAAACCATTGCTTAGTATACGAAGAAACGATTAATTAAAATGGACCGGACCCTGGCCCTGTGATACCTGTTCTACTTAATTTTTGTAATATTTAGGTAGGTAGGTAGGTACATTTACTAAAATGAATTTGTAGTTACACATTGTAGGTCTTGTGAAGCCCAAATACTTTCAATAGCTTAGTTTTGTAAAATCTAGTAAACTTATCCAGCCTATAATGTTCCCACTGCTGGAACACAGGACTCCTCTCTGTGAGAAGGAAATCTAAGTCTAATAAAACTAAATCTAGTAATAATAAGTACTAAACATTAAGGGGCCGTGCACGAAATCGACTGATTTTGATCAATTTTGTTCATTGTTTGTGAGAATAATAATTTAAAACAAAATTATTTGTGATTTATAAAGTCGAGTTCTTTGTTCTGCATGTAGCGGAAATATTTTTTTTCAAATAAATTAAGAATTCCAGAATATTACAAAAATTTGCTACAGCTTTTCCAAAAAATGACCGACAGTGACGTTTGATCATCTTTTTTACAAATTCAAATTCATGTATTGGTGTGATGTTTGATACATTTTACATGAGATCTTAATAATAAATAATAAGTCCCTCAAAAATCAGTGTATTCCCGTTGTCCCCGTATGCCATATCCCAGTGTATTCGCGTTGTCCCCGTATGCCATACCTTAAAGGTGCACTCTTTCACACAATTATTATAAAAAAGAATAAACAACATATTAAAATAAAATACTTACAACGAAAACACAAAGGCAGAAAAATCAAGAAAAACATTAACAATTGAGTATAATAATGAATGGAAATAGTGATGTCAAATTGTTGCTGATTGTCAAAAAATTTAATAAATATCAATATCAAATAACTTACATTTTTTCATTAAAGAATTCGTCAATAGTATACTCGTAATAACATTTTTCCAATAATAGATGTCGTAATTTGAATAAAAATACAAGAAACTGCTTTTGAGTTTGAACATTAAAAAATATCATAAACATCATTATATGGTCTACATGCACGTGGCTGGACCACTTTTTTCAACTTTAGGAGCGTTTACAACGTACGACTTCATACAAACTTCCAAGCCCTTGTTTTTCGAAATGACTGAACCGATTTTAATGAAATTTCATAAAGCAGGATACAAATGTCTAAAAAGTTAGTTTAGAACATTTTTGAAATGTCTTATTAAAAACAGATAACTGCAAATCTCTGTTTCTATAGAAAATTTTAAATCGGTCTAATTAGGTATGTAAAGTAAAGATTAACCTATGGCCGATTCCAAAACCATTTCGAGATTTTAAGCTTCTAAGACTTATTTTTCTATTAATAGGTCTTAAAATTATAAGATCGTATTTATTTTCACAAAAATACTTAAAATCACTTGACTTTTATTTGACCTCTAAATGCCGTCACAAAGCAGCCTGAATTGGAAACTTTAGTGCCTCTTGTAATTAAGTTGTTCTTTATGTGTCAAGTGTCAAAACGTCAAATTTACATGAAGCACATAATACTATTCTATTCAGATATATATATACGTAAATAGTGTAGTTTTTCACCAGCGGCGGACAGTACAAGTCGAATCACATCGATGTATCCCCTCAGGCAAACTTAACTTACGTTCAAATGATCTTCACAATAAAACAGACGCCGCCCAGACTTGTACTCAACATTTACTTCCTCGCACCATTTCCTTTTTAAGGTTTCTTTTACTAACAATCAATTTGTGTCGGCTATTTGTTGTGGTGTTTCTTATACTTGACGGTATGAAGCACGTAGCAGAAGTATTCTTTGAATCCATTCATTTTAATAAGCCATATCTTTAAACTAAAGTACGGAAATCGCTAAAGTATGAAATGTAAACAAATTAATTGTCAAATTTGACAGTTTGACTTTACTGAATTTTGGTTTTAAATAAGTGTTAAACGTGGCAAAGATCCTAAGTTATTCAGATCTACTAGTGACGTCAGTACGAACAATACTTTAAAAAAATATATAAAAATAACTACAGCTTGTAAAAACAAAAAGATGAAATTATGTGTTTCAAATACTCTTATCATTAAAATAAAAATATAAAAAACATACCTGAAAAATACTTTACATACCTAATTTGGCTGTAACACTATTTTTCAAAAATGTTAACTCACCTTTTAGACTTTTGTGTCCTGCTTATGCGTTTGAAGTTTTAAACCCAGCCTGTAATGTATTTTTTCCTATTATTTAGCAAACCTTATCAAGTAATTTAAAAAGCCTACACTGGGCTTCAGCTATCCTTGAGATAAAATCAAAATTTTATTTTATGAATTTGCAATATCTTCATTAAGTAAATCAAAGGTGCAATAAACAACATTTTCGAGAGCGCAAAAGTGATAAAAATTATTAACAAGTGCCTATGACTGACACGAATTGTTTAGCACCATGAAAACTGTTCTTTTATAATTACACAGACTTAATGTTTCAATTATTTAAAGCTTTCTCACAATTAGATGACAAATTTACGAAAACAGGGGTTTTCCGTGCACGGAGCCTTAAACTGTGTAATATTCTGCATTTACTAAATAAAAAAAAATAGATACGCAAATAAATTTTCTAAGTAAAACTAAGTAGGGTTTTGCAGAATTTACAAAGCTTAAAAATATTTATTGCAATAAACATTAAACTGTCACAACTGTTCAATTTTCAAAAATGTTTTAGTAATTACGTTTAACAATACAAGGCTGTTAGTAAACAATAATAATACAAGAAAACTCTGTAAACGTAAACTTACACTATAATTTAGTCAATCAATCAACTCAGCCTATCGCAGTCCACTGCTGGACATAGGCATCTCCCAGGCTGCGCCACAACACCCTGTCCTCCGCGTCCTAGTCGTCGGCCATCTATAGCTGGGGGGCGTCCCACACTACGCTTGCCGATACGCGGTCTCCACTCCAGGACTCGGCTGCTCCACCGGCCATCGGTCCTTCGACAAACATGGCCAGCCCACTGCCACTTCTATAACTTAGTATTTTCCCCAAATACAAAACAGTTTTCTTTATTTCGGGTGGTTGTTTTTCTCTCCGTGTAGAAGACTGGCTCCAGTATTAATATACTGAACTCACAAAATGACCAATGCTAGCTTTGATTGTTGCGTGATTAAAAAAAAAAAACGAAAATCTGACCACACAACGACTTAACCGCATTAATTAGATTACCATAACTACGCTATTTTCATTAGCACGCTCTAAACAAAGCGTGTCCTAAACAAAACGGTCGCTTTAACCAAATTGCCCTAAAATGGGGAGAAAAATAAAAGAAAAAACAACAAATTAATGAGTTCCGCTAACTTCCCGGCAAGGGACGATGGGACCACACAAATGCTAATTTTTCAACTACTAAACATTTCGGTACGATTTCCAAAAAGAATTTGGTACACTTGAGGCATCAATAAAGTGTGTAGCGGAAAATGGCTAACAAAACAGATAAGTTAAAATCATGTTTCGTATAATTTACTACTTTCATCTGAAGTTTCATCTATTTTTCATTAGTATAATTTTTTTAATAAAACCTTGTGAACACATAATTATTTTATACCTACTTAATACTATTATTATTCTTGATTTGATTTCTTGAGTTTTTAGTAATATCTGATGTTGTAAGAAAACTGAATACTTTTACTAAGTATTCGGTTTTCATACAAACTCAGACGCGATTGTATCAATAGAATATTTTATTAATTTGTAGGTGAAATCGACAATGTAGATACCAAAGTCGTGAGCATTTTGCTATCTACACTGTCGATTTCACGTTATGATGTTATTTGAGTACCTACGTAAAACATTCATTTCCGATAGATTTTTTGCATAAAATTAACATGTCCAACAAATAAATCTAATTCTAAAACATTTATCTCATGGTTTATCCATTTATCTGACCGCCAGCGTATTCGAAACAGCCCCGCATCTGGCGCTCAATTTAAAACAAAAAGGTAACACACAGGCCACAGGAACTTCGGGAAAAAGGACCATCTCCACCCACTTCCTGTTGTTTGTCTCTGGTACACACATATTTTTTAACTAAGTGCCTATTTTGAATAAAAATGCGTCTCCCTTAACCGTTAAAATGTACGGAGCGAGTCGTGAAGATTTATGTCGCTTCGTTCTCTTTATTTTAGAGATAACGCTATTGTTCGTAATTTTGGTCGGTCGTGTATTTGTAGCCTGTAGGGTATTGTGTGCGGGAGCCGTCGGAGTAATTGAAAATAATACGGAGGTTTACTGCTGATATTACAGGTAGCTGTGCGGTATGAATTTAAACGAATGATATGGAATTTAAATGTGTTTTAAATTACAACAGACAGCATGGTTTTTGACACAGGAGGTTATCAATAATGAGAGTAATGACAATACATCTATATGTTACCTACCCATTCATGCTAATATTTATATCATGAATATCATTATTCCTATCAGAAAAATAATCATACAGCTTAATGATTCCAGATGAAGAAGCTTACAAACCTAATATTACCTACACACCGGCCCCTTTTTCTTTTTTTTTTTTGGGTGGGAAATTATCAAATAACTTTTCCAGCTCTGGGCGGAGCGGGAGGGCGTGTCAGACTTTTACTGACTAAAACCCACCCGTATTCCTTCATTTGCCTGTGTGCCAGGGCCACGATATCCCTTTCGGACAAACTCGCAACCCTGGCAGGCATTGGCCCTAACGGACCCCGTCAGTTGGTGCTGACAACTCGTTGAGGCGCGCGTGGAATACAACGTGCCGTCGACCTGGGCCTGGTCCTTATTGGACGGTGAGATACCCATCGGTCACCGTCCGCAAGCCCGCGCCTACGGTGGCCGGAAATCGGCTTGCGACTCCCGACACCCAGGGTGAATAATCCTAATTTTAAACAACATACCGGCCCCTAAAATTAGGATTGTTTTATGTCACCATCGATACAAACTGAGGAAACTTATGGCGCGTATCGACTTCTACTACAACTGCGCTGCAAAAGACATAAGAACTAAATTCAATAAACAACTCCACTGTCCACATAGTTTAAAACGTGACCAATTTACTACCATTAATATTTTGATCAGATGTCAATAAAGCTAGCAGTTCAACATCTCTCATCCAATAGTAAGTCGTCATACAAAAGTACAATAGAATCGTACTTACAAGCAAAAAGAACATTTCTAAAACGTTAGTTGCACATAACTGCAGTATCGTAGCGGTGGTTAGGACTGGTTCCCGATCATCGCCGCCTGCGCATCGCTCGTGATCACCGATCTTTACCGATCGCTACTCGATAATCGCGCGCACTGTGCAAACAGTCGCTTCACGAATGTTTGCAATCGATTGTTATACAGGTTGTTGTTACTTACGAGCATTTTGTTGGCTTGTTTGCAGTCATTTTTGAAGTGTATCGGCAATTCTATAATTGGATGAGAATTGAGAGAGAAATTTGCAAGGACGCGTCACGTTCATGCACGTTTCGTTACATAAGAGAGAAGACAGATATAGCTCTCTGTCTGGCACACTAAATCTCTCTTATTCTTTATTTTTTAAGAAGTTTCACTTCTATTACGTCTAGGTACGGTGCACGCAATTTTTTTTAACTGTTTGCTTTAGAAAACCATCGTGAATATCCGCCAGCATAAACGTCGTCCATGGAGTTATTTTATGGCATTTTTATTTTTAGACAAATACCATCATGTTTCCCACAGAGTACATTTGTATATAGATGTTTCCATTGAAACATGATGGACATTTCCTACGGACGCAGGTCAGAGGACCTACCTATTTACTATTCTCTTATTCAGAAGAAAATATTGTTGTTCATCATAACGTTTGCTCACTGAGTGTCGCTGAAAAATTAGGTCCTGTTTTTACATGATATTTTCGGGCTACAGGTTCGTTATAGTTTGTGTAGTTAGTAAAATAATGTAAAAGTTGTAAGATAGTGTTCAAAATCAAAATCAAAATTCAAACTAGGCTTAGAATCAGCACTTTTCGAATGTCAAAAATTACATGAGACAGTCCCCCAAAAACGCCCACCCTTCACCACTTCCTAGTGCTTTAGCTGGGAAGAAGAAGTGGCGCAACAAACTCCCCAGCAGAACAGCTGTCTGTTCGCATATAAAACTTGAATCTATACAATAAAATGTTAGTTAGTAAATATTATAGTTTGTAATATTTTGTTCATATTCAGTTTCAAAAGATGAAGTATTAGTATTTTAATTATTTTACTCGAGTAACTGCCATGTCGTCGGATTTGTCATCAACCCAAGTTAGAAATACCAGTTTAATAAGTTCAGACTTGCTGTCTAGTAGTAGTTCGACCAGTTACCTAGGACTCAGACTTGTTTCAGTTGTACTGACATTGATATTTTCTTGACCAAGTGGTGAATAAACAATCATAATTTTTCTACGTCAGCCGTTTGCTACGTCGACGTCGTAGGTTTTAGGCTACGAAACTATGAACTGATTGAAAGTCATCGCTACCCTCTGGTTGTGCAGGCCGCTAGTTATAGGCCTTCCACTATTACTCAGACTCGCCGACCAAGCTGATCAACTTGCTTAGAACTAATTTTAGTAGTAAGTGTAACATTCTATACTTATTTTAAAGACGCCTGAAGCTGATTAAATCAAATACGTATAAATAAGTGTGTCCTGCCTGAAACACGAAGAATATTTCAGAGCTACGGCTCAAATAATAATTTCAGCAGCATTCATACATGTATGCCTAAAAGAGCTCGTCCTATAAGTAAATGAGCGTGGGATCGCTCGCCTGCGCGTGCGACGGGCGGACGCCTCGGGCGCTGCTCGGTGCAACCTTCTATTAGCATGCCAGCTCTCACTGGATCTGCTTAGATTCCACTCTAGGGTTACTGCTGCCTACATGCACTGGATTTGAGCTAGCTTCTGCTTATCCCGTCTATAAGTCAATTAATATAAGGTAGATCCAACATTTGCACTCGAATCAATGCGTGTTGGGAGTAATTAATTAGTTTAAAAGTGACTGAATAAGTAATTTCTCGATAAATAGCCGCAGGCGCAAGAGAGTTTGTAAAATTAAATACGTTACTTTATTAAACTTAAGAATAAATTTATAAATAGATTTCTGCAACATGTCGAAACAATTCACGAGACATCTGTACGGGGGCCAATTATATTAGCTAGTGAAGCTCCGCAGACGTGATGGGCATATAAACACGAAAAATTAAAAAAATGTGATGATTTTTTTTTTGGAGTCTATGACCACTTGTTGTTTGTTACTAGAAGTGTGAGTTGAGGAAATAATATGTTTTATTTTTATTTTATCGCGATTAGTTAGCGACCCATCACGTCGGTTAAGTTAACGCAAAATGAAACTGACTGCATACCGGGGGTTGACCCGGAAAAAAAAACTCATGAAATTAATTTCTTTTTAGTTTTATCAGGTTTAGACATCGACACCTATCACGTTTGCGGAGTTTCTCTAGCTAATTTAATTTGGCCCTGTATAAGTGACTTCTGCTAACTGTATAAGTGCATGCTGACTTCTGCTAACTATATAAGTGCATGCTGACTTCTGCTAACTATATAAGTGTATGCTGACTTCTGCTAACTGACTAACGGTAGTCTTACATCCTTCATCATTAGGACCAGTTGGCAGCGTTCTTCCACCCACTGCAGTCTACAGGCTCTTCCGGGTCTCGGCGAGTTTCATCCAGGTCTTACACCCTTATTTTGTTTTATATTATTATTGCATTCTCTTTAAACAGACTGTGCGTTTCCTTATGACACTGGTTATGTGAGTTGTAATTGGATACCCACATCATACTACGTACTTTTTATAAATTGTTTAGAATTTTTCCATCAATATCCTGCCAGCCCTACCTACCATCGCAAATACTGAAGCTATGTGAATCGTCAGAATCAGAATTGGTGTGCTTACATCGGTCAGGGGTCAGGTCATGCTGAGCTCACTCCAATCTGTTGGGAGGTAAGTGAGCTAACTATACGAGAGGAACTGAGGTTAATCGATGATTAGGTGGTATGCAGAGAGGTGTTTCTTTGATTGCTAGTTCAGAAGGTGACATTGATAACAGGGTATGTTTATTATTTAGTGTCCGAGTACAACGAAAATAATTTCGGTTAACTGATTAAGTGGCAACACATTTAGATAGATAGATAGATAAAACATTTATTCAGCGCACACAAAAGACATAACACAACACACAATAGCACAAAGAAATAATAGATAACAACTTAATAGAATTAAAAAAGAAAAAATAACAGGCAAAAAAAAGAAGAACATACTTAAAGAAATAGTGACACTATGACATTAATCAATATTATTAGGTGCGGGGTGCGTCTCAAGGTTGCACCAAATGGGAGTCCAGCTCAGCACGTGTCAGGCAGATATACCTGACGCTGATATTCTGCTGGATCCCTGATCGGCAGTGACATACCGGCGTTGAGCAGACGAGATAAAATTGGTGTTGTGACAAAGTGTTATGCGCGGAGTGAAATTAAGTAAGTATACCCGCAACTTACATTAAGTATTCTACAGTACAGTTTTGCATTGGGAAACTTTCTTGTTCGTTAATGTGTTGATTATGTTTTGATTATTTATAATGTTATCTGTGTATAATGTATAGGTGAATAATCTTATTATAATTATAGTGGTGTAGTGTGAATAAAAATAAACGATTTGGCCTGACTAAAATATGTTTACAATAAATAGATATAGGTAAATAGCATGTGTATTACAACTATTATCCACATAAAAGACAAGATAAAAAAATCCAGTAACTATTAAATTATTAAGTATTGCCCTTTTTACAGGTTCGCAATCACGAGTTACGCGCCAAGTAGTCAGAATTACACGGGAAGAACACGACAGCCAATTATATAATGGACGTGTTCTAAACAGTCAAACCCAGTTTCCTCTGCGAGGCAATAAGAAACTGCCGCAGTCGAACCCTGAAGGTACCATCACATTACCATTTAGTTGTAGGTGTACTTTTTCTTGCCTATAGGTACCTAATGGCTGGAAAGGGCGTGACTTCCAAGATGACGGCTAATAGAGAAGAGAAAAATACATAAGGGCAAGAGAATGATGATGGTGGTGGCTGATGGACTCAGAATGACTAAAGAAATTAGACCTGAATCCTGTTCCTGGCCTAGCTTATGTTTTTTTTTCCAACAAAACAACACATATGTAACATTACATAACCTCACGCCTGTAATCCCCGAATTGTAAGGCAGAGGTGAGTACTAACATTTTTAAGGCAGAGGTGAGTACTACCATTTCGCCTGTTTCGTTTAACCCTTACCATATTACCGTTGTGTGGACTGTTATTATTTGATGCTTATGGCATATTTGCACAAGCATTTATTCTGTTTATTGAATCACAAAAAAAAAGTGAAAGGGCCGATGTAAAATTATTATTTATATTAGTTAAGTGTAGGACGTATGTAAATTCCAATGCAGAGCATCCACGAGTGACCATACCAAAGTATAGTCGACCTCGTGATCGTCTTACCATTTTTGACAACAATCTAATACATACAGTGACAAGGACATCAACGCGCAATCTGTTACCATGGATTCAGTACAAGCTTCTGAACACCCGTCTCGTTGAAATTACCCGTCGGTTATTTAAAAAAAATCTGCTGTTTCATAGAAAAGTGCAATACCTACGAGGTCGAAATGTATGAAACAGCAGATTTTTTTATTGTTCAGAATCTTGTACTTGTAACACGTCCGTGTTTGGGTCACAAAAGTTCGTATGTGTACCAAATTTCAACTTAATCGGTCCAGTAGATTCGGAGCAAATCAGCTGTGACAGACGGACAGACAGACAGACACACGAGTGATCCTATAAGGGTTCTTTTTTTCCTTTTGAGGTACGGAACCCTAAAAAATAGGACCTTTGACATCAGCTTTAGGGGTGATCAAGCAAATACGAGGTCAACTATACCTATGTCTAACTTCTAGCACATTTACTACTAATTGCTGTCTGATTGCTGTTGCTTCTGCATGACAGAAGATGGATGACTTGTTATAACAGTACATTACTGGCTAATGCCTTTATTTCTTACACCATAACCAGTAGTAACGAACATACCATTTCTTTTCGTCTACAGCGTTCGTGACCGACGTCGTTTCAACAAGGAATTGTAATTTGACGTGAATTATGACGTCACTTATTACCTATGTCGTTAGTTGCTAGGAGGAAAAAGAAAAATCATGTAGTTAATTTAGAAAGTTATAATTGATGTTATATCCTATTGTCTGGTGCATATAATATGCCCGTCGCGTGTTGATAATCGTCTAGTCGATTGATAATAGTTTTATATTAATTTCCTTAATATAATTCTAACTAAGCATAAAACTCTATCGTTCGACCCATAGACGACAAAAGGCAGAAGGAAAAACACGGTTGCTCCCACTGTCTCAGTAAAGGCTACATTCGCAAAAAGACAATATCCTAGGCACTCATCCCATTTATACAATCTTCTTAATAAAGAACTTGATATATTATACCTACTAACCTACCGCGAATGCAAAAACGCTTTGTGTAATGGCTTAAGTCAAAGAGCTATGATGAAGTGAAAAATATGGTGCAATCAATGAGACTATAATATACGCATAATATATTACGCTTTAATATTTCTGCCGATAATGGAAAAAAAAAACAGCTGTTCCCTACATTTTAACGAATTATTCGAACATAAATGTAGGGAACAGCTGATTTTTTTTTCGCGATTTCAGTTTTGGTCCCATAGTAAAAGTTGTTCATAATAATGAGTACAATGACCCCTTAAGAGGTTATTGACGTTTTAAAAATAACCCTGTATAGAATAAGTTATTTAAGTTGATGTTATAAACATTACTTTTTTATTTATTTTTTCTCATAACTCACTATGTAAGAATTGTAAGTTCCAATCATCAAAAAAGTTTACTAACAGACTGTCAAGCATATGTTAACTGCTGCGATTTAGCTGACCGGATTAACAACTTTCAATCAAATCACTTGACAATCAAAACAGTCTGTAAGCTTTTTGGTGTTAATGATGATATTTCAGAACTCAGGTGTTAGACAGTCGGGCAGTCGGGCTACTATCTTGTATTGATTTGCGATCATATGGGTACTTCAAGCAACTGATCAGTAGCATGCGCGACACCATATTGCTTTGCATTAGTTGTCCATATATTAGTAAACGATAGATATTGAGTCAAGCAATGGCTTAGTCCCATCTCTTCCCCTTCCCTTCTCTTCACCTATACGTTTATACCTAGAAAAAAAAATTGTAGAAATAAACGCCTAGGGGAAGAGATGGGACTAAACCCAAGCAATACCTAAGATCTGTCACACGACCAGTAACAGCATCAACTGTCTGCCAGATCTTGTTTAATATTACTGGGACCAGCATACAAGGTTTTCAAGTCTCTCCTGGCAGCCGACATGGTGCCATTCACTCCTTTTTCATTCATCTCGTCTGTCTCCTCATCACGTTATTACTGGCTGGTGATCAAATCAAATCTATCAGCTCGTCTATTCTATAATCTAAGCCGCATCTCACATAACTTCTCTGTTTCACCTTTGGGACGATGACAGTAGCACATGAGTAAGAAACATAAAACAGGTAGGTTAGTTCTATAAATGCTTTGTTCTTAATTAGCCACATTGTTTATACAAGTTCACTAATAAGTGACGTTCGTGTACCGCACACATTAATAATTGTAAAAGCCATTAACACGATATTCGTGTGATTACCACTGTTTGTTACATTTGTGTCAGTTTCAAATATAAGGGAATGTAACGTTCATTACAATTATTGTTGTAGTTTTTACGTATCTCATAAAGTCAAAGAATTTAGTGCTTTGAAACGCAGTGAACTTTTAACTTTTTATTTGTATTTCTGTGTATTTCGATTTCAAAAAACCGGCCAAGTGCGTGTCGGACCACGCACAATGAAGGATTCCGTAGTGGGGATTAATTATCCTACGAACAAACTTAACATTGCAGTGGAAAAACTTGTTCCCTCATACATTCCAACTGCAAATGTAAGTTTGTACGCACAATATTGACAGATTTACCATGTTATTTTAAGATCATAGACTTCTTATAGGTTTTCCTGTAAGTAATCAATAAGTAAAGAACTATCTTCTGTATTTTTTTCAAAATTTTAGGTCCAGTAGTTTCGGAGATAAGGGGAGGGATGGTCAATTTTCATCTATTTTCGTTAATAATTTTAAAAGTATTTATTTTAAAATTATAAAAAAATATATCTGATATCCTTACAACAAGCTTTTTCATTTGTCGCACGGTACAGTTTGAAAAACTTTTTTTTTATTTTCTGATTTGCCCCCTAAAAGTGAAAAAAAATATTCAAAATTCATTTCTTTACGTTATACGTCCGTGTTCGGGTCACAGAAGTCTATATGTGTACCAAATTTAAACTTAAATCGGTCCAGTAGATTCGGGAGAAAATCGGCTGTGACAGACAGACAGACAGCCAGACAGACACATGAGCGTCTGATAAGGGTTCCGTTTTTTTCTGAGATACGGAACCGTAAAAAGTGGCCATAAAGTTTCTTGTCTGTTCTTCTTCATATGAAAAGCTAGTAGGTATGCTTTAGAATGGGCTGCGAATTTCTGACTTATCGATTCCTTTAATACTCAAAAGTAAAAAAAAAAAAAAAATACAAACAGAGTACTTATATGATATTTTGACATGTATAATAACTAAATTTGACATGTAAAATAATTTGAATGCCAATACATTATTGTATGCCTACTAGGCAGGACATATTGGAACTATAATTTATTGTTAAGACCTTGTAACAAACATTGCCCACAATAAAGATATTTTGAATTTGAGTATAAATGGTTTATATATACCATTCAATTGTTCAAAAATGTTGTACCTACTTACACAAATAAAAGAAAGAAAAAGAAAGAAGAAAGAAAAAATAATTTTATTCGTCACAGAAACACGTGCTAGGAAAACATAGACTCGTGCAAGTAAACATTAAAAAAAAAAACCTATCTACATTAAAAACACGAGCAATAATGCATGCCAGACACTGCATTTTTTAAATGCATTGTAGTTCTCATTTAAGTGCAAGTCCGAATTGATGTCCTATCAAAAACCTCTTAGTTTAGTAGATATAGGTAATATGTATGTATACGATACGACGATTCTGCGTAAGGGACTAATCACACTTATTCAGATCTGTTCAGCTTTTGTCCATAGAAAACAACGATTTTGTATGGAAAAGCGTACGCATCCGTTCGACGCGGAAAGCTGAACGGTCGGTTGCGTACGCATATCCATACAAAATCGTTGTTTTCTATGGACAAAAGCTGAACAGAGCTGAATAAGTGTGGTTAGTCACTTACTCATAAGTTTTCGTACAAAATTCAGTTCTTTACTAATACGTACCTATATATATTTTCATATTACAGTACAACTATTTACGAAGCTTTCAATACAAACCCAACATGCGTGTATCACACAGATTGGACACCACGTCATGACCTGACATCAAGACTGACAAACATAACACCAAACACGCAACGACATTCTATTCGAAATTGCACCTTATTTCCTTGTTATAAAGTTCTGTGCTGGATGATGCGGTGGTAAAGTAAAGTTGGTTCAGCATAACCCTATATTTGCGCGTGACATATCCAAATGTTGATGCACTAGCGCGGAAAATGACGTGTCACCGTGTTCGCAGCGAGTGACGTCATATTAACACCTCGATGTTGACACGAGAGGTATAGCTTTTAAAATGTTTATTCATACTGTTTCGTCTGTGCGGTAACATTGTTGAATTCAGAACGAGGGAACATTTGAATTTGGGATTTCTATTGGCTATATTTAGAGCTCTGTACCTCAAAAGTAAAAAAAACGGAACCCTTATACGATCAGTTCGATGTCGGTCTGTCTGTCTGTCTGTCAGTCTGACAAGACCCTTTTTCTCAGGAACGCGTGGAGGTATCAAGTTGAAATTAATATTAAATACGTAAGCCTACGGTCCCTTGAAGTTCTAAAAAATCTCGTTCTAAGTCAACGCAATACAAAAATACGGCGATTTATGCGACATATTATATTTTGATATTCGCAAATAAATCAAAACCTATAGGGTACTTCCCGTTGACCTACAATCATGAGATTTGGCAAAGAAGCAAGGTCTCACATCACAAGTAAAGGAAAAAGTCTGAAAATCATTAATTTGTAGTTTTATCACATAACAATAATATTTTTGCGATTACAAACTTATATTTTCAGTTGGAAAACTGACCGTGGCATATTTCAATGTATGGGAGAACATGTTTTTCAACTACAACGTTAAGTTTGTTTTTGGGATAAATTCATCCCAACCTCAGAACCCTTCATTGTGCGTTTTTAGGGTTCCGTACCAAAATGGTAAAAAGGAACCCTTATGGTGAGACTAAGTCTGTCTGTCTGTCACACCTGAATATCTCGAGTACTACTAATGCTATCAACTTGAAATTTAGAATAATTTTAGATGACGTTAGCCCAACTACTTTGAAAACAAAAAAGAAATTTAAAAAAAATATATCTTTTTTGCAAAAGGGACTGAAAGGGGGTCGTATAAAATTGAAGTAGGGCTACTAGGGCATGTGGGGTATCATATGAAAGAACGTTGTTTGCACATTCTTAAACATTTTTTTTAGACAGCACAGTTTCCGACTTTTGATGAAAAATGTAAAAAAAAATACCTTATCTCCGAAGTTTGCATAGCTAAAAATCTGAAATTATTCTATGTGATAGAAGTTTATGTAAAAATTGCAGGAAAAATAAAACGATGTCTCTAAATAGCACAGTTTTTCAGAAATCATCAACATCATATATACACGTACGGAACCCTCGGTGCGCGAGTCCGACTCGCTCTTGACCAGTTTTTTTTGCTAAGACAGCATGTTACACGTAAATCGAAAACACTGTTCGAAGCTAGGTATACAGGGTCAAATTAAATCAGCTAGCGAAACTAGACGCAGACGTGTTGGGTATCGATATCTAGGTAAATAGGAAAAAAATAAAAAAAAACATTGTATTTTTTTGGGGTCAACGACTAGTTACTTGAAATATGAGTTTCAAAACTGTTTTTTTCTGTGTAAACTTCATAGATGTGATGGGTATCGATAACTAAACACGATAAAAAAAAACTTAACTACTTAAAGTAACTTCACTGCCATTGGTCATGGACACCAGAAAAAAAAACAAATCTTTTTTTTTTATTTTATCGTATTTAAATATCGATACCCAACACGTCCACGGAGTTTCGCTAGCTAATTAAATTTCACCCTGTATAGTACATACTAATTCCATAGTTTGAACTTAGAAAACAAGTAAGCACTTACCTAGATTCGCAGTTTAAAATAATTGTTGTAGGTAAGTATATTATCGACAAGAATTAATTTGATTGAATTAATTATTATCTACTTAATTCATAAGGCTCACTGTATTGTACATTATAAATCATTAGGTACCTACCCTTATCAGGTCGGGAAATGCTCTTATTGGTGTCTACCCATTTATAATAACACCTACATATAGGAGCTTTGTACAATAACTTCCGTTAGTAAGGCATTAGCCTAGGGTAGTAATTATTAACTAAATAGTCATTATTGAAGTATTCAAAAAAACTTACAACAAAGTTATCGATTCAATATTATTCTTTGTTTATAACTCTGTTTCTATCTGTTTTATAACTTCCATAGTTTCCTTTTTTGACTTTGAATCCTTACCCGACTTCAAGTCACATTTTTGACTTTGGCTTATCTCTTTGACTGTCGTTTTTTTTTTAGCTATAGTTAGCGGTAGTCAAGCAACGGCCGAACATTCAGCCGATACTACAGATTTATGTTCGGAGTAGACCCGCTGGTACCGCTGAACCATTGCTTACAATCAGCGCCGGAAGTAACATTGCTAACATAGCCACACTATTTGTATTGTATTGTGAACTAGTTCTAGGTACCTACTATTAACCTTATTGATGCAGATACGATATTTGTATAGGTATTCAAAAACAAAAAGTTGCAATCTGATTGTACTTATTAGGTAATACCTATGTACAACATGCATTCAGTATCGTGATCAATTTACTGCAGGTAGGTATTCAATATTCACTGGTAACTGTCATTATTTCGAGACTATACTTAAATATTATTTCGTACTAAATAATCATCATAAAAAGTCAAAATTAATTCAAATCGCAGCAGTCAATCCTTTGATAGCAGAACAGTGTAGGAAAACAAACTAACTACAGTCATTTAGAACCATCACGTTTATTTCCTTAAAAAACTGTCATAAAACTCTTCAAAACAATCGTAAAATAATAAAAGATTTGCAGATTCCATGCAAAAATATTCAAAGCAGTGAGTTAAGGCGGCCATATTATTTTGCTACACAATGCGACACGCACGCCGCCTGGCGGTGGCTCGGTACTCACACGTTTGACAGCATCCCCAAGATGGCGGCCGCGGAAAGCGCGGGAAGTCACCACTGCACACCACAATGCGACAATACACTGCATTCCACCACATTACACCAGTAAACATCAACACTTTGAACACTTCGCAAGATACTGGCACCAACCGACACCACTATCACCCTGGCTCACGCACAATGAGGGTCACAACGCATGTCCAATCAAGTGACATATCACTAATTACGATGACGGAGCTATGCCTTCCCCGGCAGCGGATCGTCGAATGAAAACCTCCACCATGTTGTTACTGAATTTTATACTCCATCCCAGTCAGCAGAGCCTCCAAGTTTGCCTCCTTCAAATTCGTTATGCATACAGCACCAAGGGCTGTTGAATACCGTTCGCGTTTATTTATGAACAGGCAAACTTCTGGTGGCTGGTGGGACGTACGAAATACGTTATAGGCTCGCCTCCCCCGAGTGCCGGCCACCGGCGCCGCACACACCACCAACAATGCATGCGATCGCTGAAAAAGGGCTTTTTATGTATTCAACTTCACAACTCTGTAGCTCATCTGCAAGTCGTATTATGGACCTAATTAACAAGTTAATATGGGCGATCCGGGGCCGTCGCGTCTGCGCACACCGCGTGGATTCCATTCTGGATTTACAAATTTGAATGTCGAAGTCAAATTCAGGTTCATTCGCATAGCGAGAAGCCTTTGTGATTTCGGAATACGCGAAAATTTAAATTCACCTGCGCAGAAAATGTTTAAAAGTTGTCCGGAGAATCCGCGTGCGTTTTGAAGCTCCCGCGATTGTGACTTTGCAATGGTAAGGAGCGTTCAGAAATTCCGCCCCGCCCGACACCCCCATCACAAAGTATAATGATATCGTCGCCGGCGTTATTATGGCAGTCGTCATAAATATTTCATAGATGTTGCGAGGGCAGTAATGACCGAGTGACCGCCGATCGCCAAGACTCGTCGCCATCTTACATTGCACATTATACCCCCGGTCTACGAGCAGACCCCCCGTGCGAGTCATTATACCGAGATGTTGTGATATCAACAGTCATTGACTGTCTTAACTTTACGTCGTAACGGAATCACATTGTATTAGAAACCTTCTATAGTTTCTAGTTAAAGTTCTTATTCTTTAAAGCACATGTGCTTAGAACGTAAAGAAGTTCCGAAGCACTAGCTTCCTGTCTTGGTTTAGCATACATAAACTGCCAACTTACAGGTTACTTCACTCGTGTACTTTAAGAGTCCCCTAAGCAGTCGGGAATTTGCTCATCCATAACAAAATATCACTGCATGCTACGGGAGCTCAAGTCTTGCATTCTACACTTACGCTAGTACAGGTTGAATAAAACCTCTTGAAACATATTCCATGGGTATGACAACATACTAAGGATCCGTAAGCCCATATTTCAGTTGGTCAACCAGTTTCATCACAAAAAATAATCAATAACAGTCCTAAAAATCCTTATTTTGCAAAGATTTTTAATGAAACTTCCAGATTTCCTGTATAACTCTGTTACTCGTGGCACGGGCACGTACCGCCCCCAGACGGCGTGAAGGTGGCTAATTACCTCGTCCTCGGCCGGACACCAGCGTCCTTTGATCACCAGCCTTTGATCGGCCGACGACACTACGTAAAGGTACGCTGCTTAGGAGCTCAGCGGACATTGCATTTGGTCAGATTAGTATAAGTTTAATGTTCGAGCCCCGATTGCACGTTTTCTAAACACCAAACGCTAGTTCTGCATTTGACTATCTAGCTTTATATTCACGCTTGGAAATGAGCATGAAAATGATTTGGATTAATAATTACTAACGCATTAAGTATCAAACTTGCATGATGACGATGTCATCTAGCCGTTTTCGGCAACAGTGATTGCACTTTTAGGCTTTCGAAACTTGTGAACAATTCAATAATTAATATATTACAAAAACATTATTCGTAAAAACCACCTCAGTGAACTTAACTATGGAACGGTTTACTTTCCCATTCAGTGAATACTGTACAGTAAACTGACGCTGTTGATATGTTGATAGACCTGAAAAAATGTATAGTTGTGATGTAGAACTAAGATGTCCGTTACACTCACCAGCATCTCGCCCGCCGAGTTCTACCGATTTCCTTTGACTGAAAACTTGTTAGAGGTCCGTATTAAAATTCAAAAACGACGCACGGAACTCAGTCCCGATTCCTGAAAACATTATTCAGGGGATTTGAATAATGATTTTGTTTTAGTCCGTACTCACACCTCTCGTTAATGAATGCGAGAAGATTGGAGCCCCGAAAGTTCGTAACGCGATTTTTGGTTGGACTTAAATGGTTTTCAAACTTAATTTTGTGGGCACTCGGCTTTTTAGTCGCAAAATGTGTTTATGCAAGAATCCCTTTATGAACAAAGTTGTTGTAATTTATTGCGTTTAAACTTGCAAAGCGTTGGAAGGATTGGA
The DNA here is from genome assembly GCA_948098905.1 of Tiliacea aurago. Lineage (NCBI taxonomy): Eukaryota > Metazoa > Arthropoda > Insecta > Lepidoptera > Noctuidae > Tiliacea > Tiliacea aurago. Next base: position 1,050,370 of record OX402580.1, on the reverse strand, counting down.
CGCGAGACCTGTGTGACAAAATGCACTTTATAATTGGATGTTTGAGGTGTTATATTTTAGAACGAAGTTTACTGTCTTGTGCGGGTAGGTAATGAAATAAAAATAAACTTTAGAAACTGTGGTAATGTTCGAGGTAGGTACTGAAAAAGCCATTAAAGATAATAATATAGAAGAGAGTAAGCGATGGATTTGCCTGAAATATTGTAAGTTTCACAGAATTATTGCTTAAATTTGTTATTGTGATGAATTCAATTACACTGTCCAAAGTTACGGCAAAATCATTTTTTAATAAAAACTCCTCTGAATTCTCGTTTACTCTCCGTCGTTCTCCAAACGAGCTCATAAGTGCTCTCACCAGCGACTTCAGACAGCAACAGTCAAAGTAATCTAACAGAAAAAAGAACTTGCCATATTTTATTCAAATTCCGCGTCGCGAACAGTTGAAGCGGAAAAAATATGAATATGATTTCCTTACGCACTTTAGAGAAGTTGCCTCGCGCCAAATGAAGCATATTTCGAGCCATAACACTGGCATTATTCAGGAAAAAAAGCTCTGTAAAGAATGCTATTCAGGACGCGACTTTTGTGCAAAATTGCATGAAGCGGTAATAAGAGACTGATTTTGAAAGCCAGACTTAAGAAAACACCTAGAAGTTTTAACGAAATTAGTAAGATTATGGTTTTGTGTCAAGAAATAGTTATTTGTGCAACAACAAAGCAAATTTGTTTTTTGCTAGTTCTCATAATTGAATCACGAGTGATTCTAAAAGACACGAGTTGCACTTTGGTCTCGTGTAACACACAATTTTCACCTCACCAGCGAGAACATAAATATTACCTAAAGGTAAAAAATTACAACATGGTCAAAATTAAACCACATATTGTATATTTGTAAAACAAACAATTGCAAAAAAAAATGTTAAAATATAATAATTAGATTTAAAACCATAACAGATGATTTGTAATTTTACGGCTATACGTGCATCCGAACATTTTTATTGTTTGTTTCTGTTTTGGGCCTAATAGGTATGATATTTGAAAATCGAACTTTGAATCGACTTGTTTTTATCTCTCGCTTTTTTCGTATCGAAGTGAAAGTGACAAAACAAAGTGAAGTTCAAATCTTTCGATGTTTGTGAGTAGACCCAGCACTCTTCTCGGCATTTAAAATGAAAAAAAAAGTTACTTTGTCTCACGCTCGCAGCAAAATCGAATTTTGATCACTGTCTTTAAACAGCAAAACCTGCTTGTTTGAGGTGCTGAGGCGAAAACACAATTTCCAAAAGTACACTCGTATCCTATAGGTACATTACTGTCACTATGGATGATAATGCATTCCATCTTCTGTTGGCGGGGACAGAAAGTTACCTACTATGCTATACATCCTCATAGTCATAATGAATATTGCTGCATTTCGCAATCATTGTGTTCTTAGGTGACTATTTATTAAAATCAAAAGTTATTTATTCAAAATAGGCTGAGAATCAGCATTTTTCCAACGGAAAAATTACATGAGACAGGCCTCCAAAAACGCTCGCCCTTCACCACTTCCTGGTGCTTGAGCTGGGAAGAAGAAGTGGCGCAACAAACTCCTCAGCAGCACAGCTGTCTGTTCAGGTAGAAAAACTTGATTCTATATAATAGTATGCAAAATAATTTATTTACATTAAGCAACATATCATTTCAGTCTTTGGTATATAAATAGTATTAACATACCCCAAACACTGCCATTCAGTAGCAGTGCGAACAGGGCGCTTTATTCAAAGTAAGTCTTAAGAACAGTTGAAGAGGGAAGCGCCTTAACTTTTTATATACATTTTGTTCGCTAAATGAACTGAAACTGTATTTTGCAGATGCTAAGCAAACTTACTTTTTGGGTTAAGTGTCGCTGGAGAATGGACCGTTTGTTTTGGCTGGATTTGACGACCAAAAATACGCGGATTGAGTTTAAGATGGGTGAATTTTGCAATGCCAGTAAGTACTGTTCCGTGTGGTACCGGACGTAAAGAATAGCACCATCCTATTTATTCCCGTGGGTGTCGAAAAAGGCGACTAAGGGACTTACTAGAGAATGGGCAGCAGCGTTCTCTATGCATTTTAACACCATACTGCGGTCGCCAAAACGCCTGCCAAGCGTGGCGGTTATGGCAAACCCCCCATTTGGGGGAGGCCTATGTCCAACAGTGGACGTCTTTCGGCTGAAATGATGATGAGGTAGTTTTGAAGAAAATAATGTTGTAAATAAGAAAAACTTATCGTTAAATATACCAATTAGTTATTAAACTAACTTTAATTATTAATGTTTGTTTAATTGTAATGGTATACTTATTTAATGACCAAATCAACTAATGCAATTTGGAGCGGTATCCGTTATAATTTTTTTTAATTTCATTTGATAAATGTCATTCGATTTTTTTCTTTATTTATACATTAAGCTAATCTATGTCTTAATTCATATTTGATTGGTCCAGAGTTTTCAGAGAGTGGCAAAGCACTGTCTGAAACCCTGGATAAATATTTTTTTTCTTTTTCATGATCTTTCCGAAATCATTACACACAATATTGTCAACATCAATTCATATAATAACAACACATAGTCTGCAAACGACTACAGAACCAATTTTTCAAATTAAACGAACAAACGCGTTGTTTTTCCTTCACCCTAGTACTTGATGTAAATTATATTCAGCGGGGAGAGAGACCTGCTTACCCCGGTCCCCGCGATAGCTTAATGATGCTACGAGATAACGTTAATGTTATGTTATTATTTTATTGTAGTGTTATTTTCAATGGAACGCTTCTTTTGTTTCATTTTGCATCCTTGAAAACGTCGTGAGTTTTCAGAAAATACCTAAAATGGTGAGCGGATACGTATAGATGAGTTTAGTAGTTGAAGTTTATATTACTTAACAGTGCACGTCCTAGGTGCACTCGTATAGATGTAATGTCATGTAGCCGTTAGGTCGCAAGCTACACCAACACCCGCTATCGCAAAGGCTTGTCACCTACAATCAGCTTACGGCCTATTTGGCGCAGCCGTGAGGCACACGATACTGGTTTAAAGTTTTTTGTTTTTGTTTAAGTATATAAATTTGAATATATAATTTAAAAAAATCTTTCTTTTCTAAATCAAATTACTAGACATTCGTTTCATTATGGAACGTTAGCTTTTCAGAAACCACAATAATAAAGCCAATTTAAAAAGTGCAAGCAGTGGTGGTAGTACCAAATTCAAATTCATGTGTTCATGTGACTTATGCTCTGTGTAAACCTGCCAACAAAAACAATGTAATTAAAAGAAAGAAAAGAAGCAAATTAAATTATTTCAAAACAAACCTCATTTCAAATACAAAAGATCCCCCGTTTCTGTCAATGCTTGACTTTTTCGAAGCGGCTCTCAAATCTGCAAGACAAACAACTGAATCTATGGAGTTAAACAAACGACGGTGTACTCAACGGAGAGACGAGATATTATTGGATGGAAAGAATGTCGATTGAAATGTTAATGCGATTAGGAGAAAATTCACGTACCTATTCACTTTTGTGACATGTCCACTTGGTTTCAGAAAATTACTGGGTTCCATCAGATTTTCGAAAAACTGCTCAAGTTACTATAGGTTTCTAATGACGAAATGCTGGTAATGATGGTGGTTTCAGTCAGAGACAACAAGGCGTCAGTCCACCAAGGAATAGTTATTTATGATACTAGTGCGGTAAGTTGGTTTTTACCAACGAGTAGACGAATGTAAGCCCGAGATGAAGTCGAGTGCTTTCCATAGTCACGAGTTTGTATATACCAATTTCCGCACGTGTGTCATACAACGTTTTTCAACACATTTGCGAGAAAACAGTACAATAGGTAATGACACAAGCCATCAAAACATTTTCAGAGAATGATTGAGTATTTCATCGAGTATTCCATGTTATAAAATTATTGTAAATCAATAAATCGCGATTTGGCGGCAAGAGACCATTTTCTGCAATTTGCGCCTCATTCAAGATATCAGGTGGAGTAGATTCCATATTAATATCGGATTCCTCGCTTGAACTCATATTATTATTTTGTTTATAAATATCAGTCGGAAAGTCGCAACAATCTTTGACGTTTCTAATATGAAAATGGCGCCAATATGCAAATAGCGCCACGTGCGCGTGGTGAAAATGAGTACTACATCTTTCGTCTCTTTGTCTCTTTAATAATAAAGTGAGATAAACGTATTTAGCAAAAGCGCTTCCCAGGACGTTCGATCATTCAGGTTATTTATTCTCGTAACATGAAATTCCTTGGTGGAATTTACGACGACTTAAGGGGTCATTGTACAACTTTTACTATGGACCCAAACATGAAATCGCGAAAAAAAAATCTGCTGCTGTTCCCTACATTTTGACGAGGTATTCTAACATAAATGTAGGGAACAGTTGCTTTTTTTGTCGCGATTTCAGGTTTTGACCCTTAGTAAAAGTTGTACAATGACCCCTTAAGTCGTTGTACATTAATTCTGGGACATGTTGTACATTTTTAATGGAAATTAAAAAAAAAAACCTAAATGATACGCACGGCGCTATACAACGGAGTATACGGTAAAACATGTACTTAGGTGAGAGTACGTATTTCACTGCACATTCCGTTGTATGGTGGTTTATAAGTGGAAACTTGTAATTGGCTTTCTTCTACATATAACTTCTGACTACTCGAATGTATTAGCTGTAAGTTTTCTTAAAATTAATAAAATAAAATAAATAAATAATTTTTAACTTTCGAACAATTTATACAGGCTTCGTAAATGCATTTTTTGAGCAAATGTGTTGAAAAATCTTTAACAGCGCGAGCGTTAAATTACTTAATTGCACGTTAATTTTCCGCAACTTTCGTAACTGTCGCAAACGAAGTAAAAAAGAAAAGCTTTTAAGAAGGTAAAAGAAATCGAAAATAATTTCCAAGCAAAAGTTTTCAATCTCATTCCTCATTATCCTTAGCGATTTCCAAACATGCTTATTCCCTAAATTCTATTTGATCTTCCAGCAAGTCTTACAAAATGTTCCACACACCTTCTTCGCCGATATCTGGCTCAATCAGTGAGACTTCGCCGCTGAATTTTTACACGTTTCTTATTCATGGACATTACTTATGCATGCAGCAAGCGAAAATATTACAGCATTTTAATGAAAGAAATATTAATTTTGAAGCAAAGTTTTCTTTGCGGTCGCGACGGGCGGAATTAAGTTTGGTCTGAGCGAGTTTGCGACGCCCCCACATTCTAAATATGCTTCGCTGAATTTTAGTTGCGGTTTTGGACCGTTCGTTAAGACCTACATTTTATTATTTGAGTAAATAAATTAAAGGGCGGAGAATATGCGCCGTCTGGTAAATGTTTTCTCGAAAGATGGAGTTAAAAGAATTTCGGTTTTAGACGATGGAATGGAAATGAGGGAAATTCATCTTATAATTTAAAATCATGGTCAGACTTATGTAAAGTGTACACTGGAAAGAAAGTAATTTGGTTATGTTATATCAATGAATCTACCACTGCCTTTTCCAAACTATTCTGGGGTTGCATGCTTCATTTACTAATTGCTAAGTGTCACTGAGGTAGGTACCACAAAAAGCTCAAGAAAAGTTAAGTAGTGCAGGAAATGGCTGGAACGATCATACTTACGTTGTACAATAAACAAATTACGTACGCAAGTTAAATTTTTTATCCTTAGTCAAAAGTTGTAAAAGCTGTAAAATACTTAGTTGTTAAACTGATTCTTCACGCTGTAAAATTTAATGAACCGTCAGAATCAAAACAAACAGTTGTTCACAGACACAATTATTTTGACTTTTCGAGCACTCATTACGATTCCCTAACAAGATTTTACACGACCATCAAACTTATTGTCAATTGAAAATAACCCTTAAAGAGTTGTTTTAAGGGTTAGGCTTTCTAAGTCTGTGGTACAATTAAGTTGGTACACTTAGAGTAAGTGATTTCTCTCAGTTTAGTCATAAAAATGTTAATGTTGCAAAAACAAATAGCGCTTAATGTATGCTGAGGGGAAGTGAATTAATAGGGAGCCGACAACTCACTATTTTGCTACATTTATGCTGTTACTGCACTGGGAGGAGGTTGATTCATAGGTTGAGTGGTTGAGTTGAAATTATAAAGTTCATTATTTTAATTGGATTGATTTTGGCTATCTATATTTTGTCGGCGGCAAAGGGAAATAGTTCCTTGTGTACCTGTGTATCGAAAAAAGGAAAGTAGTCAACTTTTTAGTTTTAGTTTTTCATAACTTGTCTAGTGCGTGTCTTAAGAAGATTGACTAAAAGTCGGTATTGCCTGAAAACTTATCGTCACTTGTCCCCAAAATGCAATTCATAAAAAATGACGAACAGTAGATTTAGTATTGTAACATTCAGCAGTCAAGTTGATGATGAAGTGTTTCTTTTGTGTTATTATACTGTACTGTGTGTTTTCCCCTCTCAGGGTGAATCAAGCCAAGGTGAAATATACTCATAAGTAGGTGGCTCGCTGGAATTGATTATCGCCGGCCGATAACAGGCTCACCGCATCCCCTGAACCGTTATTTTGGCGGGAATATGATGGATGTTCCAGGAAAATATTGTGGCTAAATCTACTGGAAACAAATACACAACACCAGCAGTATTTTGGGCGAGTATATTATGTAGTATAATATTTTATTAAGTATATGATATTTGTTTATGTTGTAAGTATAATAAGACACTATTATTTGAGTAGGTGGTGCTTAGTTAAATAGTTTTGCTAAAATTTCTTCCTCTTTTTCTTTATAAGACATGATACTAATAACTTAAATGAGTGCTAATAGTTCCCAAAATTATTACGTATATTCGTTTCATTAATGTCACGTTTGGTCTACTAACCAATTTACTATGCGGCGATATCTTCATATAACGACTATTCCGCCTAATTAATGTCATACGGAATTAATTGCAAGTCCTTTATTACATTAAATAATTTATACTTAAGTAGCCTACAATCTGATAAAATAATATTCCTACATAATTTCTTTTTCAGGCTAACGAGCGCCATCTGCGATATGAACGCACCGCAAAAATGATGGATTTGCGTCAGAAAATACTTGCGGAAATTATTCAAATGAATGCGCCCACTACCACCTACGTTGTTTTGTTTCCCGCGTTTTCTTGTTTCAAAACTGTATAATTTGCTCGGGCGCGGCATTCGGCTATCGAGAATTTCGGATGTTGTATTTTTTAAATGCGTGCCCAAATAATACTTCGAAAAGTCGTTTGAAAAATTGCGCAGTATTTTTGGTCTGGAATCATTCAAATAATAATTATTATTTAATTACTTTGGTGCTCAAATATTTTCTTTTACATATTAATAACGATAATTTATTTTGCACATAACAATTTATTGTCATACTACTGAAAATATTTGTATTCTTGAATGAGACGTAATGTGTGATCTTGTGGTAAGGTAAGTACTTATTAAAAAACACAAAAACGTACTTAACGTTATTTTCATACAGGCACAACATAAGATTCTCTAAAAATCAATTTCAAGTTAAACAATCATAAAGATTTGGACTTAACAAAAGCCGGAAAAACCCCTATAATTGTCTGAAAAATAAACAGTAAGTTAATAATAAAACAGAACCCACTTTGAATTTATTAAACCTTGGCATGAAGGGTTGTTTATTAATTCGGGAAAATATTCTTTTTTTAAAGGGGTGTTTTTCATCAACTTGCACCTGTGGTCTTGTTTAGTTTTTTTAAGGTCTGGTCTGTATGAAAGCTTATAATTAAGAGGGAAAATTGAATATTTTATGTTTTGTTTATAGCTGTAGGTAATTACTGTGATTTTTGAAGGGTTAAAGTTAACCACGTATTAGAAAGCACCATCAGTTGAGCGATGCATTCATATATTTTTTTTTAACTAACAATATAAGCACTGGCTGGTGACTAACTAACAATATTAGCACTGGCTGGTGATAAACTAACAATATTAGCACTAGCAAGCAAGCTTAGCAAGTAGTCTTATGATTTTTTTATTACTATTACTTCATTGTTTTTATGTATTTACCGGGTGGTTATTATATTTAAATCATAGTTAATAGTAATTGGGCCGACGCACCTGCTACCTTTGGTCGAGGCAACTCCTCGACAGAGTTATCATTGCATTGGAAAACTTGGAAAATAAATAAATATAAATTGTGCGAATGAACGTTGGGAATTTAGCTGTTCACAACCGTTCAATACACTTCTATGCTGAACCGAGCATCAATCAATGTTATCAAAGGAGTTCTCGTTTAGTTGTGAAACAGTGCAGTTGTGTGGAATAAAGTGTTAGCAAGAAAAGAGTGTATACTTTCAAATACGACAAACTAACAATATTAGCACTTGCAGATGACCAACTAATAGAATTAGCACTGGCTGGTGACAAACTAACAATATAAGCACTGGCTGGTGACAAACGTAACAATATAAGTACTGGCTGGTGACAAACTAACAATATTAGCACTGGTAGGTGACAAACTAACAATATTAGCACTTGCAGATGACCAACTAATAGAATTAGCACTGGCTGGTGACAAACTAACAATATAAGCACTGGCTGGTGACAAACGTAACAATATAAGTACTGGCTGGTGACAAACTAACAATATTAGCACTGGTAGGTAACAAACTAACAATATTAGCACTTGCAGATGACCAACTAATAGAATTAGCACTGGCTGGTGACAAACTAACAATATAAGCACTGGCTGGTGACAAACGTAACAATATAAGTACTGGCTGGTGACAAACTAACAATATTAGCACTGGTAGGTGGCAAACTAACAATATTAGCACTGGCTGGTGACAAACTAACAATATTAGCACTGGTAGGTGACAAACCAACAATATTAGCAATGGCAGGTGACCAACTAACAGTATTAGCACTGCCTGGTGACAAATTGACAATATAAGCACTGGCTGGTGACATTGGTGATATTGGCTGGTGACCCTGTTTCCATACAGTCAATATACGCTTTGCCAAAGAAGTAGCTGTGCCTATATGATTCCCAGTAAATAACATGTATGTACAAAGCCGACACTTCAGGCTTTTGTTCGTGACACGGTTTCCTTTCTTTATCGTCTCACGCCACAGAGTAACTAACAGATATAGAACAGAAAAAAAATCATGATTTTTTCTTAAAGTACAAAAAGAAAAATAAAAAAAAACAGCAGCAGCAGCAGCAGACGCAGTAGCAGTAAATAAGAAATTTTGTTCTTTAAATTTTCCTATCTTTATGGTGTTTCTACTCTTACTATAGCTAGCAGATTAATTCAAGTTTACACGTGAATGGTAAACTGTATGCATGTTAAGGGGGCTTTAAAGCTGATACTATGATAAGAAAACTAATATTGAAAAAAAAAACACTAAGATAATCTTGAAAGAACAAGGAACAAAAAAAGTGTGTCATCTTTTTCTATTCTACATATCAGTGTTGCCACATTATCCCTCGTCCCGCGTGTGACGGAGTGCCCTCGTGACGTAAGCTATGTGCATAAATTTCGTGGAGAGTTGTGACATGGCAACCCCGCCACCTTTGTGACGTCAAGGGCTTTCGTCTGACGGTTCTCGAGAGTGTTGCTAGATGCGATTTATTACTTTTTTATTTTGTCTTCGTGGTGTTTACGACTCAGGACGAGCTTTTTCCGTCTCCAAATCAATAAAGTATTGTTACAACTAATCTAACGGCACTCTAAGGAATAATTTGTATTTTCAATGAAGCCAACCAGTAGATGAAAGTGATGCGAGTATGTATTTTCTTGATAAGAGCGAATGCCTCTTATCAACACTTATTCACACTTAAAATCCAACATTTCTGAAAGTTGTTAGTGCATGGTAGTTTGCTTATGGACCTTAGTAATCATACATGCAGATAGACCTTAACATTGCGAAGTAAATTATATTCTATGTGTTCTTATATTTTCACGTCTGTAGGAGGTGGTTATAGGATGATCTTAAACATCTAATTCTAATTATTTTCTTTATTACCCCTAACGAAATTCTCGAATGTTTATACCGAAGTTATGAGGTAGGTATCCCACCCAGAGCACTGATTTCAACAGCATTTGACCGAAGCGCACTGAAACAAAACAAGAGTAATAAACAACAGAACTCAGAGGACACGTTCTTTTCAAACTTGATTGAAGTTTGTTCGAATTCGGAACGCGGACAAAAAAGAAAAGTTTGTCACATCTCGGCCAGTGTTCCTCGTAAATCAAAGACGTTTTCTATAACGTTATTTTTCTCTTATTAAAGCGAAGGGAACGGGTTTAAGGGTGGCGTAAAAAGTTTTTTTGTTACTTTTATGGCGTGAGAAAAAAGGGCAGGTGAATGTGGAGGGCCGATATTAAAATGTTTCATGTAAATTTCAGTCGTTCAACGGGCTATATTTCAGGAGTTGTTCTGTCTGTCTGCGAATTTGGTATTCATAGACGGCTCTTAGTTTAATATTGGGGTTAAAACGACTTCCTTGAGTGTATTTTTGTGGGTTTACTTTAATCTTTATTAATTTGAATAAAGGGGCTTACTTTAAACCTCTACCTGATTATGTGACAAAATGTAAACAAAAAAAAATACAAATTGCCAAACAATTTTATCAGTTTTGATAAACAACATAGTTCTGCTCTGTATCACTGTGTCACTTTTAAATGGGCATGAATTATAATTATATCGTGAGTTCAAAAATATAATACGTTCTTTGTTACTAACACTATGAGTCTTGTTGCTTGAATTAAATGATTAAATTAAATTAATGTCTTTTATTTCGCCGAGGGTGCAGTTACTGGAGTCGCGCCGCAACGTTAACTTTAAGGCGTGCCTGCCCCTGGTCATGGAAGAAGACTTTGGGCCTCAGGACGTTGTGTTCCGTCGCTTCCGCGGACAAGTTCTACAGGACAGCACATATGTGAAGTGCGGGCCGGCCATAATTAGCCGTAGAACCGATGACCGTTGGGGTAGACGTGTTCTTGAGTAGAAACCACGAATCAGGAAACGTAAGGTAGGACGCCCTCAGGCTAGGTGGAGCGATGATCTTCGCATGGTAGCTGGTGGCAGCTGGATGAGAGTTGCCAAGAATCGAGCTGAATGGCGTGCAATTGGAGAGGCCTATGTCCAGCAGTGGACTGCTATAGGCTGATGATGATGATGATGCGCGGCGCGCTAATCCATCTATCACCATAGTGGTGATCAGGCTTATTGGCGATAATAACAATATAATAATAATTATTATATTAATTTATTTTAAATACATCCATATATTTGTTAGTAATACAGAAATGCTTATAAAAAACTGATGTTACTCGTAGTAATGAATGATAAAAAAACTTCAATTTTTTTCCATGCACTCCGAAACGTAGCTGCGGAAATAGTCGTAGCTATTCATCCAATCACTTCCGTGGTATATAAAAGAAGAACGATAAATAAATAAAACTGAGAGGAATATGAAAATGAGTATACAGTTGAGATTAATAGGTGAGGTTTTTATTAATACCAGTGGTTTATGAAACAGTGAAGGGTCGGACTGCGGATGAAGAGACAGGTACGGATTAAGTGCATCTTTAGTGGCGAACAGTTTTTCATGTTTAAATCTGGCAACATTAATAATTATTAATATTTGTGTGCTTTTAAATTTTAATTGAATACAAGAATATCCACTCCTGACCTGATGTGTGGGGTGCATACACCATATACTAATAACTTCGTACAACATAACTATAACTTCGTTTACAAGAAAGAAAGGGAAAATTCATCATCTCACCGTTACCAGTTAAAGTTAACTTAAAATTTTGAATTTATTGTTTATTTAAATAAACCCCAGTAGTTCTTAATGAGATTTTTTCAAGAGACAGTTATACGTAATCACAATCTTGAAACATAAAACAAATCTGTCTCATTTACATCAATAACAGCCATCTTCAAATCCGTCCCTGCAAATTAAGCCGTTGAGCGGCCCTCAGTTTGTTTTGATTGTATTAATTAAAAGTAGATCCCTCAGAGTTTCAAGATTAACACCTCTCTTTTCTTTAGTTCGTCCATATTCATGTACGGCGCCGGCGCTGCTTCGTTAACAACTGAGGGTTTTTCAACGTATTTACATACCTTTGCGATTTACTGAGGAAACATTCTTTTGGTAGGAGTTTCTTTGGAGCTGCGGTTGGGGTTACCTGTAGGTAGGAGTACTTATGATTTTGTTTTGTTTGGTTTGTGAAGTTATATTTTTGAGAAAATCAACCTAATTTGTTGAAAGAAAATACTTTTTCTTATCTATATATACAACGTGTTTTTTTTACAGGTTGTATAAAAGAGAAGTCCACTCACTGACCACTCATCACGAAATCTCGGAAACTACTGGGCCGTGAGGTCTAAAATTTGGCACAAGCACTCTCTATGGGGTGCAGGCGCGCACAAAGAAAGAATTTTTTTAAATTCGCGCCCCAAGCAAGGGGTTGAAAAGTGGTGTCAAGGTTTGTATGAAAGTCCTAGGTTTTTAAAGTTAGAGACATGAATGTTGCCATCTGATCACAGTGGACAAACAGTAAAGGCTTGCCCTATGGAGTTTACAGCATACAAACCCCGAGGCTGTTATAAAAGCAGAGAAAAGATCTTAAAATTAAATCAACAGAAGATCTCTGGGGGATGTCTGTAAAAGTCTGTAGATCTATCATAGAAACCATTGCGCCCTATTTAGCTTTCATATTTAACACCAGTGTGGACCAAGGACTCTTTCCGGATCTCATGAAACCCAGTAAAGTAGTTCCTTTGTTCAAATCCGGAGATAGTAAAGAACCCAACAATTATAGGCCTGTGTCAGTTCTGCCAGTTCTCAGTAAGGTGTTTGAAAAGTTGATGCTCAATCAAATGTTACGTCACTTCAATAAAAAATCCATCTTTCATGAACAACAGTACGGTTTCACCAAAGGGCGTTGTACCACTGACGCCGGTGTCTCCCTAATAAAGAACATTTTTAACGCCTGGGAGGAAGTACAAGATGCCATTGGAATCTTTTGCGACCTCTCTAAGGCGTTCGATTGCGTAAACCATGAGACACTTTTGCTGAAACTAGAGCACTATGGGATTAGGTATACAGCTCTTGATTTACTAAGATCATTCCTGAAAGATAGAAAGGTTAAAGTTCAAGTGAACGGCGTAAACTCATTGGGATCTGAAATGGCAATGGGCGTTCCTCAAGGTTCAATATTGGGTCCATTCCTCTTTTTAGTTTATATTAACGATTTACCCCAATTATTTCAAAATCAACCGAAGATGGTGTTATTTGCAGATGACACATCATTGATATTTAAAGTAGACCGACGGTCACAAAATCTTGACGACGTTACTAACTCTATTCTTCAGGTCCAAGATTGGTTTACGGTAAATAATTTGGTACTAAATAAAGCAAAAACCAAATGCATTCGATTAAAATTACCTAATGTTAGAAGTAGTGAATGTAATATCATATTGAATGGAGCAAAACTGGAATTTATTAATCAAACGGTTTTCCTAGGAATCACTCTAGACGAGAAATTACAATGGGGACCACATATAATATCTCTTGCGGGGCGGCTAAGCTCGGCGGCTTATGCTGTTAGAAAGATAAGACCGTTAACAGATGTAGAAACCGCGCGTTTGGTCTATTTTAGCTACTTCCACAGCATTATGTCGTACGGCATTTTACTGTGGGGTCGGGCTGCTGACATTGAGTCCATCTTTATTTTTCAAAAGAGAGCTGTCAGAGCAATTTATAATCTAAGTCACCGCGAATCTCTTAGGGAACTATTTAAAAATATTAATATCATGACGGTACCTTGCCAATTCATTTATGAAAATATTATGTATGTAAGGAAAAATCTACATCTTTTTAATAAAATAAGTGATAGACATAATTTTAATACTAGAAATAAAGACAAAATAGATCAACCATTTTTCAGTTTATCTAAAGTACATACATCTTTTATGGGGTACTGTGTTAAATGTTACAACAAAATACCTTGTGATATATTGCAACTAAATGAAAGAAAATTTAAAACTCATATTAAAAGAACACTTTGTAAACAAGCATATTACAAATTAGAGGATTATATACAAGATAAGAATGCTTGGAAACATGCTGGTCCTGCTCCATAAGACAATCTAGAGTCTAGACAAAATCAAACAGGTTGCTATTTTAATTGTATAATTTATTATTTTTATGACATTTATTTTAAATTCTGTGATTACCTTAACTCACACTGATATTGTTATTTTTTAGGAAATCGTACGTATATATTTTTAAAAAAAATTGTAAATATGTGAGCACCATGTATCTATCACATAATTAATTTATCTGTCATTGCTTCATTCTTAACTCTTTTTATTACCTATTGTGGTATAGTAATTTTATGCTAAGTGCATCGTCTTCACATATAATTATATAATTAATGTACCTATAAAAATATTGTACTAGATTTTAAAAGAGTACCGGTGGAGTTTCTTGCCCATTCTTCTCCATACGAAACTACCTTTTGGAAGGGGCGACTAGAATCAATTCTATTTTTTTGTAAATATTGACGTTCAAAAGTGCCTTTTATGTGCCTATTTGAAATAAACAATTTGACTTTGTTCCTTTCGGCTTCTAGGTGCTCACTAAGAAAGAAATTCGGCTCTTAAGGGTGTAAATAAGGGTGTTTAATGTTTGTATGAAAAAAGTTCCAAATCCAGTTAAGATCCAAATTGAATCTTACCGCAACGCGTTATTGCATATTTTAGATTGAAATTAGAATTCGGAAGCCGATAAAGATACAAACTGAGTTTTACGACAACGTGTTAATGCATATTTTACATTGAAATAAGAATTTGGAAGTTCCTTGAGGTTTATTTATCTTTAGTTTTTGCCAAATGCCAATTTCTAGGTGGCCAGTATGTTTCAGTAATATGCAGGCGTGATAACGTTCTAAAGTTTTTATGCCAATTTATAGGTGGCCAGTATTTTTCAGTATTCAGGCGTCTGCTAAATGATAATGAAATGAGGTTCTAATTGGTATTTAGGTAATTTGAACGTTGCAGTTATAGCAATAAAGTCGAGAATGCCAAGGGGAAAACTTCACAATATTTAAAAAAATGTCGCGGCTTGCAAGCCGATCGTTTCAAAAAACGAACTCATGTATCAATCACAGAATACTGTAAAACCCGAGGTTACCTAAGCGATACACGTTCAAGCTATTTTTACCGAAATTTCTGTTCTGCGATATTTTGTTATTGCTACTAATTTGCTTTGAAATATTTTTCATCGTCGTTGTTTGGTCCTTCGTATTGGTTTGTTTCGCTTCCTAATTTTAAATTGGAGGATAATAACTGTGTTCTTACCTATTAACTGGTTGGAATTTTATTATTGCTATTTCTTTGCGAATTACTTATTGTGTAGGTATTTCACACTGTGGTATTACTACTTATATTAGTTTATTGTATTAGTCGTTCTTACTAGAAAAAGTGTCCTTGAATACCTACGTTCGTATTTTAATTTTATTGTTCAGTATCTTTGGTTTAGGCTGGTGTTGTAAGGGTTTTAAAAAGGTAGCTATAACGAAAATTACGTTCAACTAATATTTTTTACGTAATTTACTGGTCGTGAGGATTGTTTAATTAAAATGGATAGTCAAATTATTATCACTTCTAATGGAGTGCAAATTCTTTGCCAAATAGTAAATATCCCTGGCAATGGCGCATGCTTATTTTCATCTCTATCCTATTTGGTGAACAGTAACGCGGCCATGGCTTCTCAAATTTGAGCCAGCATTGTGCGCCACGTGTCTGACAACTGGGAAAGGTTTCAACCTTTCACCCAGGAGCGGTCAGGAGCTGATTATGGTTCGAAGCGTAAATACGTTGCTGAAATGTCTTGTAATGGCACCTACGTAACCACCTGTGAACTCATGGCAGCGGGAGAACTAGGTATTCCCATTTGAGTTCCAGGTGTTTCAAAAAGGTATTTTTATTGCTGGTTTTGGGGAAGCACAACAGGGAGTAAAAATAATCTGATTATCAGGAAACTTCAATGAAAGGTAATTATGATGTTTTAATTCTGTTAGCAAATTTAAATAATTTCTTTCTTTTCTTTCAATTCACTGCCATTGATTGTGCCGAGAAGTCGCAAATACTCACTTATAACGGAGCGCAAATTCTTTGCAAAATAGTAATTATACCTGGTGATGGCGCATGCTTAGTTTCATCCTTATCCTATTTGGTGAACGGTAACGTGGCCATGGCTTCTCAAATTCGAGCCAGCATTGTGCGCCACGTGTCTGACAACTGGGAAAGGTTTCAACCTTTCACCCAGGAGCGGTCAGGAGCTGATTATGGTTCAAAGCGTAAATACGTTGCTGAAATGTCTTGTAATGGCACCTACGGAACCACCGGTGAACTCACGACAGCGGGAGAACTATACCCATTTGAGTTCCAGGTGTTTCAAGATGGTATTTTTATTGCTGGTTTTGGGAAAGCACAACAGGGAGTAAAAATAATCCGATTCTCAGGAAACTTTAATGAAGTTCATTTTGGTGTTTTAATTCCGTTGGCTAATTTAAATAATAAAAAAGCTCTTTTGACCCCTCACGCCGGCAAAATTGAAGAATCACAGACCGTCCCCGACTCAGCAGTAAATGTGCAGTTGAATTCACAATCCCAGTCCCAATTCACTGCTATTGATCTTTCCGAGAAGTCTCTTGCCTATAGTGAGCAAACGGAATACGAGTATTTTTTTTCTGGCATACAACTCCAGCACCAAATTAGTGTCTTTGTTGAAGAATCACCGACTTACACTCAGTGTGCACCATTTTCTAATGTGTCCCATAACCAAATTCCTTCTTTTGGTTCCGAACAATCGGCAACTTTTACTGTGCCAGAGAATTATGACCCTGTTTTGGCTGATTTAGAATCGCCAACCCAACATACTCCTGAACTAAGTTCACACGAATCGGTTATTGTAACGCCGGTAAAGGAAAAAATAGGGAATAAACGCAGGAAAAGATTCACAGATGGTATTAGGAAAAAACAATTAAGAAAATCTGCTTCAAAGTATGCAAAAAATAAACCCGACGTTAATAAATCAGCTGTAAAAAAATATGCGGATGCTCTTATAGAAGCTCACCGTGAGGCTGTAAGTAGGTACTCACAAAGTCATCCTGAAGTAAACCGTAAAGCTGTGAGGCATTATGCATCTAATAATCCTCAGATTAACCAGGCAGCAGCAGCAAAATATTACACAAATAAATTATTGCCTTGGACAAACAAGCATTTATCTGGTTTTAAATATGAGCCTGAAATTGATTATTCCAAGGATAAGGTGGTTGAACTTGGATCTTATCATTCTTTGCTTTTTTTAAGAATTTCCTCATTTTACTATTCCTATACTTAATAATAAATTAAGTTAATTAACAAACAACAATTGTTATAATTAACAAACTTAATTTTGCGTCTGGATTAACTAAGCTTATACAATTTATAACTTCTACATTTGGTACGGAACCCTAAATGCGCAAGTTCTAAATCAAAAATATTTTTATTTCACATAACCTACATGGGCACTTATGAAACGTCAGAAGCTAGGTGCATGGTTCCAATTGGTCGTTTCCTATGGAGAAGAGCCGGCAAGAAATTCCACGGTTCCGAAGTGCGCTAATGGTTTGTTCGCCTGGAACATTAACACTAAATGTCATAAACACCAACGTATGAAACACGCGAGTGAAACCGCGCGGGTACAGCTAGTAACAATATTAAAAAAAACCGGCCAAGTGAGTGTCGGGCCACGCACAATGAAGGTTTCTTGGAAGGAATGTAGTTGGGATTAATTTATCCCAAATACAAACTTAACTTTGTAATTGAAAAACATGTTCTCACTTATATCGATATAACGGCTCAGTATAGCCTTTACCAGAAGTGATCATCGTGTTAGTGGTTCAGCAGCTTCATTATCATCAGGATTGGGTCGGAATATAGCAGTTCGTCGTGAACGTGGAGCAAACAGTGGCTCCCTTCACATCTTCACATCTTCATCTGTCAACCGAAGACAGCCGCCACGTAACCATCGATACGACGCTCTGCTAGAGTGACTGTCACCAGCCAGTGTCACTCTTATCCGACCTTTTCGGTGATTCCAGTAGTTTCGTAACAAAAATAGACGGCGGTACTTGCTGCGCCGTCAGATATATATCACGGTCAAATTATCCAACTGCAGATGTAAGTTCTTCGACTATTGCTCGTTAACTTGTAAAGCCTACTTAATAGTATAGTTTTCCTTTTAACTTCGGTATATACTACATACATGATATATATATATATATAAGCTTAAAAGTGCAAATTTTTGTTAGAATCAAGTGTCCCGTCCCCTTGCCAGCTAAATGGTTGTTTTTTGATATGATATGTAGCGGATATGTAGTTTATATATATATACTACATATCCGCCCCCCTTGCCATGTTCCTTGATTCTAACAAAAATTAGCACTTTAAAGCTTAATATTACGCAAACATTTTCCTGAATCTAAAAAAAGGCTTTCACAAACCCGCAATATTTTTGAATGGCCTATCTAACGATACCCCACATTGGGTTCTTCGTTGTATATACTACATGAATTTATATCATATCAAAAAACAACCATTTAGCTGGCACAGGGGGGCGGAACACGTCTTGATTCTAACAAAAATTAGCACTTTAAAGCTTAATATTACGCAAACAGATTCCTGAATCTAAAAATGGCTTTCACAAACCCGCAATATTTTTGAACAGCCCATCTAACGATACCCCACACAATGGGATAGACGAGAAAATTAAATATTATCCCCACTGTACGTGCAATACCCATATTTTTTTTAATATTTTATTTTGCCACTTTGTCGGCGTGATTAAAATGTATATCGATGCTAATTTACAGCTTTCTTGTACTAATAGTCTCTGAGCTAAGCCGTGGACAAACAGACAGATGGATACGGTGAAACTATAAGGCTTCTTTGTTGACTACAGAACCCTAAAAAGATTATAAATTCCATTGCAAGTTCAGATACCTAATGATTTTTTTGGAGAAATATCTATATCAGTTGTGTTTCACCTGGCACCATGTTGCAGCCATTACGTAATCTTCTTTTTCAACTGTACTTGTATTTATAACAAAAACACATCAATCGACCCAAAACCAACCCACATAAGAAAGCCTGTATTTTCCGCATGCATCTTCATACTAAAATATCAATTGCTCTATCCCGCGTTTATGTATTCCATTTCCATCCATTCGCACGCCATCACATTCGCATAGCCCATACATAAAGACATAAACCGTGGGTCGACTATAAACTCGTATTATCGGCACCTCTTTGTATACAATTAAAGTGAGTAGGTACCACACACTACTTAGTATATGCCACAGTTCTTTAAATTTTCATACAGGTGGCTAACAACGTTACGTAAGCAATATTTAGTAGAAACAGGGAAATACTTCCTTTTGAAAAGGCTCGTTTAGGGAAGAGCTATCATGATACTTACTTAAAGCACCAAGAAGAACTGGCTAAGATATGAATACTTTGTATTCAAGCCCCGTGTTCTACAATGATACTGCAGCATAATAATGTGAGCATGAACAAGTAAGAAATCTGTAAATTTTTATGCGTCAGCATTGTTCCTGAAAACGAGCTTTGGAAGAGCCTATAGCAGCCGGCAGCCTTTATGTAGAACCTATAGCAGCCGACAGCCTTATGTAGAGCCTGTAGCAGCCGACAGCCTTTACGTAGAGCCTATAGCAGTCGACAGCCTTTATGTAGAGCCTATAGCAGCCGACAGCCTTTATGTAGAACCTATAGCAGCCGACAGCCTTATGTAGAGCCTGTAGCAGCCGACAGCCTTATGTAGAGCCTGTAGCAGCCGACAGCCTTTCCGTAGAGCCTATAGCAGCCGACAGCCTTTATGTAGAGCCTATAGCAGCCGACAGCCTTTACGTAGAGCCTATAGCAGCCGACAGCCTTTACGTAGAGCCTATAGCAGTCGACAGCCTTTATGTAGAGCCTATAGCAGCCGACAGCCTTTACGTAGAGCCTATAGCAGTCGACAGCCTTTACGTAGAGCCTATAGCAGTCGACAGCCTTTATGTAGAGCTTGTAGCAGCCGATAGCCTTTATGTAGAGCCTTATAGCAGCCGACAGCCTTTACGTAGAGCCTATAGCAGCCGACAGCCTTTATGCATGACTTAAAAAAAAAACGAGCGAGTCTAGTAGCCGCATAATAATGTGTAACATCTGACATCAGCGACAGAAATTAACCTCAAAATTTAAAAAGCTAAATTACGAAATATTTAATCGAATAATATTCATTACTAGTGGTCACACACTGATCGGAATTCAACCTACTTATAATCTATAAAGTACTTATTCATTCCATGCTATTATCTAGTACATACTAATTCCTTGCTATTAAAAATACTTATTTATTCTATGCTCAAGCTGTCACTTCCTTGTTACACACTTCCGTCCCTTTAACGAAATCACTCCCACATAAAGCGAGAGGAAAGATGTACAAATAAGAACTACCGACTTTATTGAGTGAAAACTATTATTTTAACAAAATTGAATTTAATTATTTTCTTAAAGTTGCATCAAAGTAAAGTGAAGTTACTTCACTTGGCACGTGCCGACTTCTATGTCAGTATTACGTGTTCGGCTACTTGCCGGTTACCATTGCTTACCATAGTCTTTTGTGGGTAGCAGTGCTTCAGTGGATTGTGGTCGTTGTGGATTATGCGTGTGATGGATGATTGATGGCATGAGGAGGAAAGGTTGCGAAAGGATATAAATGACAGTAAGCTTAAGTTAAGGTTTCAATCAGTACGAACGTATATACGAACTATGTTGTGCTGTGAACAAACTTTTAAATGTTGTTGGTTAGAATGGTCAGTAACACATCGGCAATTCCCTGGTTCTTACAGTTGTCATAAACTGCGGTGAGCGGTGACGTCTTTCGAAATAGCCAATCGTTAATATTATTTTCGTCTAACGATTGCCTAATAATTCTTGAATTATTAACAGCGGCCGATGTTGTGTAAGATTTTTTTGTTTCTAAAGAAAAATTGTAGCAATACTAATTATTATTATAAATTATTTATTATTATTATTATTTTTGTCCATTCAGAATCGTTATCGCTGATCGCTGATTAACACAGAATGGTACCTCCCCGGAGATCATACTAATTGTTTTGCTCATGTCTCACAATCCACATTCGCCGTCAACGCAACTAAGAAACCTTATCTCAACATCCAAAACCATCTGTCCGTATATTTTTACTCGACATACCTAAAACGAGGGCTCGAATAAAAACGGACCACTTAAGGCCGAAAGAATATCACTCAATGCTCGCTATATTTTTCAAAGCTTCTCTTCACATTCTGTTTTTATCCTACTTGACTCTTAATGTGGTGAATTCATACATGAACAATCGCTATCTCGAGTGTTCTTGGGTTGTGGGGGGTAGGGGGGCAGAGGGGCGTTTTTCCTTATTTTACTACATTTGGGGGTGGATGGTAGTCCGTAGATGAGAAGGGAGGTGTCGGCTACAGTCGACCCGCCCGGATGTGTTTAAGGCGCGGTCATCCCGGGTTATGTTGCGTCAGGAGTTATTTCAATGTGGTTGACCGATTTAATTTTAGTGGCTGCGACTGAGGGTGGTTTTAAGGGGTTTTGATAGCTTATTACATGTTGGAATGGACTGTGTGGGCATACAAAGTTTGTTACTTACCTGATATGTTTTAGGCACCACTAAGTAAAAGATGATATCAATGTTTTTTTGTTAAACTCTTTACCGAAAAGAACATTATATTATGTGTTGTTTACTTACATATCTGGAAGGGGACTATCTGCACCCCTCTTGGAAAGAATCTTTTGAATCCTCGAGTATAACTTATTTTAGAACTCTCACTTGCTTCTTATTTTACTGCTTTAAATCGTCGAGGAAATACCACCACGAGCCAAGAACACTGTTCATTGTGTTCAACGACTGACTCTTGTTAACTAACGACTTCCTATCTCAAGAAATATATTTACTTCTTTAGATTCTAGAAAAATACAGTAGTATGACACCAACAGCTTTTCTCTAAGTTCTTGTATATCTTTAGGCGACCACTCAGGATTGATCATTCATACTGTAAGTAATTATCAATTTCCAAGTGAATTGCTAGAAATGCTCCAAATATGGATCGAGGAAAAAGTCAATAATGAATAGTTAATCTGCCATTCTTATAACATTCTACTAATACTTTGATAGTAGATGACATGCTGACATACAGTGGTGAGTTCTATGTGAAGGTACAATACAGCAAGTACCTCGCTCAGTCTTTAAATCAGTCCGGTTTATTTAAAGTTACGACATAATTTAAAAACGAAGCCCAGTTTTGGCAACCCTGTATGTACAAGACATAACTTACCTTGTATGTAGTAACTAAACTTTGAAGTTTAAAGTACCTAAGCTATTGTATACAGCGACAGTTTAAGTTAAACTTAAGCTGTAAAGTAAGTAGGTGGAGTAACGTTCAGTTACTTAGTTTTGTTGCTTATTCTCTTCTTTGTAATGTAGGTACTGGCTGTTCAGGGTTTGTGTCTATGAGAAAGCTTACACAAGATATCCGCATAATTATATGATTTGATGATTTCATACACGAAAGGCAGAGAGGTTTAAGTTAAGGTCAAAAAGTTTATTGCAAACTACAAATACTGGTCTTAAGTTGAGCAGCCTGTTGAAAGCATTGCATATTAGCTTTTAGCATATTATGAAGGGTACAGGAAAAAAAGGAGCTCATTGATATTGTAATTGTTTTGAGTATACATTCGAAATTAATTCAATTATTACTTTCCGTACAAGACACAACATTGTATGTAACACCATAGTTTAATGGTTTTTTATTTATTTATATATGGACAAACAAAGTTTTGTTAATTCACCTTGTTTAGGTCAGAATCAGCATGGGAAACAAGGGGTTGGTTGACAATGAGCTCCTTTTTGCATTTTAGCATTAAATACAGTGATCATGAATGAATGAATGAATGAAATGCACCGACCCCAGCGTGGTTAAACCAGACTCGATTGCTCGAATGAACCCAAAGATCTCTCAAACCCAAAGAGGAGGCTTTCTCGACTCTTGTCTGTGTCACTGCTATGCTGTGTTGCGGATATGGTTGCCAAAGTCTTCGTCTGAGGTCTCAATACTATCCGTTTCAGATTTCTTGTAAATCTCGCTATAGCAGCTTTGTTGATTTTATCTCGCTCGGTCTTCAGCCGTGTCCATCCAAAAATTGATTTCCTTGATGAAGTATGTCATGTCCTGTTTTTAATTTCAATTTGGGCATCCTTCCTAATTAGATTTGCAAGTCCCCGATGTGCTTTCCCTGTGGTTACAGATAGATGTCAATTGTAGTGCGTGAAGTTATACGTTCCTAAGTTCATCCCTCTTTCTTGTAGGCAGCTACATGTTAAAGATTAGCGAGTATTTTATCTTTTTTGGCCGGTTTCGAGGCCCCTCGGACATTCCAAGTTGCAATACGCAAGTCTGGGCAAGTGTACTTAATTGCGGCAGATGGTGGATTTCTAAGTATTGTGTATCCAGTCTCATCCGCAACATCGGACATAGGTGGTTGTTGTGTTGATGCTAATTGAGTGTACGGTGTTAAGTGTTAATGGGGGCTGTACTTTTGGATCCGAGGTTGTGTGGACTGTCCTGGCTCTTGTCGTGTGTTGTACTGGTTAACTACTTTCGGCATGTTGTGGTGTTTTGGAGTTAGTTGATTCCTGCGTTAGAGATTGCGGGTTACGGTATTGTTCAACTTCGATCGTGACCCAGCTACGAGTATCATATTGCTGGTCTTTGTAGAAGACGTGTATGTTGCCCGATACTGATTCGCCGGCGGGTGAATACACCAGCGTGTTCTCGTTACTTACGTGCACATGCACAATTACAAGATAAAATTCTGACGCGGCAATATCTTCTCCTCCCCAGAACGTCTCGTTAAACTGCGCGGTTATGTATTTTGTTATTATTTGTTCCTGGGAAATATTGCTGTTAGGAAGAAAATCATGAATATTATTCAGAAGTGCTAAGTAAATTCTTGCTAGTTCGGAATGTTATCTACGCGTTTTATTCCTGGTATTGTTTTTGTGAAACTGAATTTACTCAAAATCATGTCATAATAAACTCTGTCTCGATTGGCAATAAAACATTGCTGCCAGTGGCATTATTGGTTTTATAGTTTGCATTATGCATTAATTAATAAAGGGATTTTTTTTAAACTTTTTTTCTCTTTTTTGCTCAGTTAATTATTTCTTAAGGAACATACATTAACCTTTAACATAATAGATCAAAGTTCTTCAGCCACATAGCTTTTATTACTATTCCTGACAACATTACTAAAATGAGACATGTACCAACCACATTTGTAACATAATGTTTCAGCCACATTAACCACCACAACACAAGTTGTGTCCATAAAATTAATTAGCTAGAGTCCACTTGATATCCAGAGTGACCAGCCACGGGCCAATTACATTAACGGCCGATATAAAAGTGGAATGATAACGTGGGTGGAGTCTGTGATTTTCGAGAGGTCACCGCATCTCAATGAGATGGGGTGGCGAAGAGAGGAACGCGGTATATGGCAATGATGTTACAGGATATTATTTTATTTTAAATTTGAGAACATTTTGAATGGGGACAAAATGGGTCTAAAATGGACGCTTTGTTAGAATCATAATATGATCTGCGTACAATATGTCCCGTAATTCACCTGTTTGACAATTTTGTATGGAGTTTCGTAAAATGGTCCACCAAAAAAGAATTGCTTTAATGAATTCTAATAACAAATAGCAGCTGTCAAACAGATGAGTTGCGGGATGTATGAATTGTACGCAGATTATATTATGATTCTGCCAAAGCGTCAATTTTAGGCCCCCTGATATAAGGACTTTTAGGAAAGCGTTTTGATAAAGCCCTCTGAGAGAGTAAAAAAGATACCTACTTTAACCTCCCAAGACACGTTTACAAGAAAGAAGACGGCTGGACGTAGTATCGATACTAACGATACGGGCAGAACTATCAAAATGTTACTGTTATGAAACGAATACGAGTAGTCGACCATCCTAACTTGATAGGTGAGGCCGTCAAGCGCAATGATTATGGGTGCCCAGTGTTCTACAATATTGCATTAAATGCCGATCTATGATCTATGAGAAAAACCCATGCTCATAAATAAGTCGTTAAGATAAGATATAACACGCAACTTCCTAGCAATGTAACACACTAAAATGTATTTCTTATAAATGTCTTTTACCATGTTCTTCTTCAACTGAATAGTGTTTTCAGCGACTACAGCGCTGGTAGGTAAGCCAGCGGCTAAGTGTCATGACTATTCATGGAAAAACCGCGGCGTTTCATTACAGAGAGTCGAGCCAACGTTTATTTTAACTTTACGGTTTCCACCAGAAATAACTGGCAGGCACCAGCGCCGCGCGATATTTAAGCTTTGTCAAAAATAATGAAAAATGAGAGATTTACTTTTCTTTTGTTTGGTTTTATTTAACTTGCAATGAATTTTATAAGTTCTTTTGGTTATCGTTACAGGAATAACAGAGGCAACCGATGGTATGAAGGTAGCTAAAAAAGGTTGACCAGTAATGGAAATAATGATATGCTGATGATTTATTACATGGTCCTTCCAATGGTCCAACTTGATAGTGGGAATGCAGTGCCGGTACTGAGAACTGTTTTGAACTTCCCGGTACCAGACTCGGTACCAGTACTGGGAATACCGGGAATTTCGGGGCTTTCCATACCAAATATTGTCGTTGAAAGTCTATTGAAATAAAAAAAAATTATACTAGATTCTTAGTAATGTAATCGAAACTTTAATGACCCACACATAAATAACACAACTTCTTAGTAAATTTTAGTTAACACATAAACTTATGATGAACCTAATAAAATCAGTCTTAAGAGTGATAAATAGGAACATTTGAGAACTTTCAATCAACCTAGAAAATTGAATAATAACAGTTGAGCTGAATGGTGCTGATCCATGCGTCATGTTCGTGAACGGGCGCTGTCAGTTGGGACTGGTCATCTCTTAGCTGCCACGGCTTATTTTTAATTATTTTAGTTTTGAATTGTTATCTTTTTATCACGGACGCTTTTGACGTATTGCATCGTTCTCACATGTTTAACTTCAATATGAATGATGTAACCAATATTTTGTACCAATATTTTAATTTAAAAGAGTGTCCGTGGAGTTTCTTGCCCGTTCTTCTCCATAGGAACCTACTATTTGGAATGGGCAACTAGCTTCATATTTGTAACTGACCGACTTCTTGACATTTCAAAAGTGCCTGTCAATGGTTTAATTGAAATAAATGCTTTGAGTTTGAGTTGAGTTTGAGTTTGAACATTAAGAAAAATTAATGAAATTGCAAATGAATCGCCAAAGTTACCGAATGAATGACCGTCTAGAGCGGGCGGGCGGTGCTACTATAACGGCACGACCTTGCCGCTATCAGCGAAAGCTTAGCGCGGTGCGGCGAGTGGTTAGACCAAAAATGTATGAAGCACGCCACGAGGCGCCGCACGCAGCGGCAACGTGAGCGGTTTTTGCCGAGCGGCGAGCGGCAGCGGCACGCGGCTTGAACAAATATCGGGCGAATGATTGAAAAGCCACAACTCCGAGCGGTACGGTTAGCGGCGGACAGAGCGGAGGCTTGATGATTAAAATATTTTGTAGCGGAAACTGAACTCCAAAGCATTTATTACAGAAATTTTATAACGACCGCCTATTAAGGATATCAAAACATAGGTACTTAACATAAATTTTGAAATGTTATTAAAATGTTGTGGGAAGAAATTAAACAACTTTTTCCAGAATATGAAAGAAGAAAGAAAGAAAGAGAAATAATTTTATTCGTCAAAGAAACACGTGCTTAGGAAAACATAGACTCGAGCAAGTAAACATTAAAGAAAAAAAAAAAACCTATCTACATTAAAATCACGAGCACAAAAATAACAAATAGCCGGCAACTGCACGTCATGACTGTGACAAAAAGGCTTGCACTCAGCATGATGCTGTGCTATGGGGGACCCACAACACAGCGCTGATTTTCAGTGGTTACCCGAAAAATACGTACGGAACCCAAGTCAGGTTTAATGAGTTGAACAACAAAATAAAATAAAATAAACAGTACTTATAATATAATGGTTATACAACCAAATATAAGAATAAATATGATTAATTTCATAAAAAATTATGAATAGGAATGTAAGTTTGTATTAAATTGATATTTTCGAGGCAAAGAAGGACCACTTTGGATAACGCCATGTCAATAAAAAAAATCTAAATACGTCCACCTCGGTTGTTGCTCACAGCTGCCGCTAACGCTATTGAGCACTACGTGGCATGGACAACGCCCCGCTTACCGATATCGCGCCGCTCACCGCACCGCATCCCGCTAAGCTAAAAGTCGTGGCCGTAATTACCGGCGAGCGGCGCGCGGCGTCGGCGAACCGAGCCGAACTTAGCCGAAATGGCGCGATCGTGAAATTCGGGTCCGCGCCCGGGAACTAGACATGACGAATATTTAAAAATATAAGTTATAATACAAGTCTCGAAATTATCGATATTCCCGGCCAGTACCGATGAGAATGTATTTCCCGGGAGCATTCCATAGGTTTTTTTTTTCCTTGTCCTAGGGTTCATCAATGGAATGAACCCTAATCTTATTACAATCTAGCCTTTTAAATAGACTAATAAGTAATTAAATTATAACCTAAACTACTAAATTGTCTTTACTAAGAATGTGTCCAATAGCACTTTTCTTATTGTCTCTATTAAGGCGAATACACTTCATTCTTGTGTTTGTTTGGCACTTTTGTACATTACACTATTCACTGACACTAAACACTAACTCGAACGGTTTTGTTCTTTTTAGTCTT
The DNA here is from genome assembly GCA_948098905.1 of Tiliacea aurago. NCBI lineage: Eukaryota > Metazoa > Arthropoda > Insecta > Lepidoptera > Noctuidae > Tiliacea > Tiliacea aurago. Next base: position 1,022,360 of record OX402580.1, on the reverse strand, counting down.
CTTACTATATTTGTGTGATCGAGAAGCTGGATTGCTTCGACGTTCACATGCTGATGAAGCCCCTTTTCGTGACCTTCTGCAAATTTCTGGATCACTTTATCGATGAACTCAACTTTTAGATCCCGATGGAGGTCATCATTTCGTATGTACCAAGGTGCATTTACAATTTCTCTTAGCACTTTATTCTGGAATCGTTGTATAGTTAATATATTGGTCTGTTTGGTGCATCCTCACAGCTGGATACCATAAGTCCAAACTGGCATCAGGACTTGTCTGTATAGCAACAATTTGTTTTGCACGGACAGCATGGAGTTTCTTCCAAGCAGCCAATACATTATTTTGAATCGGTGGTCGAGTTCATCTTTTTATTCTTAACGTGGGCTTTCCAGCGTAACTTTGCGTCAAGGGTCATACCGAGATACTTAGCTGTATTCTCGTATGGGTCTAGTTTATTGTTAATGTAAACTGGAGAATACTGATGTTTTTTGTTGGAAAAGTCTATGTGAACAAATTTGGATTCATTTAGTTTAATCTTCCATTTTTTGGTCCAGTTATAAACTTGATTTACAGCCATTTGGACCTTTTCTACTGCTTCTTCGTGGCTGTTTCCCACAGCCATTATGGCTGTATCATCAGCAAAGGTCCCAATCGGGTTTTGCTCTAATCCAAGAATATCGCAAATGTATAGTAGGTACAGGATCGGACCTAACACACTTCCTTGCGGTATGCCAGTATTAATTTGTTTCAGTTCTGAGTAGGCGTATTCTTGTCTTATTCTAAAGACTCTGTTCAGAATGGAGGATTCTAATATATCTGCAAACTGCTTTGGTAACAGGCTTTTCAACTTATGTATAAGGCCTTCGTGCCATACATTGTCAAACGCTTGCGCCACGTCTAAGAATACAGTAGCACATACTTTCTTGTCTTGAAGGGCGTTTTCTATTACGTTTGTGATCCTATGCACTTGATCGATGGTAGAGTGTTTTTCTCGAAAACCAAATTGGTGCTCTGGTATGATGATTTTATTATCTATTATTGGATTAAGCCGTTTGAGTAACAGCTTTTCAAACAGCTTGGACATGATTGGTAGTAAGAAAATGGGCCTATATGATGATGTTTCGTGAGCCGGTTTTCCTGGCTTGGCTATCATTATTACTTCAGCCACCTTCCATAAGTCTGGTACATATTTTAGCCTTAGTGCAGCATTGATAAAGGTTGTTAACTTAACCAGACCCTTTCTTGGTAGGTTATGTAGTATTTCTTCTGTTATTAAGTCGTAACCTGGTGATTTTCGTGTCCTTATATTACGTTTTATTTATCGTGCAACTTCTCTCGGTGTTACTAGTTTTATAGTTACTTCATTTTCAGATGTCACCAAAGTGAGTGCCAAAGTGTGATCTTCAATGGGTTCCTCGTCGGATGGTTGAAATATATTTTCTAGATGCTCTCCAAAACGCTTAGCTTTTTGCTCATTACTAATAGTCCATTGCCCGTTTTCACACTTAATAGGTGGGATTTGGGTAACCAGCCTTTTAGGTACTTAGTAGCCTTCTATAAGGAATAGTCTGTCTTTTGGTTGTTACTTAGATTCTGGATATAGGTGTTGGTTGATTTGTCTTTAAAGTTCTGGATAAGTCTTCTTATTTTTTTCGTCAGGTTATTTAGTTTTCGTTTGTCATCAGGGCACCTAGATTGATGCCATGTTTTTCTCTGACTTCTTTTTTCCATAATGAGCTGCTTGATTCTGAAGAAGTACGTATTTCCCTTTGTCCTCTTGTTGAATTCAGGTGTATTTTCCCACGCTGCTTGCTGGATGTGCATTATGAAATTCTCTACTTCAAGGTTTAGGTTATCGGGTGTTTTTAATGGGACTTTAAGGTCTATTTGACCATTCAATCTGATCTTGAAGCCCTCCCAGTCTGTACACTTATTGACAAGAGTGGGACTATTGTCTTTAAACAAAATGGTCTCGCTAATTTCTAAATAAACTGCAGAGTTATCCGAGTTCATGTCATAGCTTTGTTCCAATTTTATATAACCAGTTGCTAGATCCTTGGTTACGAAAAAATCTATTAAGTCCGGGATTTTATTTCGATCTGTTGGCCAATAGGTGGGCTTTCCAGTTGACATGACATCACATTTCAGCTCTTTTATGGCACTAAGTAGTTCTTTGCCTTTCGTAGTTGTTAGTCTGGAGCCCCAGTATCTGTATTTCCCGGGAGCATTCCCTAGTGAATAAAACTAATGTTCAGATATCTACTTATATTAATATTAAAAAGAGGTAAAATTAGTTTGTATGTAGGGGGTAATCTCTGGAACTACCAGTCGGATTTGAGCAATTATTGCATTTGATAGCTGAATGCTTGAGGGAGGTTATAGGCTATTTAACATCACGCTACTACCCTTAGGAGCTGAGCAAAAAGAAAAAAAATTTGAAAAGAACGCTAAGCGAAAACAGAGCAAAAGCGCGGGCGACACAATGAGACGCAGTGCGTCGGGGGGTCGCGGGCACAAGCTAGTCTAAAATAAAATAAAATGACGACGGCTAAATTGTGCTGGAAAACTGAAGAGATCCACAACTCAGCGGAGCATTATTAGCATGCTAAACTTTGCCAACTCGGTCAAACTTCGTGCGTTTGAAAAATTTCTTCGGTTGGTTTTTTTTCTTATTCTAAAGTAAACAGCGTAGTTCGCACAACACATCAATCCTTCTAAAATCACAAACTATTCCGCGTGGTCGACATTCGCAGCTGAACACGCTATTCAAATGGGGATGAAAATACAGGGGATGAAAGTACGGGGGATGAAAGTAGCAAAAACCCGAGCCCCGCACCTCATTACCATAGTCTGTGGCAACTTCGCGAGGGATGTTAGAAGCAAGACTTTGAAGAAAATTGCAAAATATAGTAATTTAAAATATAAAGTCTTTTTAAATCTTTATGCTTGGATTGGTTTTTGAGGTAAATAGCAATATTTTGGTGATCATAACAGAGGTGAAAATGGCACTTGATGAGATCGGGGTGGACGTGGTTTTGTCTCAAGACCTTTCACTATTGGCGAAATACATTGTTTTATTTTTCGTAAGACTGAAATATTTAAGTAAAAAATTATATTAAAAAAAAACCGGTCAAGAGCGAGACGGACTCGCGCACCGAGGGTTCCGTACGTATATATGATGTTGATGATTTCTGAAAAACTGTGCTATTTAGAGACATCCTTTTATTTTTCCTGTAATCTTTACATAAACTTCTATCACATAGAATACTTTCAGATTTTTATCTTTGCAAACTTCGGAGATAAGGGAAACTATGCCGCCTAAAAAAAAAAAAGGCTTTGAGAATGTGCAAACAGCGCTCTTTCATATGATACCCCATATGCTACTTAAATTTTTTAGGACCCCCTTTCAGTCTCTTTTGCAAAAAAGATATTTTTTTTTTAAATTCTTTCTTGTTTGCAAAATAGTTGGGCAAACGTCATCTAAAACTATTCTAAATTTCAAGTTGATAGCATTAGTAGTTCTTGAGATATCCAGGTGACAGACCTACAGACAGACTTAGTATCACCATAAAGGGTCCTTTTTACCATTTTGGTACGGAACCCTAAAAACGAGTGTGCTTTAGACCACACGACTGAAGTAATACAGAAATCAAGTTTTACTTCAAAAAAGCTGCGGTCTTGTGAGTGTATAAACAGCCAGTGTGAATTTAAAAAATACCTAAGCGGGACGGCCCGTGGCAGTGACGCGGTGTGTTCCATGTTTAAAATTTAAAAAACTTCCGTTCGCCTCTTTCCGTAACGCTCTCGTCACGCATTCACCAGCTAACTCTCCAAGTCTAGCGTGCGTAAACAAGTTTTATTTAAAAAAAATGTTATTGATAAGTCAATTTCAACATACCTACCTAATCATTAAACTCATTTCCATAATTATGTGACAATGATCGGCGAATTAGCAACATTATAGTAAGTCATAGTTATTGTAAACTGAAATGTCTCCCTAAAAAGCTATCGTAAGTCATAAGCAATGTCACCTCCAAACTCCGTGTTATAAACCTCCTTTCTTGGAGGTGCTCACAGCTCAGTAAAAAGCATCTTCAGGCGTCTGCGGACGACAGGCCACTTGTCATAAACTAACTCCATGATAAATCGACACCAGCGCCATCTCGCGCCTGTTACTTATTGTTCCCTTACACACTGCTACCAACCTTATAATACAAATCCTAAAATTACCGAGAAACGAAATTAAACTTTATTGTCGTAGAGGTAAGGTTGGGTGTTGCCTTTGGAAGTGGTGTAGGTTGATGGTAAAATGTGCTACTTTAAGGGTGATCCTGTGGTGAATCTGTAGTAATGGCGTGGTTATGTCATCGTTATGATAAATACAATATTTAATTATGTCTGTTAGTAAGATGTTTTGGCTTATGTTTGTTCTTAGTTGAGGTCTTCGGAAACAACTGTCATACTTGGAGTTACAAGTTTAAACATAAAGGGTCGATTTGGGGTGGTTGGCAAAAGATCCCTGAAAAATGGGATTAATGATTGTACGTACAATGCAAATTGATCTAACCAAATACCTAATTGAATATGGTCCCATTTGTTATTAACCTAGTGGTGTTCCACAATGATACCTACTCATATCTACATATGTAAGTTCAGTATGAATTCAGTCACCCATCATTATGAGGACGATTTAAATTTATTAAATTGGCCGTTACCTCCTGTAGCCATCAACAAAGCAACAGCTAGTTTTAAAACCCTTCTTCCCAATAAGGTACAAACAATACTTTTTGTACTCCTCTAAATGAGAGAAACTAAATAATAATTACTGAAAACAAAAACTAATTAAAACCCTAATTATGAAATAAATCTTCAAATATTCTTAGCAATAATATTTAACTTACTCCTAAAATGGGTGTAGTACCTACGTTTTTGCTACAAAACAAAACTCGAACTAACCCGATCCTAACTGCTTCCAAATCCGATCAGTATAATATTAATATCAAATAAACAAAAACGGAATCACAGTTCGAAACCATTCGTCACAGGCGCACAGTAATCCATCTCCAATTCTTCGTACATTTTGCCCAACCATTATTTAGTTCCGCCGTTCGCCGCTAGATGACTCTCTACCTAATTTATTATGCATACTGATGACCTGCGGTAATGAGGCCCAGGCCTTATTCCAGAGGTTTTCCTAAAGAAAATTTGGCAACACAAGTTTGTTAGATTAAGCGAAAGAATGGCTTGATAAGAACGGATGTTTTTCTGTGGAATGGTTTTGTTGGCGATTAAGTTTTACGTTTTAATTTGCTTGGAGGTAGATTTGTTTTATTTTTGCATTTGATGAAATTGGCTTCTTATTTTACTGGAAGGTTTCCTGTAGTAACTTAGTGCAGCGTCTTGGTATTTTAAGAAGTGTTTATGAATGAAGTAGTCATTAATGCTCTTTGCTTATAAATCTTTCATTGGCCTTCAAAATCATTTTCTAATCGAAGTAGTTAAGGGGCCGTGCACGAAATCGGCTGATTTTGATCAATTTTGTTCATTGATTTTAAGAGAGGGAAAAATAATTTAAACAAAACAAACAAATAGATTAAGTATTCATGGAAAATCCCTAATATTCGCAACAAGTATTCCGAAAAATGACGCGAGACTTATGATTCTGAAAATTAAAAAATATAATCAACATTATTATATAATATGGTCTACTTGCATGTGAGGGAAGCACTTTTTTCAACTTCCATACAAATTGAAACAAGCAGAAAAATAATGTTGAAAAACATATATTTAAAAAAAACCCAGTCATTAATGTATTTTTTCCTATTATTTAGCAAACCATATCAAGAAATTTAAATAATCACATACTGGGCTTCAGCTAACCTTGAGATAAAATCTAAATTTTATTTTATGATTATACAATATCTTCATTATGTAAATCAAAGGCGCATTAAACTATATTTTCGAGAGCACAAAACTGATAAAACTATTAACAGGTGCTGTGACTGACACGAATGGTTTAGCACTACAAAAACTGTAAGGAATAGTACCACAGACTTAATGTTTCAATTATTTCAAGATTTCTCACAATTAGATAAGATATTGACGAAAAAGAGGGTTTTTCGTGCACGGAGCCTTAACTAAAAATGTCAAATAGATAATATTAATACAATTCTATCGAAAATATTTCGCTCTTAAAACATGTCATAAGAAAATAAACGCCTGACGTATCCTATAAAAATGTAAATAATAAAACATCATTACCGTTCATGCGTTAACATTGAGTCTCTTTGACAAACGGCAGGGGATGTTGCCAGAGCAAACACTTGGCCGGACACGGGGTGGCCATAAATAAAAAAACAAAAATATTTACACGTCAATAGATACTGTTTGGCTCAAAGTATTGCACCGATATCAATTTTATACGGACCTTTTACTTTTAGATGGTAATGACTCACGAGTGAGCGGAATGATGTAAAGAAAACAGAGGGGCTAAAGGGAAATTTAAAATAGTTTGCGGGTGCAGTATCGGTATTTATTTACTGCTGAAAAATTGTTGGTAAGTAATGTTTATCAGATATATCTACCTTTGACTGAGGGATTCAGGAACAAGTGTAAGAAATATTGGTTTACTATAAAATAAAATATTGCCGTGGAAATATGAAACACTGAAGGAATTTTCCAGAATATTTTTTTTATGATCTAAAATAGGTAGTGCATAGAAATAATACCTAAGTACAAGTTTATTACTAAAAACCTACGGCAGTAATTGTGTTTCTATGAAGTAGATTAACACAATACATTGCAGTAGGTATAATAATTGATAGTCTGGTAAATAAGATGTGGTGGGTGGGCTGGAACGTGACGTTGGTTATACAATTTCCTACGTTATAAGTTTTGTTCCGACATAATTATCTTTAGATTAAAAATATTATAAAGATATTTAGTAAACTAACATACGTTACCGGGGAAACATAATATATTTACCCTAACTTCCCCTGTAACATCCCAAATAACCAGAATAAACAAAACCACAACAATATAGAAGTCAATACTTGATAAATTACACGAATGCCCAGACTCCAGAGCCAATCCATCTTGTTTCCAAATTAGAGAAACACTCAGTCCCCGCGTTACGTATGCACCCTGCCACAGACTGCCACTGGCCACGGTCCAGGGTAAAGAAATAAACGAGAATTTATACCAGCCGTTATATTTTATTGTTATTACCTTATTCTTTTTATTTTATCAATTTTTCCTTCGGCTATTTATTGATAAAACTCGCCGCCAGGGGGCGACGCGTCTATTGTGGGAATATAAAAGGGTTGGGATGTGTTTCATTTGCATGGATTATTTGAAGTGGATGTATTGTTTCGGTAGTCGTGAAATATTGCTTTTAGATAAAGGTGCTTACTTAAAGAGATTACAAAAAGGCATTTTGTTTTTGCCGACGGAACTGGCAAAATAAAATGTACTTACTAGAATTGGATTTAAACCTGAAAATATGGGTTTTCAGACGTTACATTTGAGCAGCATGATTTTTGTTCAAAGAAATTATTACAAAACCAATAGTCATTGTAAATAAATATCGTTAAATGATGTCAGCGTTCTTAAGTTTTCCATCCAGTTACTTAATCCCAAGCTTTAAGCCTCCCAGACTTATATTACACCTCAGTGCAACATAAACCACCCACGGTAAGTATTGACAGCCAGTTAATTACCACCAATTAACAGTTCCCCGCCTCATTCCACTGGCGAGCCGCGAGCCGCGACACTACTAATCCTATTTCTTATCTTTAACACGCTAATGTCTTAGCATTTGCATTCCGTTACTTGCAAAATGCTGGAGAAATTTAAGGTTTAAGTATGGTGTTGCTAGAAATTTAATTTTACCCTGGATGTAAGGTAGTTTGGAATATAAAAGTTGCGGGTGTTTTTAATAGTGCACAAATTGACTTCAAATATTATTTAGAGTACCAATTCATGCTGTTCTTCTACGAGTTGAACGGGATATTTGGTATTATAAGCCAAACTGGCTTGGAGACGGGAATGCCCCAACGCTTGAGATACTTTCTTGCAAGTGAAAGGCCGTAAGTTCGAATCATATCCTTTGGACTATTGACGTGAAATTTAAGTTTCGTAAGCATATGAATTCAGAGTAAAGTCACTTTTTGTATTTCTGTGATTTCTCTTCAAAGTGAGGTCAGCAGGTAAAGTTCGGGCTTCGGTAGCTTTACTAATAAGTGAGAGAGAGATTGTGTAACAACTTGTGCTGTTAGTCTAGCTGTTTTTCACTAAAATACTTGCGTAAAACTTTTTGCAGTATTTAAAAAATATACTTTATAAATACTGTGAAAGGTAAGGAAAAACCCTTTCCTTTCGTGGGTAACCCGGAAACAAATTAAGAGGATTTAACAAAAAAAGCTTACATTTGGCGGAAGCAAGCGATGCTAATTGCAGTAGGGCGCGACGTTAATATGGTAATGAACAGCGCCCTCTCTTAGCAAGTAGACGAACTAGTAATGCACTTTGATTTGTTTCGCGCCAGATTATATAGGATTGTCTAGTAATTTATAGTACCTAGCTGTTTGTAATTTAAAAGATTGTGTTGAAAACATGAAATGTGTTTCGTTTATTTCTTTATTTGTATGATTGGCTTTGTATAGAAGTTGAGCAGGGAGCCTAAAATGGACGCTTTGGCAGAATCATGCGTGCAATTCATACAGCCCGCAATTCATCTGTTTGACAGCTGCTATTTAACATTAGACTTCACTATATTAATTCTTAATTTGTGGACCATTTTACGAAACTCCATACACAACTGTCAAACAGATGAATTGCGGGATATGAATTGTACGCAGATCATAATATGATTCTGCGAAAGCGTCCATTTTAGGCCCCCAGTTCGTTATCGTAGTAGGTACCTAAGAAAAAACCTAACCTAACTTTTCATGAAATCTATTCTAATTATCGTAACCACAGAGTGGGTGTTTTTGTTATATATTATATTAATCCAAAATAAGATAAGCCATCGGGATGCCACCAATTAGTTAGATATAAAAAATACCCACTTGGAGATAATACCCGACGACACGAAAAATATGACGACGTTCCCCATCGCATGAGAAAAGTTAAAAAGTAAAACCCAAATCACCGCGTCAGTCTACCCAGAGCTATAGACAAAACACATTAGACATCATATTTTTACTTTTAATTATTTTGGCCATTATTCAAATTAGGAATGCGTATCAATTCGCGCACCGTAACTTTTCAATTTTGGAACGTTACAGAATATATTAAGGAGGCGTCAAGATAGAAATTAATAAATGGGAAAATTAAAAACGGACCAACCTGAGCGGCGAACAAACAGAAAGTTTTAAAAAATGACTCTAATATATTCGAAAAATTAGAAAAATGTACGGCGTGAACCGACGGCCGCCAATCTGGACTGAAGTTTGAGTAATGTTGAGGTTTTAAATTAAAATGGAATATTGAGTATCAGAATAAACAACGCAGTTTCTTCTGGTGTGAACGTTTTGCAGATTAGCGTTAAAAAAGGTACCTCTCCATTTTTGTATTTTATTTGCCACTTTGAAAATAATAAGCAAATGCTCACGGTAAATTATGAAGAAAACCTAAACTAGACTTAAAATCCAACAAGCAGCAACGCATAGCTGGAACGTGTTAAAAAAAGAAGAGGCATTTAACCTCTCAATCTTTAATGAAGTACTACGCTTTGAGACTATTTCAACTTCATCATGCTAGCCAGACAGCTTCGTAGTCATCGTACGCAAATATCCTTCTTCTGTGCTACCAATACAAGAGCTCTTTATTGATGTAATAACTTGCAAGTAAAAATTGGCCTGCTAATTTCTAAGCAAATCAAAACCCAAAATCAGCCGTTCAAAAAATGAAGTCAGTTAACAGACGTAAGACGTAAATCCAGCAGAGCATGTCCGTAATAACGGACAGTTGAAACCAAACCGACTGTTTTATATTCACGGCGAGTGCGACCACTAAACTGGATGGCCATAACCGTAGATTAAGAATACTTAACCGTTTACTGTGCGATCGGGCGCTATTGTTTGGAATTCCTTCGCTTGTGTCTGAAATTACTGTGATTAGTGCGCTTTGAACTATACAATTGGGTTGGTCGGTTATTGATACAAAGGTTTGTCTATGCTGAAGTTTTTTAAAAGCTGTCTTCTTCTTCTTTGTGACCATACCGGCCTGTAGACGTCTTACTTTCTGGGATTGCACTCCTGTTACATTAGCCGTCTGCGCGACAAGAGGTGTCTCTCCATCTTTATGATTATCCTTAGTTTGGGTATATCAAAAATATTCATAGCAGCTATCGATCTCTTTTTGTTGGCCTTAGCTTTATAAGTTTCCAATACCTTAGTACTTATATTTAGCTTTCTTGAGCTGTAGATTAAAACCAGCACTTACTACAATGAAGGCTTATTTAACGAAGCTCAATTTGATGACAGTATCATTCATTACAACAATTCCGAGCTTCAATTCTTCAAGCCGAGAGTGCGTCGACAAAAAAGGCAAGCGTTCTTCATTATCAACCACATTGTCACCCAACATCAGCATCAGAGACATAAAAGTTATCAATCGTCAGCCTAGCAAAAACTAAACTTAATTAATCACGGCACCTCACTATTAACCCTAGATAATTTCTCTTACTTTTTCACAAATACCATAACATTCAATTGTCAATCGTAGGCCGGTCCCACACGGCCTCACACCGGCCGTTCGCGCGGCGCATACATTTGCATATGATTTCATATCCACTGAACAAGGGAATAAAATTAGACGCACATGGCGAGCTTTTTTAAAACCCTTGTTTTTACTTTTTTTCGTATCTGTTTCGCTTTCTAACGGTCGGTTGTGTTTCAGTTTTTGTTTTGAGCACTAGTTTAGTAGTTTTTTTTAGTTTTGGGCACTTAGGTCAAAGTTTAGGCCAGGGTATCGATATCCCATAAATAGTTGTGGTAGGCCAAGCCTCCGACCATTCAGTATTTGTGTGTAATTTTTATATTCAGCTGCATACATAGTGAATGTTAAGAATCTCAGCACCTAAGAATAATGAATGATGGTACTGCTTCATTAATGTCCTTGAAAATAAAGCAAAAGCCTTATATAAATAGTTTAAATATTCAGGAATAATTATTAACATAAAATAGTTTAGTATTGCTGCTATCCGACGTTAGATGGCGCTCAACTTAATTTATTCATGAATATTCCATTTTTTTAAACATAATTGGGACAATATTAAAATATTACCCTGATTTTTTCTGTTAAATATTAGTGTGCAGTACATAGTTCAATAAAATTAGTTTGTTTCGGCCGTTTTCTCAGAGTAGTCAGATAGGAAACGCCGGCGGTACCTCAGGGCCTAAAAAGGACGCTTTGGCAGAATCAAAATATGATTAATATATTGAATCATATTAAAATTCATAAAATGGTCACAAACTGACAATGCATAATATGATCTGCGTACAATTCAAATCCCGCAATTCATCTGTTTGACAGTTTTTATCCAATGTCATTTAGCCAATGTCACGTTTTAGTTCTTGTATAATATTGATGAAATGAATTATAAATGCATGATGATGATATCCCCGTCCACTCCCCTTGAGTTTCAGTAAAGATGTGGCACTTTACTGAGATCTCACGCGGACTTCTTGAGAGAACTTGAAGCGAAGTTGCACTGTTTTGTTTCATTTGCCTACACTAATGCACGTTCACAAACACTTAATGGTTAATAATCCACCATTATTACACATTAATATTCGGCTAAACACAAATTTTGGAAAATTAAACAAACTACTGAACATGACGCTTCACTTTCCCGCTAGAGTTTTTAAGTATCTTTATGTCTATATTCTTAAGTGTTTTGTGTTGTAAAATAGAGTAAAAGTAGTATTTAGGTTAAGTTTTATGCCTATGTGCAATATTTTAAATATTCGTATGCCGCTTGTAGCGGTGGATGTGTCTTGAACATAACCCAAATTATCCAACTCTTTGTCTTTGTCTTTGCCAAGAAGTCCGAGTTACAAATTATGAACTGCTTTAATGAAGTCTAATGTCAAATATCTGCTGTCAAACAGATGAAATGCGGGATGTATGAATTGTACGCAGATCATATTATGATTCTGCCAAAGCGTCTATTTTAGGCCCCCTGACCTTGTTTTAAATCTATAAATAAATCAATTCCATTGTTTGAACATTTTGCATGCCGTAAGGTAATTTTATCGGGACTATTTATATAAAGTACATCATTGTCGTGTACAAGTGTTTGTACAAACCTACTTACAGAAATAAAATCATTTATAATTTATTATTTAATCACTGCTCTTTACGTTTATTGATAATTTTATAAATTGTACCCACAAATTGTTTCTACCTATCTCAAGTAGGTACTTAGTAAGTGCGGTGCTAGGCAAGTCTTTAGCATCATCCAATACTTTTACTTTATACGAGTATATAGAAAATAACGATTACGAAACCAACTAAAACTAACATGTAGGTACGTACTGTGTCATCAAATTAAAACTGCTTTATTCAAACTTGCAGCTAACTTCAACATGCACAAAACAATTGACACTTCTTCCGCATACCCATCTTCGTAACATTTCAAAGTAACCCGCATGTATCTCACGTCACTGTGACGTCACAGCGACGATCGCGTGTATTTAAACAAATACCGTACAAACACAATGTTTAACACTCGCGAGCTAATACAAGCAAATTTATTCGTCATACTACGCCACAGAATGAATAATTAATCTTGAGAAATTCTTATACGCTGCCATTGTTGAGCTTTGTACTGCTTGCGGTCTATGCCAGGCTTTCGATTGTGGCTATTAATTGTTTAGGAAAAATCGTTTAGAAAATTATAAGGGAGGCAGTAAAGAAGAGGGCAGGAGCAACACTAGCAACGTTTCAGTTTATTTTTATTTTTCATTATTAGTTCTATAATTAAGGTTTTAAACTGAGCCCTTTCTCTACAAACATAGATTAATTTCTAGATTGTTGTAATGTTTTCATGAAAAAGCTCGTTTCTTGGTGACCAGTTGACCAGATCGGAAACATCTAAGTAAGTACTGTTTTACATAACTGTGTCTAAAGAAAGATTACCAAAATAAACCATTTTGAAGTCCGACCCACACTTAATACTTTCGATAAAACCTTTGGCAGTACCTAAGTACTCCGGGTTACAACAGTATTTTCTCAATCGATCTAATCTACTCTTCCAATCAGCAAACTACCACTAAGAGTCCACAATGTCTAGTCATGGTGACCCCAGAAAAATCCCCGTCGTCGGTTCCCATCGATACTTCGACCGCAGCATATGGGCATTCCGTTTCCTCATGCATATTTATACTCTGTGGCGAGTTGGCGACCCCTCGGCTCGATAGCTCGGTAACGAACAGACAAACGAACTAACGTTAGCTTTTGTTGATACGCGTACGATACCGATATCTACCCGTGTGCTGCTGTGGTTGCGATCTTTGGGTTGGGATAGTGCCGCTGGCGAAATTTCTTGGCGAGATTCGGCTCGGTTTGTAAATGAAGGTAGAAATATCTTTGGCAAGTATTTAGGTAGCTATTTGATCTAGATGGAGTGGTTACAGGAATTAGAACAGTCAGCCGTACGAAGAAGGGAACGATTAGACTCTGCCAGAACATAATTTCGAAGCAGTAAGGGCTGTTTGCAAGTGTCATTACCAATGTGTGGTTGACTGAACAAGGCTGCCGAATGTCCTACTCCCAGAAACGAAAAGAGTAAAATGGATAGAGTATTTATTTTGTTCCACAATCTAAGAAAATAAACATATCGTGTAATGTGCCTTGTCGCCTGAAGATACAGGGGGCTTAACAATTGTATCTAATAATAGCAGTAGGTCGTCATATATTTTTAACAACAGACACAGATTTGTAGACAAAGCGAAGTCACTACTGAATGGAAAAACCTTGTAGTTGACACCAACTCGTATATGGGGCAATAGATCATTTACCGAAGCTAAAGATTATATCTGCAGCTTCCTTCAGGGAATAACCAACAATAACCAACCAATAGTTCGACTATGGTTACCTTACATATACCATACACGATAGTACTATAACATACACTATATTGTTTGGTACCATAGATCATATTTTCTAGTCTGTGTTTGGTTTGGTACCTTTGAACTTGTTTCCGTCATGTTGAATGGAATTAGCAAAGTTTGGCAATTTTGTCGATCTTTTCGAAATATAACTTTAAACTACTTGATAAGTTTTGAGATAATATTGTGGATGTGTCAACATTAAAACTTACCGACATTCTTCCTAAATAATAATAATAATAATCATTTTATTTCGAGTATCATAGACTCATAACTTAAATATTTATATACACTCAGTCACATTACATAATCAAATACATTGAATAATTAACATAAAATTAGAAAATTAATATTATATATTTTCTTTCAATACTTTAAAATTGTAATATTGTATCTACCTAATGCCAATAATTATCTACATATCCATTGAAATCTATAAAATTCTTGAACGTGGTGACGTGAGTATCGTTGAAACGAACCTTTATGCAGTATTTATTGAAATGCATGCTCTGGTGCAATATGGATTTAGTACAAACATACACGATAAAGAAATTAACTCCCACATGCAGGAAAACGCAAGAAAATAAAACACTACCTATTTATAAATGCAAAATACCGTCAAAAAAACGTTACCAAAAACCTATGGCGTACATAATAACCGTAATAGGTGGTGACCCATAAAGCATGGTATGGCGGCAAACACCAGTGATTATACGCCATTATGGTATTACGGAGTATAGTCGAGGTACCACGTCACGCTGTTTAATTACAGACTTTTGTTCTAACTAGGGCACCGGTGTAGCTGAAATGGGTTTTTATGAAACTGCGAGATACTTAGTTGACTTAGAAAAAGTTGTGGTTTTTCTAAGCAGTTAATCAAAAACCCATACGGTGGAGGTAACTTTGAATGGCTTAAATTAAGCCGTTCGAAAGGGTTACCCACACCGTATGGGTTACCAAAATTTAATTTAAGCCATTCATAAGGGTTACCCATATCGTATGGGTTTTTTTTAACCGCTTAGAAAAACCCTATCGAAAACCCTTTCAATGGGTAACCAAAATGGTCCCTGATTTCAACGCAGCCACTCACTCTATTCACTTGTGAGCCTCTTAATGAGAGTGGCTTCACAAGAATAGCAGCAAAGTTGGTAACGGGGCTGAACTCATAAAATTCAGGCCAAAACATTCAGCCTATTAATCAAACAAAACACTCTACTTAGTTCTAATTGGTATACAGATTTTACGCGTGGTCGTGTATTTACAAATTCGGGTAATGTTTCGGTAAAATAGTTTCAGTATTATGTTCATATTTAACTGGCCGCTATTAACATAATATCGGATGACGGTTTTCCGTGACGAAGCGGAATAATGTTGTAGTTTTTATTAATTAGGTGAACGGTTAACTGGGTAGTGGGGGATAAAGGTTTTGACGTTTAAATAGTATACTGTTTTGAGTTTATGAATAAAACTTTTTCCAAAAAAATAATAACCGACTACCAAACATAACACTACAAAGTGAAAAATAACTTTAATTTCGGAAGTCGGTGTCTTTGGATCTGTATTTGAGTTTTTGGCCACCGACTTCCGAAATTAAAGTTATTTTTCACTTTGTAGTGTTATGTTTGGTAGTCGGTTATTATTTTTTTGGAAACAGTTATTTATTTTTCACTTTTTAGTGGGTTAGTTTACAATTTATCTAAGTTACAATAGCCTAATGTTAACTGCTCATCACCTTTTACAAAATATTGCATTTCCTGATGCTGGGACGTTGATTGTTGAGGAGTTCTCCTGGTAAAAACCAGGAGAACTGCCACTCATCATTATGCATAGTGACGAGCATAAATTGCTTAATCGCAACCCGTTAAATAGGTACTCATTATTATTCCGGTGGCCATCTGTGGTCTCCATCATCAGTTCCACTTCACCAAATGGTGCTTTCGGAAAGCAAATGCACGAGTTACTATAAAAAATACCCAAATCGCTATAGGTTTGCATATAAAATTTGAGGGTTTTCTCGATTTCCATGGCATTTCCTCATCAGATTCTGATTTGGTGGCAATGGGACCACCTCGGGAGTATACCCTTTCAAACAAAAAAAGGATTTTCAAAATCGGTTCATAATTGACGGAGTAATCGCGTAACAAACACACAAAAAAAAAAACAAAAAGAACATACAGCCGAATTGAGAACCTCCTCCTTTTGGAAGTCGGTTAAAAAGAAATGTACGTACAGGTGCGTGTACATGTTTTACTACGTGTTGTTGGGGGTTTCCATCTGGAATTTCTCAGCCCGTAGCAGCCTGTAACAGTCTGTAGCAGCCCGGAGTCTGGGTGTATGTAATTGGGCCCGGGGTATTACATGGGACTCAAACATATCTGGGGAATTATGGGTTTACTATAGGTAGGTACACCTCTGCCGAACCCTTCGAGGAAACAAGGCGTTATATTATCTTACATTTTTACCCGACTGCTCCAGAAGGAGGGTGATGTTTTATTGATATTTCAAAGTTAAACTAAGATCTTATTTAGTAATTAATTTACTCTTTAAATGGAAAATAAATAGTGTTATTACTACGAGACTCAAAACACTTCAAAATGATGGCCTGTTAAACTAAGCTTTTAAGAAGTTCAAGAAATTACAAGAAAATCTCCCAAATTATATATTACGTAGACTAACACCACTGATTGTACAATGAATTTTTCATACAACGCTTAAAGGCTCCTGCAGACTGACGCGATATCACAGGTGCGACAAACGTTGCACCCGCGATATCGTGCCAGTCTGTACGAGCCTTAAAACAACACATTACTACTCAAAACAAATGCAAAACGATTTCATATGTAACACATTAGAGTACCCATTTATTAATAACATTTCCAATACAATCTATCTGAACATCAACGATACAAACGAAATATTCAAATAACATTCATGTAACACAAATAGCACTGCATTTAAATGGACACTCCTTGCACGAAGTACCCCGAGCGGGTCAGGAGCAGGTTGAAAACCCACAGGTTTTCCTACAGCAAGGCCGCTTGTCATCTGTCAGGAGTTAACGCTATATAAATATAAGCTTGATAGCTGTTAGTAGAGGTACTCGTATTGATAGTTTATTTATATGCTAATTGGAAATGTGAAAAGTGTTGGAAGTTGTGTGTCTTCGTGTTTGAGAAGATTTTATGGTAGAATCAGAATCAGTACTTTATTTGCTATGAATGTAGATACAGGTATAAGATGTTGTACATACATTAATGAGATTAGCTACAGTCTACCTTACGGCGTGCAAATTATTACTTAAATTAAAATATTAATACAAACAAAATAATGTCAACAAAACAAAACAGAAACTAAAATGAAGTCAATTAATAATAATATAGTCAGTTACATGTCATGGTCAAATTTGCAATTACAATCATAATCTGGACAAACTCATATCATTTAAAAAGTATTTTACTGAGTAAAACATTTGCCTAAAAGTAGTGCAGTTATCTTAGATTTAAAAATGTTAACTGAAAAATACTTAAAACCATGGGGTATTTCATTATAAATGACAGGTCCCATTGTCATAATACTTTTCCTTAACAGTGCTGTTTTGTAATTACCCGAATGTAGCACGGATAGGTACCTAGTGGCGTTTTATTAGCAATGGGTTTGACTTCCAGACTTCAGATCTCACACACACATCCTATCACGATTATGGAAGGAAAAATCACGCAACACTTAGATTTTATGTGGAATTAATGAACATTTTAAATCGTGATTCTCATTGTCACTGAAAATGTAATATCGTTATGTAATTCAGTCCATACTTTGTGTGTATGATAGATAAGTTACATAGGTATAGTAACAAATTCTTGCCAAGTATTATAATAATAGCCCATTAGCAAACTGATTTGGTATTTGAATACAGAGCAATATTTATTATAGAAGCATTTTCTATTTATTAATATCTTAAAACAAATAATTATAGTTAGCTGCGACGAGAAACGATTATTTTCGGTATCTAAAAACTGCCAACCCATGCTTGCTTCACCAACATTAAGGAGGTACATAAAGCCTTAGGTAATCAAAGTAATTTCCATGTTACTTTACAAATGTCATCTAATCCACAGAGTATCTGTTATCTTATCACATATAGTTTTATGGGGAATTTGATCGTAATTACTTTCATGTATATTAAGTAGGGACGTGATACGAATCTAAAGGGGAAGATAGAACTCCGTTTTATATTGTCGTGTCTTCTAATTCTTAGCAGATAATTAATAGGAATTATAGGCAATTTCACCATGGTGTATATCCCCCAATGCAATTCAAAGAATTGTCTAATTTCTGAATTTGTTGCAGGGTTGTAAAGAGCGCCATACAGTTTGTGTCAAGAAGTTTGGAAGCAACCTCTAGTTATGCGATCATACTGCGATCAGATCCAACGCCAGTACTTATTGCCCATCAAGTGTATTGGGATGACAATGTCCTCTATGGCTGTTAGTTTTGAAGTTAATTAACCTTTTATGGGACTCAACTGTATAGACTGAATTTTTGATTACTGAAAGACTTGGATGTAGCTAGTAGCGTGTGCTTTGTTTTTTTTTCTTTGCTTTCTTAGCTTTTACCAGTAAGATTGTACAACCTTTAATATTTTTCATTTATTTATTAAGGCAAACCAACTAAATACACACAAATACATACAAAGTACACATCATTTACAAATACAGTAACATTGCATGCATCTGTAAGCACACCATTTAATTAAGATCTCAGTATACAATAATAATTAATATAAAGATGGATAACAATGTAATTAGAACGAATATCAATAATCTTTAATACTTAAAATTAACTTGAATTAAATTAAATAAGATTGTATTTAATTAAATTGAATAATATAAAGCTGTCGCAGAATATCAAGCGATGAGTAGCCGTCAACCTCTAACGCGTTAACCTAGTAAAGGGGGTTCCTTTACCGATTCCATTATATCTAGGTCTCTAGTAGGTATCAGCACCATTAAACATTTCGTTCCAACCGTAAGTGCAGTGTAACTATCGCGGGTTATCATTGCGACAGGCGTCACATACCCTGCGCGCGCGCATAATTACGTCGGAAGGAAGTGCGTCCCCTGCGATCGAGCGATACATGCATTTGCATAGCATTTACATAAGTACCGGCTAAGCGCCCACAGCTTTTGATATTTTTAACCGACTGTCTTTTGAAACGGTTACGGTAAGCCATGAACTTATTTTGAACGGAAGAATTGTTGTAGGAATAACCCGTTCAAAACTGTTTTATGTTCCACAAACTTGTATTATTTAAAAGGCCTGCTGATTTATTTTTCATTCACTGCGAGAAGGATCATAGGTCTTGGAAACGGTAGTAATGTATGGAGCTGCTATTGCTTGTAACAGAACGACGTTCTGGAGTACAAAGTTATGTTAGTTAGTTTGATTGATTTGAATTACAAACTAAGTCATTTCTTTCTCATTAGTAGTGTTTCCAGTCTAGTTTTACACAAATGACTGGCTGTTAACTTGTAATTTAATCAAAATACTTCTAAGACTATCATTGACTGAAAATAGCTATAACAGACACTTAACATTCGCCCGCACGTTGCGTAGGCGCACGATGTCCAAGATGGCGGCGCTAGCATCATTCTCAGGACATCACACATGCCTTGAATTTGTTATTAACATGTGGGCTCCACCTTCGGAGTTTACCGTTTCATGTGACCACTTGAAATGTGTAGGTATGTGACTTTTGAGGTGTTATTAGACTGTGGAACCTGCCTTCCAAAACTGGTAAGCCTCTTGTGTAGCAATATTCTGCGATAGGCTGAGTTCGCTTGTCGGTGAACTAGATCACTGCAAGGTAATCTCTTCATCACGTAGCTTCACATATCTAGTATGGTCGTATTACGAAAACCTTAACCATACCTAGAAACTTTTCATATTAAACAACTGGCGACTTCAAAATGTGACGTTTTACATCGATTGTAATTATTGTTTATTGTGACAAAGTCCAAAAGTGATCAACGTTTTCGTAACGTGATAGGTAGGAGGTACGACCACGGTCAAACGTTATCTTCGGAAAAGCCATTCCCAGTCTAGGATAAATGTCTCAGCAAATAATAATACATAGATTAGTGACTAAGATACTGTAAAATGAGCCGAGTTGCGACATTACCCATATTGTTAAAATATTCATGTTCGATGTTTATTTAATTTGATTATTTTCTGGTAATTTGAAGTAACAGGTAAAGGAAACGCATCAAACCTGCGTACATTACCAAATTCAAAGGAAGAGGTTTTCCAGTGTTGCCACGCGTTATGCGTCCATTAGCTGTCTCAACACTGTTTGTGTCGTAAAACGCACGCGCATTAATATTGATGACTGTTGGCTAAATTATACATACGCTTATTTTTTGTTGATGCTAGTTTTTGCTTGATTTGAAATGCTGTTTTTAATTCTAACGTAGGATATCACCTTAAAATGTTTTTTTTATAACTATAACTCTCGCTTGAAAATGCTTAACAGAGTATACTTATAGAATGCCAAGCTGAGATATTTTGGATTATCAAGTGTTAAATCAAGAAAAGCAGAGATCATGAGGTTTAATAGTTAGTAAGCTCCTGAAGGAGTTAAGAAGTTATTTTAAAGGGATTCTATTCGCTCTCCACAAACGCGAGTATTTCCACGCCGTTTCCTTACAAAATTAACTGGTAGGTACTGCTAAATAACTATTGAAAATACCTACATATTTAATGACTGTAAACATATACACAGTCGTGCATTGTTCACATCGATTTGCGTGTGTCGCCATGCGTGAAATGAACGAAAATAACCACCCATACGCACACTACCACGTTCCCTGGGTATGTATGTACCCACTGTGTACTTATGTACGCCTATGTATAGTAGGTACTATTACATAGAGCTGTGACATTAATGCCTGGATTTTTTTAATGTTTCATCGCTAATTGTTTTTGATTTCTTAATTATTCGGACTAATTTACTTAACTATCAACAGATTGATAGGACGGCATATTTTTTATTTACAATCTTATGTTTTAATTTTAATGTTTACCCGCTATTAAATTGATACATAGGTTTCTACGTTCCCAGGGTGGCTTGTGAATGTCTTGATAATTATGTCAGTACCTAGTGGTTGGGCAAAGAATAACAACATTATAAGAGTTTTCAAATTGTTGTGACACTATTTTAGTGGAGGTGCAATATTTCTAAAATCTTTTCCAGTGCGCTAAGTCCACGTGAATCGCTCCGTAGCCCAGAACTATACTCGTCAACAATGAACAACGAACTGTATTTAACTACTGACCTCATAAGCTGATATAAATGTATGTACCTATCAGAAGCGCAGTGTCGTTTGTTGGTAAGTCGATGCGTGAAATGAGACGATGGCGGCGCACTGTCCTGCACCGTGTGGAGACGCTTTTATTATAGGGAATTACATGAAATTACTTAATATTATGACGCTGCTTCTGATTGTATCGGAATTTTATCGTTTATTTATGCCTGTAGCAGTTTTGGAAGAACTGCACTGTGTTTTTAGTTTTAGAAAATGAATACCCTATTTATCATATAGCCTGGCACATGATGTTTAGTTTTTATGGAAATCCCAGACAAATTGGGACACTAGAATATAACTCAGCTACTTTCTATGTGGTACGAGATACGTGACAATCGTTCCTCAACTTATTTCTCCCAAACATAGTTAACACCTGAAACGTCACCCTTTCAGTTCAAAAACCGACCAAAACAATGCAAATCAAACCTCTACTTTAAAAGCGGAATACGATTATTTTCCAGCTATACGTATAATATAAGTTTGTCAGTAATAAATCCGGGTGTTTCGGGGAATACAATTAAAACGATCCGGCCAATCCGTGCTGCATCGACGGCGAAATTATAAATTCCGTGGGAACGTCGGCAGGTGTCGCCGTAATCGCATGAAGCCTCCCGAATCATACCGAACCGACCTGCGCCAACTATACGCAAAGAATATTTAGGTATGCAGATGGGGCAACGATGTGTTGAATATGTTGTACAAGCCATTAGATAAATTAAATACCTAAATAACTGTGACATTTCTGTGCTGTATATTTGGATACTGCGTATACTGAATAGCTGCATTTGTGAAAATGGTTGTCAAGTCTCCCTGTTCATCATTGCAAGCAAATGCTACAGGACTTGCCACTGGGTTAGGTTAGGTCTTGTTTTTGCAAAGAACTCACTCTTGGAAGTTCTCTTCTGCAACAACTCTTTTCTCAGGCGTCAAACAGCCTTACTATTTGATGGTTTGAATGTTTTCAGCGCCGGTAAATTAGACAGACAGATCAGTCATCGCCACTTCACTCAATGATTGTCAAGGCCTCAAAAATCCCTTGGTTTTGCAGTTGCCTACTGGTGATGGTTACCATAATCTGTCCGTCTTTTGTTAAGGCGATACCAAAATAAATTTGGGATTTTTTGTAATCATTTATTTCACTATTACAGCATATATGGATTTAATTTTTGGATTAATAATATCCCCCTGGATATTATTAAAAATAAAAAAATTGCTTTCTTCTAGTTTCACCACTTTCTTAACTTTAAAGTGTAACTTTTATTAAAAATTGGTAAAACAAGCAATATTTTTTCATAATTAAATTTTTACCAACCTTGCAGTATTAAGTTTCGCAAAACATTTCACTTTCCGTAAAGGTAGAGTTTCGTCGACAATTTCCTACTTGATAAAATTATGAAATATAACTCTTAAGGGTTTTTTTTATAAAATTAAATTACATAACATTAGAAAAGTCACACGAAAGCTAGAATTGAAACTCCTCAATAACTTTTTGTTTTTTTTTTTAATGCAAGATGTTTATAAAAATATCCAGGGGGTCAGGGCCAAATAAATTAAGGCTGAGTAAGTAGCGGATGACCCCACCTATCCACCATTTTCGTATGTTCAACGTTCTGCCAAACACCCTGTATGTTTATTGACTATTTGATTAATACTCTAACTGAAGGAAAACGCAATTGGTTCAATTTCCTCGATAGAATTTAATTCCGAAAAAACCTCTACTTTAAAAAAAAAAATCTGTAATTCTCAAATCCTAAGTAATTTCATTGCAAATTTGCATTCAAATGTGCGTATTAGTTCATTCAAATTTAATTTATTTTTTAACCATTTTTATTTGGTTTGGCGCTCTTACGTTGTTTTATTTTGGTTCCAGCGCATTGTTGCGCTCTCTTTTTTCGCATGGGGAAGTATTTGACTCTGTCACTTTCTAGTTCGCTATGATTTATTTTCTACGTATCACCTTAATCTTAAACACAAAATGCCTTGCCCACCGACTGCCACATCTGTCACAAAGCACTCTCTGGTATGAGTACGTATAATTGTGGTTGCTCGACTATTTGCACACCGCGCCGTGAAATAACACGCCGGCGATAGCACGACCCGTCGCATACTATTGTTTTTGCTGCCTCACTATTATTATATGTTGGTACTCGCTGACAGGTACTTTTGTAGGTTTTCACCAGTATGTGTTGCCAGGAGAACATAGTGGATCATCACCAGTATGTGTTGCCAGGAGAACTTAGTGGATCATCACCAGTATGTGTTGCCAGGAGAACATAGTGGATCATCACCAGTATGTGTTGCCAGGAGAACATAGTGGATCATCACCAGTATGTGTTGCCAGGAGAACATAGTGGATCATCACCAGTATGTGTTGCCAGGAGAACTTAGTGGATCATCACCAGTATGTGTTGCCAGGAGAACTTAGTGGATCATCACCAGTATGTGTTGCCAGGAGAACATAGTGGATCTGGTTTGGTATTTGTATCAATACTGGATATTGATCACCACGTTTGGTTACCGAGGACTGAGAAGAGCTGAGGAGAGGAGATTTCCGGAGTCAAACATGCAGCTTGTTTATTATGTAATTAACTAATGTCATGAGATTTAATAACTAAAACTATAAATATTAGTTCATGGTGCGTGTTTCTATTAAAAACGACATGCATAAAAATGAGACGTAATTGTTTTTATTTGGCACATAATACATTATGTAAGCCACGCGTGCTAAAACGCAATAAAAGGTTGTGTTTTAATTTTTATAATTTTATGGCCTACGTACTTAACTAACAAATTTTGCTACAAATTGTCACAAGGGAAACACACTGCCGAACTTGAGCTGATCGTCGTCAAGGGCCCGTAGCGTTATGAGCCGTACCATTTAATTAATAAAAATACTTTCGTTCTAATTGCCAAAATCACTTACTAGCCAACCATATCGTTCTACCCTTGGGGTCACAATCAGATCGTGACACCACCCTGGTACGCCACTTCCGGTCTCCGCGGCCGCTGATTGGTCGGGCAAGTGACGTAACTTCCTGTCATATACAATGGGGTTATGACGATGAATTAGGTTCGATATTACTGTGGACATGGGAATTTGCCGGACATTTTATATAATGTAGTTGTGGCTAATTGGTATGTTTCGTGTTTCGTACTTGCCGCTCGTTGAAACTGTCTAAAATACTATTTTAGCCATTTTCAAGTAATTGCTAACACAAGGTAACTAGGTACCACAATAAACACTGACTACGTTTTTTTAAATCAGAGATCGTCTGTGATGAATTCTGAAACTACGTACTCACATAAAATAAACTTTAGACAATGTAGATTGTAGGTATCTGATTACTTTATGTAATATAATTTATCAATTTGCTCGAGAAAATGAAAAGCCTATTCTGAAACCGGTAAACACCTTTTTATTAAAACACTCAACAATCCCACTATAGTACAAAATCAGAAAAAAACAAGAACTTCGTACTCCAGCACACAACATGGCCACATTTACAGATTCCCCGGCTCACTTGGCATCACACAAAAACAGTGCAGCACGATCGAGTTATTCTACTATTTCTCAAAATCATAACGCATGGCGAATTAGACTACACTGTTACAATTTTTTCCAGCGTTTGTCTTGCCTGTTTCGCTTGTAAATAGTCTGGCCATAAATACTGTTACATAGAAATTATTCTTATATTCAACTCTTTAATTATTTTGAATTTGGAACGCGTTTATTATGTCAAAAACTACTTTAAATTTCCCGCCATTCCACATATTTTTTTCGTGTTTATTATCAAATTACAATACGGAATGGGGTGTTAAAGAAAAGTGCAGTGATTGTCAAAGACAAAGACAAAGTGGGTATGGAGCCGTTGGTCATTTTCAAGACACTTCAAAAGCTTTGGTATCAGCCGTATGTTCGTATATCGTACTATCGACGGATATACCAACACTTCCTCTGTTGAAGACCATAAAAGATCGGGACAGCTGCGTGCTGTTAGAACTACAAAGGCTGTTTTTATTTTAAGAAGAAAAGTTTTATACTAAAAGTAAATACTTATAGAAGTTTAATAGTTTACAAGATACAAAGAGTAAGAGAAAAGAGGGGCAAAGAGGAAAAATATTAAGGTTTAGCTAATCTAAAAGTTACCTAAAGATTTTATACTAGAGGTAGTATTTTGAAAAGATATAAATATAAATCTGTATAGCCAAAAGGATTATTATTTAATAGTGTAGCACGTCCCGCACACTAACATTGGAGTTAAAGAGATCTCAAGAGTTAAGAGAACTCAAGAGTCTTAAAGAGAGTTAAAGAGTTACACAAGGGCTTATTTACCGAGTTGTGCACTGTTAATGCTGTTAAAGCCATAATTCGCCGAAACCCCATTAGCAAATGAAAATTTCCGTTAGGACTCTGTCGCGTATGATAAAACAAGACCTGAAGCTCAGGGCTTATCGTCGATACGGACATGCCCTAAATCAATCCATAAAGTTGAAGAGAGTGGATTGACCAAAACGCCTTCTGTCCCGATACGCAGGTGAAAGGCATACAAAATATCCTCTTTACTGATGAAACATTTTTCACGATTGGGGAGCACTACAACAAGCAAAATAACAAAGTGTACGCTCACAGTTCTAAAGAAGCCGCCCAAGTGGTCGGAAAGGTACAACGTGGTCATTATGCTGCGTCAGTAATGGTTTGGTGGGGAGTGTCTTATCAAGGAGTCACAGAGCTTCATTTTTGTGAAAAAGGACTGAAGACTTCAGCCAAAGTATATCAAGAGACCGTCTTGGATCATGTTGTGGAACCTCTCAGCAATACACTTTTTCAAAATGTACCGTGGAATTTCCAGCAGGACTTTGCGGCACCTGGTCACAAGGCATGAACTATCCAAGCCTGACTCAAAACCTACGTTCCGGACTTCATAAAGCCAACCAAGTTACCAGCAATGTCCTTGGAATCCTTCTTGACCTTGATAAAATTAAGCCACAAATCTGGGAAGAGAGATGCTTCCCTGTAACTACGTTGTTGTTGTTTCAGCCGATATACGTAAAGCCCTAATCCCTCAATCAAGGCTTTTTATAAATTGGACGTCCTGTCCTGTCAGGGACTTTACATTGGTAACAAGGTGTTATAAATGCCAACAATATGGTCATGCAGCAAAAACTTGCCGTGAGATCGTTACTACGTGTGGTCACTGTGGTGACGCAGGCCATTCGATGTCCGGATGCGCGAAAAAAGCCGACATACCGAAATGTGCAACTTGCTCACGCTTTAATAAGCCTAGTGATCACAAAACGGGAGACGCTGAATGCCCCGCTAGGAAAATAGCAGAATACCGATATATTAACTCCATCGATTATGAGGGCTAGGTGCGTCATGCACAAGGCCAGACTTCTATATCGCTTGTTGCTGACTCAACAATATACCTGACCACTTGGCTGTCCTACTGACCATCGATGTGTCGCTGTTTAAGCACATTAGCCGACTACTTCAAAAATGTAATGAACCTTGAAGGTGATTTATGCAATATTTGTTTCAACCTAGTTAATAAAACTGTAGTCGCAATTATAATCGTGTAACTAAGTGCTATCAACAATTTTCCGTAAATAATATAGAAATGATCTACAAGTTTAAGAACTTAATTATTAGTGTTTGTTTGAGACTTCAATTATTAGTGTTTAAGTAAATTATAAATAATAAATTAAAATTAACTAACATGTCACTATTCTTAAGATTTATGTTAAATATCGTTAAGAAATCGGTTATCCTAATAGTAATTGTAAGAACTCATGCCGCCTGTGATACAGGTTTATCCTAGTACAGGCATCATACTTTGTAATACCTACATTAATTCTTAGACTTTTACTGTATTTTACCCATTTTTAATTTTTAATAATTTTTTATTATTTATTTATTTTATTTATACGAGCTGAAGACTGGCCCTCGTGTAGCCCAGATCTGAACCCCTTAGACTACAAATTATGGTCAGATTTAGACGACATGGCCTGCTCTAAACGACACGCTGACATTGTGTCTTTTAAGAAATCTCTGGAGCACGCAGTGGCTAAATTTCCGTTGGAAACAGTGCGTTAATCAATAGATTCGTGGTAAGACAGATTAAAGGCCTGTATCAATGCCAAAGGTGGCCATTACGAATAGAATTATTTTTATTTTTTGCTGAGACTTCAATAAATATATACATATAAGTTTTATTAAGATTACATAACATTTGCAACGTTTTAATTTCCGCCGTGTGTATGGTGTCGCTCTACTTAAAGATGTTTCAGCCGATGTCATGTTGTATAGATAGCTATTCATCGTGTACACAAATATATGAGAGGCGGGAAAACAGTAAGAAATAGTTGTCATAATACCTAACTACAGAATTTTTATGGTCATACAATTAGAAGTGCTTAAATAATTTTCAATGTTTCAATAATTCATGGTTGTTTTCAGTGTTAGCACACTGCTTGGGATATTAACTTGCAAACAATAAAAATACCAATAAACGTTTTGACAACCAGTCTTACCAAGGGGTATCGTGTTAACGTACGACGCGTGCAGACATAAAAAAAAAAAATATATATATATACAAGTTCACTTTAAGCTAATTCCGTTTTTTCATTAAGCTTAGATTTCTTGTGAAATAAGTACCTACCTTCACGCACAATTATGGGGCCCAGAGATATATTCTGAAAATCTATCTATTTAAACAAAATGTGGCCTCCTTACACGATGGCTATTAGATATATTATATTGTTTTAAGTAGGGTACGGTAAATAAAAGTGGTGATTTATGAAATATATTTTAAGTTTTAACCCTAAAAAAAAAGGTAAATTATGTCGGTACCTAGTTAGTAAATAATAAATAAATAAGCCTTTATTCCTTCAATATCTTACTTATTAGATTACACTTTATAATATAAATGTTATAGTATGTGGCTTAGTAGTTTGCTTACATCTAGTTGTTAGTATTATTAGTTTGAAGTTTCAAGATTTAGGTTTGAAATATGGACCCCATCATGGGTGAAGGCCTTCTCTAGCATTTTCTATTTAGTTCGTTCTTTTCCTATGTCCATCCATCCTTTGCCTGCTATTCGGGTGATATCGTCGATCCATCGTTGGTTAGCTCTACCAACTTTCCTCTTTCCTTCTGGTCCTTTCCATTTTGGTTTGATTTTTATAATCCATCTATTGTCTGGTAGACGGGTAACATGACCAGCCCACAGCCAATCCATTTTTAATGCATGTTTTAACGCATCAGTTACTTTCGTCTTGTTTCTAATAATTTAGTTTCAAATTGTATGGACTTTTGTTTTCCATTCCCTGTCACAGGTTCTCAGCATGGATTTAGTTTTGTTAAGGTCGACCCACGTTTAGCTGCCACATGTGACACAAGGTATAACACAAGTGTCCATTACTATTCCCTACATATTAAAGTTGTAATCTCCTTTAAGAATTGTTTTGCAATCAAACTTTTTCCAAGTAATATTTATAGGTACGTCTTTTTATTTCTTCTTCATTGGATATTTTTGAGAATGACACTTGTTTCCCTAGATAGATGTAATTATCTACATATTCTAACTCTTGATCCCTTGCTTTGATCGGCCTCTTGTAACAGTTTGTTATTGTATTATTTTGGTTTTACCTATCTTAAAAGAAACAACATTTTTATGTCGTTAAAGGATCGAACTAAACTGAGAAACATAAAGCATTTATTTCAAACTTCTCTAGCAGGTAAAATACTTACACATCTCAGCGGGAAGAAACAGGTGAAGTTTAGCGCGCAAGTAAAATGAGTAAGTTAAGTTGTGTTTAAGTAAGCACACGGCACCGAGTCGGATCACTCGCTCTAAGTAGAATTTACGACGGTACTTACATATGAGTAACTCTGAATAGCGTTGTTTTTCTCCAAGATTTTCTTTAAAATTGTAAACGTTTTCTTTCTTAAATGTTATTTGAGAAAAAAAAAAATCGGGATTATCATACCTAAGTTTAGTGATGAATTACAAATTAATAATGAATTAAAATGTCATTATATCAATAATAAATCGCGACGATTTAATGCATAATGAAAACAAATGTTATTGGTGTACGACCGCACAATATCAATGATTAATTACATTCCAACGTTGTTGTGTGATAATAACGATGAAAGTATTCTAATAATCCAATTCAACGCAACTAAAGTATAACTAAATAAATGCTTACACAAATAGTGCTTGCTTCGTGTAATTTGTATATATATCAGTCTATCATGATGATAAATGATACTAATCGACCATTTAGAATAATTACCGAGTATGAATGAAAGGCTAAGCATGCAACTGTGGGAACATCAGCACTAGCACCAATGAAAAAGCTGTTAAAACTTCAAACAATGATAATGTGCCTCATGTATTATTTATGGAACTCCGCATTAATGAACCAAGGTCATTTGAATTCATTTCCTTCGGTAATACAGACGTACGCTTTCACACTAACATCGTTACGTAATCGTAGTAACGTGTTTCATTTAATAAAATTGTTTATTTTACGTATCTACCATTACTGTTCCACTCGACTTTTATGCGAACCATAACAGTTCTGCTACTCGATAGTAGATGGCGTTAGCGGTATCAAAATTAGAATGAGGAAGTTCGGCACTTCGGCGCTCGTTTTTACGCCAAACACGTAAAGCGGCTCGTAGACGATATAATAAAAGTTTGTTTCGTGTTTATTTTAGGCCGGCGCTTGTCTGGCGGGCAGACTTATAACAGTTTTAAATTTAAATAATTATAATGCATTCGTTTATATTGTGAATGAATCGGCACGGGAGTGTTCGCGAGACGGGTTTATGTTTATTTGGGTGTCGTCGCATATTACGATCGATTATTTTGTTATAAACTTGAAATGTTTTGTAAACTGCTTTTGAGTTCTCTTTTTAGGTTTTATTCATGCCCCGTAAAAACATGGAAGATCATTATATTTCAATAAATGCCGTAGTAATACTAAAACCTCTTTCAAAACTGATGACTTAATACTGTAGATTGAGTGGTGACTACTACGATAAGATTATTTAAACTACTTTTCAACTCAAGTTTTTATTTATACATGTGTAAGTATAATTATTTATTATATTTTCTTGGATTTAAAGACAGTAAAATAGTTATGACTGTTGACTTATATACTTATATTTTACCTTTACCTACGTCGTTCGTATGGAAACCGTAGTTGCCTTCAATACCACATAAACCTTTGAATTTACCTAGTAGATACCTATGTTCTCTGATTGCACCTAGCTACCATAATAACTGCCTGATATTTAACTTTACATAATTCTTTTTTGTACAATAATAGCTTTATTAACGTGGCAGTGATCCGTGAAATCCCTCCAGTCTTCAAGCCCGGGATCAATTAGAACTGACAAAACAATCTGCGGATCCCAAAATTTTATTAAGAACAAATTAATTATCGAGCTGCTTATAAATGACTAAATTAATTGTATAACTTGTTCCATTATGGCTTATTTACATGGGATGGGTTTTAATTGATAATAATAGCCCAGGTTGTCCATATACCAAGTTGGTTACTGTCAAGGTACCTAAGTAGACAGGTTTCAAAATAACGTTGTTGGGAAAACATTCACAAAAACACGACTAAAGATTCAGGAAACCAAAACGAAACTTTTGGTAACTTTTGCCAGTCATTTAATTCAGGTTTAAGTTAGTGGAACAAAACAACATTATTTACACCTCGGACTTGTTCAAACGAAACTTCCTAATTTCCATTTTACTCTACATCAAAAGGAAAACTCGCTACAGGTCGGTGTTCTCACAATCTGGAACCAAAACTCTGTCGTTAAAAATAAAGTATTAACAGCCCTCAGAAAGACAGTGGATTCATATCTTGCATGACAAACGCTATCAACCGGGTACCTACATTCATGCTACGAGCATTTCCCGTACACACACACATCCTACCTAACAACACACACACAAATCTAAACACACACACCGTGGAAACTCGAACTTACGTGTGTAATTTCCCATCTCTATAGTGTTCAGTTTTCCTTTGTGTGAGTCATCTTCTTTCTCTGTTTCTCCTATTTATCTGACTCTTTCTCCGTCTATAGCTATGTTGCCCCGTGTTCGCCGGTCCATTATTGTATGTTTAGTCTTTGCTTTTTGTAAATATTTATTACTTGTATCTGATTTACGTAGTTCTAAATGATTGGTTGGTGTTACAGTTTTATTGATTGAGATTGTTATTACGATGTTTAGTTTCGAGTTTGTAAATGTAAATGATGCTATGAATGTTGTACGGGTTTCTGAAGTTAGGATGTTAGAAGACGTATGTGTTATAAGAAAGATTTTATCTATTCAACCTATCTAGTAAACTTAGAATGTATTTTTTGTTACGTTGAGTTTTTTCCTGTAAAGGAAAATTGTGCCAGAAATAACTTAACAATCTAATTGCTATTTTCTGTACTTAACCTTTAGAACAAACGTTATCAATATGCAATTAATTAATTAAAACCAGCCAACAATTAATTCGTTGATAAGCTGCAATTATGACAATTTCCATTTATCAATAGTTTATTCATAAATAACTTGAACAATTATGACCAATAAATATCAGTGTGTGATCAGATAATTGAACATTTATCAAGCCACCAATCAGACTGTTAACGTAGATGTATTCAATGAGCTGATGTTAAAATAATGTTGAATTTATTAAAATTAATTATCTGTTTGTTGTTTTTCAACAGATTTATATGTAAAAATACTCTTTACCGGGTACGTAAGATAATTTTTGCGAGTTTTCCAATTATATGCATACTCGTAGTTACTTATTTACATTCAAAGTTATATTACTTATTTACTATTATTCATAGTTACTTAAGCATAGTGCATCATAATGCACTATGCTTAAGTAACACTTAGATTAATAGTAATTAAGAAAAACGCTATAATTTATTCTGTTTACATTGTAATGTTCAAACTTAAACTTATCGTCAACAAAGCTTACAATGGGTATAATTATCTTATTAATGTAACCAACACTAATAAAATCATTACCCATTGAAGAACCAGATCACCCAACGAAACTGAATCAGAAACCCGGCAGAATGAGACATAGAATTGTAAAAGGACCCATATTAGTGACACCTATTACAGAAAAAGCAGAAACCGTGTTCGGCTCGAAACGACCTATCTTGAATGACCAATCATACAGAATAGATTCACTTCCATACACTTAGTAGCGCTAAGTCTGATCTAGGGAGGGGGGAGGGGGGCCAGTGGGCGGCGCCGCGCATGCGTCTGGTTGCCAAGACGACGGCACGTAGCCACTCGCATGTGTGCGTGTGGCCTGTACGGACGCTCTCGTAGCGACTAGCGACGGATCGTATTTAATAATAGCTAAACAAGTAGAATTTCTATATTTGATTTTTTCAGTTCAGTTTTGTCGATGTGCCTTTTTAAGCCTGGAGTAAGTTTAGTCGCTAGTTCAGTTTAGTCGCTAGTTCAGTTTAGTCGCTAGTTCAGTTTAGTCGCTAGTTCAGTTTAGTCGCTAGTTCAGATTTAGTTCGTATCTCTAAGGCTTAGTGTTTCAGGTTTTATTTTTGGGAGGTTATTGTCCCCGGGTCATTTGGATTTGCTATGAAAATTGCTCATTCGTATTGAAGGAAGAGAACTTCTTTAGTAGTGTTATTGTAGAGGCTATTCTTCGTTTTATTCATGATATCTTAGTAATACTTACCAATTAAACTCATACTTACACCAGAAAAACATTCTTAACGCATTTCGTAAACATCCCGTGACGTCACCAGCTTTTCATTTTATCGCGAACGCATCATACCGTCGTACTCCCGTGTACCGCATTCCACGCACACAGCGCCACGCCGCGCGGCGGTGTTCGGGTGTCACGTCGCACGCACACACGCACGCGCCTTCCCCGCCCCGCACTACCTACTATATCTACAACTATGTTTGTACTTCCAACACTCTTTACTTCTACTTGAAAACTCCTTCGAGACCTGAAAAGGAATTTTACAAGGGCGCCTTTTTCTTTTGAACTCGAACCTTTGGCTGTAAAACGGGGGCTCTTAACCGTTATAAAGGGATGTATTGATAGTTAGTGGTTCCTTTGTAGTTGGCATCTCGCGGGACGCTCCCGTAATCGTAAAGATAAAAAATCCATATAGTTGGTATATAGCTTAAGTGCGCACTTTATTTAAAGTGCCTGCTTTTGGTGCGAAGTTTTTGCTTGAATATTTTATGTATGACAGTCATTAGGCGGAATGTTAGGTATAACGGCAGCCTTGACCCAGTCTGTGTCTTTATATTCCGGAAAATCTGGTTCCATTATTCAAAATGGAGCCACTTTTCAATATTAGGTAGGTGCTATGAATAGTTTTTTACTTATGATACAAACGGTGTCTTAGATTATCTAGGTATGCAGATTTTAGAGTGCGAAGGCTGTCGAGTCCATAATCTTTATTCACGGAAATTGCCAGAAATGTAAAGACAGAGAGCATGATAGAATTTCAAATGTAAATGTAAACGATATAAACGATATAGCATGACATGAAGTCATTGCCATCGAGACGGCCAACTGTCAGCAAAATAAAAAAACACACAGCTACGAGCATAATTGTAGACAAGAATATTTTCCCACCAAACGACCGTAGCGACGATCCTCATTTATTTTTGCTCTCGCGTAAGTAGGTGGGTATGTCATTTATCTATGTCTGATAAAGGAGCCATCAGCAAAAACTGATAGCACCTTTTAAGTAGTTTGGTCCCATCTGTAAAAAACATGTCCAAAAATTCTCAAATTTAATAAACCTTAGGGAGTCAAATAAGAACGGTTGAAGTTCAGGGTCAGATTGATTTACTTATTCTGAAAAGTTCAGTAATACGCTTAAGTTTTTAGCAGTCCATAACTTCATCATTAGCGATTCTCCAATACTAAAATAACCGTAATATCGATTTAAGAAAGTTTACGTACGGCAGTTCTCGTGGAGTCAGGTGCTAATCCGACTCGAAATACGCGAAAACTTCCTTCGTCAAAAACAGCAAACTTATTCCGGAAGGTTTCAGCAAAATTATCGATTCAGGAACCACATTACAGCCACTGAAGGTCATGGCCATTGCCCTTCTGCACAAAACGAGACCAGTTGTCACTATGGAGCCAAACAGAGAACCGCTAGAATCATCTAAAAAAATCGATCCAGTTTCCAAAGATTCCTGCAAAAAATCGATTCAGGAACCAAATAAGAGGCACTGAAGGTCATGGCCCCATCGATCCGGCGTAGAAAGTGAGACTGGCTGCCACTACTAACACCGTCCCGTTGGCTATGCAGCCTGAATTAATCGCGCATATATTTGAATACATTTGGAGCGGCGCAGTTCGGGCCGCGGTGTCGTCGGCCCCTTAAGTTTTAGCGATTTTGTTTCGGGACTGTATTAGTGTGGGTGCTTCGCGGAATTGGAGCCACAGTTGTCATCAGTTCATCAGTTTGGGGTTGACAAGGTAAAGTTGGAGGTCTGGCTGGTTGCCTCGGCCGGTGTATCTACGCTTAGTCGGCAAATGATTAGAAATGAAAGGATCTGAAGAACACTGGAGTTGTTTATACAACAGTAAGAATATTAACATCACGACGATGGTCATAGACATCATTGCTAGGTTCAATTTTGTCCGTACTTTTAAGCCTGCGTTGTTTTGCAGCTGCGAACTAACTCAGCAAGTCCCTGAATATTTTAATTTTGACCTTGCCCTTCTGGAGTAAGCAGTATTCACGCTCAAGCGTTATTTGGGTATGTTACATGATTAGATTTGATAATATATCTTATGGTAGAAATTTTTTCGATATTTTACGAGTAAACTAACACAATGCTGACAAATGTTGGTATGGTGAGCTTAAGCTAGGTGCGGAACTCCTGATTGATGAGTCTCTTAAAATGTAGGTACTGGCACAAGTGGTAACCGGCAAAGTGTAGAATACCTGTTCTCGTGGATGCTTGCTACGACACAAGGACCGCCTACTGCAATCGCTAATCCATTCGACTATTAGTGTAGTGTCAGTCCCACAAGCTGATCTTGTAAGTTCCTTGGTATTCTATAGCTGGCCATTTCTAATAGAGTTATTAGAAATTCTTTGGAGTGAAAGCTATTTTATGCTAGTAATATTGATTAATAATGCACCCATACTTATTGTTCAGAACATTAAAGAAAAACAATTTTTACAACATTACCGGTTACAACAATTTCAACAAGTCGTAAAATAAAAGCGTCGCCGTCTCAAGGTCCAATATTTGGTCACGTTAAAGCTCCACAATTAGTTTAGTAACACTAACTATATTAGTTGTAGCGGTGACAGCCGTCCGACAATGTTATAGTTTAGAATTAGCTCGGACTTTACAATTAGTTCGGCTGGATCTGTTCTTATTTTAGGTGCGTGTAGATAAACAGTGTCGTTA
The DNA here is from genome assembly GCA_948098905.1 of Tiliacea aurago. NCBI lineage: Eukaryota > Metazoa > Arthropoda > Insecta > Lepidoptera > Noctuidae > Tiliacea > Tiliacea aurago. The sequence continues at coordinate 986,420 of OX402580.1, read as the reverse complement.
AACGTTTATCATGAACGGTAAGTAACATACAGATTCCCCTTCTTTCTTTTTCTCTCATATTTTGTCAGTGTCAGCAAAAATATCTCAGTTAGTAGAATCCGTAGTAACTACCTACAATCAACGTTCACAGATGCACTAATACTTTAACTTATTAATTTTCATTATAATATATCTATTACTGTATTTCAGCACCTTAAACCGTTGGTCCCGGCTGTAATTTTTTGATCTTTGACAGTTGTCAGGTCGTCAGAAACCTGATAGTCTGACAAGCAGTCTTACCAAGGGGTATCGTGTTACCCAGTAACTGGGTTGTGGAGGTCAGATAGGCAGTTCATCATCATCATCATCATTTCAGGTGAAAGACGTCCACTGCTGGACATAGGGCTCTCCAAAAGGGGAGGGGGGGGGTTGATAGGCAGTTACTCCATGTAAAATACTGCTATTCGGTTAGACCGGAAACTGGCAGATGATGATGTATTGTATTTCAGCACCTTCATATATAATATTATGCTGGTCTGTTAGATTGAATAACACCGTCTATCCATCTGCATGTACGAGTATACAATCATTTTACTCAACTTTTCTTTATTAAAGTTTTTATACAAATTTTTATTACTAAGTATAATATTTTATTTTAAAAGTAAATATAATTATGCAGTTGCGCAAAACAATAATAATAATAATAAAACACTTTATTTCGGGTGGCATAGACCCATATAAACCTTAACCAAGCATATTATAAGTATATGTAGCCAAGCATATTATAAGTTGGGGGATTACATTGCTGACAAAAATGCTTGGCTTAACGCTGGTCCTGCTCCACAAGGGCGCATAAACTAATTGAATAGCATTCAAATCTATAGTTGGAGCGGCTAAAGATTGTAAATACTATCTATATATATATAGTATAATCTTTTTATTGTATAAATTCAATCTATTAGTATTGTATAATTGCATAGCACATGTGTGAGCACTATGTACCTACCATTTTCTGAGTACGTCTTTTATTGACTTGAATGTGCCATGGCGGCTGAGAGTGTCATGCTCACTAAAATGTCTAGCTGATGGTGGCGTAAGTGTTGATTCATTAAGTTCCCTTCAAAATGGTTGAGCTGAATGGTGCTGATCCATGCGTCATGTTCGTGAACGGGCGCCGTCAGTAGGGACTGGTCATTTCTTAGCTGCCACGGCTTATTTTAACTTAGTATTTTAGTTGTTTTTTATTTGTTTATTACGGACGCTTTTAACGTGCACGTCTTTCTACATTGTTCTCACATGTATAATTTCAACATAAATTATGTAACCAATACTATGTAACAATATTTTAATTTAAAAGAGTGTCCGTGGAGTTTCTTGCCCGTTCTTCTCCATAGGAACCTACTACGCTTTGGAATGGGCAACTAGCTTCATCTGACTGACTGACCCCTTGACAATTCAAAAGTGCCTATAATAGGTTTATTTGAAATAAATGCTTTGAGTTTGAGTTTGAGTTTGAGTTTAACCTAATATACATTTTTATTTGCTATGACTCGCTACACCCACACAAGACATGACCCACTGCTTCTGAAAGGGATAGTCAAATCGTACAGCTATTGCGTTCAGAATGCCGTTGTTGCTACCCCGTATGGGCCAGCAGGGAAGCTGCTTTTTTGCGCATGATGGCCTGGAAACCATCAGTGCGCGCTTCAGCGAACATCCCAGACGCGCTGCACCGCCACGGCAGACCCAACAACATCCTGAACGCGTTATTGTACTGAGTGCGCAGGGCTCTGTAGGCTCGCTGCGTATATCTCACCCACAGGCCGCTTGAGTAGAAGGACTAACAAAGTAATTTCTAGTTTCAAAACAATGCCGTTTTATTACTAGAGATTATAATAATATTATGTATCATAAAATAATATAAACGCACGCGGTTCGGCTGTGGAATTCACTTCCACTTGACATTAGGGACAAGAGTGAAAGAACACTGTCTTTCCTCTTCGTCATAGTTGCATATTATGTATTTATTATTTTATGCTTATATATATTTTAGTGATATTTCTTTTAGAAGTATGTATGTAAGTATATTCTCTTATTGTATGTTTATATTTAAATTAGTGATTAGTATAGTAAAATATTGGCAAGTTTTTATTTTGATTTTATGTATTTTGTTTTTCTTCTACTCTTACACACGTTGCATCTCTTTATCGACTTTCCTGTCGCAGGTATGCTGGAAGAGATTTCTTTAGAAATAAGCATCACCTTTCTTCGTATTTTTCTGTTCCTTTTTTCTTGTTTGTACACATGTGTGTACATAAACTATTAAATAATTTAAAAAAATAAGGACCATAAAAGTAATTTGATGATGAGGAAACCCTTTCTTAAGTATAAAGCTAAGACAAACAAATGCGTTCGACTAAAGGTTATAATTGCAGAAAAGTATGTACTTATCTGCAATTTTGTCAGATTCTCCTTCAGTTTAATTAATTTCTTATCTGAACAACATTTACCTAAAATGATGCATTTCCAGAAACTACTCTTCAAATATATATTTTAGAGTCAGCAGTAAGCCCATTCTTTGTTACCCTTTCTTAATAGAACACCATCTCCACATCACTGAACCGCCATAACACCACAACCTGGAAATCAAAAAAAGATTGCTTTTAATAAAACAGCGGGAGGCAATTTACCCATGTCCGGTGAGAAAGGGGTTATTGTAGCTCCTAAGGCATCCGTCGAATACGTAATGTGGATGGAAAGTCGAGCGATTGTCACAAGAGGCCTATTACTATGCCAGCGACGTCACACACCAGCAGATGTCCTGCACACACCCGTCCGACATTAGTGAACGTACAGTGACGGGCACAGGGGACACGGAAAAAAGTAACTATATTATGTAAATTAGTTTGGAGTTGTGTTTTGAAGTAAATTACCGTGTTAGTGGGTTTTGTGGTGTTAAAGTGGTGTCTGTCCTAAGAGAAGTGAGATGACCTTTCTTAAACAAACTATAGTTTACCGAAGTTGTTAAATAGATATATTGTTAGACCATTGATTTAGAGCGATTGAGTCACTTCGTCTAAGGACGTTTACATATCGTGTTATACCATAATAATAAATCTTACAGCAAAGATATAAATAGGTCTAGATAGACAGTCAAAGCTGTGAACTTGTCGAAACAAATTGCGACCAACTGTTGGCCGCAAAATGCACGCACACTGGAATTACACAATGACAGCATAATGACGTCCCACATGTGTAAGACGTAGCTGTCACGCACACCAGCCTAGCAAAGTTGGCCTGTTTATTATAGTTCATTTGCAGCGCCACACTCTCGTCTCTCTCTCTTTTGTATCTAGAAATATAAACAATAATTATTTATTGTCTAAAGAAGGCTTTCTCACTCTTTTTACTAAACATTGGATTGAAAAACCTCATAATTTCAGCCGAAAGTCGTCCACTGCTGGACATAGGCCTCCCCTAAAAAAAGGGGGCGATTTGCCATAATCCTGAACCTAATGACATCTTATTATTTGAAATATAAGCCATGCGTTTTGCTGTTCAAAACTTAATGTTCTCAAAAATCTGCCATAAACCATAATTTTCCGAGACCTGAAAAGCGTTGACAATGCGGTATTTTCCTCAGAAGGGTCTGATTACCAGTTTCAACAAAGAAACCTAGGTAGGTGACGTTTACGAGGTAACAAAACGTTTGAATAGATTCCACACCAGGGTTTAATAGTGTTTGGTTGTGGCAATAATGTAATAGCTTGAAAACCAAGTACCAAACAAAGGTTGCAAGACTAAGAAAGCCTTTAATGAGTCATTTCGCTCAGTTAGTTCTTCCATTTAGTGATGGAAATGTTTATTATTATTTGTATGTTTTTGTTTCGTTTACAACTTGAAAGAGATGATCTTAAAACTTACCGAAACTGTCAACTGTTGTTTTCAGTGCTTTTGTGTATTTTTTAAGAATGCCTCCTTCATTAGATTAGATTATATTCGATTTGTATTTTGTTGTCTGTTTCAGTTTAACAATTTATACGATTAGTATTAGGTTTTAATTTGCCAATTCCTACTGAGTTATCTATTTCAATATTGAAAAGACAATCCAAACAACTTTATTCAACTCCTCTTCAACATTACCTTCGCCATTTGGCGCCAAAGTGTATACACGCACAGCGTTATGGGCGGCCATTTTCGCAGCCTACTTACGTGCCGAACAGCCGAACTGTTCCGACGGCTATCGATGTTATCTCCTGATATTGCCTTTTTAGCCGCCACCCCGTTAGCCTCGCGCCATTACCATGGATTAAAGCGGCTGCTACACTGAAAGCAAGTTTTCGACAACTGTCAGGGGTACGGAGTAACAGATAGAAGTTCATTTAGGGCAGATCTTGGGTCTAGGTTTCAAGTGCCTTCTAATTTCCTTAGGTGAGGTGATATTTATTCTGAAAGGAAAATAAGAAAGTTCAGCACAGGTATTTTACTTTCAGCCGATGAATTATATCAGGACATGAATACGTAGAACTTGTACTAACAGATTCTAAAACTGTGTATTGAACACTTCAAAAATTGTTTTGTTAGTCATTTTAGTAGCATTTGTTATTCTGCATTAGAAGTCTAGTGTTCATGGTGTTTGTCAAGGTTTCTAACCACTCCCAGCACTATCGCTAGTGTCCTACGTCTACCTCTTACAGTAAATCACCAACAACATTATCACCTCCAGCCACCTCCAGCCGAAACAATTTCCACCATCTGAACTTTAATTCTTATATTTCAGGAGCAGTGTTGTGTCTGAGGTGAGAACAATACCGGGGGGGGCACCGTCACCCCTTCAACCCCCTCCCTTGCCTCCCCCCTAACCGGGACGTCGACCTTGCTATTGCAATGCGCAACACGCGCTATACTTTTGTCGTTGTCTGAATAAGGTCACGGTATTCCGTCTCCAGGATATATGGGTTAGGTGGAACATATGATTGGTGTTCAAGGATTTTCAGAGTGTGTACAAAGAAGGTTTTAATCTCAGGAATTTGAGAGAGTGAGAAGGAGTGATGGTCCTCGAGTTACCTGTTTTCTTAAATGTAGATAAGGAAATAAATAATCTGCCTACATCTTTAGTGTCAGTTAGATCCAGTATTTTGTTAACTTAGCATCGACAAGATCGCAAGATTATATTTATACGAGAATGTAGGTTAATAGATATTCGGCTGTCAATGGTGGTGATAAATCTTTAACGCTTTAATTGCAGTGTTTAGCGTGTGGGTGTTCACAAATATTTCTCTATTTCGAATTATTGTAGAAACAGCATTGGTTTGCTTTATTAAATAAATGGTTATTTAGAGACATGAATTTATTATCATCATCACTTTGAAATTATATTTATATTTGTTTGTTTATTATTGCAGTCAGAGAATTCGATAAATTGATTAAGTCATATAATATGGCTCTTATTCAATTAATCAAATACTTTCGACTAATAAACTCTTAACAAATTGCATCCAAGAAATCGATGCTATTACTTTCTGTTTGTCTCCCAAACAGAAAGCCATAACCCCTTATGGCCTAACCAAAAACAAACTGTAAGTAATTTTCACAAAAATATTTCGTTACTTTCAGCTAAGTTTCACGGCCACGCAAAAACCAGCTTTCACCGAACATCTGTGCGTAGTGAGACAAACGCGAGACGCGACCCGAGCCTGTATGAAAGCGTATCTTATGCATTTTACATGAGCTGTGCCAGCCATCAGGCCCCTTACCTTAGCCTTCACACAGGGACAGCGCACGCACACAGGCGCAGGCGCGCGGCCATTGTCAGCGAAACAAAAACACGCACACAACACTGCACTCGTTCTAATTAGTTGTTTGTAAACACATGTCACTGAGCTACACGTGTGTGAGTGTAGATGCGTGCAAGGTATCGTCCATGAATTATGTAATGCAAGTTTGTTGCCAAGTGGGAAGGTGAGAAGAAGTGGATATTGTTTTGGAGCATATTGTGGTCATAGTAGCTGACTCATTGGTCTATTGGCGAAGTGTAGTGTAGTATTAGGGTTTGATTCCCAAATTTTAGCACTATAATGAGGACCATAGATTCGGAAAATATCCTAATACTTACCATATAAGATCTGCTCCCCGTCGACCCGTCAACATAGCCTTTTAAACTTTTCACAAAAGCTTCTCTTAAGACCACAATTATTAGACTAAGTAATGTGTCTGGTACCATTTAGCTGTACATAAAAAATACATATGTACCAGTAGCATTGTCCGAGCGTCACTTAGCAAAGACAAACGATCTGGAGGAGTGCCAGCGACGGGAAATTAAGATTGGTGACTACGTACGGAGATATTTCAATGTATTACGTTTGGACGATGGATGTTTCAGTTCGCAGAATGAGATTGAGGTTGAAAAACAGTGAATGTCCGCTCACGTCTAGAGGATGTACAGCATCGTCTTCTCTGTGCGTACAATCATAATCATCTACTACCTATTACCAATCCAATTTCCATGCCTGGTGATGTTGACATTGTGGTATATGACAGCCTAGATTTTCAAAGTCCCACAGTCTTCATGGAGAACGCTAATACTAAGCCAGAAATGACGCAGTTCTGCCAATAAATGGAAGACAAATATCATCATCTTACGAAGACAAGAAGCATGTTCGAAAACTCTGCTAAAGATCTCAAAACAATCCTTTTGCATTTGCGTCGCAGCTTTTATTTAATAATCTGAAGTATTTGGGAAAATAAGCTTGGAGTTTCTTTTTGGTCTTTGAGTCACGAAGATTAGAAGGCAGTAGGTACTACAAGTAGGTAGCTAAGGTTGCAGGAAACTTGGTTGTTATGATCCTCTCCAACAAGAAATACACACAGTTCAGAGCCGCACACATTGTATTCCCGCTCTTATCATATATTGTTTTAACTCTGTAATGAAGTCTTGAAGTAGGCGACGCGTCAACGGCCGCTGGCATATTTTAAATATTTTTGTTTGGGTGCTCGAGTTGTGAACGTTTCAACACGGTCGGGAAAGATACGGGCCGTAGGGGTCATTCAAATTGATTCAGAAGTGGTTGGAGTTGGGGAAAGGTGTTTCGGAAATTTTAGGGTTTTTTTTAAATTCTCTCTTTTGATGTTTTACTTCAGGGTTTTAGCAGGTTTCTGGTAATATGATGAGGTTTTCTATATTAAAAATGATCCTTAGGGCTAAGGATAGTTTCTAAGAATCTTATTATTTTCAACAAAAAAAACCCTAAAAAACAAGAGTATTAAAGCGTTGAGCGTTGCTTCTAACAAATTGACATCGTTTTCCACATCTACAGTGGAGGTCACAACTCACAACCACAGCCTAGTTCCTGGACTTGTAATGTTACCTAGGTCCACGTAGATTATTTGTGTCTAGGCACAATGCAACCTTTTCTATGCGATAGCTATGAACGCATGGCGTGTTATGCCTAATTTTACATAGACCAACTGCAGTCTGACTGTGCACTAAACATAGTCAACCCCTATTTATTTCATACATGAATCTCCCATTTAATAATCTAGTCATACTAGTTCCTCGGGGTAGCTGGATGTGCGAGGGGGTGGGGGGTGCGGCCGGCGGGGCGAGGAACTGCGGTGGGGGGGGGGCACGGTTGATGAACCCGCAGGGATGCAACTCGGCGGACATTTCGCAATAATATTAGTTCAGCGCTGAAATGAAAGCTTCGCGGTGTTTGTGTGCCGAAAGATTTTCAATTTGCTGATGTAGTTGTAATTTAACTTGGGGCCTTTAGTGGACGAGTTGTGGAAACTAGGTATAGTCAGTTAAATCGCGTAAATTAAATTCAGCTGCTATTGAAGTCGCTCTTGGTGTAACCAGGGTAGAAGTCGCCTCTTACTCGATACTTGTACGTCACCGCAGTGTCCAAACATCTCTCATCCTCCATTTCAGAATTATGGTCAGATCAGACAGACTGTAGCAGGTCATGCTCGGTTAGAATCTACCGAGGTCTCGTAGCAGATGAATTTTATGTAGAAATCGTGACTCGGTAACCGTAGTGCACCGATTCGAATATTTTATTTAAACGTTTGCCCGACTGTAGTAAACCCCCAAATCGTGGTGGAGTCTAGACATAATTATTATTATTTATAATAGATTCTTTCACATGTCTGAAAACCCCGTAATAGTTAAATCAAAGTTGAAGTAAACGATTCAAAAATAATCAAGTACTTATAAATATCAGTCTGAGATATTATTTGAGAATGTATTTACTTATGCCAGTGTGCCCTCACATCCACACTAGAAAGAAAAGCTTGGAATAATTACTTTTTATCGAATTACGAATTGGAATATTTTCCGTAACGAATTAAAGGAAATCCAATTAACATAAAACAAAGTCAATAAAATCTCTCCTAAATTCCAATATGGCGTATAAATGTGTCTAAGTCGAATAGGAAACATTGCAGCACAACTGTTACGCGGTTCGCGAATTGTGGAATGTTTACACAGAGAAAAGAGCTTTGCTTTTGGTGATTAGTAAATTACCTGTATCGTACCGGTAACCTAGTTATTGGGTTAATAGAATGTGTATTTTCGCGCATTATTTAGATTGGATTTCATTGTTGGAGACACTAACAGCAGAAATATTTATAAAAATGTCAATGATTTTTCACATCTAATATGTGTTACTACATAGTGTCGGTCTCTTTTTATGAGTGAAATACCCTCTTAATACTGCTTGTGCTGTTACATCCTCGGATTGTATGTCACTACTCTACCTCCTAGGGGTGCACAATTCGCAACCACCGTCACCGAGCCGGCGGCGCCGCGGCGCGCGCGGTCTGAATCTTAATGCCCATTAATCAGACATTGTGTGGAGGAATCCCCGTCAGTCCAAATGTGCGTTAATCGACGATTCGACCCATCAGGTTTGGTTCCCGAGTGATGCAACGAAGAGTCGTAGGTGTCTCCTCTTGATGGTAAGCAGCAACTACGTTGCAGGATGTTCATTCTGAACTGGAGACATCTTTGCATCTTCAGAAATGTATGCGCCAAGGCTACTCATAGTTACTTTTATGTTAGTTTGAAATGCTATTTTTGTATTTCTTGTGCGTGTACCAAATAAAATATTTTTGTATTTCTTGTGCGTGTCCCAAATAAAATATTTTTGTATTTCCTGTGCGTGTCCCAAATAAAATATTTTTGTATTTCTTGTGCGTGACCCAAATAAAATATTTTTCTTTCTTTTACTGCTTTAGATTTTCAAACCACTATTCTGGCTTGCTACCAATTAAATGGAACTTGAGCGGTATGACCGAAGTTCAAAGTCTGCATCGGAAGATATTATTATTAGCCACACAAGTGCCTTCACGTGCAACCTGAGAAATCAAAGCAGGTTTAAGAGCCAAGGCAGTTTCTCGCGTGACAGGCAAGCAAAGCGAGCCACAGATTAACAAACGACGCTAGTTGTCTCCTCTTAAAAACGCTTAAAAATCCCAATAATACCGATTATTCTATTCTACCAAGTATCGCCCGAGATGAGCATACAATGCTTGCGCGGAGACGTTTCAATGGGCGGCCATACTGGAAATTTGTTCAATACTCGACGCTGGCGCATCGACGCGCGCGCAGTTTTGTCAATACTGTCCGCGATTGTACCGTTTAATCAGTTTTGCATTCAACTGTACCGCCTTTGACGAGTAATTGCTTCCACCGATTGAAATGTTATTCCTGAGCACTGCAGCGATTTGTATGTGTTTTAGTGTGAGAGTTGCTATGCAGATGATTTGAAGCGAAGAAAGTTTATGTTTTGAAAGTATTTAGAAGCTTCTGTAATTTGTGACTTAGTCAGTCAGTGCCGTCAACAGTTGGCTCCTGAAGTGGGAAACTAGTAGAGTAAAGCAAAACAAAAACCCTCGCCTTCGACCACAAAGATAGTAAAAATTTAAATGTATAATGAGAATACCTACCATTGAAAACAAACGCTTAAATATACCTACAAGTTGAACAAAAACACTGGAAACACTTCAATCAACAAGGACCCGCAAAAACAGAACAGAACCAGCGAGCAATTAAAATCGAAAATAATATCGAGAACTGAGAACTCGTCGGACAATAACGAAGCTAGCCATTAAAATAAGAGGCGGAATAATAAATGAAGCTGTGCTGAAATAAAAAAAAAGAATGAAAAAAGAAAATTCCCGCGCGACGAATGCATAGAATATGGCGTAGGTACGGACCAATCAAAATTCTTCGTCAATTAAGTGGAGATCGTAGCAAAAGGAAAATTGAAGGAAAAACTGAGGGTGGCTTTGGTAGTGCTGGACTACAGTCGATTTGTTTCGATGACAGATTCATAGATAAGGTATGTGTTTTGTAAGGTTCCTAAACAGGGTAGAGAACAAACTAAGAGTGTACAAACGTTGTCAGTGTTAATCAGTTGAGAGGTGATGAGTTTATGCTGAGGAGTTGAGTTGTATGTAGTATTATCCGATAAATCTGTTATCAAAGAAATCTAGTTAAGCTTTTGGAAAGTTCGAGCGTAATATTTAAGTCATGTTTGCTATAATATAGATGTGATTAACTGTACCCAGAGCCTATTACTGTTTAAAACTACTTTCCAAACTTTCATTCAATATCGTTTCAATTTAAAACCATTAAAACGACAACCTGAATACGCCATAAAGCATCGATATTTTCCCATCCCTACCTCCCCAGATATGAAAGCAATGGAAATAAAGTTTGTTCGCTCCGCATTGTTCCGGGTTCCTCGTAAATGGATTTTATCACTATATAAATATCCCCTATCTTTACGTTACGACGCTAAGCTATGTCCCGTCACCGTGGATTTTCCTATAAGTATGTTACTACGTGATTTTTACTGTAACTTTGTTTTTATGTCGAGTTTGCTTGAGTAATGTGCGGAAAAAGGGTGCAATGTACGAGTATTTAATATAAGTATATGCTTCTATCAGAAGGCTTTCCTTCTATGTGTTAGAGTCTTGAATGTTGTACACTTTCATTAGAATCTACTATTTCTTATTCCAGGGACGAAAGGACATCAAGTTTTGCTGAAGGAAACTTTTCAAACTTGCGATATTAAAACCTACGCAACAGTTAAACTAAAGTTATGTAATTTTATACGCACGGGTTACATACCTAAATGTAGCATTTATATGTATACTTCTTTTGGCTACAATTTTAAATATTCAAAATATCATCTACACCAACATTTTCTCCAGCGAGCCGTTTCCGCTGCCAAAACATAAACAAGAAAGTCGACAAGTTCATTGAACCCCATTACTCGGAGCAGCACGTTGAAACCGTCGAACATTATATTTCATTTACCATGAGTGGTCAATAGAAAACCTACACCGGATCCATAACCGAAACGGTTGATATTGCAAGGTCCGGCCGGTCACCGCTTTACGACAAGCACCGAGCCTGAATTATGCGCGAATGGCCCACGGCTCATTTGGTCTAAACGCTGCATCTTTGATGTGAGGGTCTCCCTGCCAAATTGTGTTAATAATACCCTCCCAGGATGACGAAATATTTTTGTCGAGGAATTTTTGCAATTCGGGTCGAAAGACCAAATTGAGATAACAGGTCTTTGGTTTGTTAGAAGAAGCAGGTCCTTAGAATGTAAAATTAATTACATTACAACATGCAATAATAATAATATAATCCATCGGTTTAAGCTGACGTTCAAGAGATCACCGGCTGTAATCCTGATCAAACATTGACAATTGACACCTGATCATTCCTTCACATAGTACTCTAAAATGCCGAAGTTTGACTTCTCCAGATTTGCAGGAAATTAATAATGTGCATTAGACGAAGCTAGTTCTGTTTGAAAGAAAACAAATTGAACGAATTAATAAAACCCGGCTTGTCACGTAGTGGATATATGACAAGAACGATGCCTACATGCAAACGAGGCGCACAGCGAGCCCTAAAATATTAGTCCAGTTATGTATAGAAATATGCTTTTGACGACAAATATGAAGGAAGAATATCTCTGCCTCCAAAACTATAATTTTGAAGGGTTTGCTCAAAATATTCCTCAAGTTTCTTCTTCAAAATCAAACTAGGGCCTTCAATCTGTGCACTCAAGTCATTAAAGCTACGAGGCGTCCTTCGGTCCGTAAGTGATAAAAGCCATCGTGTTTATGATATATTTGAAGGCTTCAGGAGCGCTGCGGTACGGCTTCCACCCCTTTCATGACCGCAATCCTCTTAGCAAGTCCCGCATAAAAATAAAGCGCACTCCACCTGCCTGTCCTCCGTGACCTAACTGCTCTACGTATTTAGGCTGCAGCGGTGCAGCTCTAACAACCTCGTACTAAAACAGAATATCGATTACTTTCGCTACTATAATGTAATCCCCCGCCCACTTTTCGTTTTTTTAGCTCAGGATAATAATATAGTGGTCTCTGTCTAGCGCGCGGCATCCCGGGCGTCGCGGCGGTCCCCAGGGCCGGGGCGGCGGCCGTCCCGCGCCCCCACCCCCGCCGTATGTAAATGAACGTCTCATCGGTTATGTGTGCGAAAGCCTATAACAACACGCCACCAGCAACACACCGATAACTCGACGTTTGAGGTTTACTGCCCTGACAGCTTTTGTCCTATTTTAAATAAAAAAATCGGACTGGATGCGTCCCGACGTCCTTCATAGATCCGTCGGTCTTTTATTTGTTGTTTACGCGTACCGATGTTGATATTGTAAACAGTGGTAGTGCATAGTCCTGGGCTCCTGGCGGAGGAATACGGCAGACATGCAAATGTTCACTAACTGATGACAAAGATAACAAAGCAGTTTGAGCATAAACAATTTTCAAATACGTTTAGTCTGACAGGTCGTTTGCTATTTACGGGAGTTTATATTTTACTTGAATGTGTTTAGAGCTTGTTTCGGTGTGTGTGTTGTCGGTACGTGCGGCGTTACGTCGTACCGGTGACGTCACGTGTACGTCGAAAATGACACTTTTACGAGCAATAATTTACATTATTTCGGTGTTAAGCTTCGCGTGCCCGCCGATTGATTTTATGTCGGTCGCATCTCACATTTGCGTTCAGTTAAATCGAATCACTGGCTACACGACCGAGTTATTTTGTAATGGTGGTATCGCGTGAGCTTTTTTGACGTTTTTGTTTGTTATATTTTGTTTTGTTGATTTTTTTCACCGGTACGAAGTTTTGATTCAGAGGTTCTATCTTAAATCTTATGGTAACTGTCATCGTGTGCAGCAGTGACATGATTATAAAGAGTCACAGCGTTCTTTTTGGTAAAAATAACCTAAATAGTACAACTGCAATATTTGAGTTGTTGGATTTAGTAAAAACTTTATACAAACCCTCTCCATCATCAAAGTCAAGCTCGATCCTAAGGACCAATAATTAAATCCATAGGGTTTTGAAACACAATAGTAAAACATTGTGAACAAATGACAGGCTATTTCTCCAATCAAATAAATACCAAAGTATGGAGCGTGGCGATAAGGCCGGGACACACGCGCGCCACCCAATTAAGATCTTCATTAGGCGCCTTCCTCGAAGGCTGCGCTTGCGCCGCGCTGTTGTAGCACGCGGTTTTGTTGCCACACAATAAAATAAATAGATTAGCGAGACTGAGCGTTTGTTTTCAAACTTGATTTCTTATGACTGATGCCTATGGCTACTACTCTTAGTAAGTATGTCTGTGTGTGGGATCAATTCTTCAGTCCTCTTTACTGCTAATCAATTCTGGGTAGGTAGACTGTTCAGATTGTCTCCTCCACGCTAAAAGACACACAGGTTTTTTCCAAAAACCTATATCAGGCACCAGTATCTCACAAAGGTTGAATACAGCTGTGACATTTTTTTTGTACACATTAACTTTAACTTTGTTGTTTGAAGCCTTTCTAATCAATCCATCTTCATCATCATCGCAACAATGTAAATACCAGTAATGTCAACAAATTATGTGTTATATTCAGCGGGTTCCCAATGACCATTAAATGACCAAATCACGTATGGTTGTACAACGCTGCTGACTCTGGTTGGTCACTGGTTTGTCATGCATCATCCCATTTCTGGGCAAAGGTTTCCTTCGATGACTACTGCCTATGAGTCATGTGTGACATAATATAATCCTTTAGTTACCTTTATGACACTTTCATGTAGATAGAGTAGTCCAATATTTATCAATACTAAAAATATTCGTTCTCTATATTTCACTTGAACATTACCAAAACTTTATTTTAGTTAAAGATATAGAAACGGGAGCATCCTGCATACAGCAATAGCAGACAGCGGCTACAGGGTGTGTGTTAAACTTACTGGATTTCTACAGATATGAGCTCCGTACCTGCCGCCTGTGTAAATCTCCACCTGGTACAGACGACGACGACAGTGTTTTGTGAATTTCGTTCAGAAATTCTGAAAATGGAACGGCTAGTTGGTTTCTATATAAGTGTTGCCTGTGTTGACTGCCTCATCTGAATCATCATCATTTAGCCTGCAATCACCTACGACTGGGTATAATAAGCCTCTTTTCCTTTTTACCATACTCCATGGTTCAATGTGTCTCCCGTACATGTGTTTTCGGGGACTTTGACGATATCATCAGCCCAACGTGCTGTGGAACGTCCTTAATTTATTTGGCCTTAACTTGGCCACCATTCTGTCAAATCCCCAGTATCATCCGAGCACTTTTACAAAGGCCAATTCGCCAAGAAACTTGTTCTTAGAACAAACCCACTTGTCTCCATACAAGTACGCACATGGACTGATTTATCATATTGCAGCGCAGGTTGGAGCGACAATTGTAATGTAAAACCGGGGCCGGATTCCGAACTAACTCCGTGTTGCTAGCGGCGTGGCGGCGCGCGGCGCTGACGTCACGTACCTGTGACGTTCACGTTTACGTTACGTTTGCGTTTACGGGATGTGATGTACGCGACAGAGATAGCGTGGTTTGGTTCCTGAAATAATGAGATTTTTGGATGTTGTATAACAGCTGACGGTAATTTGATACCGGGTAGGATTTTTAGGGCTTGAAAGAATTTCTAAATGTTTTTTTTAGTTAACATGATTCATGGCATCTGGTTTAATTCTTTACAAAAACTTTACCAATCCCAGCTCAAATGAAATAAATTATGATCTTGTTTATGAATTAGTTATGATTTGTTTTGGAAATGCTTTGGGGCTATTGGCACAATATTTCAATTTCTGAAAGAGTTAAATTATGATATTATTAAAAGCACATCAATAAATGCCACTGTATGAAAAGTGATGTTAGTAGTGTATTTAAATTAAACAAGTGTGATTTATATGTGACATTAAACTAATAGCGAATCTTTACTAAGCTAAAATAAATTATTACTAATACTGTTCTAATTAATCTCTAACCCGATCAATCAACGAGAAATAGCGAACCAATTTTCGTGCCTAGTCACAATCACGACTGTTTGTTTCACACAAAACTAATGACTAAAGCTATAAGCTTAAAGGCTATATTAGCGTGGTAGTAAAGTGTCGTGTTGTTACAAGGCAGTCGCAGACAGGTATCGCGGCCAACAATGATGTACCTCAACCAGTCCGATTGCGAAGGGTTTTTTTAACCAGTATCCTCTGAGGGTTACGGAGAGGTAAGAAGTAAGGTGGATTGGGCAATATTTTTAACAGAAACTTCATATTTATGAAACTTTTACTATCGTGATTTTCTTTTATGAATTGGAATTTTCCTATTTGGATGGAATTGTTTTGTTACTATATTTTTTCACATTTTCTAGAATTAGAAGAAATTTCTATATCTGCTGGTCGTTATGTCCAGCTGGTCTTATTTTGTTGGTCCTATGTTTGCAATATTATTAGACATTACGATGTAATCCAGTTTTGCTTGATGATGTCCAAGGGAAGTGAGAGCTACTCCACACCCTTATCGGTTATTAATACGGTTATACTTTCAATCCGACACTTACCCACATGTTAGACCCATTAACCACACTGTGGGAATTATCAGTACATACCATGTCTTCAATAATTGTTAAACTTTTTATTAATTGGTAAACATTTAAATAATTGGTAATGTATTGACCCTCGAGTTTATTATTATGTTTTCGTACGCACGTTTTTTACTGTGACAAATAAAATGATTATTCTTTCTTTCTTCTTTATTTCACCGTTTATAGCAATTGTTTTTAATTCTTGTAACTAATGAAACTTAGTAAAGTGATTCCACTGTTCAAATCTGGCAGCACGACTGATTCCACGAATTTTCGGCCTATTTCGATATTACCTACATTGAGCAAAATCTTTGAAAAAATAATTTTAAAACGAATGTTAAGACATTTCAATACACATAACTTACTTCATCTGAAACAGTTTGGTTTTACAAAGGGTCGTTCAACAACAGACGCGGGCGTGGAATTACTAAAGAGAATATTCGAGGCCTGGGAGGAGTCACAGAATGCTCTTGGCATTTTCTGCGACTTGACTAAGGCCTTCGATTGCGTTCATCATTATTCACTCATCGGAAAACTGCACCACTATGGTGTGAGGGATATTGCTCTCGACCTTCTGACTTCTTATCTGAACAACATAATTCAGAGGGTTGATTTTTAATGGCAAGAGATCTGCAGGATCTGCGATCACTATGGGCGTTCCGCAGGGTTAAATTCTAGGTCCATTCTTGTTTCTAATTTATATAAATAACTTACCTTATCACATAAGGGATAATCACAAGAATGTATTATTCGCAGATGACACTTCCCTCATTTTTAAAATCAAACGTCAGTTAGTCAATTTCGAACATGTTAACGATGCACTCTCTAAAGTTGTCCAATGTTCAACTTAATGGAATAGAGTTGGACCCTGTTGAGTCGACAGTTTTTCTTGGAATAACTATTGACGGTAAATTACAATGGGGCCCACACGTAGAAAAATTGGTAGGAAGTGTTAGTTCGGCCGCCTATGCTGTTAAAAAATTTGTCAGATAACTGATGTAGATACTGCCAGAATTGTTTATTTTAGTTATTTTCATAGTCTAATAGCATATGGGATTCTTCTTTGGGGAACCTGTGCGGACATTAATAATATATTTGTTTTACAGAAAAGGGCTGTTCGAGCCATTTACAATCTAGATCTAAGAGATTCACTTCGTGAAAAATTCAAAGAAATAGATATTCTGACTGTAGCCTCTCAATATATATTTAAAAATCTATTGTATGTAGGTACCCAAAAATAAATAAAATTTTAAGAAAATGTCCGTTAGTCATAGTTTAAATACCAGGAATAAACACAATCTTGCCGTACATCGCACTCGCCTCCACAGAGTAGGCAACTCGTTCATGGGTCAATGTATACGCTTTTACAACAAACTTCCTACTGACATTCGGAACTTACCCATTAAACGATTTAAATGCTGTATTAAAACCAAACTTTGTAAAAAAGGGTACTATAAAATTTCTGATTATTTAGAAGACAAAAAAGTTTGGAATTGAGCTGCTCGCTCTGCTAGCCTTGTGATAAAACTGGAAAACTTGACATTTTAATTATTATGCATGATTTTATATACATATTGACATTGAAGTATATTATAGGTATACAATATTACAAGAATATTTACTTTGAAAAGTATTATATTTACTGCTTTAATTTATTGTGAATGTGAGCACTATGTGGGTAATTTTTTTTCTTTATATGTTTTCTTGTTTTTTGTCTTTTTCTCAGTTTTAATGATGGCCTGGCATTTTAAGGGCTTTATGCGGCCTACTCAAATCTCGTTTCTTTGGCAAGTCAAGTATTTGTTAAGTCTTGAGTTGAGCTGCACGATTACTGACAAATGCTTTCACTGATTGGACAGATCCACTCAAATTTGTGTCGTTTTTTCCTCAAAATACCATTTCAGACATCATCATCATCTACATAGTCCTCACGTGACCTGACCAAGATTATGACTGGACTTAAAAAGAGACTTTGACCCCTGAGTTTGTTTGGCCATTTCTTTTCAGGGTTAGTCAGATAGGAAATGTCGACTACATCTAGCTTATTTTTTAAATTGTTTTTATGACGTGTAAAAGTGATTCTAATATCCTATTTACAGAATAAACTATTTCGTTTCATTTCACACCTAATCGAATAAAAATACCGAAACTATAATTTATTATTTGCGAAATTTAGAGAGTTACAAATTGATTTTGACAACTGCCATAAGTGCGTAAAATTGATATTTGCGATATTATTGTTAAATTTAAATTTTGATTTCGCTCTATGGACCATAAATCAATAATTTTTGGGGAAGTGTTATGGAATCTCACTACTACTGTATCTTGTAAAATTAAGAACTATTTCTGTACTACTTTTGTATGTTGTACATGTAAAGTCTATAACAATGTTGTCACTTTATTAAATAAAGAAATCAATTAATAAAAAAGGAATATACAGCAACCTTGCCGGTTTTAGCAACTAATCATTGACAAAAGACTGGACTGGAAATCACATAATTATAGAGAATCTCTGCAAAAAAATTAGTATGTCTGCTTTTGCCTTACATTCCCTAGCTGCAGTCGTGAATTTAGAAACCTTAATTGCGGCCTACCACGGCTTAGCTGCGTCTCACTTACGGCCTACGGCATCATCTTTTGGGGAAATTTTACTGATTTCAACATCGCATTCAAGGCCCAAAAGAGATGCATTATGTCAATGTTTAGGCTAAATACTGTTGATACTTGTAAACCGTATGTTATAACTTTATAAGATACAAGATATTAAGTTTATCTTGTCTGTATATCCTCGAAACTGTAATGTTTGTTAAAACGAATCCCAAATTATTTCCACGCTTACAGGACGCTGTCCCACGTAATAGACGGGATATAAGTATAATTCGCGTATAACCTGCTAAAACTGCGGAATCATGCGCAAAAGTATCATCTGCATGGCTCCAACTATAATGTAGTTGGAGCCATGCAGATGATACTTTTTCTTTAAATATTATTTAACAAGCTACCGTAAAGGCTTCTACATACCGGGGCGACTTGTCGCGCGACGCGACGCAACACAAAGGCACCGCTCGTCCTGCGACACGCGAGGCCTTTGAACCGCGTCGCGTCGCGCGACAAGTCGCGCCGGTATGTAGAAGCCTTTAAACGTTGGAAGGAGCTAAATATGAATGCGTTCAAACGTCAGTTGATAGTGCTTTTTATCGCAAAAAGCATTATTATAGTGTGTCTGAATTTTTAGTCGAAAAACTTGTCTGACATTAATTTTATTATAATATAGTTATAAGTTTGACATAGCAGTTTGGTTCATTTCTTTTTATAATTAATGTGATTAAAATATTTGTACGCCAATATATTATAAGGCTAAACATGACTGGAGTTTACGAGTACGAGTATTGTAATTTATTATCATCTTGCATGCTCTTGTATGTATATACCATGTTTATACAAATAAATGAATCTTATCTTATCTTATCACTAAAAGTTGATTGACAAAGATTATTGTTTGGACAACATTCAGAAACAAAAAAGGTATTTATGTTATGCACTGGGGGTGATGAGAATGACTGCCATAGTATTAGGTGGATATTAGTACCATTGTCTAGTTACATGGAAATGTTAGGAGCACTAAATTACTGAGTGAACTAACTGATAAAAATGAATTAACCATTTCTTACTCACATTTCAGTCATACACTGAAGGAACCCTGGCTTGTGGAAAGAAATGTATGTTTCCAGCTTTAGTGCCACATCCACTAGCAGTCGGGCGATGTATTTGGAAGACAATGAGCGCGGGCCCACACCGCGTCACTCCGTAAACCTCTTCGCCTTATTTCACTAGCCTTCCTTTTTTTCGAGGGCATTTCTTTATTTTGTTGTGCGATCTTATTATTTCGCTACCGTTGGCCGCATTGCAACGTTCTTATAGTTTTTGTTCGCATGCTCCGAGCCGCACAGAAGCTTCGAACGGAATGGAGTAATACTACCCAAGACTCCTCGGTATTGTGTATTTGTGTCTCGTTTTTTTTATTTTCCTCAATGCCACGTCAAGTTTTTGCTCTGCAGCAGGTTTTATTCTATGTGTGTTATGTAACGTGAGCCATGTGATATGATCTTGAATGTGTATGTAATTATTTCTGCGTTCCAATTTGAGTTGATATGATTGAAACGGCGGATGTGAGATAATTTGTCATTTTCATTTGTGTTCTTGTTCAGCATTGGGAACGATTTGATGATTTGCTTGATACCATTATGCGTTGGAGATTAAGCTGCCAGATGTTTCGTTTCCTGCGTTTGTGGACTTTTGAGTTGAGTCTTTTTATAGACGATATAACTAAGACTGGTTGGTATTTCCGCACTTGTCACCTTAAGCATCTCATCTGTTTATAATTTTCTGGTAATTCTGGCCGTCTGTGATTTCCAACTTGCAGCGAAGAAATGACACCAACCTTTGCGATCCCTATGTTCTCAGGCCCTATTTCTTTTATCCAACATATAAATAAGGAGTAGCACCAAATAAAGTTTAATTACACATTTAGCGCGCTTGTAAACAATACTGCGCGGTGTGAGCTACACAAAATACCAACATGGTACCAACAAAACGAACGGTCGGAACACTGTCGTCTACTTAAGGCTAACTGAGATCTCCTTTTTAGGGAGGGGGGGGTGTGAACACCGCATGTCTGTGGGCTAATTAACTGAAACATGCGCGCGCGCCGGCGCGTTAATCACAGCGCAGTGGCGCTCCCCCGCCCCGCGCCCCGCCTGCGCCCGCGCAACTACACCGAGTTGCTTTTAGTGTGAGATGTTGGCGTAATCTAAAGAATTTCAATTAATTATATTATTTCGTTAATGAGTTTTGGAAATGTTAGCCGGAGATTTAGTATTGTACGGATGCGGATGACTTTATTTTATAAAAGGCTTTTGTTGTGAAATGTTTAGGTAATGAAATGGCTTTAATGGTTGATTGGAAATTAACTGCTATTTAAAAAGACATTTTTGAGGCTGTTGGGACCGTTATTTTATAAAGTCTTTATCTTAATGTTACAAGTTTCCGATATGGTAGCAGACTTCAAAATTAATTACGTAATATTACGCTGAACTTATTCTATCACGTTGACAAGCACGTAATGTATCGAACAATTCGTAACTATTTCTAGCTTCAATTTTTAAAGCAATATCAGCACCCTGTAATCCAGACTGCAGACTGAACAACAAACTCCAAGATTTATTAGTCAAACAACGTGTAATAAATCAACATGAACCATCATTCCACTGGATCACCGGATCCGATATCGAAAAACGCCAATATGAATCCAAGAAATTGTTATTAGTTGCAATTTATATTCAGCCTGGCTTGTCACGAAAAACTTCAATCTAATTTAGAATGAGAAGAAAAAAAATTGGTTTGTGCCACGAGACTGCTACTGGCTGGTTGGCCCTTTTTTCAGTGCATCGAACAATCGGTGGCGAGTTAGGAATTTATTGAGTCCTGTGCAAATAAATAAAAGGGAGTGTATCGTGGTATATGTAGGAGTGAGCGTGGACCCGTCGCGCCGGGCCCGGAGCCAAGGATTGATCTTAGACATCAACTGTCTGTCGCTGCGTCTCGGACTTTGTACAGGGTGGTGCGTTTGGGTGGGATTAAAGTTGGTCCTTGTGATTGGTTTCCATGGAATTAAGCAAGCTAACTTTCGGGTAATACATGTTTTGTCGTGAAAGGCAGCACCTTTTTCGAAAAGTAAATGTATTAATTCGATTTTTTTAATAGTCTACACCAAGCTAAAATAAAAATATTATCTTCGTCCAAACGAAGTGATATTTAAAGTCCCAAAGGGGTGATCAATCACGGATAATTTATCACGAATTGCACCTGTTTAAAATTGCATGAGGGGTACTTTTAAGGTTGTTAAATGCTAGGTTAGGTCTTGCTAGGTTGTCTCTTCTCTGTATCAAAGAAGGTCTATATCTCTTTTTTTATCTACTTTCCTATATCGCAGGTATGCTGGAAGAGATTTCTATAGAAATAAGCATCATTTGTAAGTACGTATGTTCTGGTATTATTTTCTTGTCTGTTTGTACATAAACATACATAATTTTTTTTACATATACGATTAAATCAATAACTGTAGAATAATAACCGTAACAACGTCTTTATGGAACGAGATTCGACCAGAATACGCTTAGCACACTGGCATTTTTTATAAAGGGTTCACTTACTATCATAGAAAGGTTGCAGATGACACATCTTCAATAAGGAGTTTATTTAAGTATGCTTGTTACGTTTATTATTATTATTATGAAAATAAGTTCAAAAGTTCTACACCATCCTGTATACCGCCACGGATCACGCGAGCCAGTCAGCTTAATGGTATCAGAGGAACATAACTAACACATCCTGTCGTTGGACTGCGGCTGATGTGACTGCGCCGGAGTCGATGCCGAACGGACTGCGAGTGCCAATAGCCACTGCACTTATACTCGGAAATACTGGCTGATGACTAGACAAACATTAGAGTTTAATATTGTAATATAGAATTTAAAGGTCACTCGACAATGTACGGAGGATAGTAGGTATGTTAAATCTTTTTCAGGCGTACCGTCATCCACCTACAACAGCAAGGCGAGGAATGAGACTTTGAAGGCTGGCCATATGATCATGTAATGGAATAAAGATATTATAGATGGCGCATTTTGTTTTAAATAAAATCTTCTCACGATGAACATTTCTAGAGTCATTTATAGTACCTAACTAAATTATCTCAATGTCACTCTTTTGGAAAATGACTATGTTTACTTACTGTAAGTCTCCCTGGCAACTGTCTGTATGTTGATAAAAGATTTAAATCGTAAGTTAATACATAGTAGCCTTTCCTTAACTAGTTACTTAACTTCAGGACTTCCTTTTTATTAATCAAAGAGACACTCACAGTTGTATAAACTGACACGTTCCATTTATCCTTCCTCAAACACAAACCAAAGGTCAAATCCTCCACACACATTTCGCCACAGTTCCTCCTTCGTCCACCGTAATAGCGCATCTCTTCGGAGTATTTATACCAGCATAATGTATCGGCATGTCTATTTGAAGATCCCCTAGTGGCCTGTAGGGCACCGTTTACTAAGGTCAGCGGCAACCAGGGGACCTCCCAGAGCAATCAACTTGTGTGATTGGAAACAGGTATTTATATACAACGTGGACTCTTTAGAGTGGGTGTCCTTACTGCTGGGAGTTCTTAATGAGTGTTTAGAACGCAATATTGCTGGATGGATTTTGTTTTGCGTTGAGTTATTGTTTTGTTTTTCTCCCACCGCAGTTAGCACAAAGCTAGAATGTGCGAATATTCGTAACGTTTCTAATGACAGTGAGATGATCCTAGTCCTAAACCCTAAATCTAATACAATTAAGACAAGTTCGAAAAAGATACAATACAGGTATTTCGGTTCTGTTTATCACACCTTAAATTCGAATGTCTTATTGACTGAATTTCAGCAGACCGTGTGCCAAAATATGAAAGGCAACCAAATGTAGGTAGGTACACCTTCATCAGCATAAATAACTAAACACAGTCCAATTAACAGTGCCAACCTCGCAAATAGTCCCAAACATTGGTCCCAACGTCTTTGCACCCTATTTCTACGTAGCCGTCCCAAAGCAAATTGGCACTCATCCAAGTGTTAAGGGCTTGCGACACGCCTTTGCGAGGCAAGACGAAAGGTCATCGGGTAATTAAGAGTCCCTCAAGCAATCAGAATGTGAACGGCCTGTGATTGGTTGCAATTTCGTCCGCCTCGACGGATCAAAGGCGATGTTGGTGTCACTTGTCAAATGGAATATTTTAGGGATCGACGTTTGATGTTCGCTCGTCGATCTCGGATGTATTTTTAATTTTGTAACGATTTTTTTGCGTCATACATTATGTATGTTGTGTGACGAACTCAAAGGTTGGGACGGGAGTGTTAATGTGTTCTGTTTGTAAATAGATCGGGGATGGACGAGATTTTGATGTGCCAAGCGAAGATGTTATCATCGGTACAGTAAAAAAATCCTTATAAATAATATTCGAGGAGTCGTTTCCAGTTCTTTCGAGCGTCAATACAGTAAATTCATTAAACCGTTCTAGATAAGTAGTACATGAGTCCTAGTTTCGGAAAACGTGCGGTAGAAAATTGATTACCAAGTCAAAGAATGACGTGTTCGCAGAAGGAGGCGATTGCCGCCCAGGACCTCTCATCCCTCAGCATGGCGATAACCGAGCCGTGGAGTGAGAGGTCCGGTCCGATCACCGCGATGAGACTGCGGCGCGGCTCGGACAACGACGGGCACACTGCGAGGGTGTGCTGCGCCTCGCCACAGTGGTGGCACGACGATGTCTCCTCCCGCCCGATTCAGTGCAGGTACGATCCGAAACAACCGTGTCCGGAGAGCACCTGCACCAGACGGAAGGAGAGGAACCCAACCAGCCTACACCAACCTACACACCTCATTATCATTCATCAATGTTTTTCCTACCGAACCTTTTCAAGCCTCAAAATATCTGTTCAAGAAATACCCACGATCTTCGAATGTATAACACTTATGTAGTGAATCAACCGGTTCGTACTTCAGACGTAAGTATATAAGGCTCAGTGATATCTCACGGTGTAAACAACCCTTTTAAATAGTTTACTGTCAGAGGGGCGCGCGGGGTGAAGACGGCGGAACGCGCGGGAGGGGGGCAAGGGACGGCTAAATATCTTTTAGTATCTGCAAAACGTCTAATTTAGTAGCGAGGCTTTGATGTTGTCTCTTGGATTTGGAGTGGGGTGGAGCTATGTTGTGGCTAGACAAGTTTGGTCAAAACTTTTAAATGATTTACCTACAGTTAGTGAATTTTGCTTATACACCCGGTTCTGGTACAAAAATAAAGGACATATCAAAATTTTACTCATGTAAAGTGATCTAATTGGCTAGTGATAATTCAGTTCACCAATCACAGCAGTTGACATGCCTTTGGCAATTTGTTAGATAAAATCAAACTCAAATTATTTATTTCAAATAAGCACAAAAAAGGCACTTCTGAACGTCAAAATTTGCAAAAAAAAAGAATTGATTCTAGTCACCCCTTCCAAAAGGTAGTTTCA
The DNA here is from genome assembly GCA_948098905.1 of Tiliacea aurago. NCBI lineage: Eukaryota > Metazoa > Arthropoda > Insecta > Lepidoptera > Noctuidae > Tiliacea > Tiliacea aurago. The sequence continues at coordinate 961,359 of OX402580.1, read as the reverse complement.
TATGGAGAAGAATGGGCAAGAAACTCCACCGTTACTCTTTTAAAATGTTTTACAATATTGTGTACCTATAGCATTAATTATATACCTAATTATTATATGTGAAGACGATGCACCTAGAATAAATTTACTATATCACAATAAGTAAAAATAATGAAAAATGAAGCAATGACAGATAAATCAGTGTAATGTAAAATAAATGTCATAAAAATAATAAATTATACAATTAAAATAGCAATCAGTTTGATTTTGTCTAGATAACTTTTGTCTTGATTTTCATTCCAGAAATCGGGTGTAAGGGCAAGGGAAGTAATAATTAGTATCACTCAGAGGATTTACCTAATACGCTGACTTTAAAAAGTAAATAAAATATTGTAAAGTTAACCTTAGCATTCACAGCCTGAATAAAAAAATACCATTCTTTCGTTACAAGATAGACCTTTCGAGTCCACAAACTATGACTTTCATCGCCACTTGATCTCAACCAAAAATGTTATGGACTTTCATCGAATATTCGTGTCGTACCGGCATGATACTCCTGGTAGACCTTTGTACCAAGACCCTTAACGAGTAGCCAAGAGCCTTAATTAAAATGGGTAACCGCGCGTAAAACTAAAGTTTTTGAACTTCAAACGAAACTATTTATAAGGGTTGTTTACACCTTGAGATATCACTTTTTTAATTATTGCGCTTCATTTTATATATTTTTTTAAGTTTTTACCTCTTTATATCTAATCTGCCTTCTTAAATAGATCTGCCAATAATTGCCAAATGATCCACGGATATGTATGGTTTATAAAATTATTTAGTAACTACAATGCCTTTTTTACCACTTTTAAATTAAAATCCATGATGGTGGCTGCGAAAATGTTCATTTTGACCTCACTATCGCATTCACGCCTTCAAAAAACGCCATTTTGTATTTTAGCAGTTGATCAAAAGTGATTCAAATGAAGTTGATTTTGGATTATTCTGACGCTCACAAAAAGAGGTGCAATCATTATATTAGAGCGTTCAATAATATTTTTAGGAGCGCAAAATGGCAATTATTACAGGTTTGTCTCGTTGGTCTAGTGGACGCAAGCGCTACTGCTGAGCATGAGGTCCTGGGTTCGATTCCCGGGTCGAGCAAAGTGTTTATTGGGTTTTTCCACCAGGAATTTCTCAGTATAGCAGCCCGGAGTCTGGATTTATGCCCAGTCTCATGTAATAGGTTACATGAGACTTGAAACATAACTGGCGCAATGTGGGTGTACTACTACTACAGGGTCAAATTACATTAAATAAAATTGTATATGATTCGATATTTTTTTTCGGGTCATCGACCTCTGGTAGGTGGAAGTATGAGTTGAGGCAATCTGTTTATTTTTTTATTATCGTGTTTAGCTATCGAAACCCCTCACCTCTGTGAAGTTTACAAAAGATTTTTTTTAAAACTTATATTGCAAGTGACTTGATGACCCAAAAAAAAATCATCAAAATATTTTATTTTTATTTTATCATGTTTAGATATCGATACCATCACGTCTGCGGAGTTTCGCTAGCTAATTTAATTTGACCGTGTATATGTACAACTCTGCCCAACCCTTCGGGGAAACTAGGCGTGATATTATGTTATGTTGTTTAAATAGAAACATGCCATTAAAATGGGCACGTAAAATAACTACCAACATTCCATCGCTCTGCCTGTCCCCAACTTTGTTGGGATCGGCCTTCACTCTAACCGGATACAGCAGAATGCCAGGTTTTTACATGCACCGTCAAAGTAAAAAAACTACCAATAAATCTATAATTGAAGACTCCACACCTTTCATTATTCTCCCGGTTGTGTAGACGGTCCCAGAGGACCGTCCTCTCGCTTACTTATCCATCTCTATCTGATCAGCGTTCTCGACAGGAGATTCCAATGTACCTACATATACTATACTTGTACAGGTATTCAATGTTCACACTATGACAGTTAATGGCGAAGGGGTCTGACTTTGAGACTGTTGTTTAGATAGGTTTAATGCTATGTTTAGTACTTATGTGGTTAGGAGCGGCTGTTTGGAATTGTGTCCTAGCTAAGGTTAGTCTTTTCAAACAACCTCATACTTTCAGCCACACCCATAACTTAGGACTCCTAAGTTATGGGTGTGACTGAGAGTATGAGGTAGGGATGTAGTACCTATGTCACAGAGACCTACATACCTAGATCAAGACATTTAGACGGTACCATGACAACATTATCATAAACCTCTATATCATTATGATCCGGAATAAAACTTCGTTTAATCCTTTTCCCATTTTTAAACTTTTTAGACCTTTCCTCCACTGCTGAAATAATGGGTTGAAAAGGGCCTAGAAAATTGTATTGCTCACTGAAATTTAAATACTAAAGAAAACGTTTTATATTCAGCATGACCCGACATCTTTTACTAAGCTTGTTGAAATCGCTGTGCAATCAAATCACTTATAGTCAAACTGCAACATACGAGTACCTTTCAGCTGTATACACTTGCCGCATTATTTGCATGTTCATCTGTTGTTCCTTCAACTGTTCTTCTTACGTGTAATCCATGTTACGCCATTAATTATTCCCACTGGCATGTAACCATAAATACAGTCATTAAGACGTCGGCGTGACGTTGCGGAGGATTGCGTATGTTGCGTGTGGTGCGGTGCGTTGCGGGGTTGTCTCTGTTGCCAGTTGTTTGTAACTTAAGTTTAGGAGATAGGGTGAATGATGAACACGGAAACAATAATAAGGTATATGATTTTGATGTGATCCATGCTAAATAGTTTACGCGTTTATGATAACTCAAGGAAAAGTTGTCTGAGTTGGTTTTTACTTCTGGTATCGCTTAATACCAACTAACAAAAATTACGAAGTTAACTGATCTAGCCATTGATGTATTAAATAGGAAGATATGGTACGCGCTCCTCAATGTGGACCGCATAAATTAGGGGAAAGAACACAATCGACCTACATTACTCTCGGTTTGCGGGGAATACCCGAATCGTAGTTTGTTTCCAAGTTGTTATGGGTACATAACAGTGACAATTATTGCTCTTTATTTCTGTTGTCGAGCACATGACGCACGACATCGGGTCCATTTAATATTTACGTGATGTTAGAGACTGGCCTATCTTCCTATTTAATACATCAATGGATCTAGCTTCTTCCTTGCTCTTGGTTATACGTCCTGTTGATTTCGTAAGGATGTTTTTCTCGTAAGTCGCAATCATCTGTCATGGCCATGTATTATAATCGTTCTGGATGATTTTAAGTTTTCTATGAGATACCTACGAAAATGAGATTAATTTTTGTCGCTCTGTAATTAACTTTCATCGTTATTCTTACTCTCAGTTATATTTGTAAAGTTAAATAGTATATTGTTCGGACCAGCTAGTGTCGTAGACGTGGAAATAGTGATGGTTGTTCAGTAAACAGTAATGTTTAGCCACCGTTAGCGGCGTTTAGTTTGTTTGTGTGAACCGTGTTGTTTTTAGACGAAGTAACAGTTGTTTGAAATATGCTGCTGGGAACATACGGCAAAGTTTTCAGCGTAAATAGTATTTTTGGCGCTCGGAACGACAGTAATGAATACTGTATTTATTTTATTCTTAAAGTCATAAGAAAAAACAAATTTTGCGCACACAATATCATGCACAATCACCAATGAAGCAACTGCTAGCGAAGTTTCTGTAGATTCACATCTACCCCTGCGTAAAATACAATCAAAATGCTATAAGCTATGAATGTTTTTATTTAACATAGCTCATCTTTTCAAACTGAAATATAAATTTAATAAAAGGACTATAATGTAAAATTAAAACCCAATAAAAGACCTTCTAATTCTGTAAAAGGTAAACAATAAACAACCTTTTAAAGCGATATTCAAAATAGCCAGGTAATCCATCCGTCGTCAAACACAAGCGCTAGAGCAAACACTCACGCGCAATCCGATGTGTACCCAGCAGAGAGGTAGCTCTCGAAGGACGCCCATTTATTTGCACTTACCCTGTTCGCGCTGGCGCAGCAGTTTCGTTTGAGGGTACAGTGTCGCTCACATTATGGTGCTGTTGTTGCTTTGATTTGGACCATGTTCCGACCATGGTTTAGTTATTGTTATTAGTAATTAACTGTTTATTTATTTTATTTCGATGGTGCTAGATTATCATTTGTGACTTTGAGTTACAACTATAGCTTTATGTAAGCGGGCACGCCCTTTATGCTTGGAGGCTTTTAATAAGTTTTGTTTACGTTAAAAACTTTTTTAGGGTTCCGTATTGAATAAGGAACCTTTATAGTTTCGCCATGTCCGTCTGTCTGTCTGTCCCCAGCATAGCTCAGAGACTCTTAGTACTAGAAAGCTGTAATTTGTCATGGCTGTACTAATCATGCCGACAAAGTAGTAAAATAAACCCTTTAGGTTACCTCCTTTGCACGATGTTCAAAATGTATGTTCAAAAATATTACAGATCTGTGGAAACCATTTTTCAATTCAGGGATCCGTTTGCGTAATATTAAGCTTTAAAGAGCTATTTTTTGCTAGAGTCAAGTGTCCCCTCCCCTTTTTTTTTTCTTTGGGTGGGAAATTATCAAATAACTTCTCCCGCTCTGGGCGGAGCGGGAGGGCGTGTCAGACTTTTACTGACTAAAACCCACCCGTGTTCCTTCATTTGCCTGTGTGCCAGGGCCACGATATCCCTTTCAGACAAACTCGCAACCCTGGCAGGCATTGGTCCTGACGTACCCCGTCAGTTGGTGCTGACATCTCTTTGAGGCGCGCGTGGAACACAACGCGCCGTCGACCCAGGCCTGGTCCTTATCGGACAGCGAGCTACCCATCGCTCTCCGTCCACAAGCCCGCGCCTACGGTGGCCGGAAATCGGCATGCAACTCCCGACGCCCGGGGTGTCTCCTGCGGTGACTTACCGAGGCGCGAGGGCGCGAACCTTGCCTCTCCCTCACGCGTTCCGCCTCCTCCTTCGCAAGCATTACTGCTTCACAGAAGGAGGTGACGGCCTCCCATGCACTCTCGCTCCGAACCATGGCCTGAACCAGTGCCGGACGCGAGAGATCGTCGCCGCCGATCGCATCCGTGAGGACACGGCGGTGCTCCGCCCAAGCCGGGCAGATCTCCACCGTATGCTCCACCGTGTCCTCCGGGCGATCCACACAGTGGTGACACCCGGGCGTTTCCTCCCGCTTTATCCTGAACAGGAACCTCCCGAAACAACCGTGTCCGGTGAGGACCTGCGTCAGGCGGAAGGTGAGGACGCCGTGGCGCCTCTCCAGCCACTCCTCAAAGTGGGGACTTATCGCCACAATTGTAGCGTGCCCAGCGCTAGGTTGCGACAATCGATGCCGCCCTCCCCATGCCGCCAGTAGATCCCGCCGGAGTACCGTCCGCTGTACCGTGATTTCTCGCGGCAGCGGAGTTTCACTCCGGCGTTTCACCTCCTCGCGCCACTCCCAGATGTGCGCGAGGACTTTTGCCTCCAGATCCCACGGCGGCAGTCCGGCAAGGAGGCTCGCCGCCTCACAGGAGACCGTGCGGTAACCCCGTACCAGCCTGATGGCCATGACCCTTTGGGACGCGTTCAACCGCTGGGCTGGTCGCAGCCTCAGTGAACGCGCCCACACCGGTGCCCCGTAAAGGGCCATGGACCGCACGATCCCCGCGTAGAGCCTCCGGCAGGAGGCGTTTGGGCCCCCTAGATTGGGCAGAAGTGTCCCCTCCCTTGCCAGCTAATTAGCTATTTTTAGATGTGTGAAAAAATTCATGGCAGTAGTGTATATAACAATATTAAAAGGAAAACTATCACAGCTAAGTAGGCTTTACAAGTTAACGAGTAATAGTCGACCAACTTACATTTCACAACTTACATGAATTATCGCTCTACTGGCACTCAAGTAGAGCGGACGTGTGTATAAGCAATATTATTTATCATATATGTCGTTAAAATATTTCCGAGTGATCTGTGACCTAGAAAAACGCCTCGCGCATTTTTCTGCTAAGTTAGTGATTAACTTTAGTGAATAACAAATAATTATGAGAAACATTTAAGAATTAAGTATGTCAAATAGTGAAAACAGCCCTCGGAGTATCCCACCACCAAGCAGCCCTGCCAGCAAATCTCAAATACCTTACAATGTTGCTGAAGGAAAAATTCAGGCAGTGGTCACCAGTGACATTAGTAACTGGTTGATCTCAATTGAATCATGCCTGAATGAAGTCTGTACCATTGCTCAGGAAGGAAAGCTAAACTCCGAACAAAAGCTAAGGATCAATTCCTTATCGCGCAAGGTTGGACATGGCGTTTCACAAATGGCAGTTTACTACCAGGACTTGAAGCTAAAGGCCCAAGAAATTCAAAACTCTAAACTAGCGTTGAAAGAAAGAGTTGACCTGACAGATTGCCTCGAAAATTTCCAGAAAACCGTTCAAGCTAGCGCATTCATGAAAACTGCGCTAAACCGGCTATGGCAGAAACAGTTTCATTCGCTGACATGGTAAAATCCAATCAAAATAATTACTTGCGACCCAATAACATCAGCTCTATTGCAATTTATCCAACGGATAAATTAAAATCTAGTGACGACACTAAATCTCTTGTCTAAAAAATTATATGCCCTGAGCAAATGAAACTGCACGTTACAGGATTCCGCAAAACAAAACACGGAGGCGTTATAATCAGCACGGAGTCCAAAGACGATATTGAAAAACTTAGGAAATCATCGCAGCTAAGTAGTTCCGGCCTGAAAGTGGAAGAGCCCCATAAGCGAAGACCAAGAATTGTAGTTATAGGAGTACCGAACGTTTTAATGACAAAGATGTTTATGATTGCATCTATGAGCAGAATATTGCCGACAAGCTGCCTAGTTTGTCCCGTGACTCTTTTTTGGCCTCTGTAAATTTAAGTCACAAGTCTGGTAAAAAAGAGGGACCTACGTGCAACTTTATTCTTGAAGTAACTGCTAGCATAAGGAAGGCGCTTATAAACCAAAGTCGAGTGTTCATTAATTGGACATCCTGCCCAGTGAGGGACTTCACACTTGTGACCAGGTGCTTTAAATGTCAACAGTATGGACATGCTGCAAAGACTTGTCGTGAGGCTACCTATACGTGTGGACATTGTGGAGAACAAGGTCATCAAAGGAATGAGTGCACTAAACATGCTGAACCATCGCATTGTGCAACATGCTTGCGATTTAAAAAACCGAGCAATCACAAAACAGGCGATCAAGAATGCCCTGCAAAGAAATTAGCTGAGACAACATACATAAATTCTATAGATTATACTGAGGTCGCGTAATAGCGACAAAGTTATCTTTAAAGGCTTCTACATACCGGGGCGACTTGTCGCGCGACGCGACGCGACACAAAGGCACCGCTCGTCCCGCGACACGCGGGGCCTTTGTGCCGTGTCGCGTCGCGCGACAAGTCGCGCTGGTATGTAGAAGCCTTAAGTCTTTATTAATTAATGTATTTTGTATTTAATAACTAGTATTAATGTATTTATTAACTAATATTGCCCTTTACAAATAAAAATAGTTATAGGTTTTACAATTCGTTCGCAAACATGCAATCTTTACTTTTTGTTGACACGGCAAAATTTTCAGTACTGATGTTTAAAGTAAATGCGACCTTGTTAAAAATGTTTCATTGCAAAAATCATAATAGAACACGGTTGTAAAAATGTCTTACGATGATGCAAAAAAGCAGCATACTATTTTTTCTAAATTTGAATGAAAACATAATATACAGTAGTTACATCAGTTAAAATTTTTTGGAATCTTAGATAACACTTATGTATAAGCACTAGAGTGAGATACCTGAGATACAGGTTTATTCCTAGTTCAGGTAGAATCCAATTATTATTTACCTTAACTTCTAGTCTAAGGCCCTATTTTTGTAATATTGACCGTGACGTATATCGATGTATGTTTAGTTTGTTTTTAGGATAAATTCATCCCAACTACGGAACCCTTCATTGTGCGTGGTCCGACATGCTCATATCCGGTTTTTATTTTTATTTCTGCTTGTGTTTTCGATTTTTTGTTGGTATAGTAGCGTGTGCTAGTTGACATATGTCAAATAATGTAATTTAATGTTTTGTGTTGTGTAATCTAAATTATTTTGAAGTTGGACGTTGGACGTTGGGTATGCAGAGAAAAGCTCTCAGTACAAATGTGAGCGGTTGATTTCAACCTGGACTTTTATTGCAATTGCCTACAAGAGCTTATCCAGTTATTTGAACCCAATATATTTTAGTAAGCAATATAGGGTTGTAAGGGTGCTAGACGGACATTTATGTGGATCGTTTATATATCTTTAACTCCACTGTAAATGATCTAATACGAAGCCATGATACAGATTTGGACGACAGCAAAATTGTGAAAAGCGTTATTCTAAAAGGTAAAATTAAAGAAATTCTCAGAATTTGGCGAACTAACTAAGTAGATTGCTTACATAAGTATCAGTGAGTTATTGATAAAAACTTCGTGGTTCCCTGTAATAATCGTGAAAACTTCTACGTTTGTTTCTTAATAACAAACAATAATAACGTATAGGTCCATCGACTTGTTTCAGTACCAACTTATACTAACCATTCTCTCTTAATATTATTTATGTCCGCGATTCCTAACTTCTTTCAACTCGACGACTATGAAAGTTATCGTTGTTCTAAAACAATGTCTCGCGTCCGACCGCGACCCAAACTTCCCTCTACACTGAGATTAAGAATTATTACCTCTTATCTCTGTCCTGAGTCGACGAGTCGTCGGCTATTCGCGCGTACTGCCTCGCACCCGATATCTGAGTGAAATAATTTCGACAAACTTTACCTAACGATTGAACACCCCTGGCAGGACTACATCACTCAACACACCAAACTCATCTTTACACATACAATCATAAAGCTTAATTTACATTGGAAAATCACGCAGCTTTCGAGACACGTGATTAACGAAAAGCGGGAAACTGGGAAATCATTTGTAAATTTCCGAAAGGGACAGGTGACGTGATATTATGCAAATTTCCGGCGAGTGCGAACGAGATAGAAGCACTGCTGAAGTTCAGCCGAACAGACGCGTCTCCGGATAAAATTTATTCGTGGATGAAACGATTTATTTCAAAAGCGTTGAGTAGGTACTCGAAATTAATTACACTAAGTTTTGCTTTCATTTTGTACCATTGTGCGAGGTCCGGGGGATTTTCCTTGTCTTGTCGAGATATTGGTGGTTTTTATTACATCCTCGACAAAGGGGATTTTGGAGGTGGATATTTATGACAAGTTTGCGCTTTATTTTCTTTATTTTTGCTTTTTTCTGTCTATGAATTATATGTCGGATGCTCGATGCTTACGCTTGTTGACTCAGGCATTAAGCTATCTTATAGCTGCGACGTGATCGAGTTTGTTTGCTCGATATGTTTCAATATATTGCTGTTTTGTCGGCAGTAATACATAAGGGGTTGTTTATTTATATTTAGGAACGAGTTTAGGTGATTGCTGTGAACAACATGCTGGTCATGTAGCCGTAACTAAGTGTACATAACATGTATCTTTTTCGACATGGTTACGACCTTCTGCAGTTGTGATCAAATGATAATTAATGTTTTGACTATCTAAGTTTAGATTGTAGGTTCGAGGCAGAACGAAAACTTACAAGATGATATACCTAGTATACCTACCTTGTTTGTAGAGAAGAAAACATAGAAGTTGAAAGTAGCTACTATTGTCCTATCTGTAGCAATCAGTGCTAGTATATGGAAAATTTCACGACATGAATTGAACTGATACCGCGATTCGTCTAGCTCCCTACACACTACGATTCGTCTAGGTACCTACATACTACGATTCGTCTAGCGACCTACATACTACGATTCGTCTAGGTACCTACATACTACGATTCGTCTAGCTACCTACATACTACGATTCGTCTAGCTACCTACATACTACGATTCGTCTAACTACCTACATACTACGATTCGTCTAGGTACCTACACACTACGATTCGTCTAGCTACCTACATACTACGATTCGTCTAACTACCTACATACTACGAGTTTGCTGCGAATGCGATACAAATTGCGAGCATGCTAACATAAACAGACCAGACAGCGACTGTGCACTCAGTGAGAATTGAGATCTCAATCCTTGAATATTCCGGGGGTAGTCGTGATGAATGGCTAGTTCCAAGGGAATAGTATAGCTAAACTCCTGAAAATTGACTGAGCTGTTTCGTAGAACTCGGTGTAGATCTAGGAAGTAGTTCAGTGCGACTTTTAAATAATCAATTCTAATACATCTTTCCGCCGTGTAGCCTCAGCTCCATGTGTTACAGATCTATGGGCAACATGAAGTGCGCTGTGCGGGGGTGGACGTTGCTGAATGGACATTGTTAAATGGCCACGTACCTTAATATAATAGCTCAATAATATCATCGGTCATTACCCTGGCAAGGCGGTATCGTGCGTTGTGGCGACGTCCGGTTCCGGCATGCGGCGCCACGGTCCACTTCCGGTGTCCTCGGCCGCCGTGACGTCACTGCCGGTGCGCGTGTTACGCACTTCCGCCGCAAGTAGCTGTAAATAACAGGTTCAGTTTCAGGAATTATTGAAAGATAACCTTGTTTCAAACGTGACTAATATGGTGGGGTCACAATCATTGGGATTGCCAAACGAGGAGCAAACAAGAGATCAGATAGTTCCCAAACCCTTATTTTTAATTATTTTAACAGTAAATTACCATTGATACAGACTGATTTAGCACGGTAGTCAACAAACACATTAAACTAATTATAAATAAACTGTATCTTAAATCTCGTTGGTGGTCAAGAAACTCAATGGTACTTAGTAGCTTTTAATCTAATCGGTGAGTATTGTTTTAATGTAAACACCATAGAAACGTGTGTAATCGTTCTTTCTTGCTTTCTCTCTTATTCCATTTGATTGTAGCATTACACTTGACGTAGTATTTATTTTCATCACACTAGGAAACTCAATCAAACAACAATTAAAACCTATCTCAACAAAACACAGGCTTGCAACAACATCAATGTAACAAACAACATAAACACACAATTTTGTAAACTACTAGTACTAGCTCCTTTGTAAACTACTAGTACTAGCTCCTTTGAGCAGAACTTTACACGAACGTACATGTATTACTCGCACGGAGTTTCAAACTAACCCAATACCGGCTACCTGCCGTAAAAACTGCCGGTATTGGAAAAGCCGGGCGGCTCTCTTTGAGACTGATCTAATGGTTTTGAACGGTGAGTAATTCGGGGTTTAACTGGAATTCGTCGCGATTGACCATCGCGACGTAACTGTAACCTACGGCTCGGTACTCGATACTAATTACGATATATCGATTCAAGTTAAATGTCAAAACGGGCCTATTATTTTTTGACAACTATAGGCTTGTTACAAGGAATAGATTAAATCACTGTTTTTATAAAACGGACCAAAAGCGGTGTCGAGTTTGACAACAAAGTAATGCAATTTTCCGGATATGGCAATAGGTACACCATAAATTCATTCAAAATCTAAAAACTTAAGTTCGTAGACCTCGTTTCCAAGTGTTTATTTAGAAGAGACCGACATTCCTACTTCGTGGTCTTCATCACAACATGTAATTTACAGAATCAGATTTTTTTACAAAACAAAGCTTTTCATTCCTTCTGGTTCGCGATGTGATTTGAATCCCACAAAGTACGGAGCGTTTTTCTTCATAAAAATATCTTAGACTAGCGTTCATGCACGAGTGACTCCGACTGAAGCTTATCTCGCCCCAGGGAAAGATAAGACAGGGAAGAAACGCGACGATAGCGCGTGATCCCCACACGACAGCTGATAAAACATTAAATTATAACATGCTTGCCAACACAGTATGCAACCAAGAAGTTTAACAAAATTAATAGTACATCAATATCCAATAACTTTAGGTTCCGCTATCAACATTTCCCTCCTAACAACTCATAGAAAATCTAAAATATTAATATATAAATCAAACGGTTATGAAGCGCCGCTAGTTGCTGAGGTTTCAGTACACAGATCGCACAAATATCGCTTCTACGTAAACGACTGTGCATGGAGAAAGTGTAACGGAGGGTGGGTGCATCCGATGAATATGTATGAGGGGGGAGAGGGTCGCCGGGAGGGCGCCGGGGAGGGGGCCGTCCGCGTGTAAATGGAAATTTCAAATAAAAATACCTCAAATATTAACATGAGCCCGATTCGTGTTGTTCCGCGTGTTTTTGCGCGGCCGGCCCGGACGGGACACGTATGATAACACGCCCGCAATAAAAGCAACGTTTTTAGCGGAGATTCGTTTTTTGAATTATTGTACGCCTGATTCGTTGGGGCGAGCTTTTGTAATGAGTTGACGTCAGTGGCGTGACGTGGGATCAGTGTGATTGTCATAACAGATTTTACGGAGGTTGTTTAAAGTGTCTCGGTAGTAAACCACGCTCATCACCACATTAGCATAGAATATGAGTCTATCAAAGTAGTTTACGACATCCTTTAATCCTTATAACTATCATAAGGTCTACGTCTAACACTATTCATAATGTCTTATCTTGACGTTTAAGTAACATTTATTAATGTTTTAAAACCTAATCAATCTATTCTCAAGAAGCTCTTTTCAAGCGTTCTTCTTGTTTCCTACACCAGTCCGTACTGGGTCAAGAGAACGAAGTAAGAACTGTTGATATCGCGGGCGTGTATGAATAACGCATTAGAACTGAACTTCACGGGGCTGCCGGGCTCGCACAGGGGTGACCGGTACTGCTCTTGTATACAAAATGTTCATCAGTCACCTTGTGATCTACATTGAACTGTGTATATTACTTTACTATTTTCGGTAGGTAGTTGTGGAGCTCTCAGTTAAAAGGTTGACTGGAAAAGTTCTACCATCACACCCGTGAAGGCAAGCACCATTTGTATGGGTCAGCTTTATGGTCATAGGTGTCTGTTTATACCTGCAAGCCCATCAGACAACAGAGAAGATTTAAAATGTGTCTCTATAATGCAAACCCAAATGTGTTAACATTTTGGTTTGCACTTATGATAATATTATATTCAAGACAATCCAGTTCACCTTACCCCAGCTAAGCTTGAAGCGTATTAGAAATTACTTTTCAATACACTTCCTCGAAAACTGGTTCATATCGCACTACGATTAGGTTCACAATGGAATGTTTTTCACACGCGTGTGATTTTTTATTTTCCATCACGTGTGCGGGAATAAAAATTGCCTATCTGTGGCAACTTATACCTACGAGTATACTTAGTCCAAATTGGTTCAATGCCTCTATTCACACCGTCTTGCGCCAGAGACGGTCCTCTCTATTCGGAGCTGATTTTTTTTTAAATCTCGGCAACGATGCGTCTTTACGGCGTTAATATTTTTGTAATATTTAAATAATGTTTATAAATAGAATACCATGATTATTACAATAAAAGAAACGTTTATGAACAAATTAACACATTTAATTGTGTTCTAAACTCAAAAATATTGAATTTTAAATTTTTCATATTAGGCTGTTTATTGGCTTTATACCTTTGCTTCTCCTTCAACCTGGCGAAAGAAAAGCGCGGAAAAAAAGAAAATTAAATCATAGTTTCCTAATAATTTCATGACAAAAATATTTTTCTTTATTTTATTTTATTTCTTCAAAAGTGTATTGAAAAACGTCGTTTGATACCCGTGGACATTTGTTATTGCAGTTCTCGGCTCAAAAACAACCTGGCCTACAGCTCGGGTGTTAATTCCACCTCGAATGCAATAACAAACATTCTCCACTTATTTCAAAATGTACTATTTCAATACACTTCCTCGAAAACTGGTTCATATAGCACTACGATTAGGTTCACAATGCAATGTATTTCACACGCGTGCGGGAATAAAAATTTCCACAGATAACTTATACCTAGGTATACTTAGTCCAAATTGGTGCAATGCCTCTATTCACACCGTCTCGCGCCAGAGACGGTCCGCTCTATACGGAGTTGATTTTTTAAAATCTCGGCAAAGACGCGTCTTTACGGCGTTAATATTTTTGGAATATTTAATGAATGTTTATAAATATATTACCATTATTATTACTATAAAAAAACGTTTATGAACAAATTAACATTTATTTGTGTTCTAAACTTAAAAATATTACAATTTTAAATTTTTCATATTAGGCTGTTTATCGGCTTTATACCGTTGCTTCTCCTTTAACCTGGAAAGCAAAGCGCTGAAAAAAAAGAAAATTAAATCATAGTTTTCTAAAAATTCATGACAAACATATTTTTCGTTATTTTATTTTATTTCTTCAAAAGTGTATTGATAAACGTCGTTTGATACACGTGGACATTTGTTATTGCAGTTTTTGGCTCAAAAACCAACCTCGCCTACGGCTCGGCTGTTAATTCCGCCTCGAATGCAATAACAAACATTCTCCACATGTATCAAAATGTACTATTACCAACTTGTGTAGAGCTTCTTTGCTCGAATTTTTCAGTAGAAGTTTTTCTATATACTGTCATTCGTAGATGTTTGACAGTCGTCAAGTGTAGTCAGAAGCCCAAAAGTTTGAAACCAGTTTACCTTGGGGTATCGTGTTACCCAGTAATTGAGGTCAGATAGGCAGTCACACCATGTAAAATACCGGTATTCAGCTGCATCTGGTTAGACTGGAAGCTGACCCCAAAATCGCTCGGCAGATTGATTGAAGTTCTTCTTTTAACTTTTCGGTACAGATTCTTATATTACACCTTATCCGATTCTTTCTGCAAAGGTTGCGGGCAGGTCTTTTTCCGTATTCTTTAAGACATTTTCGTCCTGAATTCGTTCTTGTAGTAGGTCAGGAGCACACAGTAAGCAGCGTTGATACGCGCGCGACTATGAATAAGGCATTAGATTTGAACCCGCGATGGTGCACTGGGGACGAATTGCCGAGCCATCGTTTATGTGTATCAAGGTATACGATTTTGTCATGTTTCTGGCTTTTAAAACACATATGTGTTGTATCTTTGATTTGGATTGGAATTTGATTACTGTAGGCATAAAATAAATAATTTCTAAACACGAGGATTTGATAATCTTGAATAAGTTTGTAAAACGATTTCAAAGATATAAGAATTACCTTTTGTCTAGGAAAAATCTGGAAGAGACATGCAATGCCCAAATGCTAAGAGAAATGTTACATTAAGCTACATGGAAAATAGATGTTTTCCCAGCTTTGTCCTCCTTTGTTGTCATATCTATAACTAGTTTAGTTCAGTAGGTATAATAAGTATTTCAAATTAGTTCGTTTCATTAATAAAACATCTAAATTAATTGCTATTAGCAATACATAACAGTAGGTATTTTATAACTAAAAGCTAATTGTGTACAGCGATACAATCAACTAAATATTTTAACACATTACTTAGCTGTCGTGACGTCAATAGCCATTTAGTACGTACTAATTATTTTGTTTTATTTACATTACCGAAATAATTTATAGAACGAATAACTAACAATTTGGATAAAAGATAGATTAAATTGTTTCAGCAGTGCCTAACACGCTCAGTTTGTTTTAGTAAATCATAATAATTTTGTTACGTTTTAATTAGGTTAAATTTTTTCAGCGGTTTGAATTTAAGTTTTGATTTGGCTATGAAAGAAAACCTTGTGATGTTTACGTATCGTCTCGCTTTGTTAAATTCAGTAAATAGTGCTAGGGTGACAGCTTGGGTCGGTACCCACTAATAGAGCACAATATTATGTTTAACGAAAAGTTATGTTTTTCAAATTATACAAAATTATCTTAAATATCATGGGACTTAAACATATCTGGCGAAATATGGGTGTACTATAGGTAGGTACACCTCTGCCTAAACCTTTTGGGAATACAAGCGTGATGTTATGTTATCTTTAATATCGGAAATTCTAAACGTACTTTACATCCGATTTTTCGCCAAATATTTATGAAAAAATCCGTTTCTAATATCTTTTTTACATTAGAGTATTGTGAAGAGTTGCTCTATTAGCTGGAAAGTAATTTTCATCAAAAAGACAATCAAGTTCAAGTTAAATCAATAGTTAATTCTAACATTTTTCAGAACCTCCAGTGGTAAAAAATAAACCGGCTAAGTGCGTGACGGGTGAATTTATCCCAAGAAAAAACTAAACATTTTAATTGAAAAACAAGTTCTCCCATACATTCTAACTGCATATTTAAGTTTGTACGCACAGTATCGGGAGATTTACAATGTTATTTTTAGCCGACTTCCAAAAAGGAGGAGGTATGTTCGGTTGTATGTTTTTAGGGTTCCGTACCAAAATGGTAAAAAGGAACCCTTATGGTGAGACTAAGTCTGTCTGGCTGTCTGTCACACCTGGATATCTCAAGAACTACTACTGCTATCAACTTGAAATATAGAATAGTTTTAGATGACGTTTGCTCTAATATAATATTTTGCAAACAAAAAAGAAAATTAAAAAAAAAATACCTTTTTTGCAAAAGGGACTGAAAGGGGGTCTTAAAAATTTTAAGTGTGGTTACTAGGGCATGTGGGGTACCATAAGAAAGAACGCTGTTTGGACATTCTCAAACATGTTTTTTTTTAGGCAGCATATTTTCCGACTTTTGATGAAAAATGTAAAAAAAAAATACCGTTCCCTTATCTACGAAGTTTGCATAGATAAAAATCTGAAATTATTCTATGTGATAGAAGTTTATGTAAAGATTACAGGAAAAATAAAACAATGTCTCGAAATAGCACAGTTTTTCGGAAATCATCAACATCATAATAATACGTCCCTCAGTGCGCGAGTCGACTCGCTCTTGACCAGTTTTTTTTAATGTATGTTCACCGATTTCTTCGTGAATTGTGGACCATATTTGAAAATTCTTTTTTTTTTAAAGCCCTTTTTTAAATGCATCTTCTCTGGAGCAGCTTCCGGGAAGGTGCATTGCCACCAAATCAGAATCTGATAAGGGGATCCCATGGGAATCCTCAAATTTTATAGGTACCTATAGCGATTTGGGTATTTTTTATAGTAACTCGTGCATTTGCTCTCGGAAAGCACCATTTGGTGTAGTAGAACTGATGATGAAGACCACAGATGGCCACCACAACAACATAATACTAAGTATTTCACGGGTTGCGATTCAATTAGGTACTTTAATATGGTTGCTAAGCAACTTATGCTCGTCACAATGCATATGGTACGCGGCAGTTCTCCTGGTTCTTACCAGGAGAACTCCTCATCAATTAACACCCCTACATCGCGAAAAGCATTCTTTTGTAAAAGGTAATGAGCAGTTGACATAAGGCTATTGTAACTTAGATAAATTACGAACCGACCCACTAAAAAGTATAAAACAAAAAACTTTTTACAAAAAAAACAATCGACTTCCAAGAAACACTAAAAAGTGAAAAATAACTTTAATTTCGGAAGTCGGTGGCGAAAAACTAAAATACAGATCCAAAGACACTGACTTCCAAAATTAAAGTAATTTATCACTAATATAGTGTTTTTTGGAAGTCAGTTGGTTTTTTTTGTAAAAAGATTTCAATACTTACCGTGGTCTTTGTCCCTATATTTTACTTACATTGCCGGTCAGAAAAGTAAGGTCAAAACGATACAAAAACAAAACTAGACTATTGCTTTGAAAAACTCAGAAATTTTCTTTTCACAAGAGATGAATTCCACTGACGTTTTTACAACTAAACGACTTGTTTTTGTTTTTTCCTTAGATACGAAATCACTATACTTATGAATACATAATCCAGAATTGCTCTATTTATCATAGACTACACTTCAATTATCTACACAGACCACGTTCCTCCACGCTAGTCGCGACACTTTTTACATGCGAGCGTGTGTTTTATTACCGGAACGAATCTCAAGTACTCCTGTAAGCAATCGACCCTTCTCTGAAGGACACTTCTAGGTGTTCTTTAACCGTAGCGCTTTTTTTGTGGAAGAATTTTGTGATTAATTAACGATGGGATGATGGGGATGAAGTCGAGAGAAGAAAGTACGGGTGTTATTGAGGCTGTTCTAAGATTTAACGATCTAGAAATTGTTGACGGGTTTCGATGGTAGGGGTATTATAATGAAAGGGTGTTTTGTAATCAACATATTGAGCTATTGACCTTACAACGGTCGCTGAGATAGACTGGTTGTGGAAGGCAGAGGACAGAGTATTGTGGCGCAGCCTGGGAGAGGCCTATGTCCAACAGTGGTCCAATTAGGCGGAGTTCCTATTGACTGAGCTAGGTAATTTTAAAACTTTTAAGAAATATCAACAAAAAATTGCAGTACCCAGAACTTCCGTGGGGGGCGAGAAATATGAAACTTTCAGGTAGATGAACACCTTTCAGGTAGGTAAAAAATAACTCACACGTTTATGCCAATATGTTTATATAATGAACCCCTATTTGAGGACACATTGGACTGCATTTTTTCATATAATGCTGCACCATACCATTAGGTGGACTGCAGAGGTGAAAGATTATTAATACCAGGGAAAATTACGTTTAAGAAGTGTCAAAGGTATGTAAGTACCATAGCACGTTTCAGTCCTTCTATAGCCTATCCCCATGGGGGTATAGTATGGTATTACGCATGTATGTTCTACAGGAGAGTTTTAAGTCTCCCCACATTTCACCATAGATATTATCAAGGGACTTTTAATTTTGCAATTTGTTGCACTGACACCCTTGTGGCCTGGGACAGACAGACGGACAGATGGATGCTGTGACGTATGTAGATTTTATTTTAAGATAACGCGGTATTGAGTTGTCTATTGTGCAGGGGTGTGAAATTGACGTGTCGGGGATTCACAACGTTTGGGTGATCATGATCACCACAAATAATTGAATTGGAGAAATAGGAAAAAGTTTGTACACTCGTACGTGTGGTTGTTGAACTCTTTAAATTCTTACGAGTGGTTGTTGTACTTTTTAGTTTTCATGAATCTAGTGTCATTTTGAGATAATTTATTGTTTTCTTAATTAACTCGCGAATTAACTTGCGACAAGTTAAAATTAAGGAAACAATGAACAAAAATCGAATATTATCATACAGAGTGCGGTTAAACCAAGTATGATACTTATTGTTTGATTATTAATGCTGTCTTGAGACTAAGGACCCAGTTGAGTGACTAAAGACCCATTGATGATGAACTTCATGTGTTTTCGCAAGCCCATGAGTAATGAAACAGTTATCAAAATATTTATTATGAGCTATCTCAAGTCGTATGTCCGGAGGAATTTACTATTTGCTACACAGCCAACTTATTGGCGAACGACATTTACAACTAAAACTACTTCCCTTTTCACACCAATTCCCGTTCCTTTTACCAAGATCGTGTTAACGAAAAACGAGCCAAAACCCATTAAGTACACATATAGGTAAACAAGCTTATGTAAATAAGCCCCGGAGCCAATGCACGTTGCACAAAACACAAAGTAATCCTCGCTGAATTTATCTTTTTATCTACAATTAGGATTTTGTCACCTCCCCTAGTGCCGAGGGACCATCAAAGGCCGTTCTCATTATACGAGGTTATTGAGTTATCAAACGCCACGGAGGGAGATTAGTTCATACTTCCATACACAAATCCTATCACACAAGCTGACGCCTCTGAGCAAGCCTCATGACGGTCTACCGCAAAACATTTGTACTACGAAGACTTTCAAACGGATGGACAACCTAAATTCAACTTTAAAAATTTTATGGTAAAGTTCTTTATAACCTTTTCTGGAAACTTGTGTGAAAATTTTCCGTCTAAGCAAATCTCAACTCCATTTTTATGTCACTAAGGTAGATTTAGATTTTTGTAGTACCTTGCCCGAGTGTGTAGTTTTCACACATTGATGGTTAACAAGGAAGTTGCCAGCTTGTTATTTGTCAATGCAAAGGGATAATTTGGTCCCTTAGTTTAAAGTGACCGATATGACATGCGTACTCGATTATTTTTCCCGTTTAACTTTGTTACTCGATAGTTTATTGGGTTTTTAAATTGCTTTTTGGTGGTTAAAATATTTAGGTACCTAAGTATTTGATGTATATTTTTAGTGGGGCACAGATAAAAAGTATTTCAAAGATTAAGTCGGGAACAAAGCTTTAAAAAATGTGGCAGCGGTCTGTTCGTCTTACAGTCAAAGAAATTTTCTTCTTAACTATTTGCGAGGATTATGGTGATTTTCGAATTATCGAAATAAAAAGATTTCCATTACTTGCAAAACAACTTTTGTACACAGCCAAGAACAAGACATGTTCCTTTACTTTTCAAGATTTTCTGTAGCTCCACCGATTATAATTATAGAACACCTAAAACAATTAATTACCCCCAAAAATCAATTAACAATCACAAAAGTACAAACGTAAATCATAAACCGTCAGAAACGCAATTAACACTAGCGCTGCGACCCTCCCTTTAGGAGGCCTCCATTGGACGCGGGGGCCTCACAGACCGCGTGCAAATTTCAAATTGAGATCCGTTCATATCCTACGGCATACCTAATACCTACGGCACAGTACCTACACAGAGGGCGAATGATTCGTTAGGAGTCAGTCAAGCGTTCATTCGTGAACAGGGTCGGCTATGTGCGTACCTGTTATGTGCTGTGATAGTAAATATTTGCATACATATCAATGTGGAGTGTTTAGGGTTTGACGTTATAAAGATGAATTGTATTGACGTTCTGTTTTTGATGAGTTGGCTCGTTGAGGTCTTTTGCATGATGGGGTTTTATTTGATGAAGTTTTTTGATGAACTTGACTGTTTTTTCAGGTGTTTGAAATTTAAATAGACACCAACCTTTTAAAAGGTAATAATGCGCGTGTAAAGCATAGAGAGTACTTTGTAGTGTTTCTTACAAGTTGTGAAAGCATGGGGTAGAAAAATATAATATTTCGTAGGATTTCTCGTGATAAGTAACACCCACCCCACTGAAATCCGATCCGCGAATTCTCTTGGTAATTAACTACCAATTTTATTTCTTGATGCATTTTTAAAAGCGTCCGACGGCTTTTTAATGGTTATTTTATGGTGACGGATCGCTTATTAAGTTTGTATGGCGGCCGAGCAGTGACAGATGGGATGTAGTTTGACACCAGATTTGAGGGTTACTTGGCACTCGGTAAAGTAACGATGGTAGCTACCACTGCGGAATTGAGAATTAATGTTGTGATTTCAGATGTTGGACTTAAATGATTTACATACTATAAAATTGATTAGGTAGGCCAGTTAATGTGAGTACGTATGGCTTATAAGAATATTTTTCTCCTTAGAAACATCATGATAAATAATCATGATGTTTCTAAGGAGAACAATATTCTCTCTGATAACACTTTTACTTGTTTATTTATAAAGTTCCATGTTAAAATCCCACATGACAGCTCACAAAGTAACCTTATTGGCTATTAAGGAAACAACCATCATCCGATACGTCTCCATCACAATAATAAACGACGATATTAATTCTTCACATATAACATTATCCTCTCCCCAAGGACAGTGAGAAAATTAAAACAGATGATCTAGCGGAACAGTCGACGCTGCGCCATAATTAAAAAGATAAGGAATATTTCCTTTTGGAGCGTTATGGAGGAAAAACCCCTTCTGTGTGGCGTCCGGGCGCGCCGGTTAGGGACCGGGTAACCGGTTAGAGCCCCCCGGAGACCACACACCGAATCGGTTGCGCACAACGCTGATTAAGTAAACTAAGATAACATAGCCAATATAGTGAAACGTCAAAAGTCAACAAGGGCGCTGAATGTAGTAAGTAAGCTAAGTTGATTTGCTCGTATTCTCAAGGGTTGTCGGAGTATTGTTATCTCAGACGGTTACTGTTTGAGATGATTGGATTGGCTCTCGAGATGAGAGCTTCATTGTTTGACTCATTGTTTGTCTTGGACGGGTTATCTGTTCGTTTTAACATTGGGTTTTAGATGTTCCGTCTCTTTTAGCTATTGACTGTCTAGATAGCTAAGTTCCTAGTACCTGAACGTGAACAGTCTCTATCTACTGAGTGTATTGACTCAAGAATGTCAAAAGCCAAATGAAAGCGCTGGAAGCAGAATATTATAACTTTCGAGAACCGATTCTCATGAGTTTTCTTTGAACTATTTATTACAATCTTCTATAACATTCTGCACTAATTTCATGTTCCTACAAATAAATTCAAAAACTTTAAACCAGAAAGCCAAATTCCAGCACCCTCCTTACACTCTTAACAACTGCACTCCTTAAACTAAAAATTAGTAGCAAAACACGTCTTCTGAATATCGATGTGTAGGGTAGGTGCACCACGTGGCGGCAGACGCAGCACTACCTGGCTCACTTAGTATGCAGCTCGGGTCTCGCCGCGTATTGATTGCCTACCCGCCCGGCACCACTCGTAGGGCGGCCTTTTTCAAAACAATACGAACAAGTAATGATTTTTCCGTACTCAGTTTTGTTTTTGATGCCCAAGACGTGCTGTAGACCGTTTAGGTAAGTGGGCTTTTGGAGAATCATTTTTGGACGATTGGAATCGGATTTGATTATTCGGTCCGATTGGCTTTATACAAAAGTAAGAATAAAGAAGATAGTTAGCTGTTTTGTCACTATGCAGGGAAGGATAAAGTTTCTAAGCAGATAGATTGCATGATATATAATATATACTTAAGTAACTTGATCACTTAGTTTATTGAAAATAAATGCTACTTGTGTAGCTTGCGATCAAGATAATTCTCGAGTGATTTTGGCTGCGGTCTCCCACAAGGTAACTGGGTATGTAACTGAACTAAATGTTGCCTAACTTCGTATTTCAAAAGAGAAATAGGATCTACGTAGAAACCATCGACTAATAAGTGAGAAACTAATTATGAATTAACTAAACTTGGTAATCTCATTTAAAGCTTGCATTGCTCAAATGTTTACCCAGGGATCATTAATTTTATTGATCAATAGCTCAATATGCTCACACAAATTCACTTAGAACTTCAAACTAAACAAATAGCTCGTAAACTTGTAAGACTCATGTGCATCATTTTCAAATAAACTGCCAGCATTTTGTGAGTCCTTTAAATACAAGCTCAAGTATGTAGCGGGAATAGAATAACTTATTCAAAGTTGCGCCATCTAAAGCGTCGTTGTAAATTTTCTCAAAGACATTCCTTGATCTGATATTGTGAAGTGAAGGGGTCGCTTTGACCCGAGGCGGAATTTCAAGGGTTATACGACACTGCATAGTGTAGTGCTAATGTACTACGTGACTGGGGACTCTGCCAAAGTACCAAAGTACCTACCAACTATTTTGAGATCCTGATATAAATTGGCCCCAATTGCTGATCCAATTGAATTTTGAAATGTTATTAGATTGAGAACGAATTGCTGGTAAAGGAAATATTAAGTTAGTCTTAATTCATTTCGCAGAATATAATCTTAAAGTTTTAGCTAAAATAAGATATCCAAGGAATTAAAGAAAATGTTATCACTAACGTAATCATCGTCCAGCTCTTATCTATTTCGCATCACCTGTGATTTTAAAAACAAATCAAATATTCGCAGCCAGTATAAAAATCAGGCCCACTTATCCAAATAACAGTTGAATGAAAATTCATCGATCCAGGTTGATCTGGAGTGGTCCAGACGGTATTATTCACACACGACAGTCGTATAAAGTCGTGAATTGACAATAACGTATTAATACTGTGTGGACGATTATCTCGGGGCAGTAAACGTGTCGTAAAATGGCACAAGATTTGCGCCCACGCATGGTTTGTGCAAGCCATGGCTGTAATGTATATAAGTATTGGTAAAGTTGCTCATGTTTTTTGTTACTAGGGCATGTAAATACTTTGAATTTAGGTTGGTATCCTTTTCACAGTTTGAAAATGGTTCACAATACAACATTTCTGCTAAGAAATGTAACAGAGAACTTAGGAAAAATATCAACTTGCCTTGTCAATTGTCCGATAATTTGAGAGCTCCAAACTTATTCACATTCAACCAGGTTTTCAAAGCTCCGTGAATTGGCTTTCAGAAGATTGTAATGAAAACGACTAAGTTCTTTGATACATTTTTTCAGGAAACTTTAAACACAGAACTCAATGTGTACGTCGGGGCACACTGTGCTGCTAGCAAAACATAATCGATAGCACATTACCACAATAGGGTGAAAGCCCAGATTAGCGGACCTTATCCCCAATTTTATCTAAATACTGGCTATAATCCCGACGCATACAATGGTGACAAAAATAATAAATATGGCATTGGTACCGCCCACCGCCGGCCGGCGTAACTGGCGTAATAGTACCGGTTGTGTTTCAATATTTTCGTATTGGGGCCATTAATGAATAGGGGCCGAAAAAGCGGAATAAACTAACCCGCTATTGATATGACTAGGGTTATTGTTACGATGTCGTCCTTGTGTACTGTTTTATGATTTCAGCCATTGTGTTTTGTGATGAATTGGCTATATTTTGGGGCTTATTCATGGTTCATAGTTCCTGTCTGTTACAAAGCTAGTGATCGAAAACTTGTTATGTTTACTGCGGTTCATTCAGTTATTATTCTAGGTACGATCGGTGTTTTTGAAGGAAACCTAAATGTTTCTAGCTTACGATTTGTAATGAAATATATTTATTTGCAATGGAGGCTATCGATTGGAAACTAAGATACCATCGACATCGTGAGAACTTATGACAGGCTTGTAGTCCCATGCAGCAACTTGGTCGACGGTAGGCGTAAGACGTACCTAAGTTATGCGAAAATTAAATTTGACTGAGTAAGTGGTTAATAGAAGTTGTTCACCAAGTTCACCAAGTCTGAAATCATTACAAAGTTATTCTCACTACCCACGGTTGTAAATAAGATGGGTTATTCTCAGACAGCTTTTATCATTGCCAATTATATTTTTTATTATTATTGCTATATTCGGGAAACCACAGGTTATTAATAACCACAGAAGCCACAACGGACATTTAATAAAACATTCTAACAAAACGTATCGTCGAAATCAAAACGAAAACAAAAAGCGACTCTCACACCTCCCCCTCGCGCCTAATCTCCTAACAAAGCGTTGTTGGAACATTTTGGCGCGAAAATAATGAAGTGCACGTGTCATGGCAGACCCTCGGGTCCCGGAGACCAGCGCACAATGGACGCGTGTCGATCGCTATCAATGGACCAGCTCCTATGGGTGACGTCCAAACAAAACGAACTTCGTAAAACATTCCCGGATGAGTTATGGTGGCTGCAGCACGATTAGGTTCTCATTGGCATTATGGGACTGTGTTGTTAATTGTTGTAGGCGTGGTATGTGAATTTATGCAATAAAGCTGTGTTATTAATTGGTTGCTGCATTTTTGTTTTGCATGTTCTCATAGTCCTAAGCGCGTCTCAGACGATCCATTGAAGCTGAAGTTTATAAGACTTTGGTAAATGGTCATATTGCATGTAAAGTGAATGACTGGTGGCCTACCAGTGTGATTTTGCAAGTGAACGGGTCGATGTTGTTGTTTATTTACTTAACAATTAACATTTTAAAAGTAAACTTGCTTTATTTGACAGCTTTGGATAAAAAGGATGATATCTGGGGTTCGAAATTACTTTACAACTTATATTGCTTTTGGGTACACATAAAAAAATATAATTATATCATAACTATATAATCTCAACGTAAATCAAGCTGAAATTGAAAATCTAAACTATAATTTCAGGCATAATATGCCTTTGCAGACAAATGCAACTCCAGAACAAGTTAAAACAAAAAGGTAACAGATATGAAAGTGGACGGGAAAGCTTGTACGCATAAATAACATCCTTGAATTATCCATCACACTGCAAAATATACGAGACGCCAGTAATTACAATTGCAAAGGTTGACGCGATGACAATGAACGCTATCAAAGAACATAAAAACTATCGCTTATCGCTTTACAATAAGGTGTAAAGTTAAACGGAGAAATAAAACAGTCAGCACAAATCAAAACTGACAATATAATACGTCCTACGCTTCTATAAAACAATGAGGGACGATCAAAATTAAAAACGAAAGCAAAAGAAGTGAGACAGTGCACCCAAACATAAACGATCATGACTTGCATTCGAATCGCGAGCAATAAAATAATAATTATACACATGTGACTTATTAGCTGGACGTATTACAAATCATGTGAAAATAAAACATAGAGTTTATGAACCTAATACCACTGAAACATTAACCTTCAGATCTACAGCACTAAGTGCAGAATTGAGTGATGAAATCTGAATTGACGATGTTTTACGATCACGCACGAGAAAGTACGAACAAAACAACAAAAGATTTAACAATAGAAGTACGTCGTATCATTTGTTAAACGTCCCTTTTGATGACGAACACTATTATTTTATGAATGATGCTGGGGTGGATGTGGGGAAGTTAATACTATATTTGATGAATATTACTTTTAGATTGTAGCAGTCTGTAGGATCGGTTGGGCTATTTTAGGCACCGTAATGGACAGGCTCAATAAACGGTGCCTTCTCTGGCAAGTACCTACTGTTTTGTAAATAGCAATCTGAGGAAGAATCTGGAACAGTCTAAAATTAGAAATTTTGTATAATCATTTTAAATATTGATATAGGCTATCTAAATGCTGTTAAGCACAATATTCTTATCAAACTTAAGTTTTAATCAACAATGTAAGAAAAATTACGCATTTGCATGAACATTTTTTGTCAATGCTTTGTAAAGAAAAGAAATAAAAAAATCTAGTAAGTAACATGATAGCAAAATGCATACCCGAACAATATGAAAAAATCATAAAACAATTGGCTGAATTGCTGAAATAATTTATTAAAGTAGGGCAACATCGTCACACGCCGACCCCATTCATAAAGATTTTATATTCTAAGTAGCAACACATACGGCCTATACGATACTTCTTGAATTTCCCAAAGAATGCTTTATTTTCAGTGAGTATGGTTGATTTTGTAATGGTAATGAAGTTCGAATTAAGTTAGGGTGTCGAAAAGCAATGTCATTTGACTAAGGACACCTTAATGTTGAGTATTTAGTCAGAAGCGGAATGGGTTTATTGTGCGAGAGTAATGTATCGAAAAGTTTTAATTTTGGTTTATGGTTCGAGAGGAATGCACCCTCCTTAGTGCGGCAACCCTTTGCGTTCACTGGTTGCATTTTTAGTAGAACCGTGGGTTAATTTGTCACTTTTAATAAAATGTTTAGAATGAACGAAAAGGGACTAAATAAATTGATACTAGCTCTTTATTTATAGTTGAAGGCTACTTGTCGTGATACGAGCCTAAGCACTAGCTGTTCTCTTAGTAGGTAAAGTGTGGTTTTTGATAAAGGCTCCTACAAACTGGTGCGATATCGCGGGCGCGACAGACAGCGCGACCCTTGTCACGCCTGCGATATCGCACCAGTCTGTAGAACCCTTAATTCGTTTAGGTAGATAGGTACTCCTGTTTCCTTACCCATTGGTTTTAAAGTACGTAGTCTTTGGCTTTGTTACTATTTTTCCTTCTGTTATTTTCTTAACTTTCTTTGCTAAGTAAGAAACAGACCATTTAGCCGGCTAATTCCTCATCCGTCACCCAAACAAATCCACCAGCATCGTCTCAACAAGATTACCAGCACCGGACCTAAAAAGCAATAAAGTCGACACCCTAGCCTACGAGATTAACAGTTCTAATACCATAAAGAACGGCACCATTGCCAAGCGACGCCGCGGGGCGTCTTTGTGCGTTTGTACCATTTTATTGGCGTCACAGGATCCCCGAGGTCTTCCATTGTTGCAGTGGCGCCGCGATGATTGCCCTCTCCACCCCAGCCGGCCGCGCAAGGAATGATATGCCATATTTGTTAATTCTCGCACTGGGGCACGTCATTTGTCGTAATAACTGTTTAACGCCTTCGTTAAGTATGTGTTTGGTGTGTGTGCGATAAATGGTGAGAGAAATACGCGTTTCGACCAGTTCTGTTGTTTGATGTTTCGGGCATTGTAAAAAATTTGGTATACTTACTTATAACATTAGTTTTTGTTTATACTAAACCTGAAAACGGGTCATTGTACTCATCATTTTGAACATTGTTTTCTATGGGACCAACCTTGAAATCGCGAAAAAAAAAATCTGCTGTTCCCTACATTTGTGTTCATTTAAATCGACAAAATGTATGGAACAGCTGATTTTTATTTCGCGATTTCAAGGTTGTTCTCATAGAAAAAAAATTTCAAAATGATGAGCACAATGACCCTTTTTCAGGGAATGTTGTATAAACGCAAATCACAGTACACATAGATAAAGTTATTTACTTACTTATTTCAGTACAAAAAAACACGGATACAATGATTTATTTGATTTTGATGAAAAACATTTTAGTTGCACTAGAAAAGATTAAAAGTAGGTATGTAATATGAATGAATGTAGCAGTTAGCATTTATTTGATGAGTTATACGGGTATACTTACTCTAATCTCCAAAAAAATTTAAGCATCCATCATACCAATTTATGCAGTATTCAGGTTCATTTCTCTGGAACTAAATAAGAGTGCCCTACGGCTACTGACACCACTCTGCCAACCCCGTTAAGTACACATCACTCTCGATTGAAATATTTTGAAGTGGTTTTAAAACACTTGAATGTTTAATGCTACTTGCAAAATCCCTTTTGTTATATCATTGGCAATTTCACATTTTATTTGTATAAATGTAGACTCCATAATATTCTAACTTGTTTTATCAAAATAAAATAGATTGCGTAAAAAAAAATACGGTTTTATAAGCCGTCATAAAAATGACAGGAAATTTGTGCGTAGATACAACGAAACAGCTATTTCGCGTCAACTATCACAGAGCAGAGTGGCGCAGTGGAAGCGTGCTGGGCCCATAACCCAGAGGTCCGTGGATCGAAACCACGCTCTGCTAGAAATCTCTTTTTGTATTTTCCACTATTTTTCTGTATAATTTTAATTATAGTTTTCGTGCTTGTTTTGTTGTTTAAACGTCTATTTCGGTGCTGTGAAGCGGTATCACAAAGTTTTGTTTAAAAACAAAGGGACAAACACAAACAGCGGTGGACTGCGAGTGCGTTTGTTTTATCATGGGATATTGATAATTTATAGCACGTGCTCTTCCTCCGTTCGTACCGCCAATGTTTTTTTAATTGTCCGCCGGCGGCGGCAGCTCTGCCGTTATGCTGCCCTTTTATATTTTTAAAACAAGGTAAATAACATAGTTTTTCGGGTGGTTAGTGGACTGTGAGCAGAATGTTTTTGTACAAAAATGTGGGCAATCCCGTGTTTGTGTACAGCGCCATCTGTTGGCGTGAATAAAAATGAGAGTTTTCCTTAACCTTGGACATTGATAACACTCTATGTATATCAATGACCTTGGACAAAAAGTTATTCTTAGCTTTGTTTTAAAGATGTTGGATTGTGAACTTGTAACAGGTTATTATCAGTGTTGCATGATGTGTACCTGACTACTGTGTAGCAGAGATCTCAACTATTGCACCATTCTAATTACACGTAAACAAGGCGCTCTAGAATTTTCCCCAGCTCACCTTCTACAAAGAAATTAGCTATCCAATAGTTAGCTACCGACGCTGTCGTGCAGCAGACATACGCCCACCTACAGCTGCAATATGTAATAAATAACTCGCACATAACGTCAGGGCGACGAGACGATGAGTGACGTCGCGAACCCTCGCAACTTCATTACACTACCCTCTGCGCGCATTATTATGTAGATTCCAATTTAAAACCACTTGTTATCTAGTTAGCGACGAAAAATACCTAACTGCAGCCCCCAAATTAGCCGCCGGCAGCCAACTACACCGTAAGTAATCAATAGCAATTGACAAACGAAGCATTGGACTGACAAATTCTAGTTTTGACAGTAACAAAAGACTTTACAAAGTTATTACTGCAGTTGCGAAAATTATGCTGTCAAAGTCTTTGTTCATGATTTTTGGGGTAGCAACGGTAAAGTTAAGGTGGTCGATGTATAGCCGTAGGTGCGTAATAGGGGTCTTGTTATGGTAATCACGCCCCGAGGCTGAGGAGCAGAGCGGGCACTGCAGGATTCAATATTGGAGTGGTCATCGATTGGAGACCTAACGAACGTCGGATTGGGAAACGTTCTTGAGTTCTCGCATTATGGTTTCGAGTGTCACGTTCGAATTTCACAATAGGCAATTTGCTTTGATTATTATTTTGTATCTTTGACAATTTGATTGTCTTTTATATTCCTCAAACAAATTGTAGCAATCTCCACTTATAATCAAAGCCAACTATGCATTTCATGTCCATACCTAAATGTTTCAACATTTGTATGCTCCTTCAATAATTCTGTTCACTTTCCTCTAGGTTTGCCTCTCTTTCATCACAACATGATCGGCCAGTCTGTACGTACGAAAGCAAACCCGATAAGTTGGCAACTTATGTAAACTTAATTTCAGCAGTGTTGAAAAGCAGATTAAAATAATATCGTCATCAAGCCTAAGAACCCTCCTAGGTAGATGTACCCCCTTGTTGTAAAGAAAGGGTTGGTTATACTTAATGATAGAAATGGAAGTAGCTATGCAAGAACAGACCAAGGAAACATCTTGCTTGTTCTGTGATAACTATTTCGGACTCGGGGAAAGATCTGAATAAATAGACTCGTCACAATAAAAAGACTTCGATTAAAAAAATTGCAGGAAACTTGAGATGGACAAAATACTGTAAACTGCTGCAATCGAAAATGTGCAAAATGTTATC
This sequence comes from Tiliacea aurago, assembly GCA_948098905.1. Lineage (NCBI taxonomy): Eukaryota > Metazoa > Arthropoda > Insecta > Lepidoptera > Noctuidae > Tiliacea > Tiliacea aurago. Next base: position 930,619 of record OX402580.1, on the reverse strand, counting down.
GGTCCATAACACTTTATTGAATCGTTTGGTTCGCTCGCACATAAAGGCTTCTACATACCAGCGCGACTTGTCGCGCGACGCGACACGGCACAAAGGCCCCGCGTGTCGCGGGACGAGCGGTGCCTTTGTGTCGCGTCGCGTCGCGCGACAAGTCGCCCCGGTATGTAGAAGCCTTAACACAGTTCAATCATGTCTGCACTCAGCGCATTGGCGTTTAATTAACAGACAGTTCGCAATTTATTGCTTTTCATATTATACTTAGTTGTGTTGTGACGCTCATTTTAAACCATTCAGTGAAGGAATGTGCTCGATTATTCTTCATTTTGGGGTTAGTTATTTAAAGCATGACGATGAAGCGAACACTGAGTGAGTTCTATAGTCCAGTGAAAGTTCTAGTTGTAAAGTCAGGGAAATTCATTGTTAAGCAAATTGAGTACCAACTTAAATTGTCTATACCTATATTCAAATCACAACCTGTCATTCTTTGGCAGTTGTATGCAATAGCTATAGCACGGCAAATTGACGTAGTGTGTCAATTAGATAAACAATTAATTTCCCTGACTGTATTTCAAAAACCTACAACGGGCCCTATCTCAAGTGTGTCTGTAAGCTCTGTGAGCCGTTCGAAGTCCGTCACTAAACGATGAACTCGACGTGGACTGTGCTGTGTAGGTGGGTTGTCATTTAACCAGTTCTTGTAAGAATGGTCTTAGTTCCTGTTCGGTCTCGAAAGATATTGAATGTATCCAATAAAAACACTGATGCTGCTGCTACTAGCAATTCGCTTTTTATCCCTCGCCCTTGGGACAGTTTGCGATGGGCTGACCCCTAGCTTGCTTAGTCTGAGGAATACATAGGGCTTCAACTGTGTTTTAATTAATTATTTCATACAATACAAACATTAAAAAGTAATTACTTCTAAGTATTTGAAGACGACAGAGAAATGTTTCAAATCAATCAAATCTTTCTGAATACTGTTTTCCACCACTAGTAAAAGTACCAATACATTGGTTTTTATTTTTTTATGAAACGCTACGAGTATTAAAAGAAATAGATCTAGTTATAAAATGATTATGATGATTATACGATATTAGGATATAATAAAGATACCTATCGGATCGCGAGCTGGCACGACGTCGTATCACGTCCTCCGTGACGCATACCGAATGCCATTCCCGCAGCGTGATGAGGTCATTCTCTATGAGTTATGGCCTCCCGCTAAACACACATACCTCCGCTTTATTAAAATACCACATCAAATCTAAATACTACCATTTCATGGTGTCTAACCATCGTCTCACTTAATAGGAGAAAGTGAGATTAGAACTCATTTCATTTGAATAATTTGTTGTGAATATTTTCATATTTGGCTACGTTTAACCAATTGAATACTTCTGCATAACCAGTAGGACTCGTCTTATTTTATGTACCAATGAGAAATAACAATTTAGTATCAAAGCTATAATTATAATGAATTACTTACGTTACGGAAAACGTAACATGCACGCGATCACTCCGTCCCCCTCCAACGTTATCTTCTATCTCTTTCACATTTTGACAGATCGAAACATCAAGTGACACGTCACTCGTTACCGCATAGCGTTTGCCGTTTTAACAACAGAGCAGAAGTGAACCAATCACAGTCCTGCATTTACGCGTGACATTTGACAGATCAAAATGTCACAGATTATAAAACAAACACGTTTGCGCGCATTTTTGACAGTTCAAGGCACAGATTATCATAAAAACAATAGCACGTGTAAATAAGGAGGTTTTACACAGCGATTATCTATTTTTTAACCTTTTATTTGCGTGTTACGTTAGAGAAGCAGCGAGTTCGCTGAAAGACGTGGCCGCACTGGCTGAACGTCGGCTTACTCTCGCTCGTTCAACTAAATTTTCAATTCAAACAGGGTCTTTATAAGGGTAGTGACGCTGTACAAAATTTACATATCGACGTAATAAACCAAGCGGGTGTCTGATTTGAATTCGGAACGTGCTTTAAATGGGAGTTTTTGTTGTGTTGTAAAGTTTGTTTTGTTGTTTATAACATAAAAATATGAATAAACAAGGGCTTTACCTGTGCATAGTAATTTAATTATAACATTACCATTTAACATTGTTGCAATAATGAATTCAACATAAACTACCTACTTGAATGATACACGATAACATTTATTCCTTCACACCAGAGAAAGCAACCATTCAAAGTTGTAATTGAGAGGCTTTTTCTATTTGAATGCACGGCAAAAATCCATCACTTGTAATTATTTAACATCAATTTTTCAAGTGGCTTATGAGAGATTGATTAACTCGGCGCGTTGAACGGTCACTCAATATTTATTTAACAAGCAAGTAGCCTCATTACACAAACATGTATGCTGGGGATTAGCATTTCGCTGCTTATTACGCGCCTTGGGCCTCGGTCACACGGCTGCGGAATCGCGGGCTACGAGTCTTGTGAACGTGACTGAGGCCATCTTTTGATTCGTGCCGAACTACTGTAGGAGTATAAATATTGCAATATTTGGATTAAATGTCAATTCCTACTTTTCTCTTTTCGTTTCATCTTTTATTCAACAGCGACTCTTGCTCTTGCATTTCATATTACTTCTTGGTCTGCTTTGATTTCTCCACAACTCTATTTTTCTTTCTATGATTTAACATAAATGATGATCAGTGTCAAATTAGGAAACCAAACACGAATCTGGTTTTTTCCTTTAACTGAGTACCTAATTTTCTATTCTGAGCAGAGTTATATTTTACGCCTCTTCGTTACACGTTTTAATTTACAGCATCTAAATGAAATCATGGTTAACTGTTTATTTAAAAAAATACTAACTTACTTTACGGTAGCAGTATTACCTGAGGGCTACCCACTTACAGTTGGCATGCGCGTACGCCGCTCGATCTTAATCACCGTTTCACACGTGTGACTATGAAAAATGATCCGCCGTTTAGTGAAAACTTTGCATATTTTACAATTAATAGAACCTTAACGTTATTTTATTTTAATTTGCTACTACTGCACTTAATATGTAGAGGAAATATAATTATACCTATTTAAGTATGAATGTAACTTAAATTAGAATAAATAATTGATTTATGACTAAGATCTACCGCCACATAATGTGTAGGGTTAAATATTATGTGTTTTTTTATTGACGTGAATAAATCATAAATTTAGTTTTTATATTTAAACTAATGGGTATTCTATGGTCAAAAAATCGGCTGTCTCGTGCTCCACTAACTAATTGGAACTGTTATATTTTGTCTTAGGTACTAGACCTACATACTATTTACATGCAGTTACCTTTAATTAAGTAGTTGTTGTATTGTACAATTGTAGTAGACTGTTTAAAAAAAAATATTTTGTTTTAGTTGTTCGTCACCGGACGCCCTGCACTCAGTTCTTTGGAACACTCATCGTACCTACTCAAACAAAATTACTATTAACTTTCGATCACTAACTAAGCTGTTCTGACTACTCTATAATATATGCCAACTAGACTGCATCACGCATACAAAATTAGCATATCTACTGTCTAATGAAGTAATGATTAATAATTTACTTATCACCATGCGTCAACCGCTGTAACTTGTGATTAGCAGTCATTACTGACAATACCTTATTATTATTTTAATTATTTATTCAATATTCCAATAATACAAAAAACGATCCATCACTTTTTGTATTGAAAGTGATAGCGTGTTTGTTTCTTTGTTTTATTAACTAATTGTTTGTTTTGTTGGTCTAGTGCCTTGACTTTGAATGTCCAGTTTCAGGTTCAGAGTCAAATCAATTATTTCAATTTAAAAGGTGAAGTATTAACTAAAGAGAATTGTGAGTTCTCGAATATCATTTTAAGAGAGCCCCAGAACATATGATGAGCGCACCGGGCTTATTCCAAAAACAGAAGAACTAACTCTAAAGTCTGACGGTTGAAACAAAACCGAAACACATGCCATGCATGAGATCTACAGGTTGGGTTGACGATGTTGGTGCTTCTATTGATTTTCTTGCTGATTATTGATGATGAACATTCAGCTGCTTCTAGTCAAAATGAATCTGAAGATATTAACTGACCAATACTGCTCGATAATGATAAAGTATAGCAACTTAACTCAGTATCTACCGATGATACAGAAAAGAGTAAGTTACGAGCAGTTTGTTTTAGTAATTGCATGTGTTCGCAGTTTCACTTATTTGCATATTAACCTACATCTTCTTGCATCGTACAATGGAATTCCTATGTCGTCGTAAAGTATATGGATATTGTTCACAGTTAACATTAAACTATGCTGCAACATTAGCCTCAAGAACTTTTTCCTTTTATGGTGTAAGACTGTCTCTTTTGGAGGTGTTAAGTTTGAAGTTTAGAGTAGGTAGCTATGGTAGCAGTAAGGTCAAGTAATACTATATCTATGTCGTTAATTACAATAACTTTGAATCTGCAGGTGAATTGTACCTTGGGCGGTTTGATGCAATATGCAACACACGACATCTCTCGAAGAAATCTAAGCAACTTATGACTAAATCGTCTTCGAAATTCTAAATATTCAAAATTTAAAATTGAGACACGAATTACGGGAGACAAGCGGCGATGATCAGAGGTCTGCGTTCGTGGCCACTATCGATTTTTCCGTCCGCCCCCAACTTTGTTGACAAAGGCTGGTTCTTAAGCCAAATGAGATGCACCCCAAAGAATATTATGGGCAGACATCGCTCCACTATCGTAGATATATTGTTGTGAGCGTAGATATCTCGGCGGGCTCATATCGTCTCTTTATTGATCTTTTAACCGTTCCGTGTACGGCTGTATTGCTGGTTTATTAAAATGTTGTGTTTGCTCATTGAACGGTAGCTAATATTTGTTGATTGCCGCTGTAGCCACCGAAACGGATAAAATTGATGGTGAAACAGTTGCTTAGTGCTAGAGTGCTCATCAGTACCTACAATAACAGGTAAATACATAGTTTGTTGCCGTGAAAACGTGCATGTGCCTATTAGACCTAAAAATATTTGTCATATTGGATAGCAATAACATTATGTATAGCATTTTAGCCACCTCCGACACTGGAATGGAAATGAGGTATTACCATCTGACCGTAAAAACACAAGTACTTATGGAAAGTAGCTGCAGTTTTTGAAGAAATGTCCAAGGGTCATTGTGTGTTTTGACAGATTTAGTATGGCAAATCTGACTAAAAATCACAATGGAGAGACCATTGTATTGTATTAAGTGTAACGTTTGTAAATTAGTAGAATTTGCTCCCTGCTCTGCTATCAAGCCTGTATGCGACATGGGTTACTGAATGTGTTGAGTATCTGACGAAGGAACTGATCAAGGTTCAGAGGTAGCCTCGTTCTAAAGTTACTAATGGCCCAAGAACTTTTTCTTCCTTCTGAAATCAGCATGACAAGTACATCCTGGAAGAAAAGGTATCGCATGAAAGGCATACATTTTAAAGTTATTCTTTGTACGAGTACTACGTATACTACAATCATTTAGAATCACTAGCTCGAGCTGGGCATCTACCCTATCAACTGCATATAACTCGTTCACTAGCTCGAGCTGGGCATCTACCCTATCAACTGCATATAACTCGTTCACTAGCTCGAGCTGGGCATCTACCCTATCAACTGCATATAACTCGTTCACTAGCTCGAGCTGGGCATCTAACCTATCAACTGCATATAACTCGTTCACTAGCTCGAGCTGGGCATCTACCCTATCAACTGCATATAACTCGTTCAACTCCCACAACTAAATCTCACTGTTTATCATTATTTATTTACGTGTTGACGAATACATTGGCACAATCCGCGTCCCGCCCTGCGTATGCAAAATACAAGCCATGCAGATTCTCACACTGCAATAACAAAGGGTACTAATGCTCTTAATGCCGACGCCATTAATATTTCAAAATAAACTAGATAAAAAAGAGGAAAGCCGTTGAGCAATCACTTCGGATGAGAACTTGCTGCGGATTACGGCTGCTGTACAAATGTTCGCGTGTTTAACGTACATTGCTGGGTAAGTAGCTGCTTGTAAGTGTCTTGTATTCAAAGGAAGCAAGGGATGCTGAAGTAAATAAGCGATTTACCAAACGTTTTTTGTATGTTTTACGTCTTCGTGAGACTTTAATGTTAGATCAGTGAGAGTGGCTAAGAAAAGTTGGATAGGTGATTTTAATGTCTACAATTCCACCGACATTAATGCACAGTACAATTGACAAGTGATCAATCAAACAACGGTCGCGAAATTTTTGGAAATTCATATAGAAGATGAATTGACTTGGAAACCGCAAGCAGAAGAGGAGTGCAAAAAGTTAAGTACTCCAGCTTATGTTCTTTTAAACCTGTTAAAAAAAATTTGACATAAAGACTGCTTTAGTAGCATACCATGGTTTGGTCGCATCGGTCTTGAGGTTTGGAATCATTTTTTGGGGTAACTTCAGTTGGGTGTAAGAAATAACATATTTAAATCCCAAAAACGTTGTGTTAGAGCTATGTGTAGTCATAAACCTAGAGATAGTTGTGAATCTCTGTTCAAGTCTTTGAAAATTCTTACTTTTCCGTCGTTATATATTTTGGAAATGGAAATAAAAATAATTGTTTGCTAAGGTCTCGGACACGAAGAAAGGTCCCGTGAAAGGTCAATATAAAAACCTCTTAATTATCTATAAAACAGCACTACTGAGAAAAAGTGTTTTCTGCATGGGTCCAATAATAAACTACCGGACAGTATAAAAAGTGACACCCTTCAACAATTTAAAAATTAATTCAAAGGTTTTTTGGTACAGATTTCAGATTCGATAAGTGAATTATTTGTAAATGACCCTGTGTGTGACATCTCAACAGTTTAATATTATTGAAATTATTTGATCCACTTAGGCATGAACTGGACTTTTTAAAATAATTTATCAATTTATTGACTATTTCATAATTTTGCTCATGAGCTTATTGATGGTGACATTATTTACAGACAGAATAAATACTCGGCTCACTATATTTTTTATAACAACTTGATTGTACAATATCTACATTCTATGCAAATAAATGATTTGATTTGATTAGAATGTGCACTGGTTAAATTATGAATTTAGTTCCACGAAGGCTCTTTGAATCTTTCTTGTATTACAATTAATCAGTTGTCAACGAGCAATCGTTATTCGTTAGTTATATGGCAAGCAAACGATTCTAATAGGCGATGGCCCTAAATGTGTTCGGTGGGCCACATCTCGTCCGTAAGAAAACCTTGAATCCTTTACTTTCTCACCACCTCCATGGTACTACATCAACCACAAAAATGGTCACAGCAAACCGAAACCAAAAAATTTATGAAATCGCACACACAAGTCGTTGGCCGGCCGATTAAAATCTATTAGTGTGCGAGGGGAGGCCACATTATTATTCACATCACGCACGAATCATATACGCAAATGTGTAATCTTTTTATCGACGCAGCGGGCAGACGCGGGCGTGAGCGGACAATGACTATCGATACTCGATACTGAGTTACGCGTATCACTAGTCACCACGTTGGTTCGCTGTGTTCTGTGGTTAATTCGTAGATCAGAGCATTTTGATTCGAGAAACTTTCATATTTTTGTTTTGCCTGAGTAACATTGTCTCAAATGCTCAGTCAGTCTAGCTGGCTGGTGACTGCATTTTTGTTTGGTTGTCTATTTGTAACGACCCTTTTCCTCAAATTAAATATTTTTTCCTATCAAGGTAGGGTTCACCTTTCGGTGAAGGTTAAATTATTACTTGGTTATATGTTCATGACAGAAGTGCCGTTCATCACTGAATTCTCTATTCTAGTCTGGTATACAGAAGATAACCATCTTCTCTGGAAGCAATCACGCTTGAAGATATCCGTTACCATCCTAATTCGGTCTCAAGTACATTCCTACCTAATTCCAACTCGATACGGCATCACGTTGTCACTTCGGAGCCGATCAAGATTACCGAACTTGGGCGGTGGGCGATACAAATCCTTGGCCCGGATCAGTCTGTACCTGTATCTACCTAGGTACCTGTAATACTCGCACATAACCACTGTTATGATATAGACATGAATTTAGTTAAAGACGTTTACATTCCGGGAATGCTGGCGGTGCACTGTTTAGAGAATACGATTTGGTTGAGATCTTGATTATTGTGTGAAAGATAGAGTTGTTATCGTATTATTTCTGTTATTATTGTATAGTTAACATTGTAACAAGTACTATTGAGTACATAGGATAATGAGGATATGTGGCTCGGTTGTTAAACGTTTCATCGTGACATAAGCACTGCACGTGCTGGAATCGACGACTAAATAAACAACCACGCAAACTTTTTATTTTTCTGCAGATAATTAGGTACCATGACGATCTCCACCAACTTAAGTTTGTTCTCACTGTAGTCCGGGAAGACACACCAAAAAATATGGAAAAGCTTTTTTGGGACGAGTCTAAATTACCTTAATGGAAGCTAACCATCATGTAATGTATGGCTAATCGGAATCGTATCGTAAGCAGTAAACGTCTTGAAACTTGTTCGCGGGTTTCAAACAGAATAACTTAGAACTGAAAACTCGATTAGTTTCAGCGACTCGACGCGTGTTTATGTACTGGGCTACACATCGGTTATACATAGATATGTTATGTACTAACTGATGAGGAAACTTTACATTTGGTGTATCGATGAGGCATAAAATAATAATAATAAATTATACACGTTTCCCCCCCACCCCATTGGGGGAGGCCTATGTCCAGCAGTGGATGTCTTTCGGCTGAAATGATGATGATATACGTTTCTGTAATTTCTAAATTTCCCTTTCTTTGCTACGAGAAATCTGTTAATTATAATAGGTAAGTAAATTACATTTAGTTCAAGTACAGAAACACTTTACAAAAATAAAAGTTTAAGAATAACGGACTTCAACGCCAGGCAGTGGTGAGGTAATAGCGTTTTGTGGACTGTATTTTGTTAATTTTAGCTGTTAAAAATGGTGATTTATGCTGATTGGAATTAATTACTTTTGATAAACTTTTTTGGTAACGTACAAGCTCAAAAACATACTCGGCCTTATAACAAAACAAGTTTATCTTTAGACCCAGGTTTAAATAATAGTATTATTTTTATTTTGAATCTTATTTACAAAGTTAACTTAGTAGACTCGGGAACTTTATCTCTGACAGAACCAGGTTCAAAATTAAAAATGTCACTATGGTTTAAACCTGGGTCTAAAGATATACCTTGTTTTGTAATAAGGCCGTCTGAGTTCTACTTGATAGTAATATACATCAAAGTTATACATAGAGAAAGAAAAGATTTCTTTAGAAATAAGCATCACCTTTGTACGTATTTTTCTGTTTCTTTCTTGAAATGACATGAAAAAAAAAAACAATATAATTATTAGGAATACTAACAAATTCAAATTCAAAGTTTTTATTTCAGACCAAGGATCCATATAGTGTTAGTAAGAACTTAGCCTATGTTAGTAACTCAACAACTTAAAAATACAATAAATAAAAATTAATTGGCTGCATGAACATGTGCACGCACATGTCTGCCAGCCCGGAGCCTGATAAATGGTCCATCAACCTTGTCCGCCAGTGTAGCTAAAATACTGTTCGGGCTCCCCCTGAATCGCCCCAACATCGATGCACACCGTTTGCGCATGATGGCATGAAAGTCGTTTATTCGCGCTTCCGCAAACATGCCCGATGCACTGCAAAACCGAGGCAGCCCCAACAATATCCTCAGTGCATTATTATATCGCACGCGCAGAGCGTTGTAAGCCTTCTGCGTATACCTAACCCACAAGCTGCACGAGTAAAACGACTGGCAGTAGGCTCTGAAGAGCGTCAGTTTTACCTCGTCAGAGCACCGCGCAAACCTGCGGGCAAGCATATTACATCGGGCTGCCAACGCCCTGCGCTCCCTATCTATATCCTGGTCATCTGTGAGAGAACCCGTGACCACATGACCGAGGTATTTAAATTGAGTGATGACTTTTAATGGTGTTCCTTGCAACGTCAACGTCGTGTTTTATTAATATGTAATTATTACATTAGGTAAAATATGGTTGAAGACACATTTGTTTTGTATTTGTCGGTGGAGCAAATTAAGTAGTTTAAAAATGTCGGGTCTAGTTTTGAAGTAGGAATGGAGCTTATTACATGATTTGTCGATGTTAGTCTTTGTAATTATGGCTTTCAGAACTGGGACACTTAACTGTGTTTTGTCACTTGTCCATATTTTATTCATCAAATCGGCCTATCGCCCGCGCGTTGCGAATCCAATGAGAATACTCGTAGGTAGGTAAGGGTACGTTTAATGAATGTATCGTTTGATCCCTTTGTAAAAGTGGGACATTTTTGCTTTGGTTGGGGACAACGGGACAGACAGCCTTAAAACGGGACTGCCCCGCCCAAAGCGGGACGAATGGTCACATTATGTATGTTACATACATCACGTTACTAATCGATGCACACACGGTGAATTGACAGCTTCAATGTGAATAGCATCACGTAGTACCTGGAAATGTGTAAGGATTTTGTATTTTAATTTTATATAGCAATAGTTTTTTTTGAAAGCAGTTTAACAAAGTTATGTTTTGATGTAACTTACTGAGAACTGTCTGTTTCAGTGATTCAATTCATGATAAAGATATGTGGACCTCATCACATTACATAAACTAGGTCGCATATCAAAACTTTACTTGAATTAAAATAAAAAACCATTCTCTTTTGTTACGATCATCCATTCTAAGGTTGACAACTCTTTTAAAAACTGAAAGCCTTACATCAAAAGGCTCATTATCTTGATATACAAACGGAAGGCCATATGGGGGGTGGTCAGTCGCGGGGCGAACCGGACCGGCCGTCCGAGTGCGTCCGGCGGAACCGGCCGGCTGCCGGAATGCCGGCCCCTTCCTTCCCTTGTTAGCCGTCTTTAATTTATGTACTACGTTAGGAAGCCAGTCGATTGTCCTGCTTTCATTCCTGAATTAACGTTTCTGAAAGTTTGTGTATGCAGGAAAATTGCGTGGGAAATTCTGTTTACTAAAGAATTAGAAAACTATGGACTCATGAAAAATTACCTAAATAAAATCCACACATTAATTTCAATGGCATGATTGTTAAGTTTAAGCAATTGACTTTTGATATTTCACTATTATTAATTGCGTGGTTTTGTGGGAAATTACCAATTAACTTCTCCCGCTCTGGGCGGAGCGGGAGGGCGTGTCAGACTTTTACTGACTAAAACCCATTCGTGTTCCTTTCGTTGCCTGTGTGCCAGGGCCACGATATCCCTTTCGGACAAACTCGCAACCCTGGCAGGCATTGGCCCTAACGGACCCCGTCAGTTGGTGCTGACATCTCTTTGAGGCGCGCGTGAAACACAACGCGCCGTCGACACAGGTCTGGTCCTTATCGGACGGCGAGCTACCCATCGCTCGCCACCGCAGGCCCGCGCCTACGGTGGCCGGAAATCAGCTTTCGACTCCCGACGCGGGTCTTCTCCCGCTGTGACTAAGGGCGTGAGGGCGCGAATTTGGCCTCTCCTTCAAGCGTTCCGCCTCCTCCTTCGCAAGCATTACTGCTTCGCAGAAAGAGGTGACGGCCAATGCACTCTCACTCCGAATTATGGCCTGAACCAAGCCCGGACGCGAGAGATCACCGCCGCCAATCGCTTCCGTGAGGACACGGCGGTGCTCCGCCCAAGCAGGATAGACCTCCACGGTATGCTCCACCGTGCCCTTCGGGCGATCCATACAGTGGTAACACCCGCGCGTTTCCTCCCGCTTTATCCTGAAGAGGAACCTCCCGAAACAACCGTGTTCGGTGAGGCCCTGCGTCAGGCGGAAGGTGAGGATGCCGTGGCGCCTCTCTAGCCAGTCCTCAAAAAAGGGATTTATCGCCACAATTGTGGCGTGCCAGCGCTGGGTTGCGACAATCGCATTCTCCATGTCGCCATAAGATCCCGCCGGAGCTCTGTCCGCTGTACAGTGATTTTTCGCGACAGGGGAGTTACGCCCCGGCGTTTCGCCTCCTCGCGCCACTCTCATATGTGCGAGAGAACGTTTTCCTCCAGATCCCATGACGGCAGTCCGGCAAGGCGATCTGCCGCCTGACGGGAGACCGTGCGGTATCCTCAGACCAGCCTGATGGCCATGACCCTTTGGAACGCGTTCAATCGGCGGGCTGGTCGCAGCCTTAAAGAACTCGTCCACACTGGTACCCCGTAAAGGGCCATGGCCCGCACGACCCCCGCGTAGAGCCTTTGGACCAGAGGCGTTTGGACCCCATAGATTGGGTAGGAGCCGCTTCAAGGCAGCCCCGGCCCGCTCCAGTCTGGGATCCAAACGTTGAAAGTGCTCCACGAAGTTCCACCGGCTGTCGAGGATTAGTCCCAGGTACTTCATCGTCGACTTGACGGCGATGTGAAACGCTCCTGCCGTTATCTGGGAACCCGACAGTGGCGCGTTCCGAGGACCATTAAAACCCATGGCCTCGGACTTGTGCAAAGCCACCTCGAGTACCAATTGCCGGATCTTATCGACGTTGTCGCAACCCCACGTGTTGCCAGTTCGGCCGCCGCCTGATGCGATCTCCCCTGCGCCAAGATCAGCGTGTCATCAGCGTAGCAGACTACGCTGATGCCGCTATGGAGGTCGGCGCGCAGCACCCAGTCGTAGCCGATGTACCACAGATGCGGCCCCAGGACCGATCCCTGTGAGACACCGCACGACATCTCTCGCCAGTTCCACTCTCCTTGGTGACTGGGGTAGATGACGGCCCTGTCCGTCAAATAGGCCTCAACCACGCGACAGAGGTAGGTCATATTACGAGTATAAGAGCATAATAATACTTATTATTTATTTATCGCACCAGTCTGTATTCATTCACATTTCTGAGCTTTAAAAAGGCTCAAATAACTGCGATAATGATACCTTATCAATAAACTGTTTTTTAGTAATTTCCTTCTTTTAACCCGACTGCGGCGAAGCTAAAAAAATCGGTCAAGTGCGAGTCGGACTTGCGCACGAAGAGTTCCGTACTATTATTTTCTATAAAAACGGCAAAAAAAAAAAAATATTTAGTTTTTTAGTATTTGTTGTTATAGCGGCAACAGAAATACATCATCTGTGAAAATTTCATCTGTCTAACTATCACGGTTCATAAGATACAGTCTGGTGTCAGACCGACAGACAGACAGAAAGACGGACGGACAGCGGAGCCTTAGTAATAGGGTTCCCGTTTTACCATTTGCGTACGGAACCCTAAAAAGGAGGGTTATGTGTTTTACCTGTATGTATGTATGTCCGTCCCTATGTTCCCTCGTAAGTACTAAACGGCTGAACCGATTTTGATGAATGATATGTCGTTAGATTCGTCTATATTGCGCGAGTGTCACTAGGTCTATTAAAATTGTAAAAAAAAACAAAATGGCGGATCTCTAGAGCCAAAAAGCCTATCGACTGGGGGGGGGTATCAAAATGAAGGGTTTTAAAAGGTGATTACAAAAATATATACAATTTATGTTTAAATATAATTTGGAATGAAAAATTATAAAAAAAGCAATCCCGAACTATTGTAGTAAGAGGTCGTTATCACCCGCTTATAAGTGGTTAAACAACCTCATTGAACGTCTTATAATTTTTTTTTTCTAACTCAAATAGTAAAATAAAAAAGGCATCTTCTTAAATTTAACAATAACAACTTATTCTACCAGCCTGCATGAGATTGTCCAATGTATTCAGTTATATAAATCTTGTTTCTATAATTTTTAAAGTTCACTTTTGTCGCAGTCGGGTTTTAGATTTTTTTAATTTACCTTTTTTACTAAACTGACCTACTCGTACAGTAAAATCATAAGTCATTTTTGAACGTCAACATTATAAAACAGCCTCAAAAACCCGCTCTTCATCATTTCCTAGTGCTTTAGCTGAGAAGAAGAAGCGGCGCAACAAACCGTCCAGCAGCACAGCTGTCTGTTCAGTTAACTTCAGTTAGAAGTCCTTGATTCAGCTAAAGCTATATACAAAGACTCTTTCCATATTCTTCCTCATCGATATCTGTCTCTTGTGTGCCATATTTAAGAATGTTCCTTACTAAACTGTGAATAACTAAATAGGTTTTTGTCTACCGCAGCCTTGTTTTTTTTCAGACTAGTAATAAAAAAATTCAGGTGTATTGCAGTTAAATTATGTATAATTATCATCTCTACCTGCCTAAAATTAATAATTATGGTTGACCATTTCCTGGTCTACAACAATCAAGTTTAAAACTTATCCCACTGAAAAGTAGCCAAAATCCTTGTTTTTAGTAACGTTGTACATTGCAGCTGACCTTAAAGTTAGTTATTACGTTTAATAAGGTTTTTTTGTTATTCCGTATTCTCGTTTCGCACCATGAATTTTTATGTGCGCCGAAACATTTTTATGTATGCACCTAATTATATGAATCTTGGAGTTATCGGTTATCAAGATAAGGTTTTTGAGATTGTTAAAAACACTTTACATCGTGTAAGGTGTACCTAAATTAATTAAAACATTACTAAGCCTTAGGAACTTGACGTTCTAGTGCATCGGCAGTCCTCAAAGGGTTTTGTGCACTTACCTCCTCGGAAAATAATTTTCGTGTATCAGAATATTCCTTTAAATAACTCATTAGCTTAGCATTAAACGTGTTAATTCATAATTATTTTTGGGTAAAAAAGATTCAGTGAGTTTTGATAATTATTTTGCGTTCCTAATTAAAAGTAAAATTAATTACGATAAACTAAGTTGTTAACTTCCGTTAACAATAATATAATAGGTAGTTAGCCACGTAAATAATATGGGAGTTGCAAAGTATAATGTTTAATTGCTTAGAAACTAATACTGAATTTTATATAAAAATTTAAATATAAGACATAAGACCGTTAATTTTTACTCGTACACACCCATAGCTACGTAAGATTTGGAAATGAATAGCCATTAACTAAGGCTATTAACAAGAACTTTTACAGTTTTATGTATTTAACTTGTTAGTCTTTGATTTAGAAATGCGTGTTAGAGTTGCATAATCATTTAATGAATACTATTAAAAGCAGACCGTCTCTAAAAACAACTGAATTAAGCGCAATATCTATTAAGAATTCACAGATAATATTCATCAGTATGTTCCTGTGTGTAATCCATTTGTTTAGGTATCTTCACAATAAGACACCATATCCTCATGTTATCAAAGTTCATGTATACACAATCACAGGGCAGGTTCGCCCCTCGCAGGGGGCGTATGTCGCCGGTCAAGTGCTCCACAATATAGATTGATAACACGCCCCGGACTTACAAGCTTCCTCTTATCTCCTCCTCTGACGTCATAAGTCACTGCTCTCTCTTTATTTGCCGTTTGATGCTCGTTTGTCTAGTTTTTCTTGAAGGGGCGAGGAGTGGGAGATGGCCTTGAGATATCTCTATAGACTACTGTTTTTCAATGTAGCCTTAGTTTTGTATAATTGGCAAAGGATTATTTATGTAGGCGGTTTATGTAGAGCTACCTGTACCTAAACAAAAACTATTTGCAAAAAAAAACAACCGTCTTCCAAAAAAAAAAACCACTACAAAGTGAAAAATAACTTTAACAACGACTTCCGAAATTAAAGTTACAGTTATAAGTCGGTTGTTTTTTTTTTTGTAAAAAGATTTTTATTTTTCACTTTTTAGTGGGTCAGTTTGTAGTTTATCTAAGTAACAATAGCCTAATGTCAACTGCTGATCACCTTTTACAAAATATTGATTTTCCCGATGCAGGGGTGTTAATTGTTGAGGAGTTCTCCTGGTAAAAACTAGGACAATTAGAACTGATGGTGACTTCACCATATGCATTGTGAGGAGCATAAATTGCTTAGAAACCATATAGAATTTTCTAATTGAATCCCAACCGTGAAATACTTAATATTAAGTAGTTTCGGTGGCCATATTTTGTGGTCTTCATCATCAGTGCCACTTAACCAAATGGTGCTTTCCAAGTTCAAATGCATGAGTTACTATAAAAAATACGGAAATCGCTATAGGTGTGTCTATAAAATTTGAGGATTTCCCTCGATTTCCATGGGATCCCTTCATCAGATTCTTTACTTGGTGACAATCGGACCACCTCGGGAGCATACCCTTTCGAACAATTTTTATTTTTCAAAATCGGTCCACAATTGACGGAGCAATCGGTGAACAAACACAGCCGAACATTTATAACCTCCTCCTTTTTGGAAGTCGGTTAAAAATGGATTTTTATTTTAAGTTTATTTTGATTTAGTTTTGAACTGATATAGTTCCAATTTCCGTCTGCCTTGGAAAACTTAGAGGAAAATAGCTTAGAGGAAAAAAACTTAGAGGAAAAATCACCTCACCGAAGCTTGGTTCGTAACAGTCTGTCTACACCCGATTGTAACTTTGTCTTCTTATAGTATTAAGTTCATCTCATTGCTTCTTAAAGATTTTCTCCCCTCGGCTAAACACACATGTGACAGTGTCGGTCACACACAGTGTCAATGTAATTTAGATTGATAAAGATGAACTATTGACTCCGCCCGCCCTCGTGTTATCTTGAGACGGAGCGGTTTCACTTGATAGAAGTTACAACAGTAAAAATATGTAGTTTAGAAAAAAAATAAAAAATACGCTTTTATCACGCATTAAATAATAAATGAATTCACATAATGTATTAGTTACGATATAAGTACTTATGCAGCTTGTCACTTTTTAGGGTTCCGTACCAGAATGGTAAAAAGGAACCCTTATGGTGAGACTAAGTCTGTCTGTCTGTCTGTCACACCTGGATATCTCAAGAACTGCTAATGCTATCAATTTGAAATTTAGAATAGTTTTAGATAACGTTTGCCCAACAATTTTGCAAGCAAGAAAGAAATTAAAAAATATATATCTTTTTTGCAAAAGGGACTGAAAGGGAGTCTTAAAAATGTAAAGTGGGGCTACTAGGGCATGTGGGGTATCATATGAAAGAACGTTGTTTGCACATTCCCAAAAGATTTTTTTTTAGGCAGCATAATTTCCGACTTTTGATGAAAAATGGACAAAAAACTACCGTCTCCTCCTTCCTTATCTCCGAAGTTTGCATAGATAAAAATCAGAAATTATTCTATATGATAGAAGCTTATGTAAAGATTACAGGAAAAATAAAACGATGTCTCCAAATAGCACAGTTTTTCAGAAATCATCAACATCATTATATTCGTACGGAACCCTCGGTGCGCGAGTTCGACTCGCTCTTGACCGGTTTTTTTTCATGTATCCAATGATTAATTCAAAAAGTGTGGAGCGCTTTGTTGAAATTAATATTAATAGTGTACATAACCAAAAGGCGCTCTTTTGAATTAATCATTGGATATAAAAGAAGTGACAAGCTGCTTCTGAAGGTTTTACTAGTAGCCACTGAAGAGTTTCACTATCCCCATACATACCAAGTGCAATATATATTGGACTCATCAAAATGAATCATATGACCTCCAACTCAAGGGGTTTAGTATTAACAACTGAAGAGTTGCACTGTCCATCTCCTGGCTCTATCATCAGATCATCTCCAAGATATAGTATCGTCATCCAAAGTACATTTACATACAAAATTTCAATTCGATACGACAATGGTGTTAAACTTAACTTCCAAGATTTGATTACATTATTTGTTTGTTACTCGTAGTTACTGCTTAGTGTTTGTATAACGAACATCTATAAATGACGAATAGTAAATTTCCTGTGCCCATTATTTCACTGGCATCCATAGCCTTCAAATCGCAACATACACAGTAATACAGCATGGTGCCTGAAATATGTATGTAACTGCAGTCGTTTTTCGATACATGGAAGATTCCCTTTTAAATAATAAGAATAAGATATAGAACGACACTATGATAACAATGATCCTCTCTTTGTACAAACGCTCATCGTCTTACTCGAAAAGACAGCAAAAAAAGCTACAGTCACCTTCTTAGGTCAATGGCAAATAAAAACTGTCCCCAAAATCCCGTGTCCCCATTAACCAATAGGGCGGGGATCAGCAGAGCCAGTGTATGTAGCAGTGGACACCGTATCTGTGGACACATCGGCCCCTGACGCCTGGAACCGTTTACTGCCGTTTAAGTGCCTCCACTTAAGTCCCTTAGATTTTCCCAACGGGTGAGTTTCATTTGGGACGAAGATTTGGCGTTTGCTGGAAAAGTTTAAATTTCTATATTATCCATTTGGCTGGATATTATGCAGAAGTGCAGGCTGTGCCACGTGCTTGGTAGACAATATGTGAAAATGTTACTTAGAGTCTTTGGTCAACTGGACCCACTCGAAATGGACCCGCGGGATCACAAACCCAATCACATTTTATATAGGTCGACGTGGCCCACTGCCCAATTTCATTATTAGTACAGTCACGGAGTAAAGCTGAATCTTTTAGTTTTATTTTTATGACTTAAAAATATACCAATATTATTCAATTAGGTATTTACCCTTTTGAGAAAGATGAGCGTGATGATTATGGCAAACCCCTCCTTTGGGGGAGGCCTATGTCCAGCAGTGGACGTCTTTCGGCTGAAATGGTAATGATGATGACTTCTGAGAAGAAAGGCTGAAACAAACTCAGAGGTCACAAATCCAGACATAATTTTGGTCAGATCATGTAAAGACCATGTAGATTATGGTTTTTTGATGAAAGAACCATACAGATTGAGTGGACCTGTCCAGTCAGTGCACGCTTTTGTCAGTCGTGCAGCTCAACTCAGAACTGATGGAGGTCAACTATTCAACAAATAATATCAAAGAAAGAACATTTGGGTAGGCCGCAAAAATTAATGTAACAGCTAAACCATGATAAAAATTAACAAAGAAAAAAAAAACAATGACACACAATAATTATAGTCTTCACATTTACAATAATTAAAATAATATAATACTTTACAAAGTAAATTTGCCTGTAATTTTTAAATAGTACTTATTTTTTTCTGTGTTATATTTGAGTATTAAATTTAGTTAATATTCTCATTATAAAAAGGTTTGTCTTGATTTTACTTCATCATCATCATTTCAGCCGAAAAACGTCCACAGAAACTATAGAACACCACCTGCTACGCTCCTTACATACTCCTTTTGCTTCACCTACGTTCATACATCTGAGGGGCAATTCTACTAATTTTAAGAACGTTCACAGTCTGATCTCAGTCTCAATCTGTCAAAAATACCTCTTATTTCCCTACATTTTGACAATTTTTTGACGTTTGTTTGTCGCCAAGATGAGATTGCGACTAGATTTTGAACGTTTTAAATTACGAGAATTGGCCTTCAGGTCATACACGCACGTCGGTTGCGAGTACTACGCACCTGAACTTTCTGAAGAACATCACCAATTTGGTAATTATATGTCCTCCTAGGGCGTCTTCTCCCAGCGTTTCCACTCACCTCTGCTTTATAAATACCTTTTGTTAGTCGCCTTTCACTCATACTCTCAACATGACCAAACCGTCTAAGCTTAGTCTTTTCAATTTTTGTTACTTCATCTTCTTTTATACTGCACTGTTGCCCTATCACCTCATTTTTCAGCCTATCATTCATAGTCACGCCAGACATGCTTCACGATAAACGTTTAAACCTAATTGAATTGTGTTTTATTATATTTTGACTAAACAATTTTGCGCTCGACTGTAACCAATGGTAGCTTTAAACAATTTAAAAATTTTAATTTTGAATGTGGGTCCAGTTAACCAATAAAAATACAGAAAATAAATTATGTGGTCAAGTGGACCCACGGGTTCAGTAGCGAGCGGTTCCAGCTGACCGAAGACTCCTTAGCCCTATCAGGGACAAGTAGGTAATTATATTGCCTATATATATTGGGTCCATATTGGCTCAACTAAAGTTCTTTACCCGAAATTGTTCTTCCTAACGATTTGTAATCCGAATGATCACTCTTCCTAAAATTTTTCATCCTAAAGTTTTCATTCATACTATTTGTAGTGCTACCGGCGATGTTCATAAAAATGTTTCCGAAAATTGTAATTAATAATATCATTAATGTAAATATATTTAAACTCCTACTGTTTTTTATCATAACGCTTTTATCCCTAAAACTATAACTATAGGTACATGAGATAATTATGTCTAAAAAACCAACTGTTTAGAATGATTTAAGGTCGTTTCACAGATTTTTGTCTTAAATGAATGAAATTCAGGTCAGGATGTCGTCTTGGGGGCACTATAAAAAAATACTTATAAAAATTTCGCGAGCAATTTCGAGGTAGCGCTCGCCGGCCGCTCCCGCGGCACCGCTCGCTTCGCTCGCTCGGCTCGCGCGTAGTTGGTCACAGTTCTAACCTAACCTAACCTATGGATATCTTTGCAGGTACACACCGCTATAAATAAAATTAAAATATGACTTTGAATAATATTGTAAAAGATGGTTATGTTGAGAAAATATAGGAAAACAAATAAAAGTCTATTAGATGTTTATTGCTACTGACATTATGAAGTTAAATGCTTCGGAATTATGAACATTAAAGACAGAGTAGTTAGGAATTGTGATTGTTAGGATAAAAAATGTTAGGAAGAACATTTTCGGATTTCTAATTATCGGAGTTGAAAATTTAGGTGAACTTTGGCGCACCCATATATATTATATTATAATCTTAGTTAGTAGATACCTAGTTATGTTCCTATTATAAAGATATTTTTTATTCTTTAACTACACTTTAACTTAACTTTCCGTTTCATAATGAAATCAATTTCTACGATTTAGTTATGGCTCTTTTGTTATGACTTAAAAGTCACACTTCACCTCAGCCTTGTTCTTACATAGGTTCCTACAGGACGAATACAGGGATGTTTTCTTGTCTTCGGATCTCTTGATAATTCCACAGCAGCTATATCACATCTAGTACCTAACTCCTAACTCCTTGTCGCGTTTCCCAATGAGGGATTCTAGTGTCCACTAGACAACTTACGTGTAAGACTCTCGAAGACTCACGCGACGCAATAGACGTTTTATGAACCATCGCCGTATCAGGGACGAGCCCATCACACACTTGACGAGGCTTTTATTTGGAGCCGGCAATTAGGTGCTGAGTCGGCTGGGGGGCAGAAGTAAGAAAAGTGCGTTGGATTCTTGTGTTGTCGAGTGTTAGGTCAACTGAAATTTTAGTTTAGCTCTGGTTTTTAGGTAAATGGATACAGATAAGAAATAATTATATACTTTTACCAGAGTGGTGCATTGTGGTTAAATTAGGTAGGGCTCTTGTTTTAACCAATACAAAATAATAATTAGTTATGGAGGAATGTTCTGAGAATGATAAAGTTTGATTTGTAAACGGAGGATTTTTATGTTTTATTTTACCAACTCCTCCACCAAACAATCTCAATTAACAGTAACAATACCTTTTCGATATTAATCATCAGTTTCCACAAAGGGTTCACACAACAATGTCACTATTAACGCACTGGGTGCGTATGCGCGTGGTTACGCACTGCGCTCACAAATTAGTCCGAGTAATTACGTTACACGGCGTAAATTCAATTTCATGATTGAGGAAGTAGCGTTTGAGGTCTAATTGTCACCTCATTGGTAGGAATCGTCACGCTTGTGGACACCACAGGGTCAAGAAGAAGTAGGAAATTGGAGTTTAATTTTTCCAAGTGCATCTTTTTACTAGAAGTAGATACCTAGTTGATTAAAGTTTCAGGTCTCTATGGGTATGGTCGTCTGTATGGTGCCGGACGTAAAGAATAGCACTCCCTTATTTCCTCCCGTGGGTGTCGTAAAATACTACTAAGGGACTTACTAGAGAATGGGCAGCAGCATTCTCTATGCATTTTAATACCATACTGCGATTGCCAACCCGCCTGCCAAGCGTGGCGATTATGGCAAACCCCCCGCCTTTAACTGTTTGGTGCAGTTTAACTTAAGCTAATACAAAAACTAAGAAAAGTGTTTCCACTCACCTCTGCAATATAACAAGATATTTTCACATAATCAATATGTGAAAATATCTTGTTATATTGCAGAGGTGAGTGGAAACGCCGGGAGGGGATGCCCTAGGAGGACAATATAGTGACCAAATTGGTGATGTTCATGAGAAAGGTCAGGTGCCTAGTAGTCGCAAACGGCGTGTGTGTATGACTAGATGTATGAACGTAGGCGAAGCAAAAGGTGTATGTAAAGAGCGTAGCGTTCTATATTTTCTGCCTACCCCCATGGAGAGAAGGCGTGAGTTTATGTATGTATGTGTATCTTGTTATCTCTGATATTGTACTTATTATTTTCTATTACAATTAATGGAAATTATTGTCATACTTTTTCATTCAAAAGATCTTTCATAACGAAACTATTTTGAACAGCTTATGCGGTACTTAACAGTCGGTAAATGATAACCCGATATATGCAAATTTTCTCAGTTACCTCATAACTATGCTTTGAAAGAGAAACTGTGGAAAGCCGAACTGAGTGAGTAATTTAGCTGTACTTATGGCGAAAGTGATTCTGTGTCATTCCGTGTCAAATTTCGTTAAAATTTTAATAAATGAATACAAACAAAGATGTAAAAAATAGCACCAATACGAAAACTGCAAGATAAATCACGTTACAGATTTCTTTTGTAACTTTTGAATATCAGTTTAGATGCCGTGATGCGTTTTCTGAACCCATTCTAGAGATCTCTATTGAATTTCGGACTTTTCCCATATAGGTAATCGAAAATGATGTAACAACATGGTATTTTAAAATTGGCAGGTTAGGCATGTGCCTAACCTGCCAATTTTACATGTATGTAGGTAGGTACTCTTATTTTTAGAAGTGTGACAGAATACTATAAAAGGGAGTTTCTTTGCAAATAGGAAAAATCAATGGTGTTTTTTTTGTGAATATACACAATTTCCATCGCAGATAGCAACCGTGTCCGTAAGGTCAAACATAAAACTAAACCAAAACAACATTTGAGGTCTACGATAATTTAGGCATTGCGCAGCACGTCCATATTAAGATGCAATAAATCGCAGCACGGGCTCAGCGTTGCGTATGCATCGATACTAGTCGCGGCATGCGGCACGACTCGCGCACCGCGGCCACATTAAACGCGCGGACAATCGTGCACCACTCACAGAGGTGCCGGTAACTTATAAAACCATACACGAGAGACCAACTAAAAAGACCTACTTTTGTTTTCCCTTTACGCGGCACATTTTGTCATTATTCGTGGCACGTGGTCGCGAATATATAATGTTTTATTATTAGAGGTTACGACTTCACGCCTTTAGCGGCGCACTCCGACTGATAATACTTTCATTTGTTCCGAGAAGCAGTTATCTGCGTTGCATGGCACCGAGTGGTGGAGTCGTGTGCGCAGTTTCGTTTGTCCGCAACTTTACGGACGATAAACGTTGCGTTGAAACAGTCGCGTGAACACGTCGCGGTGTCGCAACTCACTTTACTGCCTACATTACATACGTGTCTACTAATTGCTCGGTTATAATACAACTCATTCTGATTTTATTCTTGCCCATAATTTCCCTAAAAGTTGTCTAGCAGTCTTCCATTATTATTCTTAAAAAATAAATCGAAGTAAAACAATTGTTCCTTCTCTAGTTTTCATTTAAAATATGATTATATCTTGATTCAATATCAACGAATGTTGAAACTATAAATTCTGTTCCTTATAATCATGAATTACGAAGAAAACAACCGGCCAAGTGCGTGTCGGACCACACATGATGAACGGTTCCATAGTTGGGCTGAATTTATCCCAAGAACAAACTTAATGTTGTAGTTGAAAAACATGTTCTCCCATACATTCCAACTGCAAATGTTAAGTTTGTACGCACAGTATTGAGAGATTTACCATGTTATTTTTAGACGCCTTCTTCCCATGGGGGTAGGCAGAAGCTATAGAACGCCACCTGCTACGCTCCTTACGTACTCATTTTGCTTCGCCTACGTTCATACATCTGGTCATACATGCACGCCGGTTGCGAGTACTACGCACGTACGCACCTGACCTTTCTGAAGAACATCACCAATTTGGTCACTATATTATGTCCTTCTAGGGCGTTCCCTCCCGGCGTTTCCACTCACCTCTGCTTTATAAATACCTTTTGTTAGTCGCCTTTCACTCATCCTCTCCACATGACCAAACCATCTAAGCATACTCTTTTCAATCTTTGTCACAACATATTCTTCTAAATTGCACTGTTGCCCTATCACCTCATTTTTCAGCCTATCATTCATAGTCACGACAGACATGCTTCGCAAGGAACGCATTTCCACAGCATTTATTCTACTTTCATGCTTCTTTTGCCACACCCAACATTCACTTCTATACAAAAGCGTAGGCACCAGGACACCACAGTGTGAACAGCTGGTCGAGCCTTTTTGGGCATCGACTGGTTGGTCACAATCGCATTTATAGCACCATTCACTTTATTTCCCGAATTTACTCTCCTTTCCACATCTTCATCAATCTTTCCATCCCTTGTAAACTGACTCTCCAAATATATAAACCCACTTACTTGCTTGACTTTTTATAGGTTATAGTTATAGGAAGTTTAGAACAATTTTCTGTATTAAAAAAAAATAAGCTCAGTAGTTTCAGAGATAAAGGAGGGAAAGTAAATTTTCATCTAGTGTCTTTAATAACTTTAAAACTCATTATTCTAAAACTATAAAAAAATATTTGAACTTCTCATAACAAGTCCTTTCATTTGATATGCCACATGGCACCACTGCAAAAGTTTTTTTTTCTATATTGCCCCCAAAAGTGAACCCCATAATTCAAAATTCATTGATTTACGTTACACGTCCGTGTTTGGGTCACAAGAAAGCTGTGGCCATAGCGAGAGCAAAAGCTTAGGACAAGCTTTATTACACGCTTGATAGTTCAGCAGGCCAAAAAATATATATCGGCTTGCGAGAGCGAGACAGAGAGACGAGGGATGTTTAAGGAATAAGGAATATTATGAAACTGGAACTGTTCTTACGGATGATAAGAAAATTAAGGATAGGTGGAAGGGCTATTTTATGAGGAGAATGACTGGAGTGGTGTGCTTGAGACTAAACCATGAGGTTAGTGAGAATGATTAGTATGGATTTAGCGAGAATGGCAGTAAATGGGATGAAGAATGGTAAAGCAATAGGTCCGGATGGAATACCAGTGGACGTGTGGAAGTTATTACGGGTAAATATTATTATTGAACATGGTTACCTTTATTATTCAATAAGTTGTTGCTGGAAGAAGCCACACCTGACGAATGGTGTAACAGTTCGCTGGAGCCCATCTTTAAAACAAAGGTGTTGTGCTGGAGTGCGACAACTATAGAGGAATAAAGCTAATGTCACATAGTACAGGCTTCAGAGAAAGTTATTCCTTCAATAACTTTCTGACGACTGAGGGAAAAGAGAGAAATTTCAAAAAACCAATTTGGTTTTATGCCTGGTCAGGGAACAACAGATATCATTTTTTGTATCCGCTAGCTGGGCAAGAAATACAGAGGGGCGTATAAAAACTTGCACATGGAATTCGCTGACCTCGCAAAAGGCATACGACCGAGTGCCTCGTGAAGTTTAACTTAAACTTTCATTCCCGGTTACCACCTTTAACCTTACCTGCTTCTAATTGCTACATACCTACTTATAGGTCTCTTCTTTTACCAATTCTTTCCACCAATGTAAATATGGTAAGTCGTTTGATCTGTTTCAAATATCAATGAAATTAAAATAAGTAACAACTTGAATTTGTCTCCTCACTAAACATTGAAATGAACCGCAAAATCACTTCCCACAATGGCCCTAACGATGACAAAATTTGTTAAAAAAAAATTTAGTTTGAAACGTTTAATTTGGGCATTACACGCGGTTTTGGATGGAGAAGATTAGCATCAATCATTCGGCGTCATTCGGCGTCACTCGTTTGTTGGGAGCAAGCGGAGCGCGGAGCAAATCATAGTGCTGGCGCGTCACACTGACAGCAACATCCCAGAGGTGACGGACTCCTTACACTGTGACACAGAGATGTGACAGTAGGCAGAATTTGTGAGAAGGGATTGAGCCTCATAGATGCTGTGGACTATTCTGTACCAGTATTAACGTAAAGCACATCTATCATTGATGCCAAGTACAAAACCTCAGCTGAGTCGGATCCAGCTCAACAAAGCACTGAGTAGAGCAAACAAAAGCTTAGACGATGAGGTCAATGCAGGTGTTAATGATAATAATCTTAAAAAAGGGATACTCCTCAAGAACGATAACATTCCCTATTGACCTATTCTTTAGACATTTCACTTTTTACGGGAGTGACGTGTCATTTCTGCGCATATTGATCAGTGGCTGCACCGGTGCAAGTCAGCATGTTGTGGGAGACGTCGACAATGCACAGGAAGTGTCGACCAAACCGAATCACACGCGGACATGCCACTAATTTTATATTTATACGCTCCCTCTTCTATTGTTCCAACCACGTGAGGACTTGTCGTATTGTTTGGTCGCTCGACGGAAAATATGACCGCATCGGGTCTGTGGGTCCATGAAAATGAAGGATCGGTACCTACGCTCTAGAAACAAGTCAGTAATACCAAAGGAGGTATTAGAATTTCAAATCCAAGCGTTTCAAGTTTCACACTTTCGTAAAACACAACTTGGAGCCATAACCAATTTTAAGAGCCCATCGCTTGCAATGAAGTCAGCTGTAAATAACGCAATGAAATTCAAATATCAACACCTCTCAATAACATTTATCTAGTCGTAAACAAATTCGATTATACAACATCATCGGAACATTATGGCGTACGTCACAGTGCAATATGTCCTGCCCACGTTTGAAAAGCAATTTCAGCACAAAACGAATTGCGTACAAAGGGACCAACGATAGAAGTGGAGTGTTCTCCGAAGACAGCAGGCGCGCCTTATCGCGGCTGTAAATCAATATATGATTACAAATTTAATGCTACTGTTGGACTATAAATCAGAGATTTTAAATTACGAGGTACAAGCGACGTATCACGACGCGTGAGGCCCCCTAGTGGTGCGCCGTTGTGTCGACACTCGATAACTCCGGATCGCAGGGCTCGCGTGTTAGGGATGGACTTATAAATAGAATCGAGCCTGTTATAATTGTTTGATATTGATAAATCATTGGCCGCCAACTGGAGTGTTAAATTGAAAATGACTAAAATGTTTAAGATTATTTTTTATGGGAATATTTTGATTGATTTATTTTAATATCCGTCGGCTGCAATTTATTAAAAAAATTGTCATCATGTTATCTTAAAATACTTGGAATCATAGTAAACACATGGCACACGCACGCACCTTTTTTGAATAACTCAATATGTTTTTTACAAGTTGGACTGGACACAACACACAAAAATGTATACTTATTATTTTATTGTTTAATTACAATGACGTTCTTAATAACTTTGAGGCCAACAACTGTATAAAAAATATAGGTTATTATCTAGCAGAAATTTTAATAATGTTATAGTTAACAAATTCTATCGATAAGTGTTCGTCAATCGTTACTCCCTATCTGTCAGCAGTATTTGCGCGTCACGATGATGTAGTGCACAATATGCACTGTTCGCGACTGTACCGTTTATGTGTCTACCATGTTCTACGATACCATATATTTCCGTTTTATTGCTCCGACCGATCGAGAAACAGACGCGATTTCTGACCCATAACACTTTTAACAGGGCAGGCTCACATGTAGGTTCTTATGTTAATAAAGGCCTCTGATTCAATTAGTCTTTTAGAAATATTTTTATTTTATCGAATTATTTTCTCGTTTAAGGTTTACGTGGCTAAAAAGTACATAAATATCTGTAAGTTTCAGCACTTCATGCATTTATATAAAGTTTGCATACAACACTGATTCAGTTTTAGGTACCTACCTACTTAATTCCACCTACCTCGATTGATTGTCAATAAATTACGGAACAACAAGCCCGATAATAACTCACTTTTTGAGAAAACTCCCATATAAAACTATGCATTGGAACTGCAGCAGATAAATAACTTGCAATATAAATATCTGTCAACAATGGACAACCTCGGTAATTTACAGCACAGTGCGCAGTATGCACCTCTGTTTGCGCCTGTACCGTTCATGTGGAGAACTAGGATTGTACCTTACGATTTAACTTTATTTTTATTACCGACCTAGTGTAGTGGCGTGGGTTGCACCTAGACTGCTGGTGATTTCAAGGGGCTTGGTTTGATTCTCGGGAAAACCCAAATCTGTTGGTCAGATTTAGACTGAACTTAACTTTGTACCGATTTTTTTTTGAGTAGATATGTTTCTTTGACTCCTGCTAAAACTTTTAAGGCCACCGCAACCAATTTCGTGTACAGTCGGGGTACCGGCCCAGTATCCACCTAATCAAGGCAAGGTAGGGAAGATATTTTACCCTGTCAACCGACCTTACAACTATGATCTTTTTGTAATTACTAAATGGGCCTACTCTTGACCTTGATCCCGCCCGATGGAAAGCGATGAGCTCTAAGTAAAGGCTTCTACATACCAGCGCGACACGGCACAAAGGCCCCGCGTGTCGCGGGACGAGCGGTGCCTTTGTGTCGCGTCGCGTCGCGCGACAAGTCGCCCCGGTATGTATGGCCTTTATGATGTAGACCTCATCCACAGTATTCACTCACTCATTATACTTATGGGTAGGTAATTTGGAAACTGTTTAGGGTGTGTACTAGGTACGTATATGTGTCATGCCTAAGTATTACACGCTAGACTGACATACTACCTGGCATAGTTATAAAGCCGTACAGTATTACACATATTAAACAAAGAGTAGCTAAGTGAACCGTAAAATGATTGTTTTAGCGTATTAACAAAGTAGGGTAGGCAGCAATTATGGGCAGTACATCACAGTTGACAGGCCAGCACTGTGGTTAAGTAATACACTTAGCTGACCTCGAGCGTCATGCTGTCATGTAAACAGCTTAATTTTATATGTCCTGTACTCTATTTTTAATTCAGGAAATATTGATTAAAGCTATACAATAAAATGAATATGCAAAAACAACTGCGTATAAGTACCTAATCAAATAATTCGGAAAATCCAAAAGTGCACGCCTCAGAGACAGAGTCATGTTCATGACAAATGTTACTTTACGGATAAAAAATCAAAGAAAATTTATCGATTTTTGTTAATATTTTTTGTACGGTTATGAAAACTTATAGAAGAAGATTTAGATTAATTCGTTGTGTGGGACGACGTGAATCGTGACGACCAACAGACACTTCCCAACGGAAAGCCCTACACGCATTTTTTTAAATGATTATATTTTTTGTTATACTTACGTATAAATCAAGGTACCTACTTATAATGTAAAGTCTCTAGTTTTTATAACTTCCCCGCTCATACACATTCCATGTGTAATTGAGAAAATTTAGACAAGGTGACAGCGAGAGTAGAGCACTCACACGCTGCAGCGTTGTGAGGCGTGCAATAGTGTTCAATGAATGTTTTGTCCAAACACGGTGTAAGGGACATCGGCTCGCAAACTATTGCCTTCAATTCAATACCTATGATTCAAGACCTACTAGCGATGAAATTTACTGTTTATTTAGCTGTTTATAGAACAGTTGTTTTTTTTAATAACCGAGCATTTCACTGCTGAATTCATGGTAAGGGTTTGCCGTCGATGTATTATCCCGTGAATATCGATTACAAATGTATTCTTTCAGTAATAAGTTTCGACAATGAAAGCTCTGAAAGATTTACTTGTCTTTTACTTTTTACATTGAAACTAATCACCAAACAAAGTTTTTCATTGTTAAACATACAACATTATTTTTAGTATATGCGAAACCTGAATATACTTCGTTCAGAATAAGGAGCTGAATCGATTTCAATAATTTTTACACCATGTTATATTTTGTCTCAAAAATATGTAAGTGTGATAGAAAATGCTATCACCATTTAATTACTTACAATTCAATCACCGTACGGTTAGGTACCTACTGCCAAATTATTATCGACGAGCGCAAGACGACCCTCAGGCGCGGGGGCGCCGTTAGCATGTACGGACAACCCGGTAACTTATCAACCTTATAACTTTGTGATTTTGCATGACACAGTTTTGAAATTATGTACATAAATTCTTTACATAAAAATACTAGATACATGTTTCGGGTTTCGCTTATACTAAAACTAATATTGTATATCAATCAAACTATCTACATAAAGGCAGACATCGCAAAATGTCACCATATTTCCTCATAACATCGCGCTCGCGCATCTGATCCCGATAACACCCGATATTAGCCGACTGCTTCCAAAGATTGATATGAATGCCGCCGAATTAATTGGGCAAAGGGATTCCACTCCGAATATAAAGCTTGCGAAGAATATTTATTTTGATTGAACACTCTTATTTCGTGTATTGGTTGCTCGTTAAATGGCATTGTTGATAAACGAGACTTTTTCTTAACATAAATTGATTAAGAAGCGCTTGTGTTATTTCGTCTCATCTCGTCTTGACTTTGGTTCTTAGTGGTAGGTAGTATTGAAACGAGAAGAAAGATAGAAATAGTAGCAAGTGGGAAGGATGTCTTTTGATATAGATTTCTCTATCTTCTCCCTGTGGTAGCGATTGGAAAAGCAAGTTTTCTCCATACTTAGCTATTTAGTTGATTGAAATAGTGATTGAAAACACAAAATTATTCCATGACACTTCATGTGGCTAATCCATAAGCTATACCAAGGGAATACCCGCATCCATTGAATTGATCATTAATGGACCATTGAACCTAATCTGATGGTGTTCGCTAGAGATGGCGGGAAGTTAAAAATGCAACCGATCTGGACGTTCAATGTAGCAGAAACACTTAAGTAGGGGCAAATTCGTCGTTAAATCATCGCTTGCCCGAGGCAGCGACAATTTGTCCGCGTCCTGCGCATTACAGCACTGGCTATTTATCCACAACCCACTTTCGGCGCGAATCAATCATTGCTTTAATACAAAATCATTGACATTTCCCCTGACGTACGAGCACGGAGGAGCAGACCCGATGTGTTCATTGCAACGAGAAAGCAACATGAATTATATCAGATAATCGGTCGAAATTTCGCAAGCGATTGAGAAAAAGTTAAGCTCAAATTAAATTTTGATTGATGAATGCCAATTTTCCCTTCAATACGGTTTCGGTAACGGTTGCAAGTACTGACGCTTGAAATCATCGGCAGACTTTATTGATAACGTTCTGCTCTCTCCACAATGCTTGGAACTTGGAACGATCACTGTGGGTTTATTCGAAAAATGATTAACTGTTTTTGAAAGGTTATGTTTATCGCAGTAACCCGTGTTGCCATGTGTAACGTACGCTTGTCATACTCGTATATCACGAAAACAAAAAACAAAATGAGGCTGCTAAGAAAAGACTTAAACGGTTCTTGTAAGAATTGAATGGGATACCATTTGCTGACACACCATTCGAATGTTTGGACACAAAACATTGTGTGCAACAAAACAAGGGCTGTCAAATAGGAACAATAAGATTTAAAAGCGAGAAACACGTCGCTGGGGCACAGGCTCGGGCGCGGGCGGACCACACCACTAATGACTTAGCGAAACCAACCAGCTCCTTCCAAAATTAAACAAGGTAAAAAAGCGAACAAACGATCGATCACCGTTCCTCTCAAACAAAACATAGAAAAAACCACGTGAAACGATGTATGGAACAAATTAAAAGCTCAGCGTGAGGCGTCCTGCCTGCCTGCCCGGTGCCCGGCTCACGGCGGCTCCACGGTCTGCGGTACACGGCTCAGGGCAAATATTAAAGCTGTCAGTTTTGTGTAATTTGAAGGCTCGTTTTCGACTTCTAAGTTATGTTATTGAATGTTTTGGGGGCATGTGCGCGCGCGCCGTGTGAACCACCTTTACCAATAATGAGCTCCAAGTAAATATGAGAAAGTCCCTTTATTTTTATTGGAAAGTTGAAGTAATATCGATACAATCAGTGTCTTTTACGATACCCGATGACCCCTATAACTACCTCTAAGTAGCTCTTCAAACACGCATTGATATTCAATCCTTACTTAAGTATTTGTTCAACGTATCGTCTACGAACTATGGTACGCAATAAAAATACCATCGGAACGAGCTGTCATATTCTAAAATAGGTACCATGCATTACGAAAACTGTTAGGTTGCTAATAAAATGTTGAAATGATGGCCGATGCACCGACAACTCCATTACTGATGACAGCCGCGCCGACGTCGTCCGCAGCTCATTTCGCCAAATTGGACTCAATTACTAAAGTGAATTTTAAGATAGTCGCAGATGGAGTGATAATGTGGCGTCAGGTGGGTGTGTGCCGGTGCACTCGACTCACATTCGAACACTTTTTCAATACAAAGGCAATAAAAACCCGCTAGTCACGCACTAAATGCCTCCCCGAGTCGACTCACGAGGCGTCGGCCAAAAGAAACAAACAGAATTGTTAGAAGTGCACACTCACGCACCCACAAAATTATTTTCGCTTCGTAACACGTGTCAAATTTCAATTTTACTGACGTCGAAATTAACAGTGGGCGTAAACAGATTATTGATATTGTAGACGATAAAAAAGTAATCGATGATCGCATAGAGCGCTCTCTTATTGTTAGGAAAAAACAGCTATTGTTAGGTGTTTAGAGGAATGATTTTTTCTTGACTTCGATTAAACGGACGCTAGTTTTGTTGAAAAAAATTGACTTCATCAATCAGAGACGGTGTTATTGGGTACAATGGTGGTTCTCGCAATCGCCACGTGGAATCTGCCGGTTCCTGGAACATGGCACAATTTTTAACTTTTTTAAATGAGATCAATTTAGTGACTTTTAAAGTTGTACGATTATGTTTTGTTGCGATTCTATCAGTTTAAATATTGGTGCCTATTGAAGATTTGACATATTCTTGTTGATGTTTTGATGTGATTATTCCCAGGATGTACCAAATTCTCTGGGTGTTGTATCAAGAGCAGGTAAGTGCGGATATATTTATTTATATATTTTTTTTAAACAACTATACTAAATGTTTATTTCATAAACATTAAAATGCTTATATACAATATATGACACAACTAACTATTTACACTAGCTACTACATTAAATGACTAACTAACACTACAAATAAATACAAAAACAAAAGGATACTTACCTAAGTGTCCTTTTATTTTTTTATTTATTTCGACGCCTGTCGAAGTACTCATCCGCGTCGCTGTCATCCGAAAACGTGCCTAAAAGACTGACAGCATTGCCACGTTGACATTTTTATAATTGGTTCCTCTTGGCTAGGAATAATAGCTTTCCTGAAAAGGTAGACAACGAAAACTTTTTTGCTCTAATTAATATCCTAAACACACACACACAAACGCACGCCTTCTTCCCATGGGGTAGACAGACACTATAGAACGACACCTGTAAAATCCTAAATTCCTAACAAAATTCCTAAATAAAAAAAAATCTCATTTGATAAATGATGACCAAACTCAAACTCAAACTCAAAGCATTAATTTCAATTAAACCAATTACAGGCACTTTTGAATTCTCAAAGAGTCGGTCAGTTAGTCAGAAAGTTGAAGCTATTTGCCCATTCCAAAACGTAGATCTCTATGGAGAAGAATAGGCAAGAAACTCCAAGGACACTCTTTTAAATCAAGATATTACAAAATCCTGGGTACATTATTCTTGTCGCTTCTATATGTGAGAACAATGTAAAAATATAAATGATTTAAAAAACAATATAAAATATTACAAATAAGCCCTGGCAGATAGGAGAAGACCAGTCACAACTGACGGCGCCCGTTCACGAGCATGACGCGTGGATCAGCACCATCCAGCTCAACCATTTTGTAGGGAACCGAATGATCCAACACACGCGCCACCATCAGCGAGACATTTAAGTGAGCTAGACATACTCTTAACTGCCAAACTTTTTCAAGTCAACATACATCATAACATAATAAACGGCTCCATGGTACTCACATTTACAAAAATTGAAAAAAATGCTTTTAAATTATACAAAACTATAGCTTGCAATGCATTTCAAAGATCAATAAAATTTT
Source organism: Tiliacea aurago (assembly GCA_948098905.1). Lineage (NCBI taxonomy): Eukaryota > Metazoa > Arthropoda > Insecta > Lepidoptera > Noctuidae > Tiliacea > Tiliacea aurago. The sequence continues at coordinate 896,534 of OX402580.1, read as the reverse complement.
ACTAGCAAAAGGATAAACATAATTACCTATTGAAGTATTCAACAACTACAAAATAACAGTTACCATCTTTTGCAGTCATGTATGTGATAGCATCTTATCGTAACCCAACAAATAGCATATTATTGTTTAATTTCATTTAAAAAGATAATATTATTTAAAGATAAAATAACATAAAAAGACTAAGAAATAAACAAAAACAATAAATATTTAATAACAAACGTGAATGCAAGATGAATGTGCATTAGTGCCGGACGCGACGTGCGTGCGACTCCGACGTACGGACGACAATATTCCGCAAAACGTTATTAATTTTAATTAAAGCCTTCGTTAACTTTGATTAATTGAGGTGACGTCCGAGTACACACAGGCGAAGTATGAGAACTTGTCTGAAGACACCTTTACAAATCTTTTCGCTCTTGCTTTGCTGGAAGATTCTACAACAAATTATATTATAATAAATATAGGTAGACCTTACATTTTCCAGCTGTGTTTAATTATTTTGTTCTGCTTTTGATGACTGTACTCCAAAAATTCCTATTGCCCAAATATTCATTTGATATTTTAATTTCGTTACAAGAAACCTTTGGCTGAGTTTTGTAGAATCACTGTGATGCACGTTATCAAATGCAACATTGAATTTTTACGAACTTTTCTATGGAATAACAATCCATGAAAAGTCACAGAAAAGAAGAAAGCACCTCTATTGACCAATGACACGTGCCCTTTCTCGAGCATTTAACGTTATCGTGACGGAAAAATCGATTAAGCATCAATGAAAGAAGAAGAAACAAAAAGGCTGCCCTAATATGTCACCAGGTTCATAAAAGGACCCAGTTTGTTATCGTTACGGGTTTAACTAGCGCAAATAGTGACAAGGTACGGTTGTCAATTGCTGCTAATAACAGTTATTACCTATCTTAGTTATTTGCATTCTTATCTAGTTAATAGACCAGACAAGTACGTACCTTGCCTTCATTTGATACTGATTGTGTATTTCTTCCAATCATCGGGCACAACTGCAAAATGATACATTCTTAAATTGTTTGTTCTAGAACTAACCTTAATAATAAATTATTAAAAAACTTCGTGACTAGTATAATGTTTATATTACCACAATAAAGATATTTGAATTTGAATTTTATATTTGCAAAACGTATAATTACAACTCCGTGGTTATTTCTTGTAGTGAACGCCCACAATATTTCCAAAATGTCGGTCAAATCACATTAAATGTTTGCTCAACGACAATACTCTATTTAAACACGAACTGCAACGTTTTTTCGCCACAATTGTTCCCCTCCCGTAATAATGCTCTAATCATAGGTTTGACACCCCGATACCCCTTACTCACAAACCGTAGACCATCAGTTCAACATGCTACACAACCATTGCTACTTCTGTTACTATAAGCTTTATCAACCGTCTTTACATTGCATGCAATGTATGCAGCCACTAGCGAAAGATTCCGGTCGTTGTGAGGAATGCCTCAGGGCGTAGACCAGAAAGGCCAGTGTTGAAAGCCGAGGCTGCTAATACGAGGATTGTGGGGTAGGCAGGGGTAATTACAGCAAATGTGGCGCGTTTGTGTTGTCAATACGACTCGGTTATCTCAAGCGTGCTGTTGTTAGACGGAGTAAATAAGCTTCATTAGGAATAGAAGCTATGGATTTTATTTCGATTTTTTGAACGAATGTTCACTGTGTGTAGTTTGAAAATACTCTTCCGATATCATCGTAGAATCAGAATCAGTATTTTATTTGCTCTGTACAGGTATAAGATGTTGTACATAAATTAATGAGATCGGCTATAGTCTACCTAGTAGTAAGTAATGTTACACCACAATGTATATGTTATAGTAAATAATAAAATTGTAATTAGGGCCACACTATTGAATTAGGAAATCCCTGTAATGATAGTGATGATGAGTTAATAAATAAATGAATAATAATAATAATAATGTTCTGCACTGCTTAGCCCTATTGATCAACAGCACCAGTACAATCCGTTCAACACGTTGCATGCACCATCACCTAACATTATTTTGCCAGTGTTCTCTCTCTGTCATCTTTATTCAAAATCAAATTCATTCATTTGTATAAATAAGGTACCGAAAGTTCTTAAGATTTAGTTTGATTAGTTTGATCTGTTATTGCCTTAAATGTTTTCGTGCAAATTTTACATAAATTATTATTATTTTAAGAAATTAATTATATAACTTGAACTAGCCTAGCCTGCGATCAGTGAATTATATTAAATTCATTCACATTTGGTAACAATTAATTCATAAATGACATTATACAACAATTCGCAACTTATAATCTAGGAACTCAAAATGATCAATGAGTTTGTTTTAGTAATGAAAAACAAATGATGAATGAATGATGTGTGTGTTTTGGTGATGTTCTTCAGAAAGGTCAGGTGCGTAGTACTCGCAACCGGCGTGCGTGTATGACCTGTATGAACGTAGGCAAAGCAAAAGGAGTATGTAAGGACCGTAGCAAGTGACGTTCTATAGTTTCTGCCTACCCCCATGGGAAGAAGGCGTGAGTTTATGTATGTGTATGTTAGTTTTAGTTTTGTTCAATTAAGCATAAATTTAAAAAATAGAAGTGTTTTTATTGAAATCGGAATTTTAATGTACAATTTGAAGCACATGATGCTGTTGCTGGATTATTTACTGGTATAATCTGATTTCGTTCATGATAGTCCTCAATGATCAAGTAAACAACAGTCTATTACAAGACGCCGTCTCATATAGGTTCTTGCTCTCTCCATCAACATCCTTCATCATAAACTCTACTCTAGACAGACACCACTTCCTCTCTTCAATTATAATTCATACAAATTAATCTCCATCGCATTGCACCATCATCCTACCTGCGTATGTCATAACAATTGACAATTTTTTCTCCGGCCCACTGACAGGATGCGCGCGCGCACGAGACAAAGGCATTAGCATACCGCACGGGGCGCGGGGTGTGGCTGTATTAATCATGTCCCGCTCGTGCCTTGCGTCTGCGCGTGATTATGGATTTGTTTTGGGTATTGTTTTATCAGTAGCGCATTTGTGCCTAAATGGTTCGATCCTCTATGAAGATTTGTATAGTTTTCATAAAATCTTTTGCATTCTCAAGATGTAACGCATCTCAAAGCGAGAACTAGAACGGCCAAAAGCTTGGAGGGTATCTCCTAAAATCTCTTGTATTGTATTTCAATATCAATTCGTTCCAGTTGATGTTTTGTAATTATGACATTTCGTCATTGCTTTTCTTTTGATTTTAGGAAGTCTGTTTCTTATAAGAAGTGTAATGTAGTCATATATGCGGCCACCATCACCTTTACAATTGTTTTTCACCAACTAAATCATCAATAAATCCTTCATGGCAACTTAAGTACCAAAATAAAACGCCTATCCTTTATTCACTCTCCTTTTAGTCTTTGATGGAAAACTATGTACGCCGAGTCATTCGAGATATTAGACTTAAATCAAATGTGGTCTGTACCACAAATTATTTGCTATAACCGTTTAAAACTAGGCACTTAGAGACCTAATTTAATTATTGTTACTATTTGTTTATTGGTTATACTTTTCCATACATATTTTATAGGGAACATTGATTCTTGCTAGCTATCTGCTTTGAATGGATAGCAGTTACTAACTGATTCAATGATATGTAAAAGTCTAACACATGATGACTTCGGTTCATTATAGTAGGTGCATATAAGTTATGAATGAACGTCCATACATCGAATCTCTCATTCAAACATCAAATCAGTATCAAAGACATGAATGGTAAGGTTCGTGAATGGAGCACATGAAAGACTATTGATGTTCGCATTATAAGCTACATTGGACATACGCATATTTATTTGGAACTTGAATCAGGAACAGACACACGAGTTTCAACCTAATATACAAATCAATACAGAATTATTTTTATTATTTCATCTGCTCATATAAAATTGTTAACGCATCATATGCAAACTCTAATACAGTTACTGCATATCAATATGATTCTTAACAGTATAGATATAGAGACTGATTAGGATGAAAAATGTCCATGATCTGTAATTGTCAAATGTGTCAAGTCATCAAAATATGTACTGGGTGATGAAGATGATGTCTGATATCGACATACAACGGTTACAATAGGCGTTCAGAATCGATTTGAGATCTTCTGATTAAAGAAAGTGTTATAGGATTGTATCGATTGAAATATTGGAATTATTACAAGCTCTTAAGCTGTTGAGGTGATTTGATGGAATCAGATCTAAGTCTAGTTAAGTGATAAATAGATTTTGATTTAGAAAGTTTTTACTTAGTTATACATCTTTCTGTTTCGTTTCTGTTTCCAGCGCTAACAACATAGGTAGTTTAAAAAGTTCCTAAGAGAATAAAAAAACGTCATCTTTATAATAACAGAGTACAATTGCCGCAAAAATTTCGATCCTTTATAAGATCGGGCTGTCATTAAAAATAATTTCTGTGAGCCCTTTCATACCTTCACTAACCTCATTGTTTATCGATCTTGCGGGCGTTTATTAGTTAAATTTAAGGGTTTATTATGTTATCGGCGCTTTCGTTGTCGACAGATCTTTGTTCCCGTAAGCACACAGGAACAATATGACCGCGTCTTGTGCGGCCTGCACTTTTTGCCTTTGTCTCACGTTCACGCCGTCCAGCCGGATACGATGCACGAATCCATGGATGTACTTATGTGAGTCATAGGTTAATGTTTAAATTTAGTTTTGTGTGCACGTATAGCTTTAATAGTGAAATGCTTTCTTATTCTTGGGCAAGTCCTTTCAGTTCTTTATATTTTACATCTTTATCACTTACTCTTGTATTTTGTTAATTGTTATCAGTAGTTTCAAAAATGATTTGATTCAAAGTCAAAGTTACATTATTTATTTCAAATAGGCACTTAAAAGGCACTTTTGAGCGTCAAAATAGAATTGATTCTAGTCGCCTCTTCCAAAAGATAGTTTCGTATGGAGAAGAAAGAGCAAGAAACTCCACCGTTACTTTTTTAAAATGTTTTACAGTATTTTGTATAGGTACACTAATTAGATAATTACGTGAAGACGATGTGAACTAGAATAAAATTACTATACCACAATAGGTAAAAATAATTAAAAATGAATTAAATGATAGATAAATTAATTATGTGATAGATACACGGTGCTCAAATATTTACAAATATTGTAAAAGTATACGTTTTCCTAAAAAAATTAAAGTAATAGGTCAGTGTGTGAGTTAAGGTAATCACAGAATGTAAAATCAATGTCATAAAATTAATAAATTATATTAAAATAGCAACCGGTTTGATTTTGTCTAGGCTTAGATTGTTCTATGGAGGATTAAATACTCTTATTTGTAATATGCTTGTTTACAATGTGTACACTGTCCTATGTGTTTTAAATTCTTTCATTTAATTGCAATATATCACAAGGTATTTTGTTATAACATTTAACACAGTACCCCATAAAAGATGTATGTACTTTAGATAATCTGAGAAATGGATGATCTATTTTATCTTTATTTCTAGTATTAAAATTATATCTATCATTTATCTTATTAAAAAGATGTAGATTGATATTAAACTCTTAATTTTTAATGCTACAAAATAATATCACATTGAGTGCTTTTTTTGATAAGTGAATATTTCCAAACATCTCTGCATCAAATATCCATAAAACATCATCCAAAATATTCTTCCATTCTTAGCTGAAAGTATTGGCAACGTTTTCTGCGTTTGCAGGCGTGTCTGCGTTGTCGCGTCTCCGAACAAAGACGTTTAATTGTCGGTTATCCGCCGATAAATCCATGCAACCACTCATTACTTGACTGTCGAAACGATGTTAATTGAAACTTTTGCTTTTTTACGGCTCGGCTCGCGACGTGCGAGTGTCTTACGTGTGCTCACAGGTATGGCGCATTGTTACATTTTGGGCGAAGGAGGTTGTTTTGCGATAACTGATCGTTATAAATCGAAATGCGATTTTTTATTTATTTCTTACTGACGAATGACTGCAGGGGGAATTAATTGAGGAAGTGCGTAACAGTGGAAGTAGGAATGCCCTTTTGGAGTATTTCTTGGTTATTTTGGCAATACGACAAGTTTTTGATATTTTTTGCATTTTAAATATTTCGGTAGAATTATCCAACGTTGAAATATATACCTATAATTAATATCGTAGATCAAAAACAGACACCCTCATAGAATCCAATTAAACCCACACTGCCTTACATCACTCAAGAGCACACTCCACAAAAACTACAGAAATAGCAGCATATATCATTTCCACCTCCTCGCCAATCGGACATTGATTTATATAGATGCTTTATTTGATTCGATTGTATCATCAGATTGTCATAAATCGGGCCCCCGCGGTTCCCCTCCGATCCCGATATATTTCCCGATACGGCTCAAGTTTTTCCTGACGTCATTATGTCTGTGTTGGTGATAACTGAATCTGTGGCTGTATTAAGGAAATATACTCAGTTGTTGCTGTTTGATATCTGTTGATAGTGTTTGGTAGATTTGGGCCAGATTTGGAGTGTTGGATTTAACGCACGTTATAAAGTTTGTCATCGCTTCAAGAAAGTTGCTTGTTTTATGGGTCTATAATTGTACATATCTCTTGTATATTGCAAGTTGCAGTAAAAACTTATATTTCATTTTAGGCGAGATTTTTATTTTAATTTCTTGTTGATGTTTCAAAAATCAGTTGAGACACATAATAATTGCTAATGTCTTGTTGTTTAATCCTAAGTTCTGTAAACATTGTATCAGACAAACGGTGCTAATGTTTGCGTTTGTCACTACATTAATCATGTCCATCTAACATTTGCAACCTGTCGCTCTGCGAAATTCCTCTAACAATATATTGTAAAAACATCATTTAACAAACGTAAACAACGATTTCTCTGAGTTAGTTCCACCGGCGTGTTCCGCAATTCATCCCCATCTCGTCACAACGTTCCCTGACCGCGGCCACATTTTTTCTTGTCCAAATAAATTAATACAGGCGTCTTGGGACCTCTCTACCCGGCGACTTGTCAAATTAATTTCTTCTCGCAAGACAATTTGTCTGCTGCTTGAGGGCAGCAGAAAAAACTTCGGTATCGATTGCTTGGCGATTAGTCAAGGGGCAGACCCTAGTCGAGTTTGTTCTGGAGCAACTCGGAACACAATCGTTTTAACAAGATTTATGTGGTGTTTTGGATCATTGTTCATTGAAATTGTTTGTTATTTTTTATTATCCAAATGGAAGCAGCTTTTCTTACAAAGACAAAATTACAACCATAGACTAGATCATTAAGTTAACGATTTCTGACGCAAGTACTTACGTACGCAGACATTTCTCTCAATATCACCAATTCCACTGAATTTCACCCTCCCGAATCTCAAATTTTCTCAGTTCCGTAAAATTAACATAAAACTCAGACACTGGGAGGGCTGTCAACCTGAGACCTATCCTAGGAAGATCAGGAACTGAAACGTACAAAGAGAGGTCGCAAAAACTTTTTATAGCTAATAAAATAAATAGGCGGTCGTCACGCACGGCCGCATCCAAGCCTCCATTGCCGCCCAAAATTAAAGTGCGCTTTTTTGAAAGCACAATCTCCTCGGTCACAGTCGATAAAACCGCTTCGTGCCGATTGCGGTCTTCCCGAGTTACGTGGAACTGATGCTTAGGGTTACAACGAATGCTACTGCTGTTTAGAATGGCGGTAATACTGTTAAACACTGAATTTTTTTCAAACTTTTTCATAGCAAGTAGGACAGTCAAACTGATTCAAACATGAAATAAAACAATCAACCTGGAATGTCAGCAGTTACTTTACACCACCTTACCTCATGTTTGTTTATAGATTGTGAAAAGTCTAAACAATAGCACCAACATTACTTAGGTACTTACCACAAAAATGATTTTTTTTTCAACTCTCACTAGTCACTGCCCCTTTCCCAAACGATCGAACCGAAGCGTTTTCTCTCCCAATCCGACCGCAGCCTTACTCCAGTTGGTATTGGGGATCGGTAGCGGCTCCGGGGACTGCGGCGCTTCACAATTAGCTCCACTAATGGCTAAAGAGTTGTCTCCCAGGAATCAAGCACACAACACGAATAAAAAGTTATTTACTGCAATTCTAATGTGTGCTAAAAATTGTTTGCAGAGATTAGAAAATAATTTGCAAAAGGAAAAAGTTTAAATATTTTAGTTGAAACTTAATTGCATATTTTATTCAAATGTAAGTCTTGTGTTACATGATTGTCCTAACTAAGGTTTAGGCATATCTAATTATAGCAAATGGCATATATTGTACCTATAAAATGTTGAAGGAAAACAACAACGAATCAATTATTCTGTACCTTATGTTTTTGATAGAAAATGCTTAAATAAAAACAAACCATTGCAGAAAAACTAAACTTCCACAAACCCACAACACAGAAATGTTGCATGTTATTGAGAATAGTAAAAGAACGAGCGCTGTATAAATCAAAAGCGTGTCTGACGTGAAATGTGACGCAACGCGACGTCAATATGAGCGGACGTCAGTTGGCGCTGACAGCCAATATGAACGAACCGCGATAGTGTGGCGTGTAGGCTGAAATGAGACTTTACAACTGGCACTGGTTTGTTTTCTGTAGAAGGGTGTTATTTTGCTTGAAGTAATTGGTTGCGATTATGTTATAAAGATGTTTTATTAACTGTAGATTTTGAATAGCACATTGTTTCTAAAACAAGACAAATTCAGTGAAAGGTATCATCATTTCAGCCGAAAGACGTCCACTGCTGGACATAGGCCTCCCCTAAAGGGGGGTTTGCCATAATCGCCACGCTTGGCAGGCGGGTTGGCGATCGCAGTATGGTGTTAAAATACATAAAGAACGCTACTGCCCATTCCCTAGTAAGTCCCTTAGTCGCCAATTACGACACCCACGGGAAGAAATGGGATGGTGCTATTCTTTACGTCCGGCACCAAACGGTGAAAGGCATATAATAAACTAAGACATGCCCCTATCGTCAAAACCAAAGAATTGAGTCTACGTCGAGTCAGCAACACCTTGACAATACTTTCATTTTGACTAGAAACCTATACAGACTATTCAGTTGTATCAGAAGAAAGGATTGTTGTTATGGCAGTTGTTATTTAAAGTTAAGATCTAAGTTCTTACTATATAAAACATCATGCAAACAGAAATGCAAACCAATTAAACCCAAATTGCATCAGTCAAATAAACAAAACAGAGCAAAAATTGTTTCAACCAGAGCAGCAGAAGTTGAACATACATGAAAAACCGCAAAAGTCTCGTTACACACGTAACCGAGCCCGAAGCAGGGCTGCGCTACACTGTGGGGGAAACTTCGCGACCGAAACACGGCGATTTGGACCACGGCATGACAATTAAGTGTGCTTGTTTGCTACTGAAGTTGTTCAACTGTTGTTAAATTATTAATTTTGGTGTTTTTGAATTGTTTTGGTGTAGAAATCCGAAATTAAAACGACTTACTGACTCGTCCACGTCCTTCCTTTCTCATTAAAGCTGCTTGATTGTAGTAATCGGAATCTAGAACTTATCTGTTTACTTGATTCAATATTTTCATCAATTAAACTCGCAAGTTTCCACAACCACAACTTTTCCACACAAAGTCCAAAATAATCTGAAACACCATTCCTATCAAATATATTGCATTCCAAAAAGAATTGCATTTTTCCACGCCATACATTAGTTCCATAAGTCCGGCTTCCATATTATCCATTCCGTCGCGTACCACGTAGTTCCTCCATCCATCACTCGGATCATCACGGTGTACGCGTTGTTCTCGCTGCACTCGGACCCATCCTCCCCATTGTCCCCTCCTTTATTTATAATTTGATTTCAACAAGCTGTCGCCGCATAGAGGTGCCTTTTGTGTGCTCTTTCATTTTAATCAAATTTGATTTTGTTTTTGAATGGATGTTTAGAAGTTTACGTGTATTTTAGCTTTTGATTTGCAAATTTTGTGGGGTGTACCTTACTATTTATTTTGGTATTATTATTATAGAGTAAACTATTCCTTCTCCTAAATAAGCAACTATTTGAAGTGCTAATTGTGGTCTAAGAAAGTGTTTTCAAATGAATAAACATTAATTGAATGAAGTTATCATTCATCCTAAGAAACTTAGCAAAAACTGCAGAGTAAAGTTTATTAGTGTGTATTAATAAAGTTTCAATGATTTTACTTCTTATAACTTTACTTATCTCTAATATCTTAGTTTCTAGCCTGAGAAGTTCTAGGTATTTTGCAATAACTAGACTTTTATGCGTCATAATTATTTCAACGATTAATATTTATTTGTAACTCACGACTACAAAGTCTTCCGTGACTAATGCAGTAAGATACTGTGCTTAGTCAATATTGTATTAAAGACTTCATCTAAAATAAACAATACTTCTTCTAAATCTTTTTCTTAAATAATAGGTAGGTACTCCAAAACTAAAAATCAAACCCTCGAAGGATGCGCTCCACCCGGCGATGGTCTCCTCAATCGGCCAGGGGTGCCGCAACGAGTAAATTAATTAGCCACGGGCCCGAATCAAGGAAACAATAACCGCAAACAGAGGGCTGCGGTCGCAACATTTGTGTCAATACCTTCAACCCTTATATTGTCAACGGTATGAAATTAGACAGCCCTGTACTAGGGATATTGCGTTAGATATTGTTACGGTTATGTAACTTTGAAGAACTACTGGTATATTGATGAATTGTGATGAGTTTTGGCTTGGAAGTTTGTGTTCAATGAAAATTTATTGTTTTCGTCAACTATGAGAAAAGAAGAGGCAGTATTGTATATTATAATATGCAAAGAGACATTAATATCTAATTTAAAATAATTGATTCCAGTATTTGCATTTTTAGGGTTCTGTACCTCAAAAGGAAAAAACCTCTGGAACCCTTGTATGATCACTTCGTTGTCCGTCTGTATATCTGTCAGTCTGTCAAGACTCTTTTTCTCAGGAACGCATGGAGGTATCAAGTTCAATTTATATCAAATTGTACGGTCCCTTGGAGCTCTAACAAAAATCAAGCTTTTAAGTCAACGCAATAATACGTAAAATACGGCCATTTATGCGACATATTTTGATACTCGTAATTAAATCAAAACATATAGGATGTATCCCATTGACCTAGAATCATTAAATTTCGCAAAAACCAAGGCCTCACAGCACAAGTAAAGGAAAATGTCCGAAAACCGTCAATTTGTAGTTTTATTACATACAAATTTTTTTGCGAGTACAATCTTAATTTTGCAGCTGGAGATTTGACCGTGGCGTATTTAGATGTATGATGGGAGAACATGTTTTTCAACTACAATGTTATGTTTGTGTTTGGGATATTAATAAGTTAATTCCAACTATGGAATACTTACTTAATTTTGTCTGCTTTTTAAATAAATTATTACTATTCCTTGATACTGTCTCTTAGGACACCCAATTCATGTACAGACCCTGTGGGTACAGCATAACTAGGTAGTAACTGTCTTTTTTTTAATTTTAATTTAAACCTAATTATTAGCCGACACCCAACAAGGAGGAGGTTATAATATGTAGGGCTGTGTGTTTTTTTTTTTATGTTTGTTTACCGTCAACTGTGGACCGATTTTGAAATTTTTTTTTTTTTTTGAAAGGATATGCTTCAGAGTTAGTCCCATTGTCACCAAGTCAGAATCTGATGACGGGATTCCATGAATATTGAGGGCAATCCTCAAACTTTATAGGCACACCTATATTGATTTCAGTATTTTTTATTATTTACTCATGTATTTGCACTCGGAAAGCACCATTTGATGAGGTGGAACTGATGATGAAGTCCACAGATGGCAACCGGAACTACTTAATAATAAGTATTTCACTGTTGCGATTCGATTAGACACTTTAATATGGTTGCTAAGCAATTTATGCTCGTCACAATGTATATGGTGAAGTCACCATCAGTTCTCCTGGTTCTTACCAGCAGAACTCCTCAGCTATTAACGCCCCTGCATCAGGGAAAAGCAATATTTTGTAAAAGGTGATGAGCAGTTCACGTTAGGCTATTGTAACTTAGATAAAATGTAAACTGACTCACTAAAAAGAGAAAAATAAAAAAAACATTTTACAAAAAAAAAAAAACTGCTTCCAAAAAAAACACTACAAATAGAAAAATAACCTTCATTTCGAAAGTCAGTGGCAAAAAATTTAAATTGATCCAAAGACACCGACTTTTGAAATGAAGGTTATTTTTCAATTTGTAGTGTCTTTTTTTGTAAATAGTTTTTTTTACATAATATTATGTAAAAATTGTATTATGTTTCGTGTGTAACTTTTGAAATAAATAAATTTATTATTATTATTTTCGGGTCATTATGTTTCTGAGAGGTTAAGAAACCTTACACACGGGTCGGAACCAAGTATGTAAGGCAAAATTTAGATAGCGAAGGTGGATGTCAGTGTTGAAGGAGTCAGGAAATTTCAGGCGATGCGACAGGTGTTAAGGATGGTGGTTTTTTGGAGCATGTAAAGTGTGTGAGTAGGGATTTATAGGGTGATATTATTATTGTACTCTAGTTAACACTAGCACCTGATGTTCAGATAAACCTTGACCCGTTGTCCTACACAAATCATCTCTAAGAACTCATCTGCCCTATATTTTTTTCTCGATTTTACAACAATCTAAAGGCCAATCTTGTTTCCAAATGTCCTTAATAAAGGTCCTCGACCGGGCCCTACGCTTATTGTAAATTTGACAAACATGTTCACATTATGGCCAGGATTATGGTTAATTCGGCGTGTCGACTTTAACGCGGTCTTATATTGGGCCCATATGGCGTAGTTTCTCCCCGGCACGCACCATAGCCCGATATTATTGGCGGATTAATTATTAATCCCTTACTGTATCGAAAATAAATCAACGGTGATTGGTCACATCGGGTAGATTTTGGAAAATAATAGTATTTGCTACTGAACTGAAAAAAAAAGTTTTTTTAACGGGAAGCTTAAAGTTGGATTTGGGAAATAAAATGTCAAATGGTAATAAAATGTAAAAGTTTGTACATTAAACATGAAACTTCTGTCTCCAAGAATGCGACAGTTTTAGTTGTGTTTAGTTTGCTTCGGTACTTCAAACTCTCTGTAACGGAGCCAGGCTGAGCTTTGTCTTCAGCTGCAAATACCTTATGCCATAAGTATCATTTTTGTTACATTGTGGAAGGTGTATCATTAGTAATGAATACTTCTCACTAATTTATTATTTTTATTGAATCTCAGTAATTTTCTACCAGCAGAACTAACTTTATTGATCTCCAGTACAACAGACCTTCCCTAATACTCAACGTTTCAGTGAAAGTGACACGACACACAAATTTAAGAGTGCAAACTTTGCTCTCCTACCACGTTACGACAGTCACTCTACCAACCTTTAATGCTTTGCGATAAGGTCTAATTTCGGAGTTTATAAGTTTGGTATAAAGTTGTTGAAACTCAGCAGTTTTTGAATACGTCTCTTAACTGATGTTTGGCTGACTAAGTTTTAGTAAACTACAAGGGTAGGTATGTGCTTTTAAGTACTAGAAACTGAAATATTTACCTTTCAAACTTAGTTCTGTTCTAGCTATTCCATTATTATGTAAGTAAAAAGCATTTTTGTTCAATAGCCATACCAAATCTTCTTCTTCTTAAAGAGATGGTTGAAAACTTTTTGTGTGGGTTTTAACTCCTTGCATCATCCATACCTACTGTTTAACTCCTTGCATCATTCATACCTTCTGTCATTATCCCTCTTATTTTGGTTTTCTTAATAGTATCTACAGTAATCAGATGGCATTCTGAAACGTGACAATGATTGGTTTCTAATGTAAATAATGAAAACCAGTTCCTTCATATCTGCGCAATAAATATTCACAATAAACAGACTAGTGCTGCCCGCAATAAATAACGAATTATAACTTGTTCAACGCATACCTGCACGTGTTTCTATCACTACAATTACATTTATAAATAACATCTTATAAGGTAACGCGATAAAAGCAGAAACGTTATTTTATCATACAGATCAAGATACTGGGCTGCAGTTTGATGTACTAGTACGACTCGTTCTTAAGAAATGTAGAACTAACTAATAGATGGAGAAACCATACGATATTAATTTAATGTCTTGGTTTATTTATTTTATTATTTATCTACACACAGTAGGTATAGATACAGATTATTACAGATACGACATAGAACTTGTGAGTACAAAGGTAAACTCCGTCTTACGAAAGAAGTCTCGCAGACGTGGCGCTGCAGGCATTGCTAACTTCTAAAATAATAATTAGAATAATTAGTTCAACTTATTTCGGGGACTTTTTTCGTGAGACGGAGTTTACCGCTTATTTCTTAAGAAATTTCTTTCAGCAGATCTGCGAATGGAGACATCGTCAATAGTGTGGAAAAGAGACAACAGTGTGTGAGAACACACAGAAGAAGAAGGGGGAGGGCTTTGGTTACAAGTTTATCTTTACAATTTGTTGACTTTTATTCTGTTGCCTCGCACTAGGGTTCATAAAAAGCAACACAGGTTTTTCTAAATTAACTAAACATTAGTCCAAACACTCATGTTTTAATATTCAAATGCGTTGTTAATATTGGCCCATCTCACACAAAACCACTGACTTCGCAAAAGTTACAATGCACCAATTTGTTTACACTACAAACTAGTTATCCGTCTCTATTGTTGATTTAAAAAAAAATATTTTACCCTCCGATGTAAAGGGTGAAATTAAACTGGCGCACGCTTTTTTTAGGGCCACAGTGTAAAATATTCCAGAACTATTTTTGTACATCTATGCAGTACGCTAAGGGTTTGGTGGGCTATGTTATTAGGCTGTGGTGTCGTATGGGGTTGCCCAGAGACAAGCGTGACAAAATTGTGCATGGGGTACCTATGTGGTGATGCAACCCTTCAGCTTCGCACCGCGGTCTGCGGCGGCTGAGGGATGCTGTGTATACTACGAGTAACTAGTGCTGATACTTTACCATGTCGGAAAGATTGGTTTTCACAGTATAGTTTTCACGGTTTAGTAGTCAGCAAGGAACCCTTATATTTTCGCCATGTCCGTCTGTCCCCAGCTTAGCTCAGAGAGTCTTAGTACCTAGAAAAAGAATCGATTTCAATAATTTTTACACCATGTTATATTTTGTCCCAAAAATATTTAAGTGTGATGGAAAATGTTATCCGTACATAAACTATACGTACTTATCGTAATTTGACAAATGAGGTATCATTCGAAGCGTCGTGACTGTCCGCTGGTTATAGGTAGTACACACGGCTACACATCAATCTGTATAATTCTAGTATAAGCTGACCTCTCATTGTACGAAAATCCTATACAATGCGAGATCAGCCTAAACTGGATATGTATAGCTCGATGTGTAGCCGTCTGTACCAAAGTTACGATGTGTAAATATGAATTTAAATGTTGCAACTTCCAACAGCTATGTGACATATTCAATTGAATATGGCGCCCTTTTAGTGATGCCGTGGTGGGTCTCAAATGAAAGGGCTTAATTAACATATTTAAAAAAAACGGCTATCCTTTGAAGATAACTATGAACATCTATTAAAATAATACATTAAAATATAGTACGTGTAAGTTGTTTATCTAATAGTCGATATTTATTGAATAGTTTGTACACACGGCTACACATCAAGCTATACATTTCCAGTATACGCTGACCTCTCATTGTACGGAAATCATAGACAATGCGAGATCAGCTTATACTGGAAATGTATAGCTTTATATGTAGCCGTGTGTACATAACAATTTCAGATGAGAATATTTTCTTGTTTCATACTTTTTAGAGCGTGATTTTTCAGTAGCCGGGTTTTAGTTTTTGAACTTACTATTTATGAAATGTTTCTTTTTTGCGGATTATTTTAGGTTTAAAATGAGATACTTGATTGTCTTGTCATTATTAAAACAGCATTGAGTTTCTGACCAGTACCACCGAATACCTATTACTTGTATTTTGAAAATCATCGTGACCTCCGTTAACGGATTTTATCAAATCAGGAATAACTACACGTCATAAACCACCAGTGTCAAACTCCTGTCTACAGCTGTCACAGGATGACTGATTTAACAACATTCAATCAAATCAGGTGGCTCTAGTTCGACACCAAATTATTGCGTTTAAATTATTTAATGTTAGTATCATAATTAGAGATCGGATATTCGGATGCATATTTACCAAAAGTACGTTTTTTCCCCGGCAAAGGATACATAGTATGGAAACTGCTTCTTAAAATATATTTGTATTCCGGGATCGCGGGGTTTCATTAATAACAGTGTGTAGGTATACAATTTTGTATTCCAAAGTATAACAAATATTTCTTATCTATTTAGAACTAGGCAATAATTTTGTGGAAAATATAACACGTTTAAAAAACACTATTAATATTTCTTCAAAACCTTTTATTCTAAAATGAAATATATTTATTCGGGGATACACAGTACAAAAGAGTAGTTCTTAAAGACTTGTCAGTCCTGGAAACCGGCACTTTCCCGTACCGAAGCGCACTCCATACTAGTCAACTCTCAAACTTTAGGTGAATATGTATCCGAATATCCGATCTCTAATCATAATTCATATAAATCAAGAGTTGCTGTTGGTTTTTTACTCATAATTATCCAAGTATCAATCGTGAGGGGCTCGTGGCTATATAAAAATAGCCGCAAGGGTCGATCGAAGGTTAATCGACACTTGTCGAGGTCGGTCCGTGGATGGGTGACCATCCATTACACACGGAGACCCCTCCGTGCCTCAGAAAGCACGTTAGACCGTTGGTCCCGGCTGTCATTTGTAGATCTTGGACAGTCGTAACGGGTCCTCAGAAGCCCACACAGACAAACACAAACAAAACCAGTCAGAACTTCATCCTCCTTTTCACCCCCTTATGGGTTGAAATTCTAACAACACCGTTGCGTTAGCTTCCAACCATAAGCCTAGATAATAAATTTAGTGATTTTTACTACAAAAATTAAGGACCATCCATCGTCCATACACAACATCATCCCCCTTTATAAATTATTTTCAATCATCAGCCTAAACACACAATTTAAAGATCAAAACTGACGGACTTTCATATAAACTTCCATCCCCTATTTTAACCCTTTAGGGGTGGAATTCTCCAAAAACCTTTCTTAGTGGATACTTACTCTTCACAAAAAACACTCCCTCCAAGTTTCATGTCTTTAGGAGCAGCGGTTTGGGCTGTGTGTTGATATATCACCCAGTCAGTCAGTCAGTCAGTGTACCATTTTATATACAGGGTTATTTTTAAAACGTGAATAACCTCTTAAGGGGTCATTGTACTCAAGATTATGAACAACTTTTACTATGGGACCAAACCTGAAAGCGCGAAAAAAAAATCAGCTGTTCCCCACATTTTAACGAATTATTCGAACATAAATGTAGGGAACAGTTGTTTTTTTTTCGCGATTTCAGTTTTGGTCCCATAGTAAAAGTTGTTCATAATGATGAGTACAATGACCCCTTAAGAGGTTATTGACGTTTTAAAAAGAACCCTGTGTTTAGAAAGCCCGAAAGCCTGACCACCAGTCTTATTAAGGGGTATAGTATTACCCAGTAACTGGGTTGTGGAGGTCAGATAGGCAGTCGCTCCATGTAAAATACTGGTATTCAGCTGCGTCCGGTTAGACTGGAAGCCGACGCCAGTAAAGTTGGGGACAGGTTAGCAGATGTTCCAAGTATCAAGCGCCTCGGTCGCGCTACACGCGGCCCCACGTGCAAGCGTGAAATTCGTACAATAAATGCCTTTGTATTGCCGTCGCGGCACCCTGTTGACTTTTGGACACGCCGATACTGCTGTCACAATCAATATACGTGTGTACTAGACGAAACTTTAACTACTCCTAGAAAACCGGTTAACATTCTACGAATTCCAATTTATCTACAAAAAAGGAGATAAGTTTGACACAAGTCTTGTTATCTTTAACGAGAAACATATAACTCTTTAGTGAGAACTTTAATTCTGTTCGTCAATGACGAATATTTCAGTTTTAAAACTTTTGATTCTTGTTATCAAATCAATTGATGAAAATAACTTGGAAAATAAAGATGTAACATTCCAACCGGAACTGGACTAAGTGGAACATAATCAACAACTTGTCATTCATGTCATTAATTAATGTCATGAATGACCAGTTACGAATGTACAGTCAGGGAGATTAATTATTTACGATATTGACACTACGTCGATTTGCCGTGGTAGCCAATTCAGACAACTGTCTAAGTATGACTGCTGTGATTCGATTAGAGAGAGACAGTTTGAGCTTGGTAGTCAGTTTGATAAACAATTAATTTCCCTGCCTTCATTAACAGGAAGACTAACTATTTTAATCACAAGACCTCACACGATAAGGCGCAAACATCACAATATTTATAATACACGCAATTACAACAAGCTAGTTACACATGAATACAAAACGCATTAAGAACAAACTTACTGCGCGTGATTGTCATTTATTTAGCACATAAATCTACCTTCAGCAACTAAGTTACATAGTTTGCTTAATGAGGAGTCTGCAAACTAGTTCCGAGCACATAGCGATTATTGCGCTTATTGCACATATTTGTCGATATGTAAATAAGCCGTATTACTTATTGCTCGTGATTGATTTAGCTGCTGAATATTATTGCGTAGTAGCCCGTCTAATAACTATGAATTATATTGTTATTGTGTTAAGTATGAATAATTAGTTGCATTTATGGTAAATTGTTGATAGCCGCTCATATTTTCGTTTAGCTGTAGGTATCCAATGTTAGTGTTAAAGTTGTTTGAATCACCACACCGCCATACAACGTGGCAACGCTGCCAGCCTTTTGGGCACTTTTCTTGTTGACAGCGATGTGGACTATTTTTTTTATGCCCAATGATTCTTTCCCCTCTTTTTAGGGTTCCGTACCCAAAGGTTAAAACGGGAACCCTATTACTAAGGCTCCGCCGGCGCCGTCTGTCTGTCTGTCCGTCTGTCACCAGGCTGTATCTCATGACCCGTGATAGACAGACAGATGAAATTTTCACAGATGATGTATTTCTGTTGCCGCTATATTAAAAAATACTAAAAAACAGAATAAAGTTAATACTTAAGGGGGCTTCCATACAACAAACGTGATTTTTTTTCTCGTTTTTGCTCGTTATTAGTAACGGCAACAGGTAGACGCTTGAAATATTCACAGAATCTTTAGTTATGTATTCAGGTAAAAAAAAAAAAAAAAATTAAGGGTGGCTCCCATACAACAAACGAGATATTTTTGCCGTTTTTATAGGTATACAATTGCGTAACACACTATCAGTAGGAATCGGTTTCAATTTGACAGTTCAACAACATTCATTGCGTTATTTACGTTGTTGAGCAGACAAATGTTTCTAACTTATTAAGCAATGGATTAGCAATATATTTAAAATCATTCCGATTGTGATTCAGTTTGAATCTTATTTACGAATTTATTTTTTTTGGGGGTACCTACCTCCCTTGTACGAAAAGTGGGGATGATTTTTTTTTCTCGTCTATTCCATTGTAAGGGGTATTGCTAGATAAGCCGTTCAAAAATATTGCGGGTTTGTGAAAATAATTTTTCACAATTTTTTCTTGTTTGCGTTTTTTAAGCTATAAAGTACAAATTTTTGTTAGACAAGTGTCTCCCCCCCCCAGCCAGCTGAATGGTTATTTTTGGAAACGTGAACAAATTCATGGCAGTAGTTTATACATATAACGAAGTTATGAGGAAAACTATCACAGCTAAGAATGCTTTACAAGTTAACGAGTAATAGTCGACCAACGTTAAGCTAAGTTATGTTTACGTTTTTAGTTTTAATTTTTTATTTCAGCTTGAGTATTCTTTTCGATGACTTTTTGTTTGTTGGTATAGTGGCGTGTGCTAGCAACATAATAATATGGCAAATAATTTAATTTAATGTTTTGTGTTGCATAATTTAAATTATTTTATACAATATTGTATGGAATCAAGTTTTTCTAACTGCATCTGACAGACAGCTGTGCTGCTGGGGAGTTTGTTGCGCCACTTCTTCTTCCCAGCTAAAGCACTAGGAAGTGGTGAAGGGCGGACGTTCTTGGGGAGTCTTATGTAATTTTGACGTTCGAAAAGTGCTGATTCTCATCCTAGTTTGAATAACTGACTTTTGATTTGATTTGACTGAATTGACCGCGACGTATATCGATATAAGGGACAACATGTTTTTCAACTACAATGTTATGTTTGTTTTTGGTAGAAATTCATCCCAACTACGGAACCCTTCATTGTGTGTGTTCCTACACGCACTTGTTACTTTTTGACATAAATATCAATGATGTTTAATAAAAGTGAAAACAGTGTCGGTGCTATGTAATCGAACAGTATTGACAAATAACATTATTAATTGTAATCGATAGGTAGGTAGACTAGCGGTTGGAACGAGCCATAGGTACATATAGTAATGGCGGTTAATAACGTTGGTCAATCTACCGATCGCTGCTATCCTCTATCTTATAATTGTAATAATTTCGCTTCAGAATGCGACATAGTTCCAAACACACTCGGTGTTTCGATCGATAATTACGCTAAACTTAACTTACCCACTTGATGTGACAACTCGATTGATATTATCAAACGCGCCTTTATAAAGAAACCTGCCGGCACTCCGGCAGGTGCAGGGTTCGGTGCCCGATTCAGTATTATCGTTAGGTAATTGAACGAGGCATAATGCGCCTGTTATTACGGCGAGTTAATTAAATTTTTCGATTGCGAATTGTATTGGTTTCTATTTTTATATTTTGTAAGTTGCTTTTATGTTGAGCGCGTAGGGCTTTCAGATTTTTTTTTATTTTTGTAAAAGGTAGAGTAAAGTTTTAGTTTGGTTGCAGGTATCTTGTTATTCAAGATCTCATCAGTATTTTATTGCCGATTGAAATCTATTTCCTTTTTACAAATGAGAAAAAGGTTAAGCACACGCAGGACGTCTGCATCTCACCAGCAGTTTTTTTAATTGACTACACCCAGAATATGCCTGTTGCGCTTCTTGTGCACAATCACCTGCAATATGACTGCAGCAACCTTCTGAAAGGCTATCCTTGTGGGCAGGCTGTTTTGATAATAATAATTATCAAAAATTATCGACCGAATATCGCACTTTCGACCGACTATCAGACTTTCGCACAACACCATAAGAAATTCACAAACAACTCGTACAATTAACCGTTTATTTCTTAATTTAATCCGTTGAGCTCCCAGTGACAAACGGCTGGTGTTGCGAGCCTCAATAATTTGCGCCTCGCTCTCTCGGAGTCGCGGAATTCAGTCGTGATTAATCAACGCTGGCAACACTTCATCGCGCGATTATAAGCTTTTAAATATAGGCGGGGGTGCGCCCGGCTCTATATAAATTAGCTGGCGATGAAAACGCGCTGTTGTAGTGTAGAGAGGGTTAGATTGGCGTTTTGTCGATTCTCTTCTGTTGAGCAATCACCCGTAACTCTGCAATAAAAGTCCTGTTTGGTATAGCCTTCTTAAATCTTTAAATCCTTTTTGTCATCTAGATAAGCATAACGGTGAACTAGTGGTATTTTCAACTTTTTACTTCGAACCAAAATCAAGACTTTATTTACTGACCCAAAACAGGGTATTTAACATCTATTAGGAAAATATTTTAAGCTTCAATGCCATAGTCAATAATTGTAACGCATCCTACAAAATTATCGACAAACGCATCTCGCATCACTATTCAACCCTTTCCCCAGTCAGCGGCCTGCAGCCCGGGGCGCAACGAAACAGTTAACTAAATTAAAGTGAGTGTGAAGACCGCTGCAGGGTTAACTATTCCATTTCGTTTATTGCGCACAACTCTGTTAACCCTTCAACCCGTTAATAAAGATATAGCGGCCTATTAACTGCGACTTAAGTTTACTTTTATAATCATCCATATAGTTTCTTAACAACCGAAATATTATAATGAGATCGGATATTTTTATGCGGATATTAGAAGCTTTCAACACCACTTACTTTATCATGATTGATGTAATTAAGATTAAAGATAGTGGTAATTAATTGACACTATAAATGTACTTGAAAAACAGCACGAGAAAATAGACTACATTGTTGAATTAAATTTTGCATCTGTTTATGGAACAGGGCATTTGCTCTTATTTAAAATTATCATCAATTCCTGTTGATATTTGTTTTCTACAAGTTGAGGAGCACGTGGGTATGAAATAACAGCCGCACGGGTCGATCCACCAGGTTACGCTACGCTTGCCGGGGTTGGTCCTTGGATGGGTGACCATATTTTCATACCGAGGCTCTGTGCCTCGGAAAACACGTTAAGCCGTTGGTCCCGGCTGTCATTCGTGGATCTTTGACAGTCGTTAGGGGTCGTCAGAAGCTCGAAAGACTGACAACTAGTCTTACCAAGGGGTATCGTATTGCCCAGTAACTGGGTTGTGGAGGTCAGATAGGCAGCTCCTTGTAAATTACTGGTACCTATTCAGCTGCATCCGGTTAGACTTGTAGCGGCATCAACATCGCCACATGCGAACTACGCGTCACACTGACGTCACGCAAATCCTGCATCGCGCAAGCAGAGTTTACCGCGCGACTAGAATATATACAACGTCCCGACATCAACCGTCGGGCAGTAACCCACCAGACAACACCCGTCTGGTCGGAGGATCCTCCCTTTTCTATAGAGGATGAGTGAACTTTACACCTTATTCCTCATGCCTCTAAAGACTGAAAGCTGACCCTAACATAGTTGGAACAAAAGGCGGGCAGATTGATTTATCTTCTCCAAGTCAAAAAGCTACGTAACTGATTAATGACCGGAAAATAGCTATAGGACAGGACGTTACACTTATATGTATGTACCCAGATGATTACGTGCATATTATAAAAGGGAACGTTTTTCTAACAGAAGGGTATTAAGCAGCTGATGTCGCAACTTCTGCGGGTACTAAATTACTTATTTTCTAAGTATTAAATCAATACAAACCTAGAAAACGTAATATTACTAGTTAAACGACACAGCAGGCTGTAAAGCCTACTTATTTTAGTATGGCTTTTTGTACAGAGGCATGGACAGGCGCATAATCACAAAAATCTGTAAACATCTGAAAAGGTTCGAACTCAACCCTTTCAAATTCGTATGTTTTATGTATTAGTATCAAAATATCTAAAATGACGCGCGGCTGATGATACTGAAAGCTTCATCGGAATTGTTAATGTCAACACGGCTAGCTCTGCGCGGATATTTTGTTTTTCAGTGCCCATCACTACGGCCCGCTGTATTGGTACCTCGGACTGCCATGATATCCGTATATCCATATTGCGCAACGACATCCGATAATGGATTTTGTTATGATCGGTCATCTATTTACATAAATACATAAAACATTGTCATTTGCGGAATGGAACTTGTCATATCGATATGCCATTACTCAAAATACTCAGTCTAGCCGGCTAAAGTGTGTAATTTTAGAAATTGACAGAAATGTTTTAACCAATAGTCTGATGGAGCTTCATCGAACAGTAATTGATTCAAAAATATTCATCTGCCGCCGTTCCAGGAATAGTCTGTCCAAATGTAGAAATTAAGTTTTTTTTTTTTAAACCAGGAGGAATTCCAAGTGTGGGGCCACCACACTTGGAATTCCTCCTGTATTGCGGGTATAATACGACTTTTTACGAAACTCTTTTTTACGAGGTTTTCGTCGTAATCACCAATAACCTTAATCAGTAGCTAATATAAGTCCTGCGTATAGAGATGCCTCTAGAACGGTACTTATACAAGAAGTCCCCATTCACCTACATTATCATGTACTACTGCGGCGATGTTCTAGCGGTCACACTCGTTGACCTTCGCAGGGTTAAGTGGCTGTCGCCACTAAATCCGTTTATTATTTGCTTTCTATTAACCCTGTGATAAGACCGGGGGTATAAAATTTTATTACAACTGCTATGAAATAAGGTAATGTCGAGGTATGAGGCGGCGCGGGCGATTCTGTCACTGACGCTATCTTGGGTATTTTGCGGAATGAGCAGGAAATATTTATAAATTAGGATGATAATATTTACTTTCCAATTGAAAGCGTTGTGGAGGTTAATACAAAGTATTTTATTGTATCTAGACACCATTTTGAAGTTGATAAGCAAAGCACTCTTACAATACTACCACACAACACTATGATTTCCATAGACAAGGCCTCTTAAGGCGCAGATATTATGCCAGTGACCTTGAGTGGTTAGCTTGCGTGTTCTGTACTGAGCTCACGCAACGCGTCGTACGTTCAGCCAGTAATAGGACTCCCCCATCAAGGAGCGCTGTCCTCAATTTGACGCATTATTAATTTATTATACGAGTACACAAAACAAAAGGTATTTTAATAAAACGCGTATACTAAAAGATCAATAATTAAATTATATTTAAATTGGTCAAGGTTTCAGAAAAATACGCTTGGTAGATTTTGCGCCAATCTCAGTTTTTTATCCGCGTTAGACATAACTTTACAAATTAATTTCACTATGTAATATAAACAATCTAAAATATTCACATAATAAGTTATTGAAAAAATGCTCTTATTTAACAAATAATATATTTTCTTCAAATCATTAACACTACTCGTTTAGACGTGATCTTCAGTATAAAATCATTAAAAGTCGGTTATCGTCCCCTTAATAGATAGATACAGGTTTTAACGAATCGCGCTTTTGAAAATAGAGATTTCAACTCTTTTAAATCTTGTTCTTAAATTGGACTGCTTAATGCTGTCTTTCACACATGACATCGTTTACTTACTAATATAGGTTATTTGCTCTAATATTGACGAACTCTTAGCAGGTAAGGCTGCGTGCACATACTATTCAATATATCTACTAATCTAAGAGTAGTCTGCTATTAGGTATCTAGGTGGTAGGCACAGCTAGACGTACCTACATGAAACAGCGTAAAGGCCGTCGTGATCGTGCTAGGATTGCCTTACTACAGTAATGTTACTATGCTAAAGGACAACTCGGAATGTTATTAAGAATACTCATATTAATGCTGATCGCATTTTAAACCCCTCCGCGTCAATACAAATAGCCAATTTAATTTATTTGTTAAGTAAATACCTAATAGTTAGATATAATTTACGTAGAATACAGGCAGTACTTATTGAGCTAACCGACTTCACACGATATAACCTTATAAGACCTAACATACAAATAGCCGTATTGACTCCTAGCGATAGTTCAACTTTGTCTCATCAGTTATCAGAAGATCCTTATAAATGTGACCGTGTAATTGAATAGGGGACTTGACGGTGTCTATTATTAGATACTATGCATTGCATTATGTTAGAAAGATTATGTGGCGAAAAGCCTGAGACTTTCTAGACATTATAACGTACTTTTAAACCTTCGCTAGTAAGAGAACATCACATCAGCTTAGCAACATTAGTTCATCCACCTTTTGTTTTCTAGGTGGTCATCAAGTTTATATTCTTATTTTTTTATATTCGAATTGAATAGGACTCCAAACAAAATTGTAAATTTACTATAAAAAAAATTTCGTTCTTTCAAAAATATGTAGGTATTGAATCTGGTCGATTTTAGAGGCGCTGATAATTTTAAAATTGTCCCTAATTAAGTTAAGATGTCCTGTTATTTGCATCCAACCACGTAAAAGTTACAAATATAATTTCTGTTTATTGTTGAGTTCTGCAAATGAAGGTGTAAATGGTGTGTTTTTCTTCGAATTTGGTATGTACTTTCGTTTATTTGCTCTCTCAACGGAGTTTTATTATCCTTTTGCCTGGTGTAATACCCCATTTTATTTGTCATAGATGTAGAACCAGTCAACAAGGGCCGCTTCCGGCCTTTTTTCCAGAGCAGCCTCTCCGTACAGGTATGTGTCACATTATGTATTAAGGAAAAATCTACATGTTTTTAAAAATATAAGTGATAGACATAATTATAATATTAGAAATAAAGATAAAATATATCAACCATTTTTCAGATTATCTAAAGTACATACATCTTTTATGGGGTCCTTTGTTAAATGTTACAACAAGATACCTTGTGATATATTGGAATTAAATGAAAAAAAAATTAAAACTCAATATATTAAAAGTACACTTTGTAAACAAGCATATTACAAGTTAGAGGATTATATCCAAGATAGGAATGCTTGGAAACATGCTGGTCCAGCTCAATAGGACAATCTAGAGTCTAGACAAAATCAAACAGGTTGCTATTTCAATTGTATAATTTTTTATTTTAGTGACATTGATTTTAAATTCTGTGATTACCTAAACTCACACACTGACTTATTTTTTTTCCTTTTTTTAGGAAAGCATATTTTTTTACGATGTTTGTAAATATGTGAGCACCATGTATCTATCTCATAATTAAGTTTATTTATTTATACCAACGAGATACATTACAATCGATCAAGTTATTTTTCATTGCATCATTTTTAATTCTTTTTACCTATTGTGGTATAGTAATTTTATTCTAGGTGCCTAGGTGGGTAAAAGAGTAACGGTGGAGTTTCTTGCCCATTCTTCTCCATAAGAAACTACCTTTTGGAAGGGGCAACTAGAATCAATTCCATTTTTTTTTGTAATTCTTGACGTTCAAAAGTGCCTTAAAAGTGCCTATTTCAAATAAATAATTTGACTTTGACTTTGGAACGTCGCGTCACCTGCGGTACAGTCGATGCGCGCTACGCCTTGCAGTTGGAATGTTTTTCTACTTAATTAAACCTACACACTTAATTATTATAGTTATGAGTACTTTCTGCGTTCACATTTTAATTCTAGTAATTATAGTTTCTAGTTCTAGATATTTCGCCTTTTACCTTTTTTTTTTACCTTCTTTTTGTACTCATATTCGCAAATTAATAAATGATTATGATTTTTTAAACCAGCTGTTTCGGTCGGGATAACTTAGGTTCATCTTTATATGATAATGCCTCAGGCATTAAGTCCGCCTTTGTACAGTAGTTTTTTTTACTTGTGCATAAAGTTTTAATAAATTAATAAATAAATAATATTCATTTGTCAGGTTACGTAATTTAGAGGTCACGAATCTAAAACCGATTGCAATCGATTTCTTCGTTCGTAAACCAAACGCGTGACTAAGATCTACCACGATGATGAGCCGTAAGTTGTCTCGTAACCTCTCTTCAACTCGGGCAAATTTTCGGGTTAGTAACTGTTTTGATCATTTTACCCGTCTGCCGCTGAAGGGGCCGGGTTATTTTTAGGGTTCCGTACCCATAGGGTAAAACGGGAACCCTATTACTAAGGCTCCGCCGTCTGTCTGTCTGTCTGTCCGTCCGTCTGTCACCAAGCTGTATGTCATGAACCGTTATGGTTAGACAGTTGAAATTTCACACACAAATGATGTATTTCTGTTGCCGCTATATACAAATATCACAGATGATGTATTTCTGTTGCCGCTATAACAACAAATACTTTAAAACACAATAAAATTAATATTTAAGGGGGCTTCCATACAAAAAACGTGATTTTTTTGCTCGTTTTTGCTCGATATTGATAACGGCAACAAGAAATATTCTTGAAATATTCAAAGAATCTTTATTTTTATATTTACTTTAAAAATAAAAATAAATAATTAAAATAAAACAAATATTTAAGGGGGGCTCACATACAACAAACGTGATTTTTTGCCGTTTTTAGGGTTCCGTACCCAAAGGGTAAAACGGGGACCCTATTACTAAGGCTCCGCCGTCTGTCTGTCTGTCCGTCTGTCACCAGGCTGTATCTCATGAACCGTGATAGTAAGACAGTTGAAATTTTCACAGATGATGTATTTCTGTTGCCGCTATAACAACAAATACTAAAAAATAGAATAGAATAAATATTTAAGGGGGCTCCCATACAACAAACTTGATTTTTTTGCTCGTTTTTGCTCTATATTGATAACTGCAACAGGTAGTCGCTTGAAATATTCACAGAATATTGAGTTATATATTGACTTTAAAAATAAATATTAAAATTAAAATAAAACAAATATTTAAGGGGGGCTCCCATACAACAAACATAATTTTTATGCCATTTTTATAGATAATGGTACGGAACCCTTCATGCGCGAGTCCGACTCGCACTCGGCCGGTTTTTTTAACTTAAGTTTTTATACATTGTATGTTCGTTTTTTTATATGATTAAACTAATATATGTGTTAAAGTGTTGAATTCTTTTTTGTTATTTCGCTTCACCGGTAGACATTTGGCTTCCCTTGCGGGGAATACAGACGTGTTGTTATGTTACTCTATTGGAAAGAAAAAAACCGGCCAAGTGCGTGTCGGACCACGCACAATGAAAGGTTCCGTAGTGGGGATGAATTTAACCCAAGAACAAACTTAACATTGTAGTTGAAAAACATATTCTCTCATACATTCCAACTGCAAATATAAGTTTGTAACCTATAAGTATGGAACTATTTTCTGTACTTTTTTCAAAATTGTATGCTCAATAGTATCGGAGATAGGGCCCCGAGGAATGGACAGTTTTCATATATTTTCTTAAATAGCTTTATTTACGTTATACATCCGTGTTTAGGTCACAAAAATTTATATGTGTACCTTACAACTTAATGGGTCCATTAGATTCGGAGCAAAATGGCTGTAACAGACGGACAGACAGACACGAGTGATCCTTTAAGTGTTCCGTTTTCTCATTCTTCACATACGGAACCCTAAACAGAACAGGCCGGTCGACTCTGGTCTTTGTTTACGTATTGCAAACGTTTTCTTTTTCCTTGTCTCCGAGTTCGAGAAACTGTAGACTCTACAGCATTATATTTGACACCAGGAATAAACAATAACTCCAAAACTTCCACTTACAGGAAATACCTTGACACAGCACCGTTAACTGTTACGGCACATCCTAGGAGTATCGATTCAACCCACTTTCAAATGACAAGACAGACAGTGGCTGCCCCTCCCACGACAAGACACGCCATCACAACGATATGTTCTTGGTCTCACAGTAGCTGAACTACTTAGTAGGAAACATCGATACTTTTTACAACATGCTTATCCTAAAATGTCACTAATATAGTTTATTATACTCGTATCAATATCACCAGTTCTGCTTTCGACACTTCTTTGAAACTAACGAAATCAAGCAGAAACTCATTAAGGATCTCCATTTGCAATAGTGAAGGAACTCATTCCTAAGGACCTTAGCTATAATCAAAGTGAAAAACTTTACTAGCGATGTATTTGATCAAGCTTTTCCTTGGCAGTCAGAACAAAGTTTTTGTATAGATCCCGTCAACGTATCCAATCAATGACCCCAAAGTAGAAACTGCAGATTATGAAAAAAGGCGTGATCTGGTGGCTTTATCACACACACACCTCCACCTGACACATACTCACCCCCCCACACACACATAACACTGTGCGCATTCCTTATTTAATTATTTTTATTTTTCTATTATGTATTGTTAAAAACCTTTGGCATTCTTTCAAAACTATCTATTGTTTATTCTCTCACACATGTATAGTCACCGTAAACTGGAAGAGCGGAACCACCTAATACAAGCAAATCTTTGCTTAAAAGGTGACTCCAAACTTAACAATGTAATTTACATAAGTTGATGAAATAAACATTTTTTTATTTTATTAGGCAATATTCCTTTAGTAACGTTTTTGAGATTCAGTTGCAAACAGTCAACGCTCCTATAACGTTTTCCAACTGTTCACAAGCCCGTATGACCGACTGGTGGCGTCACGTTCCTGCGTCCCACGCAAGGAGCGCACGCGTCGCCTCAGTTTTTTCCCGGTAGTTAAAGGTTAATAGAAAGTTGGTAAAACAATGGTGGGCCACAATGGGCATTGTGTTGTGAGTTGAGTCACGATGGTGGGCCTCGTAGCGTTGGTGTCTGTTACTTGACACTTGTATGTGCTTTTCATTTTTTGGGTGTCAATATGTTTGGAGGAAATAAACCAAAAACTGTGTTATTAACTTTCAAGTCAACCTTTCAAAGTCATCTGACTATTTTGTGGGAAAAACCAGTGATTTTCACAAGCAAAAGTTTGTCTTAGATTTTCACAAAGTAAATATGTGGTGCGGTATATATAGTTTTAGAAGCTCATAAAGAACTTCAGAAAAAAAGGATGAAATTTTAACATTGATTATTGCTAACGTCCTTCGAAATTAGTTCCTTCAATACTGAATATGGAGATCCTTTTATACAAAATTATGAACTTTATTACAAAATCAGCAGCTCATACAAATAATTAGATTCATGTCGCTCAACACAATTGCAACAGCAATCAACTCAATATGACCAATCGATCAAGCATCAAGCCGCATCGTTTTCGTACCGGGTAGTATATTGTATATCGTACTACACTATCACTTTAACTACAGTACATCGGTCTGTAACGAGTAGTCCGGTAGCGACACTAGCCGTCGATCTATCACTCGTTCACTATAAAAACGAGCAATTATTCACCGGCGATGAACTATCGATGATTGGATCGCCTTAAGAGGTGCTTTACACTAGCACAACGTACCTACCTAAGTGGCTATGAAACACACGAGGGAGCTACTAAAAGAAAAGGTCAATGGGCAGTTTGCTAAACAATTAATAAAAAATAAAAAAAAACCCGACTGCTAAAACATATTTATAACTGAAAAGAGAAATCAAGAATTATTGTTTAATGAATAAACTTTGTTTGTTGTAAGATATCGCAGGCAACGCACAACAAACCTGAAATCGCGAAAAAAAATCTGTTGTTCCCTACGAGTTTTGATGAGTTATGCTTTTTTGTGATTTCAGGTTTGGTCCCATAGTAAAAGTTGTTCATAATGATGAGTACAGAGTAAGAGATTTCGTCTATGAATTAATAGATACATTCACCTTATTATAATATATATTTGGAAATTGACTCATTACTACCGTTTATTTGAAACCAATATTGTGGTAATTTATTTAAAAAAAACCTTCCTCTCCTTTTTTATGTATTTGCAGATGCAATATATAAATATTCTATAGCCTGTGTCACCACATTAAATACCAAAGTAACGTCACATCATTTATGTTAAAAATCCATCAGGCCGTTTAAGAAAGAAATAGAAATAGGTAAAAAGAAAAATCAAGTGATATCGAAACCAGGTTTATTAAGACGGAGATATATGCCAGTGACCTTGTGTAGTTAGCTTGCGTGTTCTGTACTGAGCTCACGCAACGCGTCGTACGTTCAGCCAGTAATAGGACTCGCCCATCAAGGAGCGCTGTCCCCAATTTGACGCATTATTCATTTATTATACAAAAAACAAAAGCTATTTAAAAAAACGCGTATACTAAAAGATCAATAATTAAATTATCTTTAAATTGGTGAAGGTTTCAGAAAAATACGCTTAGTAGATTTTGCGCCATTCTCAGTTTTTTATCTGCGTTAGACATAACTTTACAAATTAATTTAACTAAGTAATATAAACATAATCTAAAATATTCACTCCCGGAGTCCGCGTGACAGGCGAGCCGATATTAAATTATTGAGAAAATGCTCTAATTTAACATATGTTTTTTCCAATCATTAACACTACTCGTTTAGACGTGATATTCAATATAAAATCATTAAAAGTCAGTTATCGTCGCCTTAAAAATTGTTTTGCATAACTTAATAAATAATAACTATTAATGAAATTAAAATATCTTCGTATAAAGTAAAGGCGAAACCGTATAGGTGTATTAAGTTAATGGCGCCATTAAAGCGGCACGCTGCCTATGGTGTAACTGGTTAAGTACATCAATTTATTATTCACCGAAATCCAAAAAACCATAAGCACAAAACAAAAACCGACCAAGTGTAGACCCTCTCTAATATCAGATGAGCACTGTGTATAGAAACATTTTTTTTTAATGAATATCAGTTAGATTGCTCATTGTTCGCGAGCCACCGGTGGCGGATCAGCTACGCGGTCAGCTGATCAGTCTGCTCATTTGTAACCTTCATGTCGTTATCTGATAAGTAAGTAGTAGTAGAAAAAAGATAATAAGCTGCAGCTCACAGCGAAAATAAAATGAGGTAATTAGGTGTGCACCTACAATTTGCTGCCGGTATTAAGTGTAAATTACGGAGTAAACCGATTGCAATTTACAGATAACCATCGCTAACGCAGCTGCTTCTAAGAATTCTCTATTCCTAATTGGAAATGATTCAGATTCAAGTTCTGCAAAATATTCAAGTGTCAAATAAACAAAATAGATTTTTCTTCTTGATTTTTCTTATGCTTCATATTAGAAAATCCAATGTTACTTTTCCGGATTTGGCCATCGATCTTAAAATCCTGCGTACTGCCACTGCCCTTGCGAAAGCTTTACCGATGGAAGAGTGTCTCAACGAGCCAGTGATCTTTCGGATCATAAAATAAGCAGTTACAAAACGTATTTTTGTAATATTTCTACTTTGTCTCGAGTTGTTGCCAATTGTGGAGCTCCATCTAAACAGTGTGTCCGCTGAATAACTAATAACGCTGTATTTTACGTTGATTTATCATTGTATGTATTTTTTATATCTCTTTGTTATCTTTTAATTTCTACTATTATTGTGACTAATAATTTTCGGAGGTAATTTGTCAAATAGACTAGTTAGATAATATTTTTAAACGATTCAGCCGTTCAATTTAACTACAAATTAAAGCAAACAATCCTGAAAATACTTCCATTAGTAAACCTAACCAGTATCAAACACTCATTTAGTAAAGCAACTATAACTTATTAATTACACACTATAAGCTGCGTAACACCGTATCAAAATAAATAAATTATAAACAAATAGCATCTATATTCTCATTACGCCAAAGCGCATGCGTCGTCAGTCAATCATAGACGTTTTTGTCGGCTGTGCATGACCCCGACTGGCCACGCAAATACACAATATCAGAATGTGAACTCCATAAAAATCAGTTCATACACCACACAATATACTTAGATCATGTTGATCTATTTGTGTAGGGCTGGTGTTGATGCGATGCATAATAATTTATAACAGTGCAGTGGTGCCCTCAAAATGTTCTTTTCAATTTTGTTTTATTTTTTACTGGATTTTTAGCTAGTATAAAAAGGATATTGCTATTCGAGCAGTATTTGCTTGCAATAAAAATGCAAACGTTGAAACGTTTCCCTACACCGTGCACCGTAGCTACTATAATGTATGCAATAACATGCGATGGGATAAACACACACTCGTAGTGAGTGTTTATCCCATCGCATGTTATTGCGAGAAAGTGGGCCTTTTGTACTAACCATCTTACATAGTGGTAGCTGTCAGACGTCAGTGGCTACTGTAGACAAAAAGTGTCGATAAATAGCCCGTGTCGGTCGATAGGTGCGAATAAATAAATACGAGCTTATTATGGACGTGCGGATATTCGATCTTAGTCCAATTGAATGGGCTGAATCGATTTCAATGAAAAAGTAGTTAGATTGCAATTGTTTATTAGATCATTATTAATGTTTGTTTGTCAGCATGGAGTCTATTTAGTTTTTTGTTACGATTTTTTTGTTTAATAAACATCACCCATATCACATTTTGCTGATCACAACACCAGTCTGTAATTGTCCCACTGTGAGACAAAGGTCTTTTCACATCGGTACACTAAAGCTTATTCAGCAACTTGCCAGCCTAGTGAGCCCAACAGTGATTGACACTCTTAGGTGAGAATGTTACCTCCGGGCATGATGATACATCATGCATTCGTAGGTAAACCAACAACCAAGAAAGAGAGCCTTTTCTCAATCCCTGTCAAGGCAAATATTTCCTCATTATCTTCTAGAACACATTACATACACGTTACAATAGCGGTTACCCAGGGGGCCAGGGGTGATACATGAAGAATGGCCGGGGCTGGTGACCATGGCGTGGTAATTGTTTCCCTACAGCCGGGGCAGGCCGGTGGCGGGATAAATCTCGGTAAATCAGATAACACAGGAATAAAAGTGTGGGATTGCCGACCGATGGACTTTGCGGTCGCCGGGGGCGGCCAGAGTACAAGCGTTTGTGTGTTAGTGATTTTGCTTAGAAACGGAAAGGAATTACTCAGTTTCTTGATAAAATGATAGATACTATCTGAAACAATGCATGTGATCAATAATTGTTCCGAATTTTTAAGTAGGTATGTTCGACCTCGTTATTGTTTTTTTTATTTTATTTTTTTATTTAGGATAGGTTAGCTTTGCCACTTTTGACCAAAATTCCCACAAAATTGAAACTTCACTATGATTTAAACTATCTAACTGTCACATAGACAAATAGACCCTGTCGTTAATGCAGTGTGAGTGTAGGGTGAATAAGTAATTACGAGGTCCACTATGCCTACCATTTCGCAAGAGGAATAATATGCTACTTACAACTATTTCTTGGCGTAACTGAGACAGAGCAATTCTAAAAAAAAAATTGCAGACGTTTTAATCTATAATAAGAATATTATATTTGTAATGGAAGAAGTTTTTCGTTCAAAATTGTTACAATAAAAAATAAAAATAAATTTTTAATAAAATATCTTAAATCAATCTTCACAGGTTACCCTAATGCGATAGTTAAGCTCATGAATTATTTATTATAAAACCTACATATTTCTAGTTATGAAATATTGAATGTCATTTTTACAATAATTAAAACCAAAACCAGTAGCGTACGAGTTGCCCGATAGCCGCGTATTTCGTGGCCACTCAAGTTTCAGGCATAAGAAAGATGTTAAGGCGGGCGGACACTGGTTGCAAGACAAAAGGTGGTCGGATGTCGATTACTGACCAATTCAATGTGGGAAACATAGGGGATGGCAGTGAGATGGATGGTCCAATTGTGACATCCGAAGTGGAAAGAAAACTGTGTTAACAACTATTCACTAACTATAGTTTGATACTCTTAAAACATTAATTATGCATCTACAACATAGTTACAGTGAGATCATTGAAATGAATTAGGTGATTGAAACAAGACAAAATCCTGTTTGTATTTTCCGAGCATACCATACAAGTTGTTTCCAACTAATGTGTTACAATATTGTAGGAATTTTATGAGTCCCTTATATCACAAATAAACATAAAGGCTCGTACAGACTGGTGCGACATCGCGGGCGTGACAGGCACCGGCAAAGAAATTGTGCTACTAGTGTCGCGTCGCGCCCGCGATATCGCACCAGTCTGCACAAGCCTTTAGAATCTTGCAAGTGTGTGCTCAAGATACAAAAACAAAACTGGAAAAAAGAAAATCTCATCGAGATGTTTCATACCTTCATCTTCAATCAATCACTAGCTAAAGAATAACGGAACCAAGACTATCGCTAGGTGTTTTTACCTACTGTCAACCGTTTAAACGGCAAGATTAAGCTGCCAAATTTAGACTCACCTTTTCACAGAACTCTGGTTCTTATCTTTAAGAAAATAATGCTTATAATCACGCGGTAGTCACATTTAGACCGCTAACGGCCGGAACGGACCGGACCGAATGGCTCAAATCTCGTGGGCGGTTGAATTTGTGGTTGATTGGTGCTTTTTGCGAGCACCTATTGAATACGAGCCCCTATGGCATTATAATTATGGGGATTTTATATCTACGGTCGATATTTACTCAGTTTTTCTTGGTGAAGCAGTTCTCCTTGGTTTTAGGGACTTGTTGCTTAGCAGACTAAGAGCCTATGCACACCGCGTTTTTTAAACACGCCGTCGACGCGCGTTTTTAGCGATACAGACGCGATACGCACGCAAGTTAGTCTATTCTGTAGGATAAAAGCGCGCCGTCGACGCACGTATCTAAAACGCGCGTCAACGGCGCGTTTAAAAAACGTGGTGTGCACAGGCCCTTACACCGACAGTTGCAAGCCTTATTTAAAAAATATGAAAATCCTTACTATGCCCGCATTATACATAATTATATTATACGAAACAGCTATGTTTGTTAAAATAATACATATATAGATTTTATCGAGTATCAAGTCAGCGTCGATGTGACCAGTTTTTAGTTGGATCTAGGACCGCATTCTTTAAGAAAAGCATTTTTGTAATGGTTCCAAAAGTTTATAATAGATAAAAAAAAGCTGCATAATTTTTTTTTTAGAAAATGTTGGCCAATTTAAAAGTAAATTATTCTTATTTCTAATAAAGAAGGTCTATTACTCCATAGCTGATTTTTTTTTAATGATAATTTTTGACTTTGACTTTTTTAATTTTAATATTAAGGGCTATTGACAGTCAGTAGGTA
Source organism: Tiliacea aurago (assembly GCA_948098905.1). NCBI lineage: Eukaryota > Metazoa > Arthropoda > Insecta > Lepidoptera > Noctuidae > Tiliacea > Tiliacea aurago. The sequence goes on along the minus strand of OX402580.1, from coordinate 860,225 downwards.
AGAGTCTGACAAACCCCTCCACCCACCCGAGGGCGGAGGACATCCATTAGGATTTTCCACCCAGGAACCAAAAAAAAAGAAGAAATGTTTAGGTTACTAGCCAGACTACCGCGGATGTCGCACAAGATCTCATGATTTCCGGTGTAAGTGAGGGAAGGGAACACCGGGGTGGTTTTTAGTCTGTAAGAGTCTGACGGCTCCGCCCGCCCCAGGGTGGAGGACATCCATGAGGATTTTCCACCCAAAAACAAAAAAAAAGGATATTTAGATTGAAAAATAAATGTTCCAGTTAGAGTTTCAGATTGACTTCAAAGAAGAATTATTCGAATTATATCAAAAAAACCGGTCAAGAGCGAGTCGGACTCGCGCACCGAGGGTTCCGTATATATATGATGTTGATGATTTCTGAAAAACTATGCTATTTAGAGACATCGTTTTATTATTTCCTGTAATCTTTACATAAACTTCAATCACATAGAATAATTTCAGATTTTTATCTATGCAAACTTCGGAGATAAGGGTAGGAGGTAACGGTATTTTCTTTTACATTTTTCATCAAAAGTCGGAAACTATGCTGCCTAAAAAAGAAAAAAAAAAAAGATTGAGAATGTGCAAACAGCGTTCTTTCATATGATACCCCACATTAAACTTAAAACTTTTAAAACCCCTTTTGAGTCCCTTTTGCAAAAAAGTTATATTTTTTTTATTTTTTTCTTCTTTGAAAAATAGTTGGGCAAATGTCATCTAAAACTATTCTAAATTTCAAGTTGATAGCATTAGTAGTTCTTGATATATCCAAGTGGGTGTGACAGACAGACAGACAAACTTAGTCTCACCATAAGGGTTCCTTTTTTACCATTTTGGTACGGAACCCAAAAATTATAGCTTAATAACAATTCCCGGACATAATTAGCCAGAAGTTACACATATGCCCATTTGCTCATCTTTCATCACCGAACATCTTTACACATATGAGATTTACGTAGACGTACACGACATCACTCGCCGCACCGACAGCCCACAGTTCCACACGCCACGTCCACTTCACACTCGCCAATCCAAAAAGCCTTAACTTTCCTAAACGTCCGCGGTTTAAGAGGACGTTGCAAAAAACAAATGAATCAATTACCGCCGGCTGCCAACAAAAACGCGGGGCATTTCACCCTGCCACTAATGTTACCTCTAATTCCGCTCATTTGCAGGGCATTTGTAGCGCATTTGCCATCGGTTTTGCGGCCAGCCCGTTTTTTACGGCACTCAATACGCCTGCGGTTTGAACGTGTGTCATTTGTAAGCGTTGTTTGTGGTCACAACCTTTTTGCGGCTATTGTGGTAGGTTCGACAAGTTTAGTTTTTACATTTTTTGTTGGATGTTGGTTTGTTAGATATTATATAGTTAGATAGGTTCCATCAGGCTGCCATTATTATATTAGGAATGTTTGTTAAAAGTTTATGTCTTTTATTTGATTAGTTCGAAAATACTCGATGACACATTATTGATTTAATGACAATCAACTATGAACAATCATAAAGTTTTCCTGTTAATCTTACCCCTACACCTCTACCGCACACATTACACAAACAAAACATTATCAAAGCACACATCAACACCATAAACAATATACCGCAAACAAACTTAATTCCGAGTAACACAATAAATATGAAACCGAGGTCCAACTTTAAACAGTGCCATAAATACGGTCGCTCGTAAAGAGGAACTAGACCTGAAAGTTTGTGCGGCCAGCGCATAAATCATACAATCCAACCCTCCAAAACTGAGGATTCCGGGGAGTGTATGAGACGCCCACTCCCCCATATGTCATTTCGGTCAAGCAGCCGCTATTTGTCTTGCAAAAATTCGGAGGAACATGTGAGGAATGTCTGGTCCCCTTCGTCCGAGAGCGGAATGTGTAGGGTTACACACCTTACCGATGTTGTGCCAAGATTAAAAGTTCGGTTATTGACGCGAGGAAATAGACAGGCGAATAGTTTTGTGAGTTTCAGGCAATGGTTATACTCGTAAATAAATTCACTGTTTTCTAAAACATTTGGGAGTTCTGTTATTGAAGACAGTAGAATGTTGATATTTTTTGCGTCTATTGATATTCTTGATCAAAGCTTTTGGTGCAGTCTCTTACCAGAATAAACGTTCAATTATAAACTAAATACATGCCATAAACCCGAACTAGGATCACCTCTAAACCTCCACAAATCTTACACGTCAATTCACTGCGTACCTAAAAATTTCCATCCCCTAACATTATTTTTCATTTTATACGAAAGATAAATACTTCACAAATCAAAGTCCAAGACGCTGGGCTGAATAAATTGCCCCGTAGCCCAGCGCCCTGATTGCGGGCTACGTAAATATCAACAGAAAGTACGACAAACAGACAAACAGACCGACAGAACGGCTCTGTTTATACACTCCTTACGGGACGCTTTTCGGTGAAATCTTGCGAATACTTTCGGATACGGACTCGACATTTTGAATATTGTTCGGTGGAAAGTTTTAAGGGAAAATGTTTCGGGCTTATTGTTGTGACCTTTAGGTAATATGGTTATGGCTTGCTTGCTTATGTCAGGTGGTGTGAAAAGCATTCTTTTTTATTTGTGTCAGTGACAGACCAGCAAATTAGCGACCTTAGCTGCTACTAGATGTGCTATATCTGTCAGCAATAAGGCTGGGGTTCTGGTTCCAAATTAGATCTGTCAAACCAAAACTGCTATTTTTTTATCAAAGAAAAAACCAAGAATCTTAAAAAGAAACTGCAGGGCAGTCGCAAGCGAGCAGAGACGAAATTATGACCATGATTTCCAAGTAAACCTTCAGCAAACACGTATGAAACAGCCCAAACATTAAGCGGAATCGCAGTCAGTTAGCGGGCGCGGCGTGTGACCGCAAGTCGCGGCCCACCATCTAATGGGCCGCAAACGGGCCGCAGTTAACACCCGCGTGGAACATCAAGTGAGTTGCTTTATTACAATGTCGTATGTGTTATAATGATGCAAATAATTTTTGGGAAACCTAGATTTTCTCTGAAATGGCCAACACTCACTAAGCTCGTCTGCTTGTAACTTTTTTTTTAAACTAAAATACCGATCAGTTTGTTATTTTGGTCGGCTCAACAATTCTCACAATATATCCAGCAACTAATAGGGCCGTTTTTAAAATGGGCTCAACGCGCAGGTGGCGTGTCCGTTCCGGTCCAGTGTCCGGTACAATCCGATCGTATTTGCGTAAGCCGGCCGCCGTCCTAATCCGCTCCGGATTATTGACGAGACGTCCAGCGACCACGCTTATTAGTTGAGGGTTCGTGGCATAAGATTCTAGCGAAAAGTTCGTAAAATATTATTATCGTTCATTGAATCAGTGACGTCCGTTGATACAACGACCTTCTTAAATGACTACATGTCTAATAAATTTATACAAAAAAAAAACAACATTTGTATACATTCTTAGCATCGTGCATCGTGGCCCTGGCACACAGGCATTTGAAGGAACAAGGTGGGTTTTAGTCAGTAAAAGTCTGACACGCTCTCCCGCTCCGGCCAGAGCGGGAGAAGTTAGTTGATAATTTCCCACCCAAAAAAAGCCCACGCAGCTGACGATCACGATTAGTGTTTATTTCAGTTCTTTCATATCACTTGCCTAAGACCACTGTATTGCCAGGTTTGGTCCAAATCGTGCGTTTTCTGCTGGTTTTCAATGTCTTAGTTACCTTTATCAGTGGACTGCTAAAGGCGGATAAATTAACATGAAAAATGTTCTAGTAACAATTCATCTGTAATTTGCGCATGTGCTTTTTATCTCTTCCGCCTTAGATTTGGCCCACTCTTGTCTAAGACGGTGGTACAGCCAACAAGCAAGGGTCAGTCGAGGCATGCCAATTTGCTTTGTCCTTACTCACCTCGGATAACGCTCTATTATACCGAGACCTTTGTGTCTGTAGTTTAGAGGCATTTTCATTGGCTTTCTCTAAATACCTGTTGGCGATAGTTGTACGTCAAATTGGGGCTTTGATGATTTGGGAGAGAAAGGGATGAATTAATATGACATATTCAAAGTGCATAATTGTAAGTTCTGCTACCTATAAGGAGGTTGACCGATATGGCATTAGAAAATTCTCCGTATTTTGTGCGTTTCAGGTAGCAAGTCTGAAGTACGCTTTAAGACATTGATTTAATAAATTAATCCGTTAGGATCAGAATAATAAGTTTTGCAATCTTGGCCATTTTCTTGACTTAAAAGTCCTTAATTAATCACCTTTCTTCGCTATTTACAAACATGTGGCATGATAGTACTCGTAATGAATCACCGACACGACTTGTATAGCAAGTTGTGTCCTACACTTACACAGTTACATGACAACATTTTGTAGGTAAGTAATTGTCATTTCCTGCTCTATGGTTTTTCTTATTGCATTATATGGTCAGCTGTAATTAAAGGAATTCGTGGCAACATATTTAAGCTTAGTACCTACTTGACGTGTTTGAAACGTGCATCCGCTGTTAACATCCTTTTATTGCAATAAGTTAAAGAAGTGATAACGTTTTTTTTTTGTTTCTTACAGGCTCTTAGAAAAATGTGTCTGTAGGACATGATAAATTAATAGCTACACCATTTACGCCCATAAAATTACATGCACTGTGTAACATATTATCGAACTTGGAAAGTTATTTTGTTTATGTTCATTGGCAATAAAATTGATTCTTCAATATCTATAAAAAGTGGATAATAGCTGTTTCTGAAATGCCACCTCACCAAGTTAAAGTTTATCAAAAACATTCAGTAGGTAAGCTCGAAGAAGATCGAGTAGCATCAGAAAGTAATGTGAAGGGACGCTTTCAAGGGGGCCATAATGATGTACCGGACAACTCTTTGGCACGAATGTATCAAGACGCACGACATAGAGTTGTTAATTCGATAAAACTTGTATTTGTTAGTTTGCTACCGGCCCTATAACAATAATAATTTTGTAGGAGGTTGGCAATGTGAAACTACTTTCTCTCTTTGTTATTATTGTGGGCAAGGTGCACCACAACCTAGCCCGTAGCCATAATTGCATTTCATTTTAACGTTTACACTATCAACATTATCGTTTTATTCAGTTTATAGTTGTCAACATAGCCTTTCCGGTAATAAAGCTTTTAATGGATACAAATTAGTTTAAGCATATTACTTTATTAAATTAGTAAGAGCCACCTATTAGCAAGGCTTTTCAATTTAGGTCTCTTTTTTAGGAAGAAACGATCATTTATTTAAACGATGATAATCAATGAAGGTGGTAGTGTAGGTATATGTAGGTATATTAATGTACATATATACCTACAAGTATCATGATGTGTCTTCAGTTTACGAGTTTTACATTACCTACGTTATCATTTCACAGACTATGTAAATTTCAAAACAAACAGTGAAACTGGTTGGCGGTTACAACGACTCTTTAAACATCTACTGTGAAACTATATCCTCTAAAAAATGCGAGTTGTAGTAAGTGTGAAGCTGTGACATTTGACCCTTGGGCCCCCACCGCCATCAGTTGTATCTGATGACCGGGCCAGCGGTTATCAGGCCGTTTAGCGAGGATATTGCCAGCACTGTTTATTGCCAAGTTTTAGTAGACCATCAAGAAGTTATTAGATCAATGTCTCAGTTTTGAGGGTCGAATGTTAGTTGGTGATTGTTTAAGAACTTCATGAACTTGACAGATTTCAAGTCAACACGCTATAAATACCTAAGTTTTCAGTTCTTCATTTTTTGTCATGGAACTGAATAATTATTCTTCTGCCTCTGTAAGACAAGTACCAGTTCCTTAGTAAAATGCTTGCAACATTCTTCGTCTAAAATGACTGTTCTAAGACTGTGTTGAGTCACATTCTACTAAACAAATACGTAAAGTGTTGGAAGTCTCTCAAAAGTTTGGACATTCCACCCCCGGGGTCGTTTATGGCGATCGGTTGGTATCCGACAGTCGCCCTCTATATGCCTGCATGAGCCCCTGAAGATGTGTTATCATTTTATTTAGGACATTTAAAAGGAGTAGTTCCGGTAGGGGTGAAGTAAGATGAAGGTTAAAGTCCATGTGTGTAACGGAATAATAGTTTATTTTGTCTGTATTAATAACTACAATCTGCTATCGCCGTCTGTCTGTCTGGTCAGCGTAGTGATTATGGCGACTTTCCTATCAGAAACTGTAAAGGTCATTTTAAAACTTATGTTCAGCAATGAACGTTTTTTAGCTTAAGCCATTGGCTAGTACCTTTTGTTTTTGTTCACGGGGTGGAATATCCTCATGGATGTCCTCCGCCCTGGGGCGGGGTCTGTCAGGCTCTTACTGACTAAAAACCACTCGAGTGATCCCCTACCACACTTGCACCGGGGATCTTGGGATCTATTATTACTTCCGCAATCCCCGGGTAGTGCCGGCCCGCCTCTGTGGGCCACCTCAAGTCTGGGGGGGGGGGTGTGGTGTTTGACCCCCCCGCGATGGCTGAAAGGGGCACGCGTGGAGCACTACGCGCCGCCACTTCGGGTCCAGTGTGATAGGGGGCGGCGGACGTCCCCAAGTCTGCCGTCCTTGGACCCATTTAGGGGGGCCGGAAGAGGGCGTTATCAGCCCTCTGCCGACGCCCAGTGCGCCTGCTGCGGGCCGGGTGAGCGGACGAGATCTCTCGCTCCCTTTCCGCAGCCTCCTTCTGTGACACGACTGTTTCGCAGAAGGACACCACCGCGTCTCAGGAATCCTCACTGCCAACCATCGACTCGACCACAGCTGGCAGCGATAGGTCACTGCCTACTCCTGAGATGAGGGCACGGCGTGGCTCCTCCCAACCGGCACACTCTGCCAGCGTATGTCGCGCCGTGTCCTCCCGGCAGTCGACGCAGTAGTGACACCGGGCGGTCGGCTCCCTGTTTATGGGACACAGGTACTTCCCGAAGCAATTGGCTAGGTCAAGTATGAAATTGGGAAAATACGATCGAAGCTTTACCCTCGCGTGCAGTTAAAATGGTGACTATCACTAAAAAGAAGTCATGATCTACTTGTAAACAATACCTAGTGTCGACATGTCCTCATCAGGCCGGCTCGGCTAACAAACGCATATTGAGTTAACTGCATCGTAAACCTCACGGTTTCGAACGTAGGTGGGCCGTAGAATACTAGCACATGATAGGAAGATACACAAAACAAAGTCCTAGTGCAAAAGAGAATTCGCAAGAAGTAAGGACGATATTTGATGAACGTAAGCAAGCTCGAACTTTTGCATCCGCAGAATGCCTAAAGTAAAAGTACTAGTAAGCTTGGCTGGGAAAAATGCTCTATTCTTTTTCTGGACTGCTGTTATACATATTTTACAATGTTTAAATTTGAAAAGTACCAACACCGGGAAAGAAACTACAAATTTATCAATATCTGCACACCTGTCGATGACAGTCGTCGTAAATTGAATGCAGCAAACCTTCTGAGCCCACTTACTATTTGCTTGTAGCTAGTATTTTTCTGCGTCACCAGGTCTGAGTGTCCCACAACGTCACCAGGACTAAGTGCCCCACAACGTCACCAGGTCTCACTGCCCCATAACGTCACCAGTTCTGAGTGCCCCACAGCGGCACCAGGTCTGAGTGTCGCACAACGTCACCAGGTCTGAGTGCCCTACAACGTCACCAGATCTCACTGCCCCACAACGTCACCAGTTCTGAGTATCCCACAACGTCACAAGATCTCATTGCCCCACAACGTCACCAGTTCTGAGTGCCGCACAACGTCACCAGATCTCACTGCCCCACAACGTCATCAGTTCCGAGTGCCCCAAAACGTCACCAGGTCTGAGTGCCCCACAACGTCACCAGGTCTGAGAGCCCCACAACGTCACCAGGTTCGAGTGCCCCACAACGTCACCAGGTCTGAGTGCCCCACAACGTCACCAGGTCTGAGTGCCCCACAACGTCACCAGGTTCGAGTGCCCCACGAAGTCACCAGATCTCACTGCCCCACAGTGGCACCAGGTCTGAGTGCCCCACAACGTCACTAGGTTTGAGTGCCCCACAACGTCACCAGGTCTGAGTGCCCCACAACGTCACCAGGTTCGAGTGCCCCACGAAGTCACCAGATCTCACTGCCCCACAGTGGCACCAGGTCTGAGTGCCCCACAACGTCACTAGGTTTGAGTGCCCCACAACGTCACCAGGTCTGAGTGCCCCACAACGTCACCAGGTTCGAGTGCCCCACGAAGTCACCAGATCTCACTGCCCCGCAGCGGCACCAGGTCTGAGTGCCCCACAACGTCACCAGGTCTGAGTGCCCCACAACGTCACCAGATCTCACTGCCCCACAACGTCACCAGATCTCACTGCCCCACAACGTCACCAGATCTCGCTGTCCCACAACGTCACCAGTTCTGAGTGTCCCACAACGTCACCAGATCTCACTGCACCACAACGTCACCAGATCTCGCTGCCCCACAATTTCACCAGTTCTGAGTGCCCCACAACGTCACCAGATCTCCCTGCCCCACAACGTCACCAGTTCTGAGTGTCCCACAACGTCACCAGATCTCACTGCCCCACAATGTCACCAGATCTCGCTGCCCCACAACGTCACCAGGTCTGAGTGCCCCACAACGTCACCAGGCCTGAGAGCACCACAACGTCAGCAGGTTCGAGTGCCCTACAACGTCACCAGTTCTGAGTGCCCCACAACGTCACCAGATCTCACTGCCTCACAACGTCACCAGTTCTAAGTGCCCCACAACGTCACCAGATCTCACTGCCCCACAACGTCACCAGTTCTGAGTGCCCCACAACGCAGTACAACCGTAGGTACTGTTCAACTGTTCACGTCGCTAATGAAAAGTATCGGTCGCGCTTTCCACATATGAATCGTAGAAAACAATGACCTGATAATTGTAGCTAAGGGATTACGAAGTTCGGTATTGCAGGAATAGCTGATTTGATTAAAGATAGGTTCTTATTTCAAGGTAACTAAGGTTCTAAATTTTATTATTTTAATAATATTTGATATCGTTTTTTTGTAATGTTTTTTTAATGTGAGAACGTTGTAGGCTTAATGGACTGTAGCTTTGTAAATCATTTTCTATTTTGTTAAGTACTTGGTACTTGTTGACGGGCCTACACTGCCATACATATTAACACTGTAACTTGAAAACGTTGTAAAGTCCCATTATGTTTTAAAAGAGTAACCGTGGAGTTTCTTGCCGGCTCTTCTCCATACGAAACGACTAATTGGAACCGTGCACCTAGCTTCTGACGTTTCATAAGTGCCCATGTAGGTTTATGTGAATTAAAATATTTTGATTTTGATTTGATTAAGAAATTATGGTTTATCTTGAATATCATAGTCTAACGGCGAAAGAAACTGTCATGAAGATCGTTGACATAGTAATAGCTGCGAATCAAATAAGCAGCGATGTGGATCAAGGCTTGTTTATGATTCTTGTTTCGACGAATCTGGTTTTCTCTTGGTACTTGATACTCAAAAAAGGGTTAGCGTGGCCAGCAAAAAGATGGTGTGACATAGAACGAACTATATTCCTACTAATACTTAACTTACGAAGGGATACAGCTGTCAAAATTATCTGTTTTAACATAATTAGTCCATTGTTGGTTAATTTACAACCAAGCGTTTCTGTAGCTCACACTAGAATACTAAAACGTATAAAGTCGCCTATAAAGCTATTGCAGCCATTACTTACTAACACAGAGTGTAAAGTGCAGAAGGTTCGATCTAAACGAGACGGGTTGTTCTAGCGAGATAGATATGAATAAACAAACAACAAGACTTCCTCACAGAAGTTATACATGAGTGTAAGTTACCGTAGATTAAAAGGTGGTTTTATACTTGGTTTAACCTAGGTATGCATGTCCTTCATGCTATTCACGAACAGCTGCTGACAGCCTTTGAAAAAACAAAGTATAGCCAATTTTTCTATTATGGTGACTTTCAAGCCAGCTCTTTCAACCAAGTGATAAAAGATTCTGTGTTATTTTTAACCGACTTCAAAAAGGAGGAGGTTATCCATTCGGATGTTTATATTTTTTTTTATGTATGTTCGGGTTTTTTTTTCGAAAGGGTATGCTCTTGAGGTTGTCCCATTGTTACCAAGTCAGATTCTGATGAGGTGACCAATGGAAATCGAGGGAATTCCTCAAATTGTATAGCCACACATATAACGATTTAGGTATTTTTTATAGTAATTCATTTGCACTCGGAAAGCACCATTTGGTGAAGTGGAACTGATGATGAAGACCACAGACTGATGGCCACCGGAACTACTTATTAATAAGTATTTCACGGTTGCGATTCGATTAGGCAATTTAATATGGTTGCTAAGCAATTTATGCTCGTCACAATGCATATTGAGAAGTCACCATCAGCTCCAGTTCTCCAGCTTCTTACCAAGAGAACTCCTCAACAATCGACGCTTCTGCATCGGGAAAAGCAATATTTTGTAAAAGGTGATGAACATTTGACATTACTCTAGAAAAATAAAAATAAATTACAAAAAAAAACACTACAAAGTGGAAAATAACTTTAATTACGGGAGTCGGTGGCACAGTTTTTTGGTGATTATTTCGAGTTGTTTTTCTGTACATAGCTGATGATCTCTAATAAACTTGACATAGTAACAGGTGTGTAATGCTCGAAATGCGTTCGCGCAAATGCGTAAACATGCAATTACCGACTGAGTAATAACACGCTCAATTTGATAAGAATTTATTCAACTGTATTAGTAGAAACTGCATTTTAATTATAGTGCGCTTAATACTAATGAGTGTCTAGTTAGATTGTTCAAATTATCAACAGTTCAGATTATCTGAGTAAAATGGTTGAAGAAAAATAATAACTCTGGTAGGTAGTTAGTATTGGAGGAAGTAGGTGAGTGATTCTATGACTAAAGTAGGCAAACTTATTTACGTCCAAAACCCAGACCGAAACCTATCCTTGAATAAATATTTGTGGAATGCTATGAGCTAGTAAGAGAATATTACTGGGCACTTAAACTTATAGGGACAACATAAAGTGATAGTAAAATAAATAAAATACTTTCTATTCGAAAAAAAATAAGGGTTTAATTGAGGCGTCCCACCAACGATCAATCTGACCTACAGTCAGATTAGGATGCACTTGCACAAAAACCTCACATCGGTTTCTTCGTCTATGGGCTACCTTTTTTTGAATCTGTTATTACTTATTACCTACTACTTATTACAAAAGTGACCTCCACATTATGAGCAAAAAAATAAATGAAGAATATCGACTTTTTAGGGGTACACACTGACTACCACCTGCTGTCGTAGTAAGGAGTTCTAGTCATGGCCGATAATCTCTCTTTGGCAAACCAGAAACACTACCAGCTCATCATGCAATGGGAAGTTGTAGCAGTTATAGCAGCAATAAAGAGGAACTTTTAACGTTGCTTGGACTAATATGATGAAGAACATGGCCACACTATTCACGGCTCCATTTATTAGATAGCCAATTTACAAGATTCTCAGAACCTAATGTTTTTACTGAGTGCTAATCAAGTCATCATCTTCCCCACCCATCAACTTTTTTGTCACTCCAAATTGAATAATCACCCCATTCGAACCCGGAAGCAGCTCATCATGAGCTATCTGTCAATAAATCTACTACGATTGTCAAGTGGAAAACTGTCACCGTTTCGTTCCACTAATCAGTTGGTTCCGTAGCCGTGCGCCGGTATTATTACCGCCGGCGGCCGAAGAAGGTGCGCCAACGGTCGCCGCGCACCTTGCGACCGACCACCTTGCGTCTCGAATAACGTACTGTGTCCAGATACAACAAGATATCAATTAGCACAACTCATAAAACAGCATAAAACTTGTACTTTGTGATGGTAAAATTAGACTTTAAAGCTGAAGTAGCACGGTTGGAGTTCCACTGGTGGTCTACGTCAGGGGTGAAGGCGGAAAGATGTTACCACCCTACATTAAGATTAAGGTTATTTAGCTAAATATAAAGCGTGTTTTTTACTGCTCTATATTAGTGGACACGGCTGTCTAGTGAAATTAGTTGGATTCTAATTTTGTTGTCTAAAATCCGTTGAGATGGGCGATAACCCACGGCCGCCGTAGGGGTCAGTGAGACCGAAAGTGACTCAAATTGGTTTATTTACGTCACGCTGTTAGTTTTTCTATTGTTCTATTGACCTGTGTATGAGGCAGATGGCGGTTGTTAATTAGCGCCGTACGAGTGTACAATATCAATGGTTCGTTATGATTAAATCTGACAGCAGCTTCTTCTTTTGTTTTATAATTGGAGGCGACTGATTGATACGGTTATATTTGATTTCAAAATATTCAGCCTTTGCTTGGTGTCACTAAGCAGTTCAGGCAGTCAGGGTTCCGTACTTCAAAAGGAAAAAACGGATCCCTTATAAGATCACTCGTGTGTCTGTCTGTATGTCTTTCCATCTGTCACAGACGATTTGCTCCCAATCTACTGGACCGATTAAGTTGAAATTTGGTACACATATGGATTTCTGTGACCCTGAGACTTTGACGTAAATTAATTAATTTTGTAACGTAATAAAAAAGTTGTACAAACTGTACCGCATGCCATATTAAATGAAAAAACTGGTTGTGAGGGTCTCAATTTTTTTTTTATAATTTTAAAATAAATAGTTTACCATTACATACATGTTACTAAGACAAAGTATAAATATTGTTCATGAAAAAGATGAATTGGCATTACTTTACACACGAAAACGCGATAACCAATCACATCGCCAATCAAACTTCAAAAAACTAGTTACTACCCAATCAACAGCTGAAATCTAACTACAGGTAGCAATTGAACCTGCCACCCCTCAAAAACCTGATGAAGCATCACCATATGTATGCCCGATCAACCGTGACGAAGTGACAGCATAATACACGTGTTTAGTAACGAACTCGCACGCACTGTCCGGCGTGATGCAACTCATTTGAATTGTGCCATTATAACCAACCAGTGGCGATGTAACAAGATGATCCAGTGCGTAAATACAAGTATTCGTTGTGGTAATTTTTGGCGCAAAAAGTTGATGAGCTTTGTTTTTGTTGGAGCAGGAGAGGGTTAGGTGTGACCGAATAGTGCTCGTAGTAATATTTTTTTTTTGCAATGTGTAATGAACAAATTGCGTTTTGATTTATTAGATTCCAATTGAAACTCTATTTTTATGGAGCAAATAATTAAATGTATTTAGATTATAAAAACTTTTTGTGAAAAAAAAATAACTGACTTTTTTGTTGACGTTAATTGTTGAGGAGTTCTCCTGGTAAGAACCAGGAGAACTGCCACTCACCATGTGCATTTGACGTGCATAAATTGCTTCACAACCATATTAAAGTAACTAATCGAATGACAACCCGTTAAATACTATTTATTATGTTGTTCCGGTGGCCATCTGTGGTCTCCATCATCAGTTCCACTTCACCAAATGGTGATTTTCGGGAGCAAATGCACGAGTTACTATAAAAATACCCAAATCACTATAGGTATGCGTATAAAATTCGAGGGTTTCCCTCGATTTCCATGAGATCCCTTCATCAGATTCTGATTTGGTGGTAATGGGACCACCTCAGAAGCATACCCTTTCAAACAAAAAAATAATTTTGAAAATCGGTCCATAATTGACGGAGTTATCGGTGAACAAACAGAAAAAAAAAAAACATACAGCCGTACATAATAATGATGTTCTATGTTAGAAGGTTTGGTTTCCGCACTTAGTCCTTCATGTGGACCATTGTGCGTGGGCCATGGCGGCCGTCAGTGGTTTATTCCAACCAGCCCACCTCCCTCCAGAAGCTGATTAGGTCTCCTGGTCTGCATAGGACGTCTGTGAAAGATCTGGGTGACCCAAGGGTTTCTGTTCTGATCTGGGTGACGCCTGTGCAGTCAAAGAGCACATGCGCAACGGTTTCTTCAGCCTCCATGCAAGCCCTGCACAGAGGGCTGTCCGTTATACCTATTGTGTGGAAATGTTTGTTCAGTGAGCAGTGTCCCGTTATAGTCCCCGTCACCAGGCGCAGGCCGTTCCTGTCCAGGCGTAGCAAACGCCTGGTTAGCCTGCCATCTAAGGATGGCATGGCTTCCCTGGATTGCCTGCAGCCCGGTGCCGAGGTCCACCAGTTCTCCGCTAGTGTATGGGTGAACTCCTGTAGCCACCTACGTAGTTGGTTAAAGGGGATGGGTACAATAGGTTCGGGTCCACAGGCTGGCGCGCTGGATCCTCTCCTAGCCAGTTCGTCAGCTGCGTCGTTACCCAGCGATCCGAGTTTATCCGAAAATTCGAGGGTTTCCCTCGATTTCCATGAGATCCCTTCATCAGATTCTGATTTGGTGGTAATGGGACCACCTCAGAAGCATACCCTTTCAAACAAAAAAATAATTTTGAAAATCGGTCCATAATTGACGGAGTTATCGGTGAACAAACAGAAAAAAAAAAAACATACAGCCGTACATATAATGATATAACCTCCTCCTTTTTAGAAGTCGGTTAAAACGGAAGTAATTTTGGTAAACCAATTCCAATAAACGCATTTTTCTTTCTTTCATTAATTATTTCTTTCTTTCTATCTAAAAATTTGTGGAGCTCAACGATTTAATAGTAAGATAAGACTGATGGTCTTTTTTTTTAAATCTTCTTATGCAAAGGGTACAACCATGACTATTTACATGCTTTGCAGTATTTCTCGGTGCTTCAACCGCTTAAGGTAACCAATATTATGTAGTATGCAAGTATGCAGGTAATGACCCGTTTTCCAAGGCTATCATCGATATAATCACCATAATTCAACCATAGTCGTAATTAATATTGTTAGATATAAATCTATTGGTTTTGCATGTTTTGTAAATTTAGTGATCGAAGGTAGATAAAGTCCCGGAATCTGGCAAGTAATGACACAGTAAGTTGTCATCTTCTACTTCTCTTTACTCAGTGATTAAACGCAATCATTTTACTTACTGGGTGTTAAAAAAAACAGCTAGAGCTGCCATCAATTCGTAGTTTCAAATGATTGATTGCTAGATGGATTAGACTTACAGTAGCTAAAACCTCTGAACAGTGACTTATGGTGACATGCTTTCAAGATGTTGAGATAACTAAAACTCGCACAGTCAAACCTGCTTGTGGATCGCTCGAAGTAATCCCAAAAAGTTCAAAAATAACTATATACTGCACTTACCTACCTATCAGGACTCGATATATCGTTCCAGAAAAAAATTGTTAACAACCAAATTAGGCATAATAAAACCTTTTTATACGAGGTCCATTAGAAGCAAAAAGTGCGGTAGTCGTACTAGTCGCACGTGCACACGCATGAACGCTAAAATATCGTGATAGTTACCATGATTATCATACGCAACGATATCATCTGCGTATCGAATGCTCGTAAAATATATCTGACTACCAGATTTCCTGATAGGTTACAGAACCGATGATTGGGTTTATTCGTTTCTTTCTAGAGTAGTTGTATCTAATTGTTTAGTTATCTGGTTATCGAGCGATTAGCTTATCGATTGATGTTAGATACAGTAGATGTTGCTGATTTTGAATCGTTGGAGAAAAGCGGAATATTAATCAATCATAGTATCAGTAAAGATTAGTGTCTGTCACAGAACTAGACTTCACATGAGCTTTGGAGAGTTCTACTTAAATTAAGTGAAAAAGTGACTTATCTCCATAAATCTTGACAAGTAGGTATTTGTAGAGCCAGAAATCGAAAATCAGAAATATTGGCATGGAATTGTTGTGTCCGACAAAAAATATGTTTGCGTCTAATTATGTGTTTGAAAGTAGTCGTTGGCGAAGTGCATGTTTTCTTAATTTCTACCTTTTTAGGGTTTACATGCTTTTGCACTGCCTTGAAAAAAAAATGTGGCGCAAATAAAAAAAAACCAACTAAAATTCGTTCTATTTTGTCAAGCACAACCATTAAATGATGGCTCATGTAACATACCATATTCAGCAGAATGTGAACTGCCGTAATTAGTAACTACTAGCTTCACTTGTGAACACCCTTATGTCCTATACTCATAAACCATCAAGAAAAAAATGCCGTTCGTTTTATAGCATTTCACCTTTTTTTGCAATCAAGTGTACTGTAGAGTGACGCAATTAGTTACACTTCAACCTTCGTACACAGGAGGCCAATTTAACGTATAACTTTTCTTCATTGTCCGTCGTACAGGGGCCAATTTAATGTTCACGCCGCGCCGCGGGCTAAAGGTGCAAGCGCACAATGCGCACATGTCCAGCCAGTAAACAGCCGCGACATTTTGGCAAGATTACCTCCACGCACATCGAGTTTTGTCATTAACACGTATAAATATTCAATTAACGGACGGTTGCACTTGTCAACGATTGGCACTGAGCTTAAGTATGTAATGATTTCCTGCTATTATTTATAAAATAAGTACAATTAGCTTATTCTTTTGTCCAAACTGATCGAATGCTTATGACATGGTTGTAAAAAGTAATTGAGGTAAACAAATTACTTCGTGTTTTGCTTATATTTGCGAATTGTTAATACTTAAGTATCAGCAAAAGCATGCAGCATTTATAACTTTCGGACAGGTGGTGGAACTTTCAAATTCAATATGTCATTACCTAGTACGTAATAGCAAAGCATTTAAGTAATATCAATCACCAGCTATTTTCATACCGGAATAGTTCTTTAAAATGGCAAAAATAATGCACGCCGGATATACAATATTATGAGTATCGTTCGACAATGCGAGTCCGCGTATCACTGGTCAGTTTCCCTCAGTCGTCACCATGTAATAAGGAAATTTGTAAAAAATCAAACACATACCATCGTCGCAGTGGCGAGGTGGGAGAGAAAATTACCGAAGTAATGTCATAAAGCAATAGCACAGCAATTACATAAAAATTCAAGTATATTTGCCACTTTCTACACCAGATCACTAAAGAACAACAATCAACATAGCCCGTAAATTTTAATGCGGATAGGCTCACTATTTCACGGTTTAAAAATGATTGAAAAAATACAGTGACCATAAACGTCGCAAGTGGGCCGTGGAGACACCGTTTAGCAGGACGGTCCTGCACATGGCGTCGTGGGGCCACCCCAAATGTCAACGGTCTCTTCGTGACATTTATTAACGGTTAGAAGGGTTGGCTAAAGAGAAATTCCTAAAGGCCATTTTCTTTTTCCCATCGAGGGTGTTTTTACTGGGATATGATCGAAGTAACGGTGAATAAAATCAAAAGTTTTTGTCGGGTATTTGTCCTCTTGAGTTGCGCCTTCCATACTGTTCGCATGTTGTGTTGGCTTGTATTTAGTTTCCTTTGAGAAAATAAACAGACTGATACATTTTACGCAGTTCGAAGACGATGATTTCTGACATGACATGACATGCTGGTTTTAGATTCATCATAGGTTTCCCAATTTTAAAGAAAGAAAATAAGTTTTTTTGTGTGTAACAAAATTAGGTACATCTTTTTTTTATCTAAAAATTACACAAGGTGCTTAATTACCTAAACGATTGCAATAAGTTATTTAAATTGTATAATTAATTCATAATCAAGGGGGGTCAACTATAAATGTTAGAAACACACTGTAGACACACAAAAAATCATAATTATGAGTACGAACTATATATTTAAATTGGCAACATTCCGTTTCGCCGCCATCGACGCACGCGCATGACAACGCCAAAAAAGTTGTGTTATCTGTGCACAAAACTGTCACAGGGTTTTTGAGTTTGACATTTGTTAAATAATAACTTAATTACCTACCTATCTTTTTAGCAGTTTTAAGGCTCCCGCAGACAGGCGCGAGGCGACAGCGTAGTATCACAATTTCTATGAAAACTTCATGGATAGTTTTGCGCTGCGCATCGCGCTCTCTGTCGTGCCCGTGATATTGCGCCAGTCTGCATGAGCCTTTACACATTTTTTTTTTCTTTATTTATTTAAAGTGGCTTTTACGCATAGCGTATGTCAGTCCCATCGTATCCTAAACAATAGTAGGTACTTCATAACACGTGGGCCATGAATTTGAACAAACCCTTCACATCGTCGCCATTTGGTTGGGATAGAATTGTATGGAACATGCCTACATCAGTTTTGTTCAAATTCAAGGACCTTACAAAATTATTCCTACTGGACTCATATTGGACACATTCCATCAATAAATGTTGTAGGTCCTCTACAACTCCACACTCCTCACAATTGGGTGAAACGACTTTCTTCATCATGAAGGCAAATTTTTTGCATGGGATGTGTCCAGATCTAAGTCTAAGAGCAGTAACAATCAGTTTTCTACTAATATCATAATACTCATGAACCAGGGCACGCGAAGAGGTTCACACTGTATGGTTTTATACCATAAACCCTTCTCTAATGACCGTTTATTAAAATATTCTCTCCAATACAACACAAATTATGCATTATATTATTTTCAGTATGTGATAGTGGATGAATAATTGTTTAACTTGTTTTTGTTGTGATCAGTGTTTGTGAGTTTTATGTTAGAACGTGTCAGAAGCAAGTGCAGATAACAAACTCGGAGTTTTATGTATTATGTGTGTGTGTGTGAGATTTTCAGCAGCTGGTTAAGATTATTATCTTAACCATGCTGCTGAAAATCTAATACTAAATAGGCAAACCACAAAGGTAAGGACTACCTTTTATACGATGTAAAACATTTTAGATTAGCAAGTTAATTGGAACTATAAGTAAATCAATAATAAATAATCACAACAGTGGTGTGATAGTCTATTCATTGCGAAAATCTTTTTTTTTTGTCTGAACGGGTCAGGGGTTTTGATAAATAATTACAGAAATAAGATGGCGTCCGACAAATGGTGATGTTTATATTGTTGTAGTTTATTTTTTGAAATGACAGGAGCCGCAAACAGTTAAATAACTTAAAACTAGTTCAACAATAAAACAATCCGCGATTCTGTGGTTTTAGGCCTTGTCCACACTTTTATCATTTTGGTGGTATCGCGATCATTGTGAGTAATTTTGCGTTGTGTGACTCTGATTTAGAACTCTAAACTTTTTTCACCAGAGTTAAATACAATCCGATAAGCCGTAGCGTAATGGTCCGTGCAGGCGCCGCAGGATACAAGAAGCATCACGCGGTTCCGCCCGCTGCACCACACATATCAGCTGTACGAACCGCTGCGAGACGAGTTAATTGTACAGTCGGAGTCAACTGATGCTATCGCGGAGTTTCACACTGCTTTTTATATTATATTGGTTTGTTAATTGTTTAGTGATGATGTGTGCTCAAAGTGTACGGACGAGAACGATTGCTCTCAAAGTCTTTGTTGCGGCAAATTTTTACAGCAACAAACCGGGAACTCAATAACAGCTGTTAATGCAAATTATTTGATACTTAGCTCTCTGAAACTTTTATGGAAGAAATGTATATATGCCACGTAAATGTTTCAGTGACATTGATTAAAATTAAATGATTTCTTAGTCCTACCTTATACCTGACGAAAAGATGCATAGTTTAGTAGGTCAGTTCATCAGTTTCAAAATTGTAAAAGACTAATTTGTTTTTAGAATAAAACATTATTGTGTTAGGCGCGTAATAGTGAACACGTCGCCGTCATCTTATAATAAATACCAAAAAAATTGCATAGTTTCTTATTTAGCGGTAAGACTGTATTACCAGCGCTCTTACGAGATCACAATACCTACCTACCCTTACTATATAGCCCATGGAGTTTCTTGACCGTTCTTTTCCATTAGAAATGAACTTATACCGCTTTCGAATGGGCAACTAGTTTCATCTCCCTGCATTACCAACTCCGTAGACGATTCAAAAGTGCCCGTAAATATGTTTTGGATTTGAGTTTGATACATTTATTTATCCAGAGACAATGAACTGGGTGTTGTGAAGCTATCAGTATTTATCCACCTGTGAACTGCAACAAGCGTTTTTAAAATCATATAGTCTTATAACTAGAGTCTCAAAATTGTCATTCCAAAAACGAACAATGTCTTCATGTACCTCTAATAGGATAATTCTCTGAAAAAGACTCAAACGATCACATTTCATTACTGCGCTTTATGCTTTGAACTGCCCACTAACTTTATTATGGACATGATAAACTTTTTGCGATCTGTTAACTGACTGTAACGACTCTTTATAGTATATTATTTAAATAAGGTGTATATTTCCACTTGCTATTATGTAGGTATAAACCTGTAGCATAGGTATAGATGCAATGGTCCATAATGTATTTATAGCCGAGCTAAATCTAAATCACAAGCGTTTATTCAAATAGTCTATTGCATTTGGGACTCAAGGTGTGACTAAGTAGTTTTAAGAGAGCACCTAAGCAATGGAAACAATTGCCGCTATCATTATTTAAAAACAGGCTCCGAAGCTTTTTAACGCAAAAAGCATACTATAATGTCAGTGATTCCTTACTGAGAAAGAATTTTGTATAGATATTGTGTAGTATTTTTGAATTTTTATATATTGTGTAGTATTTTTAACCGACTTCACAAAAAGGAGGAGGTTCTCAAGTCGTGTGTATGTTTTTTTTTTTTTTAATGTTTGTTACCTCAGAACTCCGTCGTTTATGAACCGATTTGGAAAATTATTTTTTTATTTGAAAGGATATACTTCCAGATTGGTTAAATTTTTAGCAAAATCCAGTTCTGATGTTGGGATCCATGAGTAATTGAGGGAACTCCTCAAATATTATAGGCATTCATATAATGATTTTTATATTTTCATCAACAAGTCAATCATTTGCATTCAGAAAGTATAATTTGGTGAAGTGGAACTGATGAAGAAGGCCACAGATGGCCACCGGAACTTCTCAATGATAAGTATTTCACGGGTGGCGATGAGATATCTGGATTAAGATAGTTAAGCGAAGCAAATTTGATCTGATGATCGAAACTGATCTGATGATGAAGCCGGAAGGTAGGCACTGGAACTCGGTAATAAAACAATCCATCCTACCCGTGTTTGGTCTTATTGGAATTGTCATGAGATGCATTCTGGCTATAAATGATTTTTAACCGACTTCAAAAAAGGAGTAGGTTCCCAATATATATATATATATATCTAGCCGTATATAGGTAAAATACACATACATACATATAAAAGGAAACCGTGACTGATTGGTCTATCAACACAGCTCAAACCACTGAACAGATTGGGCTGAAATTCGGCACGTAGGCTGCTAAGAAGGGGATTTTGGAAATTTGACCTTTAAAGGGGGGAAAACGGGGGGTTAGGTTTGCATGAAAAATCTTATTCCTAGAGTTAATAAACTTGAAAGTTGGACGAATACTTACGTAAGTAAAATATAAAGTTTGTATTTTTTTGTTATCTTAACTTCAATGGATGGGATGTCAATGCTTGTATAGAAGAATTATAAAGCGTTGTCCGATCAACTCGAAACTCAGTATTTATACTTAAAACCAAAAATGAAGAATAACTTGTATCAGGGTGTTTCGAAAATCTACCCATAACGGGGTGAAAAGGGGTAGTCAGTTTTACAAGAGAGGATTTTACTACGTGGCTTGATTAACTCGAAAATTGGTATAACCTTTAACAAATAATGGAAAAGTCGCAAACCACTTTAAAAATTAATTTTTTTGGGGGTGTAAAGTGGGGATGGATAGAGATTGTATGAAAAAATCTTCTTTCGTTGATCTATTAACTTGAAACTTAGCCTGAATTCTTCATCATCAGTCTCCTGCCCTAATCCCAATTTATTCGGGGTCGTCGTAACATGTCGAATTACACTATAGATTTAATACATACAAAAGGAAACAGTGACTGACTTACTGACTGGATTGGGCTAAACTTTGGCACACAGATAGTTATTATGACATAGGTAACCGCTAAAAACAGAATTTTGAAAATTCAACCCCTAAAGGGGTGTAACGGGGTTTCACAACTTGTATGGAGAAATCATATGAATTGTATCAATTCGACAATTCGCAGGGTTACTCGTGTCAACAAATAAATAAAACGTGTTTCATGTTTTTTAAAAAACAGCCTCTTCTGGGGGTGTAAAGAGGTAAATAGTCTACAAATCAACATGGTGTCATTTTCAAGGTTTGTCAGGACGTTGTTCTCGTAAAGGTAGAAAACTAATATGTCCTAATTTATTATTATTTTGTATTGGTCTAAATAACAAATCTATGTGTATAAATAAATGGAGAAAATGACCGACTGATTGACTGACGTATCAACGCACAACCCAAACTACTGGGAGCGACTTGCCTATGCAGGGTAGGTACTTTTAATCCCGGTTCCCGTGAGATTTTTTCTGACATCTACGCGAGTGAAGCCGTAGGCAAAAGCTAGTATTATATAATATATAATACTAGCTTTTGCCTGCGGCTTCACTAACATATTATGTTCAGGCATAACTTATTTGTTTAAGAACTGATTTTTATAATTATTTTATTTGGTAGAGGAAGCTTGCGCGGTCTCATATAGGTACATTACAGATTTACATTTATTTAATCCACTCAGTGTATGTTGATGATGTTATAAAACTTCGGTCACTATTGTTTTCATAGCAAGTAGTATACGATTTCGTGTGGGGTAGGTACCCCTAAAAACTGAAAAATAAAAAACTTTTTTATTTTTCTTTGGTTTTGTATTTTCGTTTATATGGCCACCGACTTCCGAAATTAAATTAAATATAATATTAAATGTGGGTATACTACAGGTACGCCTCTGCCCAACCCTTCGAGGAAACAAGGCGTGATTATGTTATGTGCTTCTGAAATTAAAGTTATTTTGCACTTTTTAGTGTTTTTGTTGGAAGTCGGTTGTTTTTTATTGTAAAAAAGTTTTTATTAAGAATTTTGGTCAAACAAAAATTTTGCATGCCTATTGGTAAAATATGGCCTAACCTATTTATTAATCATTTTATCACCATGTACTGTAGGTACCCATATTAGCAGAATAAAAGACTTACTTACTTACCATTTTTAGCAGATTTGAATGCCTGACGCTGCGTTCAGAAGACACGCGCCCGCACCGCTCGTTTTGAAATTTGTTGCATATAATTTGAGTCTTATGACACATCAATAGATCTCAAATTGCATTTACCAAAGTCGACCCGCGCCCGCTCCGCGCCCGTCTCGCGCCCTCGTTGTGCCCGCGCCGGCTAGTGCCGTATTGACTGTCATCAAGGGCGTTTTTTAATTAAATAACAAGTAGTAAAAGCGGGTGAGAGGCGGGCGCGGGGCGGGCGCGGAGCGGGTGCGTGGTCGGCGCGGGTTATGACCGTGGCGTCCGAACGCAGCCTTATTGTAACTGGTACCTATCTGAGATAACTGCTGTCAACAGTTATTTTCTATTTTGTGTACTTTGACGGGCCTACACTCAAACTCAAAGCATTTATTTCAATTAAACCAATTACAGGCACTTTTGAATTGTCTAAGAGTCGGTCAGTTAGTCAGAAAGTTGAAGCTATTTGCCCATTCCAAAACGTAGATCTCTATGGAGAAGAATAGGCAAGAAACTCCAATGATACTCTTTTAAATCAAGATATTACAAGATCCTGGGTACATTATTCTTGTCGCTATATGTGTGAACAATGTAAAAAAAATAATTATTTAAAAAAAATACAAAATATAAAAGATTACAAATAAGCCCTGGCAGATAGGAGATGACCAGGCACAACTGACGGCGCCCGTTCACGAGCATGACGCGTGGATCAGCACCATCCAGCTCAACCATTTTGTAGGGAACCAAATGATCCAACACACGCGCCACCATCAGCGAGACATTTACTGTCCTCTCATACCTATTAACACTGTATTTTGAAAACATTGTAAAACCCAATTATTTTTAAAAGAGTAACCGTGGAGTTTCTTGCCGGCTCTTCTCCATTAGGAAACGATCAATTGGAACCATGCACCTAGCTTCTGACGTTTCAGCGCTGGGGCTCTGTCTCGAATAGGGTCGCAGCATTATGCTGAGCGGTGGCCGTTTTGCGTGGATGTGACGCATATTTTCCCCTACCTGTTCTTTTTGTATCTATGTTCTTTCTTTGCGTCATGTTTACCGCAAATAAACGTATTTTCTTTCTTTTCTTTCTTTCTTATACGTGCCCATGTGGGCTTGTGAAATAAAATATTTTGATTTTGATTTGTGTAACTGATAGCAGGTAGCTTTGTGTAATACGTGTGTGTTGTAGTGTTGTGTAACTGATAGCAGGTAGCTTTGTGTAATACGTGTGTGTTGTAGTGTTGTGTAACTGATAGCAGGTAGCTTTGTGTAATACGTGTGTGTTGTAGTGTTGTGTAACTGATAGCAGGTAGCTTTGTGTAATACGTGTGTGTTGTAGTGTTGTGTAACTGATAGCAGGTAGCTTTGTGTAATACGTGTGTGTTGTAGTGTTGTGTAACTGATAGCAGGTAGCTTTGTGTAATACGTGTGTGTTGTAGTGTTGTGTAACTGATAGCAGGTAGCTTTGTGTAATACGTGTGTGTTGTAGTGTTGTGTAACTGATGACGAACGACGTGTCATTTATGTAATTTTATGTTCTATTATTGTTCTAAAGTGAGTGACATTTATGTCTTTATTGAGAATAAAGTTTCTTTAAACCTAAACCTAAACCTAATTGTTTATTCTGTAAATAGGATATCAGAATCACTTTTACACGCCATATTAAAAATAAGCTAATGAAGTCGACATTTCCTATCTGAATACCCCTGAGAAGAAATGGCGAAACAAACTCAGGGGTCAAAGTCTCTTTTCAAAATCAAATTAAAATCAAAAATCAAAATGATTGATGATTTTGATTTTGATAAGGAGCTCAACGACTCGACGAACAATACCAAAGAACGGACAATTGGGTAGGCCGCATGATGTGCTCAAAATGCCAGACCATCATTAAAACTAAATGAGAAGAAGAATAAAAAGAAGGATAATATTTAAAGAAAAGAAAAATGACCTGAATGACATAGTGATGCGGCTCATTTTTTTTTCCTTTAAATTTGTTCCTTCTTTTTTTTTCTTTTTCTCAGTTAGTTTTCAGTTCTCACATTCACAATAAATTAAAGCAGTAAATATAATACTTTTCAAAATAATTATTCATGTAATGTATTAGTATTCTGCAATGTCATTATCTGCTGAAGTCAGATCTTGAAAGTAAATAATATAATACCTTAGGCAAATAAGAAAATATTCACAATAGGTACTTTTTACGAGGAAGGAAAATTACTTTATAGTTTATTTTCTCTAAAAACTATGCTAATATTGTGTTAACAAAACTTCCGGAGTATTTACCGAACAAACTATTTTTCAAGATGGCCGACTATCACGACTCATATATTAGATGTTTAAGAATTGTTTCACGACACTTTGATTTGTGCTCACCCCCCTTTTAATGGCGGCATTCATAATAAATTGCGAAGACATTTGAGTTGAACCATTTATCTTAGTTTGTGAGACAAAGTATTAGAAAACAACACAACATTTTTAAACGTCAAGTTGTTTTTAGGGTTCCGTACATCAAGAGGAAAAAACGGAACCCTTGTAGGATCACTTCGTTGTCCGTCTGTCTGTCTGTCTGTCTATCTGTCAGTCTGTCAAGACCATTTTTCTCAGGAACTCGTGTAGGTATCAAGTTGAAATTAATATCAAATACGTAAGTCCACGGTCGCTTAGAGTTCTAAAAAAATGGAGCTTCTAAGTCAA
This sequence comes from Tiliacea aurago, assembly GCA_948098905.1. NCBI lineage: Eukaryota > Metazoa > Arthropoda > Insecta > Lepidoptera > Noctuidae > Tiliacea > Tiliacea aurago. The sequence goes on along the minus strand of OX402580.1, from coordinate 834,526 downwards.
CGCAATAAAAAAATACAGCAATTTATTCGACATTATTGCGAGATATTTCGATACTCGCAAATAAATCAAAACCCATAGGGTACTTCCCGTTGACCTAGAATCATGAAATTTGGCAAGAAGCAAGGTCTTACAGCACAAATATAGGAAAAAGTCCTAAAATTGTAAATTTGTCTGTCTGTTTGTTTTTGGAATTAATTCATCCCAACTACGGAACCCTTCATTGTGCGTGGCCCGACATGCACTTGGCCGGTTTTTATATTTTGTTTCATAATTAATTACTAATAGGTAAACACTTAATACACTACACTAACATTCTCGGAGTCATGGACGACATGCGCACATTTTTACATTCGGAATTAGATAAAGAACATGATACTTGGCGAGAATCTAACCTGACATTACCACCATTGAAGGCAAGAAAATCGGTCGTAAATTAGAGTTAATCGGACATGTTTGTGTTTCGGTTCGTAAAATACTCATTCAATGATGTACCTGTAAGTTAATACTTTGCTATCACTAATGCATAATTTAATTCAATTTATCGGTTTACCTAGCACCAGTCGACGCGATAGCTAATCGCAGTTTAATTGCAAGCCTTTAATCATCCGCCATCTTTGATCATGTGCGTAAAAAGTCGCGCGGATGTGTGCACGAGTCGATTTGACAGACGGTGTAATTGATCGTTTTGACGCCTCCGCTTCATAACTTTAATGCATTACCATTACCAATGCTCATTTCCTCCACTTTTTGCCTACCGTTACTCTAACAAAGTTGTGTATCTTGCAGCAATTTGTTCAATTGTCTGTTCTAACAAAAACTGCAACACAGGCTGCCTTCGCCAACCTAACACATACAGAATCCATAATTATACGTCAATACAACACACTCGTTAAGTTTTTAGAAGGCAATTTTACGCGCAGTTTATCTCAAAGTAATGGTGGGCCGTCACGATAGGAAAATGCATTATTAAACCCCATAACCGCTTCCAATATCCTAGAGAGGTAACACCATAATACCCTTTCGCGTAACAACAAAGCGATGGTGTAAATGACTGGGAGAGAGCGCCCCATTGTCCGGCCGCAGCGGCCACTTTGAGGGTGACTTAAATCCGAAATTGGGTATTTCGAAAAATGTGCATGTGTCATTTATCACGACCCTCGCTTGGCGGAAAAAACCTAACCCTATTTAAAAAACTACCCCCCGTAATCCTTCGGCGGGACCGACGCGGCACACAAACAGTATTAAATTTTTCCACTATTAATACAAAGGCGTTAGCGTCGCGTCAATATTGGATGAATGCAGGAGCTCCGCAGATCATCCTTATTAAGAGAGGTGAAGCAACCCTCCGTGAGACAACGGGTTAATCGGTAAAGTGTGTCAACTTAATGCATTCTTTGTATTTATTAGTTTTAAATTAAAATTTTCCCGAGCTTTCCCGATGACAACTCTATATAGTCGAGGTAGAGGATTACCCCTGTACAGTCATGAATTTTTCAGAGTATCTGCATGCTTTCGAAACGTAATTATACTCGGAAACATTTTGATTGGTATGTTTAATTAATCTACCCAGCAGTGTTTCAAGGTGTCTTCGTATCGACTCGTGTACTCGTGACGTCTCTTATAATTATGAAAGAAAGAAAATAAAAAGAGAAATGTTGCATAAAAAAACGCACTTTACAAAAAAAAAACAAAAAATAACACATACATTGTATTACTGAGATACAAAAAACTATCTAAATGTTTATTTTACTACCCCTTCGTGCAATATTTCGTCGGTCATTCATAGCCGTTCACAGAAGGTAATTAGATTACAATTCTCACTTTAATTGATGAAATTAAGACAGTCACGTGTCACATTAAACGGCTGCCTGCCGTGGACCCGTGGTGCCTTGGTGCGGTACAATAGTGCGGTTAAACTTTTCAATATTTTGGTTGGCTCGCGAGAGCCGCACGTGCCGCCGCGTGCCTCGCTTTACCGCGGTCTACCCCCGAACGCTTTATTTTTTATTATTTTCATAATTCATATTTCACAATAACAACTGAGAAGGCGTTTCGCACGGTTAGCTTATGAAACCACTTTCGCGATTCCGCGTGGGGCGGTTGAGACTTGGGCTTACCGCAAGGGCCACTTATGGGCCCGTTTTTATTTATATTACAGCGTTGCGTTGCGTCGCGTTTTGTGATCCACTTTATCAAACGCTTTACAGAGATCGCGGCGCGCGGGGGTTCCAACCACTAGGATAATAATGTTGGTAGTATTTTTCTTGTGACGTCACGATATGGCTTATTGTGTTTTTTGGCGTAGGATTAGTAAGCCGCGGGCGGTGGGTCATAAAAAGTCTCTGTTTTCAACGGCAACCAACAAATACTAATCCTGGCCATTTTTGGTCGACCATTGTGTGTAATGCTTGCTTTAATGTGATTTCGCAATTGCCCATCATTCCGGTATTCATTTGATTTATTGTATGCTTTATTAAACCATGATGATGATAAAAAAAATCCGTTGTACATATTACTTATCTTTGATTTTTTTATTATAATCTTATGAGCAATAATTCTATTTTCATTATTTCTATTACCAAACACGGCTACCCCACTTATGAAAATCATAAAACAGAATACGGAACAGCGGTTAAGAATTGCAATTGCAAAAACTTCACCCCACAGGACTGACTCACATAAAATGTAATGGGAAATTACTGTAAAATAAAAAAGAAGTCTCCTTTAAAGTCGAACCCTTATTGTTACGGCAATTTAGGTAACACTCCCTCGCGGGGAACTAAGAATTCTTATAGAACTAGCAATATGCATGGCTTCCCCAAGTACAAGGTCATAAAACTTGAACGGTTTTAATCGAAACGTTCCTTAAGAATTACTGTTTCGCTTACATTGTCTGCTCGAACGTGATCAGATTACTGATCGTCTATAACAATAGTTTCATGATGATGTGCGTAATCGATTCTGATTATTCGGATTCGATAAATATCTTATCGATTTTGCTTAATCAATTAGGCGAAGGTATGTCAGTGTCATAAACTGAAAGACGAGTCAACAGTTATTTGGAATTCAAAGTACCTAAGTAGTTGCTTTTAATCATCATACTGAAATGCTTTTTCTGATCTATCCAGGTGTTACTGCAATAGTTTTTTATATTACAAAGAAATAGTAATTATGTGTCGGGTCGGTGTAAAGTTTATTTTAGTTATGGCAGTATATTTAGGGTTCTCAGTGTGATATTATCTCGGAGATGGCCACACCAAACTTGGAAATTAAAAATATTGTTGAGTGGGTCAGAGTGACGAGTGACAGAGTGGGCTATTTAAATGAGTTTGGAGTTATTGATTTCATATTTAACTACGGTTGTTAATATCATCATCATCTTCTCCGTCATCTTAATTTTGTTGGCCAAACATGTGCTTACTAATAATGATTTAAGCCTTGGTTAACCCGTCAAGGCAACTTGGTCAGGGCACGAAGTAATTATCTAAAACTATCACGTTTTTTAGGATTCCGTACCCCAATAGGAAAAACCCTTATAGGATCACTCGTGTGTCTGTCTGTCTGTCCATCTGTCACAGCCGATTTTCTTCGAATCTACTGGACCGATTAAGTTGAAATTTGGTACACATGAATTTCTGAAACCCGAACACGCACGTTTAACGTAAATAAAATAAATTAATTTTGAATATTAGCGTCACTTTTGGGGGGCAAATTAGAAAAAGGGGTTGTTGTAAGGATTTCAGCAATTTTTTTTTAATAATTTTAAAATAAATACTTTTAAGGTTATAGAAAATCGACGAAAATGAAAAAAACCCTCCCCATTTCCATATTTTCGAAACTTATGTGCTTAAAATTTAGAAAAAAATACAAATAGTTTTTTACTTATTGATTACAGGAAAACCTATAAGAAGTCTATGATCCTAAAATAATACAACAATATAATACTAATGTAATACACTCAATATTGTGCGTACAAAGTTACATTTGCAGTTGGAATGTACGAGGGAACATGTATTTCAAGTACTATGTTAAGTTTGTTCTTGGGATAAAGTTATCCCAACTACGGAACCCTTCATTGACACTACGGTGTCTTCGGGGTCGGACACGCACTTGGCCGGTTTTTTATAGATAATTACGATTAAATGAATACACGATCAAATCGCGGTAATCTTCTACATTAAGACTTAATCAATCATCCAGCATTTTATCTAAAAGTCTGACGATATCCCATACGCAACGCATCAGACAAACCATAATAATAAAAACTCTTTCAAAATTTAATCCTTAAGCAATTATGTTTTTAATTGTATCGCTCAACTTGCGCACACGCCGGTAGCCGCGCCCGCTGCGAACAAAAAATGTTGATTGAGATCGCTACACGCTTCTGTTGCAACTCAGATAGGTTTAATTGAATTTTTGTTGTGATAGGGCTGATGGACATCTAGGAGATGATAATGAGCTTTTTAATGGAGAATATTGGAGTGTATAAAGTAGAAATAGATGTTTTATTGCTTTAGAAATAAGAAAAAAAAAAAGAAAAATAATTTTAATTGACACAGAAAAAAACGGGCGTACGAAAACATAATATGTAATAAACTCGAAGGTTACACAACACAGACTAAGTACTATCACAAACAAACAAATAGTCGGAAGCTGCACGTCATGACTGTGACAAGAAGGCTTGCACTCAGCATGATGCTGTGCTATGGGGGACCAACAGCACAGCGCTGATTTTCAGTGGTCACCCGAAAAATACGTACGGAACCCAAGTCAGGTTTGATGAGTTGTACATAAGTAAATAGGGTATGATCTTTATGATCGTTGAGTACAACTAGGATATACAGCACCCCAATTGCGTAATACACTTCCCATCAAATCCGTAGGATTTGAAAGAAAATTGCTAATCCATTGTCGCTTCATAAATGTTTGAAACATTCGTTTGCTCGGCAACGAAAATGACGTAATGAATGTTGTTGAACTGTCAAAATAAAAGGCATTGCCATTGTAAATGTATTACGCAATTACGTCGTAGAAGATGTTCAGGATCAAGATGATGTCTACTAAAAGAGGATAGAGACACGGTAAGAATTTGTGTACAGAATTCAAACTTGTAAAGATTGATAAAATAAGGAGATTATTTCTAAAATAGGTGGTATAAATAATTTTATTATTCAAATAAGATTGGGGATGGTCATAATTTTAAGGGGTTCCGTACCTCAAAAGGAAAAAGCGGAACCCTTATAGTTGAAGTTTGGTACACATTATGAATTTCTGTGACCCAAATACGAACGTGTAACGTAAATAAATGAATTTTGAATATGGGGTTCACTTTTGGGGGTAAAATTAGAAGAGAAAAAAACTTAAATGTTATAATTATACCGTGTAACATATCAAATGAAAGGACGTGTTATTTGATTTCAATTATATATATTTTTTACAATTTTAAAATAATTCGTTTTAAAGGTTATAAAAGAAAAAACATTTTACAAAAAAAAAAAAAAAACATCTGACTTCCAAAAAGTGTATTTATTTTACACTTTTTAGTGGGTCAGTTTTCAATTTATCTAAGTTACAATAGCCTAATGTCAACTACTCATCACTTTTTACAAAAAATAAAACACTTTTTACAAAAAAATAATAACCGACTACCAAAAATAACACTACAAAGTGAAAAATAACTTTAATTTCGGAAGTCAGTGTCTTTGGATCTGTATTTGAGTTTTTTGCCACCGACTTCCGAAATTAAAGTTATTTTTCACTTTGTAGTGTTATTTTTGGTAGTCGGTTATTATTTTTTTGTAAAAAGTGTTTTATTTTTCACTTTTTAGTGGGTCAGTTTTGAATTTATCTAAGTTACAATAGCCTAATGTTAACTGCTCATCACCTTTTACGAAATATTGCTTTTCCCGATGCTGGAACGTTGATTGTTGAGGAGTTCTCCTGGGAAGAACCAGGAGAACTGCTACTCACCATATGCATAGTGACGAGCATAAATTGCTTAAAGGCTTCTACATACCAGCGCGACTTGTCGCGCGACGCGACACGGCACAAAGGCCCCGCGTGTCGCGGGACGGGCGGTGCCTTTGTGTCGCGTCGCGTCGCGCGACAAGTCGCCCCGGTATGTAGAAGCCTTAATCGCAACCCGTTAAATAGGTACTCATTATTATATTGTTCCGGTGGCCATCTGTGGTGTCCATCATCAGTTCCACTTCACCAAATGGTGCTTTCCGTGAGCAAATGCACGAGTTACTATAAAAAATACCCAAATCGCTATAGGTTTGCATATAAAATTGGAGGGTTTCTCTCGATTTCCATTGGATCCCCTCATCAGATTCTGATTTGGTGGCAATGGGACCACTTCGGGAGTATACCCTTTCAAACAAAAAAATAATTTTCAAAATCGGTTCATAATTGACGGAGTAATCGCGTAACAAACATACAAAAATAAAAAAAACATACAGCCGAATTGAGTACCTCCTCCTTTGTGGAAGTCGGTTAAAAATATTGCTTTTCCCGATGCAGGGGCGTCAATAGTAGAGGATAGTTCTCCTGGTTTGTATCAGGGGAACTGGAACTGATGGTGACTTCACCATATGCATTGTGTACAGCATATATTGCTTTGCAACCATATTAAAGTGTCTAATCGGATCGCAACAGTGAAATACTTATTATTAAGTAGTTCCGGTGGCCATCTGTGGTCTTCATCATCAGTTCCACTTCACCAAATGGTACTTTCCGAGTGCAAATTATGCATGAGTTACTATAAAAAATATTGAAATCGATATAGGTGTGCCTATAAAATTTGAGGATTGCCTTCGATTTCCATGAGATCCCCTCATCAGATTCTGACTTAGTGACAATGGAACCACCTCGGGAACATACCCTTTCATACAAAAAAATATTTTTTATAATCGGTCCACAATTGACGGAGCAATCGCGTAACAAACATACAAAAAAAAACATACTTCCGAATTGAGAACCTCTTCCTTTTTTAAGTCGGTTAAAGTAATGAAAATTTATCATTCCCCATTTCAATATTCCCGAAACTGATGGGCTTGAAATTTTTTAAAAGTACAAAGAATAGTTCTATAATCTAAGATTACAGAAAACCTATATAAGAAAGAACCGTGTGATGCCGGACGTAAAAAATAGCACCACCCTATTTCTTCCAGTGGGTGTTGTAATAGGCGACTAAGGGACTTACTAGAGACTGCAGCAGCGTTCTCTAACCATACTTCGATCGCCAACCCGCCTGCCAAGCGTGGCGATTATGGCAACCCCCCCAAATGTTGGGGGAGGCCTATGTCCAGCAGTGGACGTCTTTCGGCTGAAATGATGATGATATAAGAAAGAAGTCTATGGTCTTAAAATAACATGGTAAATCACTCAATATTGTGCGTACAAACTTACATTTGCAGTTGGAATGTATGGGGGAACATGTTTTTCAACTACAATTTTAAGTTTGTTCCCTGGACCCTTCATTGCGCCCACACACACGTGGGTCCACACGCACTCCGCGGACCGTGTGGACCGTGGACGCGCTCGAACGGTTTTTATTACTTGACTTCTACTAACACTGATTCTTTCCTGTGCAAAAAAGTGTCATCATCATTCACATTCCACAACTCCACTCATGACTAGAGTGAGAGCGATAGTAGAGTTTTATCGATAAAATGTAATAAATATCGTTCGAGATTGCGAAACTACAAAACATATCTCTGCGAGTCGAAAGGAACCCTAGCGCCGCGTGTGCATCCCTTGCGTACGTGCTACAAGGAAGTATTAAAGTCGTACAACTTAACCCCACGGATACCGGGGGATCCACTCTTTAAATACATCCGATAAAAAACTGAACGACACCCCTCGCTATGCAAAAAACATCCCCCAGAAAACGTCCATAAAGGAAAATTTATCCACAAATTAATTTGTAGCGGTACGAAATAAAATTAAAGTAAGGCGCGCGACTTAGTTTATTCGATTGATGGCGGATGCTTTAATTCAAGTGAAGTCCTCAGGGGGCCCAGATATATCTAAGATAAGTTAATAACCTGAACTTAAATTAGGTTTTTGATTAAACTTACTGTACTTACCTATTACAAGTTTCTCGTCGTACCCCCAAGTGAATCGACATCTTGAACGTAAGCATTTAAGAATACCACTAGGGCAAGACTGTAGCAAACATAAGCTTAAAAATATTGCGAAGTAATTACAGGATTAACTTATGTATAGTTTATCCGTAAATATAATACAGTTTTTAATGTCATAGGAGTTAAGACGACAGCTCCGACTCTCATCCTTGGAATGAACATGACACTAACAAACTCAATGCAATGTGGAAATGCGCGAGTACCTTCGTTGTTTAAATGTGCGAGTACCTTCGAAGTTTAAATCGGACATAAAGCTGCAATACATTGGCAATTTCAAATACACTGTCATAAAACGAAGCATGAACATTCACACCTATAGCCGTTTTATCACCAATCTCTACTTTCTTGCTGTTGTGTAACAGCAAGAAAACCTTGTCTTACGCAAATGACGGATCCACAATTTGTCATATAATTATGACAGTCGCATATTTATGTTCAAACAAAATCTTCTGTGGGAATGCTATGTCAAAATAGTAGAATTTTCGCCATTAAATTCGGCCTCGACTGCCGTCTTATATCGTACACATTGAGTGATTTATTGTACACAAACGTACATTAGATTTTTATGTTCGTATCTTGTAGGTTGTAAATAACATCGGTGGTTGTTCCCCGACCCACTTGAAGATTATTACTGATTTATTTATTATTTAAACGGTGTGATGGATGGCCACAGTAGGATTGTTACTTAGCTTGGTGAACTTTGCCATCCATAACATTTTGTTTGTGACCTTTGGAAATGATTATAAGAATGTAGGTTGTAACGTTTTGACACCTCGTAATTGTTTCGTTTCTCAATATCGGTTGTTTGTTTGTAATTAAACTAATTGTTTTAATTTGGTAACGATTTAAATTTTCGTAAAGGTATGGATTTCTGATGGCATTGGTTTATTAGCGGTTAGTTCGTTCTTAGGACTCGTGTCTCGTTGTATCGCGTAACATGTCTGAGAATTAAATTATTTTGTGGTTTTCGATGCAATCGTTGACACAACACTCGTCTGTTGAGTATACGTTTCATAACCAACTTTTTATTTCAAGCTCCATCTCAACCCAACAACACGGCACACTTGAATCACCCCCTCAAGACTATTGAAACTCTAATCCAATTCTTTCATATAATTGCCTAATCTTTCCTCTCTAAATAGGAGGTGCTTAATCTCGGCCGGTGCCCCAGCAAGGTGAACTAACCGAGCCTGAAATGGTTATTTTTTAACTTCCCCATTATAAGCTGGGAGGTGGAGCGGATTAGACAAGGGAGACTAGATTTAGGGCCAATTTGAAAGCGTCCGCATTGATTGTTACGTTCATGCGTCGTTTGGCAGATCTACCCATGCTGAGATCTATTGGTAGGTTTTGAGAATATTGATAACATTTAAAGCTTTTGATTTTATTGGAACGTTATGGAGGTAAATGATTCAATTATTATATGACCACGTCTTTTGAAGTTTTTAGTATATTAACGATCATAGACTTGAGAAACACGATGGGACAAGAATGTTCAGTTTCTAAATATTGCAGTAAAAAAGCGGTAAGAGCGATTGTCCGTTTAATTTTATCCTTAGAATGGGATCAGACCGAGTAACCGCATGCCAATTTCAACCAATACCTAAGTATTGAAGTTCGTTGTTGACCGGGGCCAGAAATTAATCTAAAGAAACGCTTTAAAGATGTCCAGCTCCAAGTAAACCACACCAGTTAGCACGTGTCGTTCAAATCAAATCAAATCAAATTATTTGTTTGCTTAATACAGGTGCATGCATAAACAAAACAAAACAATAGTAAAATAAATTCAGAACACTGCAAAAGTCGGTTTAAAAATAAAAATAAAAATTGTCAGATGAATTATACATGTCTCATCATCACTTAAAATCAAATAAACTAAGTTAAAATTAAAATTAAAATAATGGTCCAAATTAAAATATAATTAAGTATACAGATGTCGATTAAAATGATTAAATCATGTCACACTATTTGTATTGTCATAATATTCAGTGTCAATAAATTACTCTTACTTTATAAAGCTATCTATATTTTTATCCTGTAGGTACTCCTTGACACTATAATAACATTTAGTCACCAGGAATTTGTGCAGCTTCGACTTGAATTGATGAACAGGTAAATTTTTGACATCATCAGGCAACTTGTTGTAAATCAATGATGCCATACAAAGAATACTTTTATTGATTAGTGCTGTTTTCCCGTATGGTATATCAATTTCTAATCTTTCTGTCGTTTTAATCAACATTCCGATGTATGGGAACAGTCGTTAAGTCCACTAGTGGAGTTATGGCGCCGCGATCCGCATAATTATTGCCTATATGATCACATAGCGGTATTTCGGGATTATTGCTATTAGATTGTGGGTAATAGTGAAAAAAACTTGTTAATGCTTTTATGAAAGATACTCAAAAACCAGGAGCAGCGAAGAGTAGTATCGATGCACTTGTATCACGAGTATTAAATTATATCAAGGAAATCAAAGGCATCCTATTATATACGTATATAAGCGTTTCACTAAGTGCCTGGGATGCCTAGTGATTGATCTGACCAGGCATCAGTCCGATCAATCACTAGTTTTCAAAGATTATTCATATTTGCATAAAAAGTCTGTGGCAAAGCTTCATAAACTATCTAAAATCAGACACCACTTCTAGACTAGAACAATAAACTAACTTCACCTGCCCATCAGCGATATCTCCATTTAAGACTGTCGCTATGTCCATCTACTTCGCTATCACAGTAACATCGCGGTATCTTAAGACCATGTGGTATCTGTGTCACACATCGCTATAGCCTTTCACCGCTGTATCTCCAGATCTGGCCAATAAAAATAAATATCTCCACGGTTATTTACGGGTTAGTTCGGAACACGTTGTTCTTCCCGCTATACCGTTGTTTGTCACTGTTAAAAACATGTTTATGGAAAAAATGATTTGTAGGATCGCTTCCCGGAATGTTTTGTAAGTGATTTCATGATTTTGAATAAGCTTTGGAGTAAGGGATTTGTTTGTTTTGTTGGAACGACCGTACGGGGTAAAACTCTGAAGTAAGTGACTTCGATAGACACCATTAGGTTAACTGACTCTACGCTTTGATGGTTCCAAGGAGTTGGTCGTTGCCTGAGCTTCAGGAGCTCGTGGCTGAATAGTAACAGCTGCACGGGTCGATCCATCAGGTTAAGCTACGCTTGCCCGGGTTGGTCCGTGGATGGGTGACCATCTTTACATACCAAGACTCCTCCGTGCTTTGGAAAGCACGTTAATCCGTTGGTCCCGGCTGTCATTCGTGGATCTTTGACAGTCGTTACGGGTCGCCAGAAGCCCGAAAGTCTGACAACCAGTCTTACCAAGGGGTATCGTATTACCCAGTAACTGGGTTGTGGAGGTCAGATAGACAGTCGCTCCATGTAAAATACTGGTGTTCAGCTGCATCTGGTTAGACTGGAAGCCGCCCCCGACACAGTTGGGGAAGGGCGGCAGGTGATAGATTAGTGGTTGTCTGAGCGTCAGGGCAAGTCTTCACAGAGTGATCGAACCGTCCACCTCACCTTACCTTACCATACGTTACTCAAGTGTGGTGATGGCAAATCTTGTGATCTTAAAGTTCATTGCATAGTGTTCTATGTATTAGAAAGAGTCTTGTTCAGTTATAAAGAGTAAATTTAATAAATATGAACTCGTAATTTTTTATTTTTTTTTAAACGTTGCCCCACACTAGGAATTTCTCCTGTATCGTGGGTGCGTTTACAAACATTTAAACTCACATACACAAACAGCCAGACCCGGAACAATTACTTGTAGGTCATACAAATATTTGTTCCGTGCGGGAATAGAATCGTCAATCGCTTAACCACTGCGCCAACCGTGCCGCGCCGAATTATTTGAGCCCCGTGGTGAAAATTCTGTCTGTGTCAAAAGATTTAATAGAATGCACTCCTCAGAAATACCGTGGAATATACCTTTTAGATATTCTTATTTATTCTTTACATATTTTTATAAATGATAAACTTTGAAATAACGACTTAAGTATATAATTAACATACATTCTCACATCACAGAGGATATAATTACTCATAAATCAATGTTTCTTGTAGTATAGGTTCTACGAGCCACATTTTTGTATTGTCGAGGGCCTAAGGCGGATCGCGACCCCCTTTCAAGTAAAGGCCTATTTTGAAACTATGCCAGCTATCTTTAATTACATTCTTCTGAACAACATTTGGGCAATATTTATGTGCCAATATCGGATGAAAGAAACGCGGCTCGCAGTCTCTATAAGTTTTATTGTACAAAAAACGGCCTTAACCGACTTCCGATAGACTATCGGCTATAATTTCGCGGACATTAACATATTAGCATATAAATTGTCTACAATTAACTCTATACACGCGTAAAGGAGTTTAACTATATATATGGCCAACGTTTGTACCAACGGCAACGATAAATACGTCAATGTTGCCGGCAATTAGAGTATAATAGATATCAGTAATAGAGTATGTTTTCGAGTAGATTGCGAGGTAGGTATTTGGTACCAATATGTTGGAGGTTGGCGCGGAGTCAGGCGTCGCATTCCACAAGCCTACATTCCTGCGCTGACACGTGGTGTAGGAAGTGGCCTGGCACCAACAGAACAGGCACCAACACACGCCCTACGTTATGCTAAGTGTGCTATCTACTGCGTCTATGTATTGTTGATAAATCATTCAACTTTATTGTTGTTTATTCCCATAATAGGACCGACTACTTTTGTATTAAATGTAAAGTTAGCATAGTTTCTTGGCAGCCAACAGCGGTAAACCTATACTCACTTACCTGGCAGGATTCACAACTAAGAAAATTGTTGTTTACATTAATGATCACATTAATATCAGGAGGCTAACAGCTTTAATGGCGAGTTGTGCGGGTATCTGTAATTGCTCGCAAGGTGGATTTAACACAAAATAAGTTTAATTAAATATCACCTCATTATTTACTTGTGGGTAAAATAATCTTACATACACATGCTCATGAGATAAACGATATTATTAATGATACTAATCACCGATACGACATAAACACATTGATGTTTGGAGTTAAAGATTGCGATGTTGCATGATTAGTGTCAGCTGCTTGAGAGCGTTAGCAGCAGCAGTGACAAGGTTTTAAAGATTGCAAAGTGTATTAAATGGAACAGGTCGTCTCCTGCGATTAATGGAACAGTTTAGTTCTGTAATTACGGTGCAACTTCTGTAAAAACCGCCTTTTATATTATTTATGATTTTCTTGACTTAAAACATAAGATCTCGAGTACTTATAATGATTTTTAGGGTTCCGTACTTCAAAAGGAAAAAAACGGAACCAGGATCCTTCGTGTGTCTGTCTGTCTCTCTAACCGTCTGTCACAGCCGATGAATCTACAGGACTAGACCCGTGACCAACATAATTCAAAAATTTGCTGAGGCCCATGAACACCGACTCCACCGACACGTTAACGTCGAGGCAATTCAGCTGTTAGACAACACAAATATTGTGCGAAGACTAAAACGAACAAAACCATTCGAGTTATTGTAGTGTAAAAAGTGTAGAAATAATAGTGACAATGACACTCATACGAGTATCTAAAACACATAAACAAAGTATTTTTATTATAATATCAGACTCTAAGAAAGTGGAACGGACTTGTGTAAAGTGCAATAAACACTATTCTAAGTTTTAAAATAATCCTGTCAAATCACATAAAAAATTATGTTAGATTAAAATTGCTTATTAATCTTAAAGGCTAGATTGTAATTAATTATTATAAACTTGGTTCTTTTTAATAATGCATAAAATACCATGATATATACCAACGAAATATTTTACAAAGCTTTATCAAATCAACCATAAAGGCTCAAGTGCAAACCCAACCTAAATAAAAAATATGTATTAAAAAATTTATGAGCGCTGCCTGTATTTTTAGCACAAACAATTATTTTTATTTTCATATTTATATTCTGATGCAGATATGTATTTCCTAAGTATATTAATGCAATACGTCTTTGCAAAGCATTTTTTGTAACTTGACCAAGATTTTTATTACATGGCAACAACAAGTCATGAAGTCAAGCCAGAAAAAGGAAACTACGCCATGATTATTTTTTATCATCACTAAACCAGTCAATTAAGTTTTCAATTATGATGACTTTTTCCCATGACTTCATGACTTGTTGTTGCCATGTAATAAAAATCTTGGTCAAGTTACAAAAAATGCTTTGCAAAGACGTATTGCATTAATATACTTAGGAAATACATATCTGCATCAGAATATAAATGTGAAAATAAAAATAATTGTTTGTGCTAAAAATACAGGCAGCGCTCATAAATTTTTTAATACATATTTTTTATTTAGGTTGGGTTTGCACTTGACCTTAGTCTAGAGCAGAGGTGACAGAGACAAAGTCGACGATGGAGTGAGCTTACCCAGAAGAAGCCTGTTCACTCTAACTTTGAAGAGATTAGGAAAAACGAAAAATGGGATTTTCATAAATGAAATCGCACTACGATTCGAGTATGGCAACATCGCCAACAAAAAAAACATGACATTTAATTTGTCAACCGGCCTACTGACAAAGTGACAAGTACTGACAATTCACTATTTTGTATTTTCCATTGATTTTCCGTGATTTTCTACTTTAGCGACTGCTTCTGTTGATGGGCGCTGAGATTTACGGTACCCTGGGGAGCCTCTTCTCGGTGAGATCCCGGAGTGCGCCGTAATCCACCACGCGGGGCGAGTGCGGGTTGGTAGATGTTGCATGACTTCGAATTTTCGGTTCTAGGACATGCCGGTTTCCTCACGATGTTTTCCTTCACCGTTTTGAGAGCAATGGTGATGAAATAATTTACACAAAATGAAGCGCCTGTCTGGGTTCAAACCTACCACGCGCGACGTACTCGTAAGCTGCGGCCGTTACCACTGCGCCACCACTGCTTCTCGGCCACCACTGCCTCTCCTACCATATAATTAATCATATTTATCTGTCCTAAAGATAGTTGGGTAAGATTATTAAATAAATATTCTTCTGAACATTTATTTACTTGTCGCCGCGGTGCATGTGAGCTATGTGGCAGACGTACTCAATCTACGCATGTCGCGGCCAGCTAGAATTATAATTCCGAATACGTAATCCGTAGTTTATTTTGCTGTAAAAATGCATTTCTATCAATTATATTTTAAGTCTAATCTATAGTTCTTTTTCGGTTAGGGTGTGTTGTTGACAAGATATGACCTCTAAACTCTAGAACTTTATACTGGAAAGTTTAACTGAAGACTAAACTGATCAAGAATTCAAACTTTGTAATTTTACATTATATTTCATCGGAATATTTTTCATATTTTTCAAAAAAATTGTCGACAAAAATATGTTCAGGCGGTTGCCATTGTTCTTTGGTACACATATGAACTTCTGTCATCCAAACAGGGACGTTTTACGTAAATAAATGAATTTTGAATATGGGGGTCACTTTTGGGGACATATTAGAAAACTAAAATTTGAAAATTAAAAAAAACGTTATGCAGAATGTACCGTGTGATATAGCAAATGAAAGGCTTATTGTAAGGATTTCATATCTTACCTATTTTTTTAATAATTTTAAAAACAATACTTTTAAATTTTTTAAGAAACTTGATGAAAATTGACCATTCATCCCTTATCTCCGAAACTACTGAGCCTAAAATTTTTAATAAAATACAGGAAAGAGTTCTTTACTTATACATTACAGGGAAAACCTTTAAGAAGTCTGTGATCTTAAAATAACATAGTAAATCACTCAATATTATGCTTACAAACATATATTTGCAGTTGGAATTTATGGGGGATCATGTTTTTCAACTACTATGTTAAGTTTATTCTTGGGATAAATTCATCCCAACTACGAAACCCTTCATATATGCGTGGTCCGACACACACTTGGCCGGTTTTTCATTTCTAACAACGTATACATGTAGATCTGCATTTCTATGTTTATGACCTCCTCATTAGCCTATAGCCATCATAATGAGCAACAAACCAGCTCGCACCTATTTGCTGAACGTAAATACAATTGAAATACACATCCGTAATAAGTCAGCCGGGACCGATACCAGACGGGTACCAATTCGCGTTGGACGGGTTACAAATAATGAAATGCGATTTGTGTGGCGTCCTGTGGGTGTAGGTTATGACGCGTCTCGTTAAACAAGCTTTATTGTTTTTCTATACAAGTAAGTAAGGACGCATTTTTCCTGATTTTAATGGTAGTTGACAGCCGCGTGATTCTATTGGGCAGTGTTTGTTTATTTTGCCTTAGAGATCAGTTTATATTATATATTTAGAATTATCAGAGAATTAAAGGAAAACTCTGTAAATCAGTTTTCCTATGATTCTCAGATCACTGTTAAATTAATTTCCATTTTAATTGTTTTATTTAACTTAACTCTTCATAAGAAACGCATACATCTACACAACAGGCAGACAGTAAACCCTGGATTAGGGCGATAGTACACCGGCAGCAATGCGTCAAACCGCGACGGGGCGCTCTGGCGCGGCTGGCAGTCGTAGGAGTCCGTCAAACCTCCAGGTGTGGCTGTAGACTTATTTATGGCGCGCCGTGGGCCCGAGGATTTATAACACCAGTGCGGTGTGTTAGTACAGGAGATAGGCTAATGTTTGGCTATAGGTTGTGGATATTGGATGCTGTCTATTTCTTCATTGGGTGTAAGTCTCTATTTAGATGTTAATTTTCTGAAGTTTGGATGCGATGGAAAATACGTCTTGTTTGTTGCGCTTCACATCAAATATTTATTGGTTGGACTGCGGTTCACGTCACAATAATTTCCTGAAATGCCTTGATTAAACCTGTGTAATGCCATAATTAGCCTAGGTATGTGTCAAAACCTAATTACTTCGGTGCTGATTTAAAATATGAGCGTACGCGTAGTGCGTTGGGTTTGTGACAGTTGTAAAGTAGGCAACCAATTTTAGATAATTTCAGAAGATTATTGACACATGCATCGCACAAGTTATTTATCAGGTCTTATCTTTAATTAAAATAACCGATATTTATCAAATTGTATTTACTTAATAAATATTATGAATGAGATTATTGTCTTGCGATTTGCTAATTGAAATGAAATGAACTGAAATTTATTTGGTAACGTGGTAAAATAATTTTAGTCTCACTATATTCAACTTATCAGCCGTGCAAATATTTGTAGTACATGCATAATAATATCATGAAATTACATCAATGTCATTACATTAGTCATACACATCTTTTATCATAATAAAATATACATCTTGCATCGTTATTATTAATTAGGAACATTACATTATAAAATATATTATATTAAGTTAATTTAATTTATATCTCAGTTTAGACAATTCATCAATTTATTGATTTGATTTTTATATAATGTCAATATATAATAATTTAAATATGAGTTCGTAAATTTATTTATTATTTAAATAATCATCTATTGAATAAAAACATCTGTCACAAAGTCAATTGTTTAAAGTTCTATTAAATTCTAAGTTATTCATTTTTCTTATTTTTTCAGGTAGTTTATTATAAATTTTCACCGCCATTATGTAGCAGTTTCTTTTACATAACTTTAATCTGCTTCGAGGTTTTTGTACTATTTTCCTTTAATTAATTATAAAGTTATGGTATTGCAATATGTGCAACTCAGATAATTATTTTAAAATACTTTATCGTAGGTACCTATCAACCTACACCAAAACAAACAATTAATCAAGCATGTATCTTAACTTAAACCAAACACGTTGTACAGCTCATTTTCCGTTCAGTTTTCTTTCGTTTTCTTAATATAATGAGATTTCAAACACTGGCTACCATACAATGTTAAAATGAACATAATTCGCAATAACTTGGGTCTGCGATTAACATGATTAAATCAAGAGACATGTTTACATTTTTGGTGACGGTCTCCCGGCCTAGATCTCTCATCTCATTATAAATTAGTTGTTTGCGTATTTATAACATGAAGAACGCACTGCCACGAGCCGGTTACCGTAATCTTTGTTTATTAAACTTAACTTAAACCCCTTGTATGTACGTGGTACATACCGAACACTAAATGACTTTTGTTTCTATTGAATATGATGTATTTACGACACATTAATGATTGCAAAAGCTCTAATCTGTTCTATATCGTATCTCACCGTTCATATTCGGCTGGTGTATTAGATAGATACTCCTTAATGTAAAACCCCATTACTTATCAATCCTTATCAAACCTAATATTATCTTATCCAGCACTAGTCGTAACAGTCGACCAGCCAATCCTAGGCGAGCAGATAGCTACTCTATTCCCCACTTGAGCCTTATCTCAGTGAAAGATTATAAGATATCAATAAGAACGTTTTTAGGGTTCCGTACCAAAATGGTAAAAAGGAACCCTTATGGTGAGACTAAGTCTGTCTGTCTGTCTGTCACACCTGAATATCTCAAGAACTACTAATGCTATCAACTTGAAATTTAGAATAGTTTTAGATGACGTTTGCCCAACTATTTTTCAAACAAGAAAGAAATTTAAAAAAAAAAACTTTTTTGCAAAAGGGACTGAAAGGGGTCTTAAAAAAATAGAAGTGGGGCTACTAGGGCATGTGGGGTATCATATGAAAGAACGCTGTTTGCACATTCTCAAACATGGTTTTTCTTTTTTAAGGCTGCACAGCTTCCGACATTTGATGAACCATTTAAAAAAAAATACCGTCCCCCCCCCGCCCCTTATCTCCGAAGTTTGCATAGATAAAAATCTGAAATTATTCTATGTGATAGGAGTTTATGTAAAGATTACAGGAAAAATAAAATTATGTCTCTAAATAGCACAGTTTTTTAGAAATCATCAACATCATTTTATACCTACGGAACCCTCAGTGCGCGAGTCCGACTTCCTCTTGACCGGTTTTTTTTACATGTGGGTTGATAAGCGATTGTTCTAAGAAAACAGCTAGCAGCATCCTATACTAAATTAAGATACATTAAGATCATCATGATGACCAGATGATTTCATCTTAAAAGTGTGTTGATAATAGCAATATTATAGTGCCTAGTACCAAGATCAATGAGTAATGCAGTCAAATTGTTAGAGAAAGACTTTAAAGTCGTTTATCCAACAATCGTATTAGTGTTTTCGTCAAATTCCTCTTTCAATTTCTCCATTTCATCATTAAAAGTCTAAATGCCGTCACATAAAGCTTCATTACTTTCTAACAAAGATATTAGGCAGCGCGCAGATCCTGTAACCCTTCAGACTGAACCCTTTGCGGGTTCATTCGCCGCTCGTTACAGGAGGGTTAAGATTGAACCCGGACTTATAACCCGATGCAGCTTGCAGTATTTTAAGCCGAATTAAAGGAAATTTACTTGGTGAGTTATTAAGCTTTTTAGAAGGGGTTATAGAATGACAATTTGATTTTCCTCGTTTACTGTTAACGATGGTTTAATTAGAATTGGTTTATGTTTTCGTCTGTTGCAATGATAAGTCATTTACGAATGTTCTGGATATGAATGATTAAATTATGAATTGGTCGAGCAGTAGATATAGTGAACACATTTTTTTTTCAGAGGTATGATGTATTTTATTTCGGAATTACACCATTACTGTCTCTAAATATTCTTGCATCAGCAATTATTACAGCATTGTCTTACAGAGCATTTAAATGACTATGTTTAACTTGAACCTTGCCAAGTGCTTCACTATCACTCAGCATATCAGATCAGGTGCACTATTAGCTGTACGTGATGCCGCTAATCTATCACCTATTTACGCTAAACTCTTCCGTATTTGTGCACCAGCCTGAGATCTTGAATGACAAACAGATTTTATCGCACTTGTCTCATATCAGACCGATTACATCACTGAGATTGTAATTGAGATAGGCTTATTTAGTACTTCCTCTTCTAAGGTATTCAAATTGATCGTAGTGTTAGAATTATAGCAAGTTTTCAACAACGTGATAGGCATATTGCCTCATTGGGGTAAGCACTAGCGTTGATCAGAACCGTGCCAATTTCACTAAAAATAAAACACCTGTGGACATTGTAACACAACTAAGTCTAGTTTTCAGCAACTGCATTGTAATTTTCATTAGGTATATGAGAAATAAACTGAATTTCCTATAAGGTAACCCCTACCTACCTTTCGCTTATTTCTGTTTTATTTACATAAGAGAGTATTCGTCTAGAATTGGTCCATTCATTGACTACCCGATGTTCATCGAGTAGTCTATGAATTCTGCCAATTCTACCAGTGATACCATTTAATTGACTAAAATTATCGCACAGTTTAATTTCATTTCAGCATCTCAAGCAATGAAAATCGTTATAAATAGATACAAAGTTGGTATAGCGATAATATGTGGCAACACCCGGGCACACACAGAAAGACATATCATAAAACCACAAACAACCAACAAAGCACTACACAACAGGTCATGATTTCATCTGACATATTAATACCTCTTAAATTTCAGTCGTTGTAGCCTTACAAATTACGATGTTTCGTTAATTGTGGTCTCGAGTATTTTTAGTGTCTGAGGCCATATGCCTCAGACACTAAATATACTCGAGACCAGTAATAAAATACTCGAGACCAGTAATACAATACTCGAGACCAGTAATAAAATACTCGAGACCAGTAATAAAATACTCGAGACCAGTAATAAAATACTCGAGACCAGTAATACAATACTAGAGACCAGTAATAAAATACTCGAGACCAGTAATAAAATACTCGAGACCAGTAATAAAATACTCGAGACCAGTAATACAATACTCGAGACCAGTAATACAATCTTACAGCGTCCTCGGGCGTTATCTCTACATGTTATTAGAGAATTGATAGATCAGTGACTGTTGAGTAGAGGTGACATTTGATTGACAGTCACGATTCGAGGAACGTTTACTATATTGTTAAATTGCCGACGTGCATTGTATGTTTTTAAAATGTTGCTACTGTTTTTTATTTAAAGAAAAAAAATGTGGTTGGTTATGCTGATCATTATTTTTTTTTGTTTAATTGGCAGTAAGAATGCTCATGTTTTCAATTTGTGTTTTTGCTACACCATTGATTTGTACATGAGCTTGAATCACATACTAGAATATAATAGAATACTCTACACACACACACACACTATATTTGATGTATAGCTATTTAAATATATATTTGATGTAACCATCAATAGTGACAAGAATTTTTATATCTATTGTTTCTAAAAGGTTTGTCCTACGATCTTAAATATGTATAAGTAGGTGCACCAGTTTTTCAATTAAACCACTACTTTTTCTCTCGGAATGTAAAGTCAACCTCTCACTACATAACTAGAACTAACCACGCTGCGAAAGCTAAAGAACCGTATTATGCCTATTTACTCCGTAACAAAATTAAAATCTGTTCTTTGTTCTCCTCCCGTAGTGACCGCCGCGGGCGCGTGGCCCGGGCAGTCTAAATAATTTTATTAGCGTCATAATTACCGCGCACGAGCACGTGACATAAGCGCATGCGTCCACTAATGCTATGATCGCCTTGTTTAGTTTCTGATGAGGTGAAGACAGGTTGAAGAAGAAGGTTTTTGCTCCCAGATATCATAACCTACTCAAAATCTCATGCAGGTATCTGATGAATAAGACTAGACTTGTTTTTGCTACGTGTTATATAGTGGTTATATTAAGGAAGGTAAGGTATGCAATAATATGAGAGTGTCTAATACTAAATAAAAGGTTTTGTTGGTTCTACTCCTACTCCTTTATTCGTTATGTAGGGATTAATCGACGTTCAAAAGTAACTCATCTCTCGTGTTCAAAATTGACGTTCAAAAGTGCTTTATATGTGCCTATTTGAAATAAACAATTTGACTTTGACTTTGAATCGAATCAAAATAGAAACCTCTTTATCGACTGTTACATAATTTTCCTTGTGGCTCCCTGTGTTTTATCAGCCACCATACATACACACATTACATGGCCAACGCTACGAATAGGAACAATACTTCCAGTTCTGCCTACCCGATCACAAAATGAAAGACAGAACATACAAAACAATGTACGTCGTAGGTACACATAAGCTGTTTATCATCCTACGCAGTAAATTAGATTGGAACGGGTTACTTCGGTGTAGGCGATATACAGGCCTGTACTACTGGTACGGTGATAATTATACGGAATTTATTATAGTAATGTAACGATTGATGGCAATGAAACATAGACGTGAAAGGTAAAGTCTCGAAGTATGTGTCTCTAAAGTGTACCTAGAGAGGTTCTAAAAGCGGTCTTTCACGAGTCCAACCCAGTGTTCAAAGGTCACAGCTTACGTTAAAACTTGAGTCTATCCTGAATTAGTCGTCCAAGTTCTCTAGCTCTAGCTATTGTTGTAGCGTGGACTAAACACTTGAGACCAAGACGTGGACCGATTTCTTCACTCAAACTTATTGAAAGAACACAATTGCAACTTAGCAGTTGCGATGATGAAAGTTATACTTAGTCTAATCCAGGGACCCTGCGACCTTGGTTAAGAGTTAAGCCTTTCGAAGGGGTAACCCATTCAATGGGTTACCTAAAGGTATGATAAATCATGATGGGGTTTAAAAGGGTAATTTATTATTTTTTTATTTTTTTAGTTTATTTTTTATTGAAAGGGTTACATGCAGATAACCCATTGAAAGGGTTTTATCCACCAATTTTATCTCTATTCTACCCAGGGACCATTTTGGTTACCATTTTAGACAAACCCTATCGAAAACGCTTTCAATGGAAAGGGTTTTCGATAGGGTTTTTCTAAACCCATACGGTGTGGGTAATTTTGAATGGCTTAAATTAAGCCGTTCTAAAGGGTTACCCCAGACCGTATGGGTTTTTATCGAAAACCCTTTCAATGGGTAACCAAAATGGTCCCTGGTCTAATCTAAAAACTTTCTGTTTAGATTACACTATGCACTTTATTGACCAGGATCTAGAAGGATTCTTTTACATGAAAATGGTTAATGCGAAGACTAGACGGATATCCTTTGGCCTATCCCTATTATTATCTGCCTATCTTCGATTCGGCACAACTATAGTAATAATTGTCACAACAAACTGCAAATAAACTACAAAACCAGATTACATTACCAGATGGTATCATTTAATGACAACAAACGTAAGCTAATCGTAAGTACAATAAGTGGTAGCTGCAGGACGGCATTCTGCGCCATGTTAATTACCAGCGCCGCCTTATCACGAGATATACGTGCATCAATCACTCGCTATAGTTAGTGCCTTGTTTATTTCTAAACAACCTACTTACTACATTCTGTTGAGGACAGATTAACTGATTTACTTGAGGAACCTGTTGGTATCTTTGATTTGGTCTGCTGGTTGGATGTGGTTTCTTTCAGAAATGTTTATTTTGAAACTAGCTGATGATATTTAATCAGAATGGATAACATAGCTTAAAACTATGGTATTTGTGGCACTCTTCAGTCTATCCTATAGTCAACTACCACAGTTCACAGCACTGGACCAAACACAGCCATATGGTAAGTATTGGATTCTTGAAGTTGCAGTGTTGTCCGACCAGTGCCCTATGAGTGCCATGCGGTGTCTCAAAAATAGTGTTACATTTATAAACTTTGTTGCAAATAGCCAAGTAAGTAGATAATAAGGCACGACTTTTTAGTGCTTTCTGATACTCTGAATGTTTTGAAAGTTCATTGCAATGGTTTTTTTTTGCCTTGAATTAAAGAGTTCGCGAAAATCAAACCTATGCATGCGTGGTCACGAAAAAGTCATAAAGTAGAGTTGAATCTCTGTTGACTTCCTATATCCAATCGATTTATTTGTCGTGGATGCACCAAATGTGCGTCAATAAATATGTGGTGCAATAATAATAAAGCGCCGCGAATGTGACTCAAACAATAAATTATTATTAACTGATGACGGACTGCTTCTGGGGACGTCGCAGCATTCAGTGTGATTACAACTGGCGTCATACAAATATTCATTTTCATCTCCATTGTGGTCTTTTCCAGTAACTTACACAAACAGCGCTATCATTTTCCATAGACGATTGAATACTGGTAGATTTACGGTAGTGATATAAATACCTATTCAAAAAATACGTCAGTCAATAATAATAATTAATGCTTTAAGGCTTCTACATACCGGGGCGACTTGTCGCGCGACGCGACGCAACACAAAGGCACCGCTCGTTCCGCGACACGCGGGGCCTTTGTGCCGCGTCGCGTCGCGCGACATGTCGCGCCGGTATGTAGAAGCCTTTATTGATCTTAATATTCATTGAAATCGATTAATTGACCGTTTATACCAGTCGTTGACTAAATATTTATATCACACAAATTATCACTTCAAGAACGTAAATTTTCATTTTATGCGAACATTTGAAATGGAACACTTACTCGATATGGTCACTAACACCATTCCAATCGAAAATTTACACCTGCTGTGCAGTGGAAGTGAATAGACCTGGACAATTAACATTTTATAAAATAAACTAATCAGAACTGTTCCATTTGGTGCCGGACGTAAAGAAAAGCACCATCCCATTTCTTCCCGTGGGTGTCGTAAAAGGCGACTAAGGGACATAAGAGAATGGGCAGCAGCATTCTCTATAAATTTTTTAAAACCATACTGCGATTGCCAAACCGCCTGCCAAGCGTGGCGATTATGGCAAATCCCCCCCTTTTTGGGGGAGGCCTATGTCCAGCAGTGGACGTATTTTGGCTGAAATGATGATGATGATTAATCCGAACTGAAACATGAGGTTTTACTTGGTGTATCTAGTTGTTTATAGTGTTATGTAAAATCGTGTGTGGGGACAAACAGAAGTGTTAAAGCCAGTGTAACGGCAGGATTACGGCAGTACTCGTAGTAGCGGAATTGATTTAATGTGGCAATAGTGACAGCGTAAAATATTACTTTTTTAATGTTTACTTTGTCTCGTGTCCTAATAGTTTCAATTAATGAATAAATGATCAATATCGGACTATTGTTTGTCGGATCCACATTTAAGTTGGAATAATAACAAAAGAGCAGAAATTTTGTAATTTATTTTCTCAGAGCAACAACATGAATTTTATCAACAAAATAAGAAACACACAATCCACACATACTCACAAAACTAGGGATTATCTCCACTCTTTCTGATAAATTCTACACTGAAATGATATGTTCACGACCCAATTCAGTAAGAGTATTGTGCGTCACACTATAACAGTAACATCGCATTACTATGCGCCGCGGCGTCCGCACATCAGAAATCACTAGGTTACCGACACCACTCGATACATCCAATAGATTTTTTCTTCTACAACTGCATGATATATATGATAGTCGTAAAAAGCGGCTAGAGTATCGGCGAGTCGTAAAAATAGATGTTGTAGTACGTTACGCTTTCCGCATCAATAATTCAAGATTACGGAGGGTGCGTCTAGCTTCACTTAGATCTGTGGCGCTGTGACGCCGTGCGCCGTGCTACGGAGCTCATAACTATTTATTTGTCACCTCTTGTTTGTGGATTTGGGACAACTACTGCTAACTGCTACGAGTAACTGCTGCGCAGAAGAATGCAGTTTATTTAACGTCTTACAGAGTCAAAAAGACGTAATTTACTTATGTTTGCAGCTTTGGTTAAGCCTCACCGTCTCATTGACTCAAAAACATACCCTTTTTTAAATAGCTGTCCTAATAGATACAGATGACAGACCTTATCTTTAAATGTGGTCGATCAGATTAGAACCATTTTTCGCAACTTTCATTTTAATACATTTTCTTAGAGGTCAAAGGAAAGTCTATCAGTCTGCTAGGACAACACAACTTAAAAAAGATTCATGTGTAAGACTAAACCACAACCGATCACCAGTAACAACAGTTCGAACATACCCGAAGTTCCCAACTGGAAGCACAGCACAACACAGCTCTCCGTTCAGTTCACCCCCGGATCCACGCGGCACGTACGCCTGACATTACTGTATATCTTTTTAAACGCGACGCGTTATTTTTGTGACAGCCCTGGCTCTGTCCTCTGCGTGGTTTTATCGCGTTTTATTGCTAAACATTCAAATATAAATATAAGTAGAGCTTGGTATTATAATGCTTCCAGATTTTAGATGTAGGTATTATTTGGTGCAAAACTTAACTATGTAGTTATAGGTAGGTATGTAGGTATCATATGGTGCTATCAAAATATATTTTGAACTAAAAAACCTAGGCCAACCAGCACACGGTACTACTACAGTGTGCTGGTGAGTTGACTTGGACAAACCTGCAGAAGAATACAGGTCAGCCACTGAAAAACTTTGCTCATTCATTAATTAAAATGGAACAAACTCATTTTCGATAGCGTTCACGACAGCGTAGCGTTAACAATCGACATCTGAAAATCGTTAGATTTAAAAACATAACAATTAATGCATCCCGTTTGGGTTCAAACATCTCAGTACCAGGAAAAAACGCGTCGCTACCGGGATCCATTCAATTTCGCGTCTCTGGCAATAAAGCGTGATTGTCACGCACGTACACATTGCATAAAGCGGTATTACTGACGACGGGCGGCCAGGGGAGCAGTCAGGGAGGGGGGGGGCACAGGGGGCCACACCCCAGGGTGGCGTTTAACGCACGAAGGATTTTTTTCAAAATAACATTTTTTGAGCGGTGAAGTTCTTGGTTTTGACTTTGACGGTTATGACCGATTTATTTTTGTTGGTGCATTTCCTTGGACAGGGGTGCTGTTTTTCCTGCTATGGTTTTAGATAAAAAATCCTTAAGTAACCACATACTTGTTTTGATGTGAGAGTCTGATCCATTTAACATAAAGTGACAGTTTTAGTACCAAGATGCAATAAGCTGCAATAAAATTGTAAGTCCTACACACACCGTACAATAACGCATTCAGTGATAGTAATAATCGAACTTCAATTTGACATCGACATTTTATGTCTCTGCGCTTAACCTTTGCATTTACTCCACTTAAACTAAACTAAGTATGGGTTTATAGTGTAAAAGCGCGAGTTTTGAACTGACCTCTTGCCCTGACCCGTAGCCGTTGGGCCATTGCATACAAAAAAGTAATCTTTTATTTTATATTAATCGTTTTAGTTATCTGAGTCGAAAATGCAACGTAGATATTTTAACACTCAAACTGCAGGATGGATTTGATGGATGAGATTCGATAGGTAGTTATCAATTAAATTTCTACGGTAAAAACGTTCAACAAAAAGATGGTAGTAATAATGATTTAGTTTATGTTTCGAATCTAGATCGTGTCTCACGTTTTGTGCCGGTTATTGGTAATGTGTTGCGAATCTCATCTATTGGAACTTCCTAGTTTAGAAGTTGGGAGTCCTGCAATAATATAGTTTGATACACGTGTAGTGCGCGTGTGTTTATTGAACTACTTAATGTAGAGTCGGTTGTTTATTCCAACCTTATCATTTGTTCCGTGATCTTCATCGTTTAAATACTGGTCCTCATCATAGATTACCACATAATTATAATATTAGCCTGTAATTGTCCTCCTTCACGGGAACGGTCCCTTCTCATCTGTATGAGAACTTGAGAAGGGACCTTCGCTCACCAGGTTTGCTCACTGCATGGCACACAGTTTGCTCACTGCATGGGAACAGTTTGCTTACTGCATGGCACACAGTTTGCTCACTGCATGGGAACAGTTTGCTCACTGCATGGCACACAGTTTGCTCACTGTATGGGAACAGTTTGCTTACTGCATGGCACAAAGTTTACTCACTGCATGGGAACAGTTTGCTCACTGCATGGCACACAGTTTGCTCACTGCATGGCACACAGTTTGCTCACTGCATGGGAACAGTTTGCTCACTGCATGGCACACAGTTTGCTCACTGCATGGGACATAGTTTGCTCACTGCATGGCACACAGTTTCCATCGAGGAAAATCCTTTCAAGTGTATCAAAGTCAAAGTCAAATTATTTATTTGTGCTACTTTGACTTGACTTTATCAAGTTCAAGTAAGAAAGTATGTACGAGGTACAAGACAATAATCCACAATTAGCACATTTGTAGTTTCACATAATTATTTTCAGCCACTTTGGCGAATCAATTACAATATAACGTGAGCACTAGTTTATAGCTCAGTTAGCGTCCAGTCGATATTAGGTAATGAGTGGTGCTTACGAGATTGCTCTACTGGTAAACTAATAATAACTGAAAGTGGAATAATTTATTTTTTTAGCCTTATTAGCATAAGATTTACATACCTAGTACCTAGATCGTATGTACGTATGTACCTTTGTGAAGAAAAATGTAGTTAACTACCCACCTACTTATGATGACTACGGTGGTCGTTCCTGAACGCCATGTTTTCCAATCCCCTACGTTTGCTGCTTCCTCATTCCAGTATTATCAATATCTCATTCAGCAATTATACATATTCGCCCATTTTAATACAAGATGGAATGCTGGCAAGTTCGGGCCGCATCCCGCAAGCCATCGATTGACCGAATCCGGCGCTGCGGGATCGACGCGTAATTCCTCGCGCGCTACGTGCCCCGCGTGCGTAAATACGCGCAATCGCTCACCCCATTACGCTACGATACGCTGGTAAGGCGCTTAAAATATGGGACATATGCGATTTTCAAGATGAACCGAAAAGCTTGTTATAAGTAGGTACTAGAAAGTTCTGTAGCATTGAAACTTGAAACAATGGTTTTTAAAGACCGACTGTTTTAAAAGTTAATGTGCCAATGGCCCCGTTCTGTGCATATAAATCTAATACGCTCAATTTAAAGGTCTTGTTATCCCTACCTACCTATAGGTACCTGAAGGCTTAACTGTAAACATTCACAACCACTTCACTTAAGGCTTGTGGTTCTGGAAAGTTAAACGTAAATTTCTACATAATTAGCTGTTTGGTGAGCGTCAGTTCTCATTGGTGCCCAAATAAAATCTAATTTCCTGCTAGCCATGTCGCCTCAACCCGCCATCTCCTCTAACTTACGCATCCCCTCAACGCATTACTCGGATCGATGTCGGATCGAAGGCAGCAATCAGCCTCCTTACAGCTGGAACAGCTTACTATTCCCATTGTTTAATCCCTCCTGCGATATATCGCTAGCATTTTTCAGCCACCGCTATAACCTTCGTTAATTTATGAAGGTGGAGAGCAGTTGCTTGTTATTTCTTTTGCAATTAAGGAAAGGCTGCTTTGTTTAAGAATTTACTGGACCACGGGGTCCAAGTACATCCTTAACAAAGCAGCCTTAAGAACGCAACCCGCCGTCAATACGGAGGCTTGCGGCAGCACTTAAGAATTTCTGGTGATCAGTTGAATTTCAAAGAAAGAAGTAGTGGGTTCATCTACTAGAGTGTATTTTGCTTTAGAATTATGTATCTTTCGGGTTTTAACCGTCTTTGGAATCTAATAATGCAGATTTTTCTGAATTCTGCGCAGAAAATTTTAAATGTTAACAAACAACAGCTCAAAGGGTATTTATTTATTTATGCATCATTTAATATTATACCTGTCAACCACAATCTTTAACATCCAATTTGCAAAAACAACGCAATCATTTCTATTTGTGTTTATTTTTATAGCTTTGTTATGCGCAGGAGTCGCGGGATCGTCTGCGACCTTGACGCCGGCGCTTGAGCACCTCTCGTAACTGCGTAGTAGGTTAATACATGTACGTTATCATAAGACGTGATGCCATTCGTTGCTTCTCTCCTTGGCATTCATCCAAGGAGTTCAGACATCAGCAAGATACCAATTTTTTCCTGTTAATCTGTGAAAACTTAATTTATTTCCTTTAAGCTGTGATTAAATTATCATTACAGGTCACATAAGACCTGTCTCACCTGACCTGACTTACGATAAAGGAAAACCAAAACTGAATAATTCTTAGATCACTCATGCCTTTTTTCACTAGCACACACATAATGAATGCTTTATATTATTGCACTGTTAAATTTTCAACTTTCGGCGCTTAACTTAAACTGCAACATCGCCCTTATAATAAGGAGTTAATTTAGGTGTCAGATGAGTCATGTTGTTTGGTGGTGGAAATAAGTGTGGACAGTCTGTAATTCTCTTTACAATATTAATTATCCTTATGCATCGAAATTTTAATTTTCTAAGAATATTCTTTACACAAACAAAGAGTAAGTACCTAAACTATTCTACCAGGAACTGAGATACATCAG
This sequence comes from Tiliacea aurago, assembly GCA_948098905.1. NCBI lineage: Eukaryota > Metazoa > Arthropoda > Insecta > Lepidoptera > Noctuidae > Tiliacea > Tiliacea aurago. The sequence continues at coordinate 804,191 of OX402580.1, read as the reverse complement.
ATAAGCTCCGTGACGTAGGTCATGCTAAACAACAATTATTTTACAATTGTCTCAATAAATCTCAGCACTCGTGTCTGAGTCAGTAGGTATGCTGCCTCGCTACATAAATATGTCAATAGGTAATATTGTATCACTCGTGTGCTATTATGTGGATTTGCTTAAAGTTGCTGCCCTTGCGATAATCTATGAACTTACAATGCGCTTAGCTACTAGGTTTATTAAGTTTGCAAAGCTGCTGAGGGACCAAAATGAAGCTGTGACTATTTTTAACATAGCTGTGACATAAAAATTAGTCCTCAAAACCTTATTATTATTATAAATCAAGCATCAAGGACACAGTTGTAATTGTTTATAGGGTTCGTACGTCCGAGTGAAAAAACGGAACCCTTATTAATAGGATCACTCGTCGATCTGTCCGTCTGTCACAGCTAATTCAACTACAATGTTAAGTTTGTTATTGGGATAAATTTCATCCCACCCCTGCCCTTCACTGTGCGTGGTCCGACACGCACTTGGCCGGTATTTTTGTATTGTTTCAGGTACGATGATTAAAACTTTAATGAAGATCCTGAGCCTGGTGGCAAAATGGGGTTATCTATCTCCTGAAAAGGTAAGACATCTGCACAAATGGGGTTATCTATCTCCTGAAAAGGTAAGACATCTGCACAAATGGGGTTATCTATCTCCTGAAAAGGTAAGACATCTGCACAAATGGGGTTATCTATCTCCTGAAAAGGTAAGACATCTGCACAAATGGGGTTATCTATCTCCTGAAAAGGTAAGATATCTGCACAAATAATTAACTACTATACCCTGCTCATTATATAGGATTCAATTATTAATATGTTTTAAGTTACTAATGCAGCGATGACTAACTAATAGTGGTGTTAATTTTTTGTTTCATCTTCTAATTACCCACTAAAATAAGCGTAAGTGATTACTACATCAACACTCGATTCAAACGTATCGTAATTGGCGTGTAACATAAATATTACACATTTAAATAATTGATAAATAGTCCGTATAATGCTTACTACTAATTATGAATAATTTTACATATAAAACATAACTTCGGAAGTACTTGTTACACAGTTATTTGTATTTTTATGTATAGTTGTACATTAATTAGACAGATTACCATTCACCCGTGCTCCTGAATGGTAAAAACGAATATTTTACCGATGTTGCCGCTGTGGATAGATCGCGAAACGAATTTGTTGAATAATTTATTAATGTATTCATATTTTTCATTTAAAATATGATTATTATAGGTTACACGTCATGTAAATCGCCTGTTGTAGAAACAAACAATATAAAAACAAGTCTTCATTGATGAATACTTTGCTTTGAATATTTATATTACAATAATTATAGTGGAACTATTTACAAATGGAAAGTGTGACACTAGAAACCATTGAAAACGGATCGTCTGAGGAAGTAGATTCGACCAGTCACTATGAGACTTGCTTTGGTCAAGCAATGCTGCTGGGGTGAGGCGCCTGTGAAATAATCACGGACTTGTGAGAGTTTCAGCTTTGTTTGCAAGGCTGCTATGTTTGCAAGGCTGCTATGTTTGCAAGGCAGCTATGTTTGCAAGGCTGCTACGTTTGCAAGGCTGCTATGTTTGCAAGGCTGCTATGTTTGCAAGGCTGCTAGGTTTGCAAGGCGGCTATGTTTGCAAGGCTGCTACGTTTGCAAGGCGGCTATGTTTGCAAGGCTGCTATGTTTGCAAGGCTGCTATGTTTGCAAGGCGGCTATGTTCGCAAGGCTGTTACGTTTGCAAGGCTGCTATGTTTGCAAGGCTGCTATGTTTTCAAGGCTGCTACGTTTGCAAGGCTGCTATGTTTGCAAGGCTGCTATGTTTGCAAGACTGTTATGGTTCCTGAAACCTTCAAGTGTATTGCAGGTGGTCTTCGGCGACATTAACCGTTTTTCATCTGGTCAGTCGGGCTGCTTTAAATCTGTAAGACAAAAAACACTTTTAACAATAGGTACAACTTGAATCAAATATATCTAGGTAGGTAATCTCCAAGCACACTAGACAGATCACTCAAAGAATTTCACTTCCTTTCAACCAACTTATATATTAATTAAGACAAAAATCTAATCAAATGCGCCGAAATCGTGCCGTGTCGTGCCGGTCACGCGTCGTGGTACGCGGAAGCGATTACGATCTGCGCGTCATTAATCTGCGCGGATCACGAGCGGCGTGAGTGCGCGCTACCGGGGCCGGGGGATCCAGCCGCTGTCGGACGGCAGTCGTGGAACCACTCCTAGGTGAAGCATTCTTGGGAACTTTCTGGTATTGGTAGATCGATTAATTCAGGTGGTAACACCAATCCGGCGTTTTGCCAGCGCACAGCCGCACCACAGCGAAAGCAGCAGCAGTGTTCTAACATAATCCCTAAGTACTTTCCAACCATAATTATATTGTTGTCCGAAATAAATGCATTATAATGATATATTAATATTCAAGCCTGTGTCGGCTTCTTATAATTCTGTAAATACCTACATATTTTTTACGGTCGCGAATCATATTCTAATCAACATACAACCTGGTACTGACCTACACATTGCAAAAAACGTAAGAACATTTTGACTGTCGCGGGCTACCCTGGCACTTCTGCCTTTGTAACGACCTTTTTAACATTAGAAAAAGGAAGGATATCAAATATAAATGATCATGCAGAATATCTTGGGTTTTGTGATTAATTTTCTACATAGTTCCTTACAGAACTCCGAAGGTCCAATACCATAGTTTCTACAGAGTTCCTTACAGAACTCTGACTGACGAGACTGGCGCATGGCGCCCGCTTTCGCTGATCTTGAAGTGTCGCCCAGTTATTTATTTATTGTTGTTTATTCAGCCTCCTTCCATTCCTCCTTCAATTGCATTTATCGTCTACTTCTACCGATAATTGTTGCATTCCATCGTTTAGCAGTAGGCACGTAGGTACTGCACGTAACGCACGTGGAAACAGCAAAAACTAGCAGTAGGTACCTATTGTCTACAGTTTACTCGACCTTTTTTACCGATTGAGGGCTGGTTTCACCAATAAAACTGAACGCGATCAGCACATTTAAACTGAGTTCAAGACCTGTCAGTGTCAATATTCCCTAACAATGGTGCCACTGACAGCTCTTGATCTCGGTTTAGATGTGCTGATCGCGTTCAGTTTCATTGGTGAAATTCGGGCTAAATGGTTGGCAATTGAATGGTTGGTATTGATCTTATTTTTTACAACAAGGTGCATAGTTGTTTATTTAAACAACCTACAAGACAAGTTACTTGACAAAAACGTGACAATATAAACCACACGTTAGTAGAAATACAATTATTTGCTACTATCGACTTATAAATAACTCGTGCTAAGATCCATGATGTCATTAAGTTTAATACGAGTATAAGAATTATGTTATCTCTTCCTGCCATTGTATTGACATAAATCACATCGTATCTCTTAGTTAGCGTTTTCTTGTAACACATTAATTTATAATACGTAAAACGTTACCACGTAACAGGATGCACCCTTATCATGCAACATAGGTAGGTACATTCAACATAGGTAGGTACATTCAACATAGGTAGGTACATTCAACATAGGTAGGTACATTCAACATAGGTAGGTACATTCAATATAGGTAGGTACATTCAACATAGGTAGGTACATTCAACATAGGTAGGTACATTCAATATAGGTAGGTACATTCAACATAGGTAGGTACATTCAACATAGGTAGGTACATTCAACATAGGTAGGTACATTCCACGTAGGTAGGTACATTCAACATAGGTAGGTACATTCAACATAGGTAGGTACATTCCACGTAGGTAGGTACATTCAACATAGGTAGGTACATTCAATATAGATAGGTACATACAACATAGGTAGGTATATTCAACATAGGTAGGTACATTCCACGTAGGTAGGTACATTCAACATAGGTAGGTACATTCCACATAGGTAGGTACATTCCACATAGGTAGGTACATTCAACATAGGTAGGTACATTCAACATAGGTAGGTACATTCAACATAGGTAGGTACATTCAACATAGGTAGGTACATTCAACATAGGTAGGTACATTCAACATAGGTAGGTACATTCAACATAGGTAGGTACATTCAATATAGATAGGTACATACAACATAGGTAGGTATATTCAACATAGGTAGGTACATTCCACGTAGATAGGTACATTCAACATAGGTAGGTACATTCCACATAGGTAGGTACATTCAACATAGGTAGGTACATTCAACATAGGTAGGTACATTCAACATAGGTAGGTACATTCAACATAGGTAGGTACATTCCACGTAGGTAGGTACATTCAACATAGGTAGGTACATTCAATATAGATAGGTACATACAACATAGGTAGGTATATTCAACATAGGTAGGTACATTCCACGTAGGTAGGTACATTCAACATAGGTAGGTACATTCCACATAGGTAGGTACATTCCACATAGGTAGGTACATTCAACATAGGTAGGTACATTCAACATAGGTAGGTACATTCAACATAGGTAGGTACATTCAACACAGGTAGGTACATTCAACATAGGTAGGTACATTCAACATAGGTAGGTACATTCAACATAGGTAGGTACATTCAACACAGGTAGGTACATTCAACACAGGTAGGTACATTCAACACAGGTAGGTACATTCAACACAGGTAGGTACATTCAAACCTATACCTTCTATAGCGTTCCACCTATTTTATTTTTCGTCCAATCTTGTTACAAATTCCTAACAACGACTTAACATCTGGACACTGGTCACCTTTACATCAAACACAACACGCAGACCCTAATGTCCCGGCCTCAAGATCACCCTAATCCCTGCCAAATCGAACCCATTCAAAATTCCGTGCATTCTGGGAAATCGCGTGAACATCTTCGGCCGAATAGCTATAAAGTAGGGTAATGTTGTCCGGAGGCGGTCGCCTGTCCGGCCGCTGTCCGGCTGTCTGGTCCTCACAGGTGCATGGGCTACACGCACGGAATCGAAGATATGCGGATGGGTTGCATATATCTTTATGTGATGGCAACTTTGTGGGGTTACACCGCGGAAGCTTTGGAGCTTTGAGAAAAACAAATGTTTTGCAGTTCTTTTCGAATATTTTTGAACGCTTTATGAATGATATCGTATCAAAAACATGAATTCATGTCCTTTTCAGTTTACCTACTATGAAGTGGTAAGAACGCCATAGTCATGAACGCTAAGTCTTGTATTTGAGTGACATGATCTTACTCAAATACAGGACTTTTTGTAGAGTTCCAAAATCCAGGCCAGGTCATTTATTTAAACTTCATATACAGAAGTGGTACAGAGGCGGATTGTCAATTCCTATAAATTCATACAGCTTCTTTGCGAAGAAAAGGTATAAGCACAGTAGATGTACCCTGAGGTGGCGGCTGGGCAGTAGGCCCCGCTACCAGCTCACCCTTGCTGGCTCACTGATCTTTTCAATACGTAAAGAGAAGAACTAAGAGAAGAACCAACCCGCACTGGGCCCGCGTGGTGGATTACAGCCCACTCCCTCTCACAGAGAGGAGGCCTGTGTCCCAGCAGTGGGCACATTATAGGCTGATTAAGTAAAGAGAAGAACTGGACTACATTAAATTCGCCAGGTCCACACACTATAAGCAGTGCCCCACGAACCCATCCGTTGCTAAGTCTTACACGCGACTGATCTGCGCTAACTCGGTCCAATCGCATGTCGCCGCCATCGCCGCGGGACTAATGTTCTACATGCGATTATATTTGTGTTATTTTGTTTATTGTCCTAAAATATTGCACGTCTCCCTTTTGGGGCGGGTTTTAATAAAATAGTATATAAAAGTTTGCTGTTATGCAGAAAAAAATGGTATTGTAATTCAATTATGGTACGGCTGTGTCGGCTAGGGCATTTGCCGGAGCTGTCTTTTCCGATAGCTGTTATCTGCCAGCGTGAAATTTAACCAGAAGTCCCAAATGATTTAAATCCATACGATTAATTATATCTCAATATGATTATCCTCCTGCCCTTAGCCCAATTGATTTCGCTTTTTATTAACGGTAATCTCAGTCACCCCCTTTGTAGCTAAATCACCCAACAAATCTCTTAAGTTCCAATAATTTCATCGTCTGCTTTTAATCCAGTTCGCTTACAAAGTTGCCAAAATTGTGACTTGAGGCATTTAATACGTTCGCGGTTAAATTACAAGCTTTCCTGCAAGGATGAGCGAGTTGATCTGTAAATGAGTATAAAATAGCACGCGCTATAATATGTGGTGGCCTGGGGCGTACGGTTTATGAGCGGGCCACATGCGACCGGCGCCCGCGCAGCCCTAGGCGCTGCAACTAAAGACCACGACACTCGGAAAAGTAGAAATCATGCTTTTTAAATTTTTTTTTTTTTTTTTCGTCAGATCTTGTAGAAAGAAGGGATTAATCGGAGAATTACCAGTCTATTACCGTTTTCTAAGGGTTTCAGTGAAATTACAATTACATGCAACAATATAACTTGATATCTAAGGCTGGCACCACATCGGCAACCCCTTAGGGCACCTTCCACCAGCTAGGCCAGCTGCACCGGTTTGTTTGCCAAACTATCAGTTTACCCACAAGGTTTTCAGACAGAAGTATCTAATTTATTAAATCGATCAAGAACTACGCCACTCACATTCTCAATGTAAAGATATCTGAGGACGTAATCATTAATTAGGTGTCTTGTTAATACGTTTGTTGTTACATGTGTAATAACCTTTAAAATAAAACATCCTATCATCTATTAACGCATAATAAATCGATGTGATAGATAGTCTCATGAATTTGATGTTATCTAAAGATTGGATATATTATAGATCTGTTTGTGTTTTTATTTCTATAGTAGGTATGATTTTAATCCTGTGAAGAATAAGATTTTATATGGTATTTTTAATGAAACATACGATATACTGATGCTGAGGAAAGGTATGAGACTTATCTAAACATTGCTAAGATCTAAGTACGTACAGATAACGACGAAAATAATCACACTATAAACAACCACTAAACCGTCATGGAAATCTCAGTAAAATATAACTACTATGTAAAGAATAACTCAAACCCGATAATTGAAAATCCAAAACCACTTTCAATAACCAAAACGGGTAAAGTCGCGGGCCGAAACTAATTTCCCAAAGCCAGCTTGCCCCAAGGCCGGGCAGCGTCGGTAAATCAAGAGGCGTCATGTGGACTCCGGTATTTATGCTCATACATCGCGATTAGACTTACGAAATCATATTTTATTGGCGCAGTGAGAACTCAGAAGGTTACGACTCACTAATTGATTGTTTGATGCATTTCACAATGTTCAACATTATTTTTTTTCCGTGAGAAAATAGTTAATCAATGTTTTTGTTGAGAAGTTCTAGGACTCTTTCGATTAGGACACTAGCAAGTTGAAATCAAAGGGCGCATTCTGAAAGTTGTTAACGTCACAAATACTAATGAACAAAAATTACTGAATTAAATTATGAAATATCGATCTGTAGTGCACTCAAATTTTTTTTGTAAAAAAAAACATCTGGAAGGTAGCACTTGGAAAGTGCTTTACACCTAAAACGAAATGTTCATTGTTACGGTATTAGTTATTACAACTCATAATCAATATGTTAGTGCACTACAGAAGGTAGATACCTATTTCACAATTTAATTTAGTAATATTGATGAATTAATCAATTCAGCGAAATATGCCTGCCTTCGCATGGCCACGTTAAGGAATCATCCTGAGGGGATGCAGTGTGGATGCTAAAGACTTATTTATTGCCCAAAAGAAATGTCTACGAATAATAAATATACTATTACATAAAACCCAGAGATAGCTGCAAATCCACATTATTATGGAATAAATCTTAACGTTAACCTCAATTTATATCCTAGAAATTGCCATATTTGTTAAAAAAGAAACAATTTATTTTTATTTTTAAACAAGATTTTAATGAACTAAAAAATACTTCATCAACGTCTTAAAAAAAAATCGCTTATTTATTTTTTATCTTTTACTTTAGTATTCATCGTTTTACTTTAGTTTGCTCATAGACGCAAACGGGAAATGCAACTGTAGTCTGTCTGTACTTTATTTATTTCTATTGTGTGCAGGACGCGGAGGTTTTAGGTAGGAGGCTCATTAAACCTGACTTGAGTTCCGTACGTATTTTTCGGGTAACCACTGAAAATCAGCCTTGTGTTGTGGGTCCCCCCACACACAGGGCTTTATAAAACCCCCTTACTTAAAAACTCAAAATCTTATATATACTATATTACTACTACCTACATATAATTTATTTTATTGAATAGTCGACCAACTTAATCATCATTAATCATCAATCAAACGAGTACAAACTCGAACTGGGTTGAGTCGTTTTATCAAATACGAGTAGTTCCCATAGTCGCCTTCCAGAGTGCTACCTACTGGCTCCACCACCAGACCCTGGATAACATCTAGGACCAGAGTCCTTATCAAGATGAATCAAAAGAGCCCAAACTCGATCGGGTTGCGTCATTGTATTACTGAGTTCCCATGGCCACCTTCTGGCTCCAGCATCAGCTGAAAATGCAATCATTATTATTATGACATGGAATATTGCATTGTCTTCCAATTTACTCGTCACCTCCTTCTGCGAAGCAGTGATCCTCGCGAAGGAGAAGGCGTAACGCGTGAGGGAGAGACAAAATTCGCGCCCTCAGTAGTCACCGCAGGAGACGCCCCGGGCGTCGGGAGTCGCAGGCCGATTCCCGGCCACCGTAGGCGCGGGCTTGCGGACGGTGAGCGATGGGTAGCTCACACAGGCAACGGAAGAAACACGGGTGGGTTTTAGTCAGTTAAAGTCTGACACGCCCTCCTGCTCCGCCCAGAGCGGGAGAAGTTATTTGATAATTTCCCAGCCAAAAAAAAAGGATGCATATCCGGTACAGCTCGAATAATTCTTCCATATCCTAAGGGCACGTGTTCTCTACCATTACCGAACCACTCCGATCTACTCTGTGATATGCAATAGTCTCTGTAGCCCCACGAAACATGACGCTCCAGGGGTCAGGCTACAATATTCTCTATTGATACAATTAAACTTACTAATTCCTATTCCTTTCAATACCTGTAGCTTCAAAAACTAATGACCTATTTCGTGTATCGCGAAATCGATTAGTATGTGGAGCCATAAGCCGGAAGGCATTAGTCGGCCTTCGAGAATCCTAGCCACTAATAGCTCAGTAATCCTCGCAGCGTGGCCATTGATTGGCCACGGAGCTATAGCTGCGCCAAAAACTGTGGCATCATGAACGGAAATAGATGTTTGTCTATCATTTGTGCGAATTGCGAAACTACAAGTGATCGTGTGCAAGGAAATTAATACAATTTGTTTGTTCATTTGTAAGTCGATGTTGTTCGTTTTTATGCTGCCTGCCTGACTCAAAGTTAAAGTCAAATTGTTTATTTCAAATAGACACATATATGGCACTATTGAACGTCAATATTAACAAAAAAAAAAACAACCAACTTCCAAAAAAACACTACAAAGTGAAAAATAACCTTAATTTCAGAAGTCGTTGTCTTTGGATCTATTTTAGTTTTGTGCCACCGACTTCCGAAATTAAGGTTATTTTTCACTTTGTAGTGTTTTTTTTTTGAAGTCGGTTTTTTTTTGTAAAACGTTTTTTATTTTTCAATTTTTAGTGGGTAAGTTTGCAATTTTTATAAGTTACAATAGGTAAATAGCCTAATTTAAACTGAAAAGAAAAAAAAGAAAATACGTTTATTGGCGGTAAACATGACGCAAAGAAAGAACACAAATACAAAAAGAACAAGTTGGGGGAAATATGCGTCGCATCCACGCAAAACGCTAATCACCTTTTACAAAATATTGCTTTTCCCGATGCAGGGGCGTTAATAGTTGAGGAGTTCTCCTGGTAAGAACCAGAAGAACTAGAACTGATGGTGACTTCACCATATGCATTGTGACGAGCATAAATTGCTTACTAACCATAATAAAGTGTCTAATCTAATCGCAACCCATAAAATAATTATAAAGTAGTTCCAGTGGCTATCTCAGTATCTCAGGTATCTTCACCCAATGGTGCTTTTCAAATGAAAATGCTTGAGTCACTATAAAAAATACTGAAATCGATAAAGGTGTGCCTATAAAATTTGAGGATTGCGCTCGACTTCCATGGGATCACCCTCATCAGATTCTGATTTAGTGATAATGGGACCACCTTGGGAGCATACGCTTACGAAAAAAAAAAATCAAAATCGGCCAACAATTGACGGAGCGAGAGAGCGGAAAGTTTGTGAGTGTGTGTGTGTGTGTGTGTGTTTGTTACTTCTTCACGCTCAAACGGCTGGACCAAGTTTGATAAAATTTATGTATGTAGCTAGCTGCAGCACGTATGGAGGTAGCTGACACCCTGAATTAAGACATAGGCTTTTTATCCCGATATTCCCACGGGATCGAGACTTACGCGGGTGAAACCGCGGGGCGCAACTAGTTTAAAATAAATGTCATAATAATAATAAATTATACAATTAAAATAGCAACCTGTTTGATTTTGTCGAGATTCTAGATTGTCCTATGAAGCTGGACCAGCTTGTTTCTAAGCCTTCTTGGAAATAATCCTCTAATTTGTAATATGCTTGTTTACAAAGTGTACTTTTAATATGAGTTTTAAATTTTCTTTCATTTAGTTGCAATATAGCACAAGTTATAGTAATAGTCGTTTTTACAACAAAATATTGTTGTAAAAACGACTATTTTCGGAATTAAGCCTGACCTAACAAGGCGTTTCTGTCAAGTTAATCAATAATTATTATCTAATCAATATTATGTTTAAAATCGAAAAGACTCATTCCGGAGTTGAATTTTCTGTATCGTTACTACTTTGTCCTTTATACCTATGTCCCCACCATGTCAATAGGTTCATCAGTTCTGTTATATTGAAGCTTGCGATTAACGATAGCAGGAATGTGTTGTTATCCGCAATCAATTGATCGAATCCATCAGAGAACGGCCAAAAAGCACTTAATCTTATAAAATGGCTTCTACATCACTATAATCGTATAGTAGTGGTTACAATAGCTGTTATTCAATTATAACTAACGTTTAAATCCGATCATGGGTTCTTATGACTGATAAATCACCGTTTGGCTGTAAAATGTACAGTTCGGAGATTTTTGGTGGATATGAAGATATTATCGTGACTGCGTTAGATATAGCACTGTTCTACAAATCCAACTGATATGAAATATTAAGCTATAAACTGGGGATAACTTTAATTGTTTGCAAGCCATGAGGTTACCTATGCTCCATTTCATGAGAAAGTCCTAAGATTAAAACTGGCCAAGTGTGTATCGGACTACGCACAATGAAGGGTTCCGTAGTGGGGATTAAGTTATCGTAAGAACAAACTTAACATTGTAGTTGAAAAACATGATCCCCATACATTCCAACTGCAAATGTAAGTTTGTACGCACAATATTGAGTGATTTATCATGTACTTTTAAGATTACAGACTTCTTATAGGTTTCCCTGTAATCTACAGGGTCAAATTTAGTTAGCTAGCGAAACTCCGTGGACGTGTTGGGTAGGGATATCTAAATACGATAAAACGAAATAAAGAAAGATTTGATGTTTCTATTTTCTATATTTTTTTTTTAATTTTAGGTTCATTCGTTTCAGAGATAAGGAGAAGGTCAGTTTCAGAGATAAGGAGAAGAAGGTCAATTTTCATCTATTTTGTTAAATAATTTTAAAAGTGTTTCTTTTAAAATTATAAAAAAATATATCGGAAATCCTTACAATAAGCCCTTTCATTTGGCTTATTCCACTAATCCCCCCTGAGAGAATCCCCCTCAGGGGGGAAAACTGGACCCTAATGTAAAAAATATCCAGAAAGTCCCCTTTTCATTTTGAGTTATACCACTATTCCCCTCTTAAGTAAAAAAAATCAGTTTAAACAAGGTACCTAACCAGAAAAACTAAATTATTTTGCTTATCCTCCCTGAAAGCATAACAATCACTTAATTAAATGGAAAATAATTATCAAATTTTTGACAATTTGCAGAATGTAAAAATTAAGTCCAGAGATAAAGAGAAAATATAAAATAAAACAATCACTTTACTATGGGCCCAAAGTTGAAATCGCAAAAAAAAAATCTGCTGTTCCATACATTTTGACGACTTAAGCGAACACAAATGTAGGGAACAGCAAATTTTTTTTTTTCGTGATTTATGGTTTGGTCCTATAGTAAAAGTTGTTCATAATGATGAGTACAATGACCCCTTAACATATTTCGTGTACGAATAGATACACCTTATATATGAAGAACAGTTTTGGCTTTGGGAAAACTATTTTATTGTTAATCAAGGTGCTGGACTGGAAAGAGCTAGGCATCAACATCAATGGAGAGTACATCACTCACCTTCGGTTTGCCGACGATATAGTTTTCATGGCTGAGACTATGGAGGACCTCAGTGCAATGCTCGATGACCTCAGTAGAGCTTCCGAAAGAGTGGGTCTTAAAATTAACATGGATAGGACAAAGGTCATGTCAAATGCCCGTGTAACACCCACTCTCATGAAGATATGAGGCGCTATATTCGAAGTTGTGGACGAGTATGTTTACCTCGGACAAAATGTCCAGTTAGGTAGGTCCAACTTCGAGAAAGAGGTCAATCGTCGAATCCGACTCGGCTGGGCAGCGTTCGGGAACCTACGCAATATCTTCTCGTCCCACATACCGCAGTGTCTCAAGATGAAAGTCTTTGACCAGTGCGTGTTGCCAGTGATGACCTATGGCACTGACACGTGGTCGCTCACAATGGGCCTTATCAAAAGGCTAAAAGTCACCCAAAGGGCAATAGAGAGGGCTATGCTTGGAGTTTCCCTACGTGATCGAATCAGAAATGAAGAGATCCGCAGGCGAACCAAGGTAACCGACATAGCCCGAAGAATTGCCAAGCTTAAGTGGCAGTGGGCAGGGCACATTGCTCGCAGAACTGATGGCCGATGGGGCCGAAAGGTTTTGGAGTGGCGACCGCGTACCGGAAGACGTAGCGTTGGAAGGCCTCCTATAAGGTGGACCGATGACCTTGTGAAGGCCGCAGGTATCCGCTGGATGCGGGAAGCACAGAACCGGTCTCAGTGGCGGTGCTTGGGGGAGGCCTATGTCCAGCAGTGGACGTCTTTCGGCTGAAATGATGATGAGTGATGATTGTTAATCAATTATAATAATAATTGACGGCACGGTTGGCGCAGTGGTTAAGCGATTGACTGCTGCGCTGCGTGTCGCGGGTTCGATCCCCGCACGGAACAAATATTTGTATGACCTACAAGTAGTTGTTCCGGGTCTGGCTGTTTGTGCATGTGGGTTTAAATGTTTGTAAACGCACCCACGATACAGGAGAAATTCCTAGTGTGGGGCAAGGTTAAAAAAAAATATATATATATATATATTAATTAATAACTTGCAGACGACGACACGGTTGACTAGTAATTACACAGTTTACGAATACTTAAAAAAAACATTATTAGACGTATGTCGGCGTCATCATTGTAAACAGCACGTGCAACGGGCCGAGTTACGCACTGCAATGTGTCACTTAGGCCTCCCCACTCTCCCCACTACTTGAGCCGCTCAACATAAGCGAGCGCGCAGCAAGGAGGGGAGCATTCTTGTCGCAGGCTCGGCCCGGTGCACATGTGGTAGAGCTTAAATACTGTAGTCTGAATTAAACTATTATTACAGTGAATTAATAAGTTGTGGAAATAAAGGCTGACTTCTGCTATATCTCTTACTTTCATTTAAGATGTTGGACGCTCTGCCTTCATCAGAAGTGGGATACATTTCACCGTCCACTAATGATAGCCACAGTAATTTAATACAAGACCAAATTTCATTGCTTTCTGCTGGCATGGACGCTATATTAAAAATAAAAAATAAATTGCGGATGCCATGATTAGTTGTCAAGCTACTCCAAGCATGGGGGGGTGGCGCGAGGAGGCGAAATGCCGGGGTGAAACTCCGCTACCGCGAGAAATCACGGCACAGTGGACAGAGCTGCGACGGGATCTCATGGCGGCATGGAGAGTGCGATTGTCGCAACCCAGCGCTGGGCACGCCACAATTGTGGCGATAGTCTCCTCTTTGAGGAGTGACTAGAGAGGCGCCGTCTTTATTTCCGCCTGACGCAGGTCCTCACCGGACATGGTTGTTTTGGGAGGTTCCTGTTCAGGATAAAGCGGGAGGAAACGACCGGGTGTCACCACTGTGTGGATCACCCGGAGGACACGGTGCAGTATACGGTGGAGGTCTGCCCGGCTTGGGCGGGGCACTGCCGTGTCCTCACGGAGGCGATAGGTGGCGGCGATCTCTCGCGTCCTCGGCCCTGGTTCAGGCCATGGTTCGGAGCGAGAGTGCACGGCCTTTGTAGCACGAGGATGTTGTCGTGCAAAGGGTGTCGTGTGTTCGATACCAAATTGGCTCTTCCGCTAGAGCTTGCCACCACTCTGCGAACTACTAGTGCCACTATTCCTGCCGAGTTGGTTTTAGGTAACCAGTGATGATCGTCGACGTGACGTTTCATTCAAAGCTGTGTCCACTGATTCTGCATGGGCAGAACGGCTCCACACGGGCCACGCGAATTCACCCGCAGGAAAAGATAGTACCAGCCAGTGGTCCGCATACTGGTAAGCACCTAGGCAAACAACCCCACTTTGATCAGACGAGTCGCTGAAGAATACTGTTGGTCGTTGCTGTGCTCGATGGACACACCATCTCAAACGGTTTTAAGTTTGCGGCACAAGTCTCTATTGCGCAGATGAATTAAGTAAGACTGGGTTTGGCTCGGATTGGGCCTGAGACAGTTAGCGAGGTAATACGGACCTCAACTTCCTCAAATTGTGACTATGTCGCTTGCATAGAGGAAGCGTGATATGTTCGGGCTGGATAACTGGTTGTTGGTATGGATATTGAAAAAAGAGGAGGTGTCAGGACACTACCTTGAGGTTGGCCGTTTTCCTTTTTTTTGTGACAGAAGGTGGCCCAGAAAACGGTGGTTGTGGAGAAATTCTTGAAGTATTCGAACAAAATTCTGATCGCTAATCAATGTCTCCACCTTACACAACAACCGTGTGAGGTTGACTATATCGTATGCAGCTGACAGTTCTACAAATATAGCGCCTGTGACCGTTCCTTGTCCCGAAATCATCTTCAATGTGTTGAACGAGTTTGAGGGTCTGCAGCAAAATTTGACGGTCTGAAACCAGCTTGCTCCGGGATTAACTTCGGGCCAATAACACTCGTAAATTGGTCTAGCAACTGTCCCTCAAACAGTTTGTATGTATGGCAGAGCGAGTATGGAAGAATGTGTGATATTGGACGAAAAGTTTTTGGATCATCTGGCGCTTTACCTGACTTCGGGTTAGCTACGACCTTTAATGTTCTTCAGAGACGGGGTATTGAAGCTGATTCTAGACAGTTGTTGTATAGTTGCAACCACCCCACTTCAGCAACTGGGCCAAGCTGTTTGTTTTGCTCAACTGAGATGTCGTCTAAGCTAGAAGCTTTACCACACTTAAGACCCCTAAAGTAAAACTAAAGTAACTATGTTGTTCTTTCAATAACCAGTTTACTTGGAACTAAACCTTAATTAGATAACTATAAACCTTAATTAGCTGACAACAGCCGTACCGAGCAATGATTATACAATAATACTAACAACGGAAAAAAAACAAGTTTTATTTAAAAGTAAACAACATGCAAATGAATAAATAAAACTATAAAACTATTTTGACAATGCAAAAGGAAAATCCTTATGCTGGAATCGAACTCGGTGTCACGAAACCTAAACTCGGCGCTAGGCGCTCGGCGGTCTATGTGATGACCGGGGTTCCAAGTAAACTGGTTATTGAAAGAACAACATAGTTACTTTATACAAATTTAATGAATAACGTTTCCCACAAGAAATCTAAACATCAACACCTTAATAACTATAAACCTTAATTAGCGGACAACAGCCGTACCGAGCAATGATTATACAATAATACTAACAACGGAAAAAAAACAAGTTTTTTTAAAAAGTAAACAACATGCAAATGAATAAATAAAACTATAAAACTATTTTGACAATGCAAAAGGAAAATCCTTATGCTGGAATCGAACTCGGTGTCACGAAACCTAAACTCGGCGCTATGCCCCGAGCCCAACCGGCTTCTCTTGTACTGTGGCGAATATGTCGTTCACTATTTCGTATTTAATCGATATGCAGCTTAATCAATTGAAGCCGAACCTTAATGAGGTAATACTTTATATCTGGGCGTTAAGGGCGTTCCCGCAAGCTGAGGACAAAATGAGAATAGTCAGCCTTGCAAAACATCTCCAATCATCCAACCTACACTTCGTTAAATAGACGCAAACACTTACCCCGTTTCTTTCACTACTCGCACACAAACTCACAATATTGCACCAACCATAAACGTATGTATATTCTTTATTAATTTCCAAACAATGATGGCTTTAATATCCAGAAATAAAACCAATCAATTACGGAGCAACCGTTCGTTTCTTTGTCTTTTTTTCTTTAATTGACATTTCTCCCGTACCAATATTTTTCTCCCACCGTCACTTGTCAATCGCATATTAAGTTAATCAAACTACTGCGGCGAGCCTAGCAACGCCATCTAGTATTTGAATTGAGAGCTAAATTATAGATCATTACAGTGTGCACATTACAAATTAAATGTCCAACCATGGTACAAAACCACAAGCTTGAAATAATTCACGTTGTATTGCCGGAAGAAAACTGGATATATAATAAACAGGATAAATTTATATCCAAGTTTTTCTAAATTAAAGAAACCACTATTACTTGGCACCACAGGCGATCATGTTGGCTAAAATTCATGTTGGTAGTCGCGTTAGTGCGCCATGCCCGATTAAGATAATCGCGTAACATAAGAGGTTAAGGGTTGTCGTTCGTACAATAGCTATGATAAAAACTACCTTAAAGTTAGACTAGTCGGGTGTTTACAAGCGTTATACAATTTTCGTATTTTTGAGGCAGTTAAAATCCAGTTAATTTGTTTGGTATCCCGAAATGAATAATGACTGATCACGGGCGATCGTATGAAAATTCTGCTTTTAAGATATTTTTTGTACCGATTAAGAAATTAACCGGGACGTTTTTTTTTGAAATATTAATGGGAGAAATAAAGTTTATAAATATTCTGACAAAAATTTACGTAAAGTAAATTGTGGTCAAACAAAATCTGGTAGATATCATATCATAGAAAATTACGATGACATGACGGCGGGCATTAATGATGACGATATCGTTGTTAGCCACGAGAATAATGCCATGCCTAACAGCATATAACTTTGGGAATTAGTGATACCATGTCTGTGAATAGCAATCCTGTATCGATTAATAATGTCTGTCTGTGAATAGCAATCCTACATCGATTAATAGTGATATAATGTCAGTGAATAGCAATCCTATGTCGATTATTAGTGATACAATGTCTGTGAATTGCTATTATTACTACAGCAGTCATAATAATTAGCAAAAGAGGTGATCCTGTGTAGCCTTATATAAATTCTTATATAAGTAGTATTGTATAAATTAAAGTATTATATGTGAACAGACAGCTGTGCTGCTGGGGAGTTTGTTGCGCCACTTCTTCTTCCCAGCTAAAGCACTAGGAAGTGGTGACGGGTGGGCGTTTTTGGGGGACTGTCTCATGTAAAAGTGCAGATTCTCAGCCTAGTTTGAATAAAAGACTTAGTCGGCAATGTCTGGTCCAAGGGATAATAGTTTTGCAGGGTCATTAAGTTGTAATGGCCGGACCAATAACAAAAAAAAAAAATTGAATAATTTCTGAAGGGATGAACCGGACCAGTATGCTAGTATAAGCCCTTAAGGCTCAATGTTGAGCGGTCCAGAGTTATGAGCAAACCCTGAAATTATGAACTGGACCAGATTGCTAGTCAGGATGAACGAACATTAATAGCATCGTTGTCTTTTTAGACACTGTTTGATGAGACTATGCGCACGAGGACGTTCGCACGTCAGTATGGCCGTGTCGGCGTCATCATTGTAAACAGCACGTGCCACGGGCCGAGTTACGCACTGCAATGTGTCACTTAGGCCTCCCCACTCTCCCCACTACTCGAGCCGCTCTACATAAGCGAGCGCGCAGCAAGGAGGGGAGCCCCCCAACCGATCACCATGTTCGGCAAGCCTATCCCTTGGGAGAAGCGAGCCAAATGTCTCGGTGTGGTCTTAGACCATCACATGACGTTCGGCGAGCACATAAAACAGGTGCGCTCGCGCGCCAGTTTTGCTCTCGGCCGACTACACTCCGTACTCAACCCGCGCAGCAAGTTGTCCCTTAAGTGCAATTTGCTTATTTACACCGCGTGCATTCGACCGATCATGACTTACGCCTGCGTAGTCTTCGCTCACGCAAAGTCGTATCACATCCATAAGATGCAGACGCTTCAAAACCGATTTCTCCGCAGAATTACGAAGGCTCCTTGGTTCGTTCGGAACGAACAACTTCACGTAGACCTTAAGATGCCTACCATCATGAAGCGCCTTGCAAAGCGCTTTTTCGAATCCGCGGAACGTCATCGCAACCCCCTTGGTTGTGCAGGCCGCTAGTTACAGGCCTTCTGCCATTAGTCAGACTCGCCGACCGAGGCACACTCTCTTAGATCCGGATGACCCCGTCACTCTCCTTCAGGAAAGCAATAGGGCCACGAGTACAGTGCACAAAATACACAAACCGACCTTCCGTCCTCGCCGCCGAGGTACCACGCGAACTTCCCGAGTAAATGGTAATAAAAGTCCTCCCCCCCGTCCCTTGAATGTCGATGCGCCAGCCGCCCGGTTAGAGGCTGAGAGCGCCGTAGCAATAAATATAATATCCCCTGATAATAATCATGATCAAAATGTTGATCCAGCCCGTCCCCAAATTGTTACTAATTTTGTGATCCCCCAACGACGCCCTAAGCCGAGGTCCGTACCCCACAGGGGGTGCCCTTAGTGCGCTGTCGTTCAGTTTTAATATATATAATTTGCGCCCTGGCTGGAGGCTTTAAGATTAAAAACCTTAGGGCAGCCACAGGAATATCCGGTTAAGTAGCAACGACCTCTCTAGGTCTGCTACGAGATGCCATAAAAAAAAAAAAAAAAGGAGGGGAGCATTCTTGTCGCAGGCTCGGCCCGGTGCACATGTGGTAGCGCTTAGATACTGTAGTCTGAATTAAACTATTATTACAGTGAATTAATAAGTTGTGGAAATAAAGGCTGACTTCTGCTATATCTCTTACTTTCATTTAAGATGTTGGACCCTCTGCCTTCACGTACAACAATTATAAAAAAAAACGTAAGTAATGCTAATAACAATCAAAAATACTAACAATTCAAAGTATCTAGAAAATATAAATCACCTAAATCAAAGAGGATTAAAATAATAAAATGCAAATTATTTTAACTTTTCTAGGAAATGTCCAATTGTTATGCTCCCGCTAATTAATTCCATTTGTTTATGATACAATTCCATTTGTTTTTAAATGCCACGCTTCTAAGAGGTTGGTAGTCTTGTGACGTTCGCCGAAGACGCACCAGATTTTGATAAAGTTCTCATCGATTAGCCATTGTTGTAACATATATTGGCGAAATATTTTGTTGTTATCGTTATCATCGTCTTGGCTCTGTCTGGCTACATAAAACCACCCATTTATAATTTGATCTTCTGGTAAGAGAGGTAGAACAGCGGATAGTGCCCTTTGTCTTTTCTGGATCTTAGATTTTGTCAAATTTTATACACGCTCTTTCTTCCAAATCGCTCGTAAGTAGTGAAAATAGCACCCTTTTACTGTAAAATTTGGAAATACAGTTCGAATGGCGTTCATTGTCACGATTTCAAAAACACATTTGTATAATTGTGGTTGCCATTCTGGAATCTGCCATCGAGCGCCGGTAGCAGAGGCACGCCTTAAATTTTAAGGTCCTCAGTGGGGATTTCTGGACGTTGGTTTTTCCGAGTTCCAGTTTTCCCCCCTAAGGGGGATTATCAGGGGGGACTTCCAGACTTTTTTTTTTAGATTCCAGTTTTCCCCCTCAGGAGGCACTTTCAGGGGGGATCTGTGGAATAAGTATTTTTTAGATTCCAGTTTTCCCCCTGAGGGGGACTTTCAGGGGGGATTTGAGGAATAAGCCTTTCATTTGATATGTCACACGGATCAGTTCGCAACTTTTTTTTTTAATTCTCTAATATTTGGCCCCCAAAAGTACCATAATATTCAAAATTCATTTATTTTCGTTACACGTCCGTGTTTTGGTCACAGAATTTCGTATGTGTTGAACAGAGATTCAAATTTCAACTTAAGTCATACAAATAGATCGCCTTTCCAAAACGGCATTTGTACTATTCATTTTTGCAAGTGAATCACTACGTCCTGTATGACAGTTACTCATGCGTTACTAAAGACTTCGTATTTACCACTGGAGAAATGGACTTTACCACCATAATGTGTGATATTCCCACTTACATTTACATTCCTAACGTTTTGCAACAGTAGAACGGTGTCACAGCAGTCTTGTATTGTTGTTATTGTGCTGCGCTGTCGCAATAACATGTCTGACACGTTGCGCACTGAACATGTTGTTCATCGAATAGCCGCGGTTTTGTGCGCAGCGGTTTTTGCATGCGATAAGGTTTGTAGTGGCTACTGGATTGAAATGTTCACGTAGGGTGTTTGTGATTTGGTGAAATGATTTTTTAGAGCTTGGACATACATTTCTCATCTCTCATTTCAATTGGCATCGTATTTTCATATATTCTATAAGATCTGTCGTCCATCTTCGTAAGTCATGTCTGAGCAGACAAAACTTTTGTATTCCAGTTTTTCTTATTCTTGTAATAATAGCCATCAACGGTACTCAATAGTTAATTAATGGTTAGAGGCTTAAAAGAAAACAGCTCGAATGAAATAACTCAGCTCCTACATTGTATGGCACCCATGCCCAGGTCAACAGAAATATTATAATAACACTAGTACTAGAAACATACCCGTTATTAATATCTAAAAGGCGCATAAAGGCGACACACAATGTAAGCGATTTGGAAGATTTCCCCACTCGGGCCGAGTTTAATGCTCGATGTGTTTGAGGTAATGGCCAAAGTTACTTACCGGTGGGCTATGATGACTAAGCTAAAGTAAAGGTGGTATTCCACTTAAAACTTGGCGACAAATTAGTGTAGGTAAAGATTAAAGAGACGAGGCCAATGGTTACATTTTCGTATATTGGAAAAGCACACAATTAGAAGCCAACGATAAGTATAATAGAAACGCGGCACATTTGATTACAAAAATTCAAATGAAATTGTCTGCATTTTTTGTCGAATCGCTTTCTATATTTATAATGGCAAGCAAAATGGTGCGAATTTAAATTAAAGTAAAATGTGAGAACTTACCCTAACTTAAAAGTGCGGTCAGCGAGAGTAGAGATGTGCGTTTGATGAAATAAATTCGGTATCTAAAGTAACGGGTACCGGTGCTAGATACCGGATACCGGCCGCTCGGCAAGTTTATGGGCCAATAAAACTTTGAGTCTGTGTCCCCGCGGTGAACATCGCGGTGCCGTACCGATAGCAAACGCGATTAATTATACTTTTTATGTTTTTGTAGCGAGTGTCCCTACATGTGGAACGTGTGAAAAAGACGTCCCAATTTACGAGTTTAAGACTATAAAGAAGAAAAATAATTACCGTGACTAGAAATTTGCGGGTTTCAGATGGAGTAATTAAATGAAGAATGTATGGATATTATTTACATAATTCCCATATTTATTTTCAAATTTGAAAATAAAGAACATGTATTTATTTTATGGTTCTCAAAGATTCCGGATAATAATAAGAAGTGTAAGACTTCAAATCAACAATTATTTAAAAATAAACATACCTACGTACATTTTTTTACCAAACTTTATATAATTTTCCACTTTTCATAACTCTCCATGTAATTAAACGGTATCCCAGTTGCGTTGCGTTCGGTACCGCTCGTTTCGTAAAGAGGACTATAAATTCAAGGTTATTTCGTTATTACAGTGAGATTGCACAACATTTGTGGGTGATAAAACATTATCATGGCACTAACTCGTGCTACAATAACTTCATATTTCACACGTTCACATCCGCACGTCATGACGACATTACTTCATTCTAATTTTGCTACTGATAACGCTAATTGTTCTGAAAAGTTAACTATTTTAGAAGAGGCTGTTTTGTTTTAATACCTTCCTACTGACGTAATGTAACTCAAGAAAATCTTTAGTCCCTACACATTTAAATTGAAATTAATTACAAAGCTCACAAGGCCTGCTATCAAAAGAGGATAAACCTTCGTGCAGAAAATGATAGGTATAAAACTTATACGGCCTGCGAGGACACCTGCAGATAGCTAAGAGTCGGGTCGGGTGGTAAAATGACCTCACAAAACAAATAAATATACAAACTGTCTAAATTTTGTTATTTATATCACCATTCGTTGCTTTTTTAATTAGATTATGTCGCCAAACAGGAATCACAAATTCAAACACGGCAAAAAACTGTTACAATAATTGTCAAATTAAATCATAACTGTTTCTGATTATTTTATTCGTTTCGACTAATAAATTGTTTTTTCACAAACAAAAATATATGTTATTCCAGCTATAAATATGTCACTTGTGACCATTAATACATTAATTATTCATTATAACGTATTTACAAGAGCGAATAAATACGTTTTTATGGTTTCTGGTATCCAGGCCCGCGACCCGCGAGTCGCGACCCACCTCTAATGAATGCTAGCAATGATTGTCATCGTAAAACTTGGTGGGTTTATTGTACCCCATTAGAGACTCAACATGTCGTTCGACATGTTTTTAAACTTGACATGGCGATCAATAAATAATAGAACATTACGGAATAAGATAAAAATTAATTAACTTACGTTTATTTTCGTGATCGCCTGGGAACGGAAAAATACTGCAGTTATTTTCAAAGATTTTGTATTTTTTTCTATCTTTCGGTGGTTTATTTGATAGTCATAGCCAATCCACGACTATATATACTATATATTAGTAATATAAATTCGAAAGTAGCTCTGTCTGTCTGTATGTTACCTTTCTTTTCACGCCTAAACCACTGAGCCGATTTCGGTAAAATTTCTACATAGGTTCTACTTTTTGTTTTCATATAATAATAATCCTGTAATAAAGGAGATGAAAGTTTGTATGGGAAACCCAACATTTCTTAAGTTAGGGATATGAACATTCAAATTAAAGATTTTGGTAAGAAATAAAGAATTATGTGTTTCAGCGTTTTTGTAAAATCATTGCCCAAGGCGCTGCCTGAAATAGAGAATGATTTTTAAATTCATGTGTGATATTTGAATATTTTCGTGTAGCATAGTCCATCGCTGGAGATAACGTTCAGTCTTTATTTCGTGTAGCATAGTCCATCGCTTGAGATAACGTTCAGTCTTTATTTCATTACAAATAAAAATAACTTTGCTAATACATACACTTACGTCGTCAATCATTTTGTTTTAAAATTAATAATGATTATTTTCTTATTTCTTCCCGTGGGTGTCGTAAAAGCCGACTAAGGGACTTACTAGAGAATGGGCAGCAGCGTTCTCTATCCCTTTTAACACCATACTGCGTTCGCCAACCCCCTCCTTTTGGAGGAGACCTACGTCCAGCAGTGGACGTCTTTCGGCTGAAATTATGGTGACGATAATGAATGATTATTTTTAACCGACTTCCAAAAAGGAGAAGGTTATATGTTCGTCTGTATGTTCCTTTTTTTTAATATATGTTCACCGGTTTCTCCGTTAATTGCGGAGCGATGTTGAAAATTATTTTTTTTTAACGAAAGAAATACATTTATTTAGCACAGACGAAAAAGGCACATAATGTAATAGGTATGGGTACACCAGATAAACAAAACCAAAAATAAACAAGTGAAAAGTGTAAAGTAAGAAAAGGGTATGCTCTCGAGGTGGTCCCATTGTCACCAAGTCAGAATCTGGGGAGGGGATCCCTTGGACATCGAGGGAAATCCTCAAATTTTATAGCAACACCTATAGCGATTTCAGTATTTTTTATAATAAAGCACTCGGAAAGCACCATTTGGTGAAGCGGACTGATGACGAAGACCTAAGTAATCACCGACAACCAACTACTTAATAATAAGTATTTCTATTACACACTTTAATATGGTTGCGAAGCAATTTATGCTCGTCACAATGCTTATGGTGAAGTCACTATTAGTTCCAGATCTCCTGGTTCTTACCAGGTGAACTCCTCAATAATGAACGCCCCTGCATCGGGAAAAGCAATATTTTTAAAAGATGATGAGCAGTTGACATTAGGCTATTGTAACTTAGATAAATTATAAACTGACCCACTAAAAAGTGAAAAATAAAAAACACAACCGGCCTCCAAAAAAAACACTACAAAGTGAAAAATAACTTTAATTTCGGAAGTCGGTTTCTTTAGATCTATATTGTTTTTTTTATTTTTTTATAAAAAGTTGCCCCACTAGGAATTTTTTCTGAATTGTGGGTGCGTTTACAAACATTTAAACTCACATACACAAACAGCCATACCCAGAACAACTACTTGTAGGTCGTACAAATATTTGTTCCGTGCGGGAATCGAGCCTGCGACACGCAGCGCAGCAGTCAATCGCTTAACCACTGCGCCAACCGTGTCGACCGGGTCGTGTGTATTTTAGTTTTTTTCCACCGACTTTCGAAATTAAAGTTATTTTACGTTGGTCGTGTTTTTTTTTGGAAGTTGATTTTTTTGTAAAAAGATTTTTAGGCTTTTTAGGCCCACTAGCACCACAAATCACTAAATATGATTAGCGCTAAACGAATTTAAAACAGTATTTTATTTCTTTCAATTGCTTGAAGTTGTCAGGGATGGAATGATGTTTTAAATATGTTCAGCGCTCATGTATAAGAAAGATTATTTAAATTTATTATTAGTATAACTACCTGTCTGTTTGTAACCTTTCACGCCTTAACGGTTGAACGGATTTGGATAATTTCCCCCTGGGATAATTTCCGACTTCCACGCGGGCGAAGCCACGGCCAAAAGCTAGTAAGATAATACCTATTAGTATCAAGATTTTGTTTGTATTCAGTATTGGTGATGATCTTCAGAGTATATAATCACAAATGTCAATATCAAGTTATAATATATGTCCAATGCTTGAATCTTTAAGAGATTCGAATGAATGCCCACTGCACCTCATGCTCGGCAGTAGCAAAGACTAGAACAACGAGGCAGTTCCCTTACGAACTAGAACAACGAGGCAGTTCCCTTACGAACTAGAGTCATAATAATATCTTGCAGTGAAAAGAGACGAAATGTCCCAAGTATTGTAATTAAAATCATTCTGAGATCAATCTAGAATTCTTTCAGCACGCATTTGTGTAACATTTAATCTGCAGCAGAATTTTAATGACATTTTAATAATCGAGATTCATATTTCACATCTTCATCCTCCATAATTACAAAATTACACGGTTCCGTATAATCACAATTATTGAACAATTTATAATTATAATTAGCGAACCTATCTCTGGTACGTAATCAACGCGACAATTCCGTAATTATAATAAAATCTATTTTTATTCCATCGGGTAGCCGGTAGCGAGCCCATGCCGCGCACATCGACTGTAGCCAGCAATGTAATTTATGTATATGTATGCAGAAATGTACAAAGTGGGCGCTCGTTTACGATCACGACATCGTAATCACCGGGAGGTGTTCACAGGAATTTAACGTCCCTAATTATATTGATTTACAAGCCAAATAGTGCCAGCATCACTGTTATACTTTTATCTGGATATTAGGACGTTCTTTGTTAGGGTTAACTTAAGAAATTAAGAAAATCCTGTTGCGTCTTTGAATTTTAAAACATTTTTGAAGATTATGGATGAGTGTTTCGAATTTAGTTTAAGATTGTTATGTCATTAGGGGGACTCTTTGTACCAGAAAGCTGTAATTTGGCATAGGTATACATACAATTATACAATCACGCTAGCAAAGTGGTTTTTTTTTAAATACATTTCTACAGCACGTAAAGTGGGAATGAGGCCTTTCAAAAATATTGTGGGGTCTGTGGAAGCCATTCTTCGGTTCAGGGATCCGATTGCGTAATAATAAGCTTTAAAGTGCTATTTTTGTTAGTCATGTGTGCCCTCCCCCCCCCCTCCAGAAAAATTATTGTTTTCGGATATGTGAAAAAAATAATGGCAGTAGTTTAAAAAACCGAAATTACAAGTTAACGAGGTAAGTAATAGTCGACCAGCTTACATTTGCAGTCGGAGAACTGACCGTGACGTATATCGATGTATGTGAGAATATGTTTTTCAACTACAATGTTATTTTTGTTTTTGGGATAAATTCATCCCAACTACGGAACCCTTCATTGTGCGTGGTCCGACACGCTCGTGGCCAGTTTTTACATTTTGCATTTCGATTAAATAAACTAGACTTGAGCATTGAAGACGCGTTGTGGAAACATTGTATCCTTGGCAAAAATAATAAATTTATAAACTTGAATGCGTAGATTGGATCACACACGAAGCTACCCTTTTGAAGAGAATCAGCTGCTTAGAGTTTATCTGCTCGTAATGCGCGGATTATACCATAATGAGAGATAAGTCCGCGATGCTCTACTAGCGCAAGCACTGGTAGCAAGTTCATAACTCGCCCTATTATTAACTGTCACTGCTAAGCTCTGCCACTCAAGCCATCTTATTAGGAGCAACTCGTTCTATTGCCCTCAATGATTGCATATCGATGGATTGTCATCGGTCAACTTGATCGTTGTCGGACCTAGCGGTGCCCCCAATCCGATTTGACAGTTAAACGGCAACGCAGGTATTCTTTCGCAAGTGTCTTGGCTATGGACCACTTCTGGTTGCTAGCTAGTATGTATTACTTAAGTTCTACGTTATCAGATTTAAGACTTTTGTTCAAATATCCATGCCAACAAACGGTAAGCAATCAAGGATCTTCAGTGACCACATTGATTACTGGAATATGACTGACAGCCGGTAAATACTGGTATAGCCTACATACCAGTAGTTCTTCAAACAAAGACATCACTATGAGTATGACAGTGATGCTCCGAACGACAGCAGAATGAACTCACCTTTGAATTTTTGCCATTTTGTGTTCTGAATTCAAAGTCCCAGTTGTTTTTGTGTCCAGCCAGGATGGCAAAGCGCAGGTTGTTTATTTCACAAGTGAGTGGACTAGTGGCCAGTGCTGGCATCAAGCCGCTCTATTAGTCGCCATTCGACGGAGTGACCTGTCGCCAAGGAAGGTCGCCCGGTACTGATGTCTGACCAGTATGGCAACTTATTGAAACTGGCACGTTGGTATCTATGTGGATGGGACTGTTTGTGTTATGAATAGGGAATTATGAGGAGGTTTTTTGTTTCAAGGATTGTTCTAATCCCTTAAGTTCGTAGAATCGTTTTTTATTGTATCACTGACTCTGCA
The DNA here is from genome assembly GCA_948098905.1 of Tiliacea aurago. Taxonomy (NCBI): domain Eukaryota; kingdom Metazoa; phylum Arthropoda; class Insecta; order Lepidoptera; family Noctuidae; genus Tiliacea; species Tiliacea aurago. Next base: position 776,577 of record OX402580.1, on the reverse strand, counting down.
AGTGATCCTTGATATATATATTATATTTATCTGATTTGTGAATAACCGAAAATCCGATTATAATATCAATAACTAGCTGTTCCTCAGCATCGATCCTCTAATAAGAATTTCTGTCTTAAGTGTTTTTGATTTATAAAGTTAAAGCTTAATTCCTGATTAATTTCTTGGTAATTTTACTACAAAACTTGCCAATTCAACCGTTTTGTTGCGCAACAGAATTCCTTTCTCGATCTACGCGCGTTGAAGACCAGTAGCGTATCCACGTTAAGTAAATCTCGCCAGTATCTCACGTGCTCAACTATCTCTATCTAAAACGTAAACAATCTGGTTCGCGTCGATTTCAACAGCAACGTCGTCGGAATGTCCCCGCAAACAGGTAACATTACTGCTGGCTCGCCTAAAATATGTGTCGTAGGCGAGTGAATGAGGCACGCGCTGGCGCGGGAGCGGGTTCAATGTACACAATGGAACACAAAAACCAACTGTTGCTGGTAGGAAACAAACCAACTGATACTCCGTCGAGGACATAGAAGTAGGGTCGTACATAGATCCTATGATAGTTCATGTCGTACTTATGTACTTGAGGTCTGCTAGCTGTCTTGCCGATGGTGCTAGTCGCCAGTGACAAGAGACAGCGGTGGTCATTATAAGCACCCGCTGCAGGTCGTCACTTTACCAGCTTCCTAGACTAGTGATTTGGCGCGACCTCGGCCTGCCTTATCGTCAGTAACGATTTGCAGATACTTTATCCTTCTACTTCGTATCAGGTGTCGATTTAAAATCTTTTTAGAGTTATTCCGACATCTTATTTTCCTAACGTGTGGAAATCATCATCTTTATTTTGTAACTATGATTTCGGAATTGTGGCAATTTATTGAAGAAATCGATGATAGTCGACGACGATTGTGTGGTAGATTTGCGATCTTTATGTTGGGTTTGTCCAAGTTTCTCAGAAACTGTTTTCATAAAACATAATTATCGTAGACAAGTCGATGTAACATTAAAAACAATTATGATTCTTCAGTTTTAACTCCATTTGCGCAATAAATGAGTATTTAAAACGTAATTGTTCTTAGTAGCCTCCAATATGTTCCGTTATGGTCTAATATCAATCATTATGGGGCATTTATAACGTGTTCCAGCGCACGATCGAAATGCTCGCGTTTATTTAGCTGTGCGGGCGCACCACATACCTATTATATATAATTATACACTTTATGTGTTATGAAGATCGTTGGTGCGTACAGTTATAGTCCTGCTGATCGTCGTTACTTCACTTATTTATATGATCTTTATCTGTCAAAGGTTCAGTAGAATTCCAAGTTGTATCAATTAAAAGTTCTTCTACCTTATTGGATTTCAATTTATGCGTCTATTTGAGATATGTTTTGAACGAAGTTTATTGCTGATACAATATACAACATATCTCGGCTATGCAGGACGAGGAGAACTAACGACAAATTATTATAATATCGAGGCCAAAATCAAACATTAATTAAACTAACGATTACATCATCTAATAACCCCCTAAGAAGGTTGTTTTTGGCGATTATAAATTATCACAACAAGAAATTGGTCAAGTACCAGTAAAAGTAAGTCAAGTTTTGAGCGAGCAAGGTCTCGAGTGGAGCCGCGGGCGCAGCTTAGTCTCACGTACCGTTCTCTATAAGGAGATGGACCGGCTTCACCGATTACACCAATTATAGCTATTAACTACTTAAACGAATTGCTAAGTTTTTTTTTTCTAACGCGTTGGCGATTGAACGCATTCCGCTATTAGCTCATAATCGGCGAATGTTTAAACAAATAATATTAGAGAATTCTCACTTCATTAAACACGTTACATCGACAGCTGAAATGGCATCGATGTCGAATGTCAACGCAGCCGGAGGATGAAGTTGGCCCAAGTTTGAACTGAACTTACTTAGGTAGACTCAGCTGCACCCCCCCACTGATCTTATTTCTTCTAGATCGGATGAATAATACATGATTTTATAGACGTACTAATTCGCGTAAGATCAAAGCTTTAGTTGAAATGTTACATTGAAATATTTAGAAATCCTCATTGCATTGTTATATTCTTCTTCACATGAACATGAATACACACATTGGGCGCATATTGATCTGCGTTCGTTGAAATCTTTTATTCTCTTCACTCGTACAGTTCCTTTGCAAAAACATTGCGTTTCGTTACACGCGATCTTACATTGTACCAGTTAAAATACACACTGACTTGTGATTTTTTTGTGCAATGAAACGTTTGTCGATTGATTTTTTGTTAATATGAAATGCATTGAATGCTATACGGTTAATTGAACAGAAAATGTCTATCAAGTATCTCATATCATTATTGTATCTATTTATAATTGCCTCTCAAACAATAAAATTGGAACACTATAGAAACAAACAAACAAAAACTAGTCCAATCCAGGATTCAATCTAAGTCCATTCCGAGGCGTTTACATTATAACATTGTAAATCATTCATTCATCATACTTTAATCGAAAATAAGATCAAAAAGCGATCCTGTATGAGCTTCGATTATTGAATGAAACGGAGCGAGAGGGGAGATGTTTTGTAAAGGAGTATGAGAGAAAGGGGTAAGATTACTGCGTCGTTCGATTTCAAGATCGATGCACAATAAATCTTGAATCGTTTTTTTGTAGTGTGTGTCAGGATAAGCGGTGTTGCGAGTGTGTGAGAGACAGTTGGTGGCTACCGGGCAGCGGGCTTCATTCGTGTTACTTTATTTAGTGCTGGTACGATTTATCGTCAACATTTACGGCGTCAATTGCTTTGAATGTATCGTATTAATATCAATGGAAGGATTTTAGTTTTATTTCGTAATGGAGACTTGTCCGCGCTGGTTGCTATATTTCTCTCACGAAAATTAAATGTATGGCTAATTTCAGTCTCTTCGCTATTTCCATGAATGGCTACATACAATTTATAGAGACTGTTAAATGGCATGATGCAGGCGCTTATAGTAAAGGTCGTGGTGATAAAAGTGACGCTCGGACGGAAATAGGATTGGAACAAGTTGAAACCTATACATATATTTATGCTGTAAAAGAGACACGTATTTATCAAAGAAAAGTATATAGTGAGACTATAAAATTATGCGAAAGGGCTCAATGAAAATTTCAACTGAAAAATATATGAAAGTTTCAAGTAGTTAACTCAAAATTACCCTGTATAGAATTAAGCTTAGTAACAATAAGGCTTAGTAAGATCCCGTTTGAATACCTACGTAACCCTAAACATGTAACATGTATCACAGGAACACGCTCAGACCTCGACATCTGATGATGGATGGTACGGTTCCGTAGATACGTGGCACTCACTCTATCAGCCTTACAGCTAGCCGGTGACAAACGAGCAGACAGACTTCGGTAATTAAAACACCCATCAATCATAGAGTGACGAAATCTTTGGTCAGTTTGGGAAGCATGCTCTGGTTGGTGCTGACAATATGTTACACATATTATAACACTCACACATATTATTTAGTCATGAAACATCACATGAAACCAGTCGAACTTAAAATTCTATTAACAAACATTATCCGATGTGAATGACCTCTTTTTTGTATGCCCAGTTCACACGATTAGCAAATATAATTACCAATTAATCAACACTTCAGACAGTAATAGGCATAAATCATAACATTACCATACGAGTATGTATATCACTATTAATATTTAACTTATGTATTCATTGACGACCGCGCCCTCTGAATGATTAAAACTGAATTAGACCACACATATAGAATTATTTAACATAATCACTTGACAAAAAAGTGTTGAAGTTTATCAATATGGTATTGATATTTTGTGCGAGTTATGATGAATGATTCAATGCATTTTAATGTAATTTTCATTTAAAAGTCTGATATATATGTATAGCTGACGAAGGTGTTAGCACTGGAATGTCCATACATCGGAGGTTTCACACCATATCCGTCTACTAGTACTGCGTATGGACACAGGTTGCACACCATATCCGTCTACTAGTACTGCGTATGGACACAGGTTGCACACCATATCCGTCTACTAGTACTGCGTATGGACACAGGTTTCACACCATATCCGTCTACTAGTACTGCGTATGGACACGGGTTACCTAATATTACTTTGATATCTGTACTTAGGCTTTGAAAAGTACAAGAATTCTTCTACGTCTTTGACTAGACGTAGAAGCAAATAAATACCTAATAAAACGATATCCCTTTACATCCGGTTTTTTAAAGCCTGTTCATAACTTATACAGCTGAAAGTTATGATGATACATCAGCCAATCAATCAATATGACAAACAGCAAAAGTATTAGTTACGTATTACCCATGACTCCAATAATGAACTTGAACCTCTTCCCATAGATCCAGTGTCCCACGACTTATGACTCCTATCAAATTATTCAGTGTTCTCCTAAACCAATTGAAGAAGTATAAGGAGCCATTCATTATGATGTCAACTTCCAATAGTTAACCACTGTAAAGCTCGTCCGATAAACTCACACGTGGGAAGAGAAACGTAAACTCACTTTCACTAGAATTTAACTGTAATTTTATATTGACATTAAAAATATCACTTTGTGTCGTAAAAATGGGATTAGTTTAGAAACCAGCTGTTTTCTGTCAAGTACTGATTTATACTAATCGATTTCACGAATTAGCTGGTGTTTCCTTAATGGGTAACGGTTGATCACCAAGCGACCAGATTATTATGATTGGGAGATGGTGGGAATTTATTTTTATTATTTGATTGCTTGCTTTGTTGAATCTTGTATTATTGCCAGATTCCGCTGCGACGAACTTAATATTCATATTCATATATTCATATTCGAACTTAATGAAAAAACTGCTTGCCTTTACCGGATTAATTAATCCTAATCCTAAGTAATATTATAAATGTGAAATTGAGTTTGTTTGTTCGTTACGCTTTCACGCTAAAATGGCTGAACGGATTTGGATAAAATTTGGCTCATGGGTAGACCATGACCTAGATGAGGACATTGAATACCTTTTACCCCGATATTCCCACGGGATCGAGACCTGTGCGGGTAAAACCGCGGGACGCAGCAAGCGATAGAATAACTCAATTGTTTTTCAAGTCGGCAGTGCACAATTCTATAGAGGGTACCTATTATATAGAGGGTATTATATAGAGGGTATTATATAGAGGGTATTATATAGAGGGTATTATATCCCTTCTAGAAACCTTTCTCTGACTGACCAACACGGTACGATTGTATAAAAATGGAGACTTACGGCTGAACCCAATAACTTACTTTCAGTGAAAGACCGATCGCTATTGATGATAGACAGTATAATTATATCTATCCTCGGATGGCGTCTCACAATCATTGATAAAGGCTATCTAACTACCGAAAACAATAAGTAGGTTTCTCTACTTCGCCCTCCCGTGCGTTCCATTACAACCAACATCACTTTAAAAAACAACATGTGTAATTAGGGTTATATTAATACTTCTTTGTTTCTTACTTCTAAATAAGTTACTGGATTAAGATATAATTCTGTAGAGCCATATTTGTTATGGCCGCGAATCAAAATACAACCTGTTACTGACCTGCAAACTGCAAAACACGTAATAAAATTTGAATTTCGCGGGCTACCTTAGCGCATTAATGTTGGTTTTTTTTTTAAACTTAAATTCATGTTGGCATGGTGGGGTGGTAGTAAGCGGGAGGGGGGGGGGGTTAAATTTCTGTTATTTTTTGCCTAGGGCGCACCGTTTTCGAGATATTTGAATTTCAATTATTTTTTAATACTTTAAATAAAAAAAAACATCTATGATCATTATTGCAAGTACTAAAGAGTTAATTTTAGCTTGGCTACTTTACGTTTATCCCTGCAATTCGGGGAATAGCCAAATCTGCCATCTGTAGTACTGTCCTGTCAAACAAATCGTATATTGGGACGCATACTTTGGCATTTTCATACAAATAGATATCTGTTGTAGGCGATACACCCTCCCATCAGTAGGTAGCGTGGGCCGGTAAGATTCCATAATGTCTCATAGATTATTGGGACGTTAAAACCATCGATAGATATATTTTTATATCTCCAGTAGGCCGAAACTGGCGATATATAGGTTATTGGGTTCGGCCGTTAGTGGCCTTTAAGCCTTCGTATTCAAGGTTATATGTAACAATAACTGTAAAGATGACCTTTCGTGATCCTATGACGCGTTCGCGTAGGTGTCTGTAACAACTAACAGTTACTTACATAGCCTAGAACTTTATGACGGTACACTACGGACAGACAAACGTCGTAAACATAGGGTCCCTTTTATTTTAATTAATATTCTTCTCTCATGTCGTCAAAAACTATAGATCCATTTAGAATCGCTCATGCCGTGGCACAAAATCACCCAATTGGCAAGGTGGTGGTGCGCCTGATTCACAGGGTGCAGGGTGTACTTACTTAATTATCTCTATTCGTGGAGCACCCACATTTTTCTTTTATTTTATTTGAACACTCGGATGTCTCAGCACGAGCTAGTCCATTCTATACTTACACTGACATTTACCTATCCAACTGCATAGGGAAACCCTACGACCGCGGCCATTATTGTGAATACACCAAGATTACGTACTTCCTCCTGACACGCGGCAACGCTCATCTGTGATTAAAGGTTAGTCGTAATTGCGAATTAAGATAATAACCGTCGCGGTTCGCCCGCGGTCGGGTTGAACCGACACCGGCATTTATCGGGTTCATCAATCACCCCAGATGCACTTTCTTTGCGATTATAAAATATGAGAGTGATTGGTCATTTGTTCGTAATGATAAAGGATACAAGGAAAAATGTTTCTACAAGAAAGCAGTAGTAATTTTTTATAGCTGTCTTATAAGTAAGTATACAAGAAGTGTCTACAAGAAGTGGATTCAACATGATGGTTTGTACAACTGCCAGATCATGCGGGTAAGCCTTTTATAATTTTTTATCTAATAAGAAATATTTATCTACAAGGTTTTTTAAAACTGTTTTATGTTTATTTGTTTATTTCCGTCATAAAATATTTTCACAGCATGTGTACCTATGTGTTTTTTAAACAATAGGTAAGTCACTCAGTAAGCTTGCTTAATTCCTGAACTGCGTATAATTTAAAACTACGACAACACAACACAACAATAATTACAATTACAACTGCAATTTAATGTCTTCAGATCGGATGAAATTGTTAAGTTTTTGGTTTTAGTGGTGTACTCGTGTCACATAACTCACGAAGGTCAATTTCTTGCCTATCTCGGTGTTCACCGTAAAGCCAGCGTTAAATTCGCGTGAAAGAAACATCCAGATTGGGAAATTTGTACCTAATTTCGATTTATGAGTAGAGGCACTTGAGACACATCGCTGCTCATAAGTAGCTTTTTACAGAAGAACACTTAAAAAAAGAAGTGAGAAATGCAGATATCCCGATCATGAAAGTCCTCTAGCCTGTTCTCGATGAGCTCTAAGCGAATGTCGACACATTTTGTACTTTTTCATTAACAATATTTCCTAAGCGATGTAACTGCAATGTTTTGTGCAGTTATCGTTTGATGAATTTTAATGGTTCACCGAGCAACATAGAAGTTCCAATAACTGGATTTCATTTATGGAGATACGTTAGTTAGTAACATGTCAAATACTGCACTGAGGTTCGCATAGAATAGCAGCCCAGGTACTCTAAGGAAAACTATTAGGTACATACAAGTTGTAGATGGCCAGTAAGTAACTGGTCGCTAATTGCTGCCTACACTACGATTTATGACGATAAAGTTTTGCTAATTATCGCGCTGGGTATAAACTACCGCAATCAATGTGTGTCGGATAACTAGCTAGCTATAACATTAGCTAATTATTTATTATTTATTTATTTATTTAAACTTCTCGCACACAATAAGGTACAAAGGCGGACTTAATTATTCAGATTATTTGTTTGGTGGTGAGTATTTGTTTGTATCCTTCCTGGCTTGACTACCGGCGTATCTACGTGTTGGATTTAAAGCCATCCTCCATCGACTTAACCGCTTATGACCATTTAACTACTTATAGAATCTCATTTGTTTTTATGTCGAAGATTGCGATGCTATTGATAATAATAATGCGATCGATACGCCGGATTAATTCACCTCTCCCCGGCTTATTGAACACATTAATCGTCCAACAAACCACAGTGCTCCACCAGTAATAATAAACAGTAATAAATGCTCTTCAGTTTCGCCTCTCAACGTTTATTATTAGCACTAGTCGCTTTCGGCCAGAGGCGGTACCCGGAGACCAGAACACGACAGAGCTACCGTATAATGCTATGCGAAATTACTCGCAGCTACTGGCTTTCAGAAAATTGCCAGTCAGAGCAGAATAAAAAGCCGCACCTACGAGAGATCGTAAATAAACATTACAAAAAATATATAATACGTCCATTTACGTCATATTCCAAATACCGAACACAAAGAAACGTGAATGAAACGACTTTGTCCGCCATTGTATTGGTAACTAGTAGAAGAAAATTGAACTTTAATTTCATGAGAGAAAGGTACGAATTGTATTGCGAGATGTAATTGACAGATGGACTAGGTAACATGCCATCTCAATAGCAACACAAACAGCGAGGTGCATAAGAACAACACTCGAGGCTGGGTGCGCGGCTACCAGGCGCGCAGCGCGGCGCGGAGGTGGCCGGTAGCCGACCGGTCGGGTAATGATACCACTGCCTTTTAGGGCGCGTGTTATGACGGCCCAGCGGCGAAGTGTGGATACGATAGACTTATAACTGTAAACGGACCCTGTTCAAGTAACGGTAGCATATATATGCCCTTTTGGGACAAAAACAGACGTTACTAAGATCTGAATAGTGTACTCAGATCATAGACTCCGACGTTATTATATTATCTCTGTGACTCTGGCAACCATTAACCATTAAATTGCGACCATAGCCCGAGCTAGTGGTGAGAGCTGAAATACTTAGGTACTTTACAGACGGTTAAACTTCTATGACCTAAACTCAGTTAGCTAAACCTTCAGTGATAATATAAAGTTTAGTGTACACAGCTAAGACAGTCCTAAATAGATAAATTGTTACCAAAACAAGAATTGATTGCACGTTTAAATCAAATCATTTATTATATAGATCATAAAATCCCTTTTTTTGTGTAATTAGATACACTTCATAAAACACTAGTACAGTACCTAGTTAGTACACACGGCTACACATCAAGCTATACATTTCCAGTATCAGCTGACTTCTCATTGTACGGAAATTCTACACAATGCGAGATCAGCATATACTGGAAATGTATAGCTTGATGTGTAGCCGTGTGTTCATACGTTTGGCAAATTTTGGTAATAATTACTAAAAATGTCAAAATAATTCATAATAATGTCAAAATCATTCATAATAATGTCAAAATCATTCATAATAATGTCAAAATCACCATTAATAATTTCAAAATCAAATTCAATACAAAATCAGTATCTAATATGCAATAGGTACAAGAAGCAACATTATTTTAAGGTTGAATTAAAGTTATTTGAAGATTTGTGACGAATAAAACAAAAAATGAAGCCGTCACGGGACGACTGGCAGATGTGAAACATCGCACTCCACACACATTTACACACTACTACATATAGGCTGTATAGTGGCCGATCGCCACGCGGCATACGTCGCCCCGCCAGCTATCGCTTTTACGTGCGCCTATAGTGATGTTTAACATGAAAATGTGATTAATCCCTGCATCAACTTATCCCTAGCATCTTAGCATCTATGTCAACTACTGCAGACTCCTCCATGTTGTCAAGTTACAGATGCAACTACTATTGCAATGGTCTGTATTTTATGACTAAGTGACTAAGAGGCTTTTACTTTGCCAGCCCTATCATCATCATCATTGGCAGGCTTCTAAAAATATGCGTTTCCTGCCTTATATTGTATTTTTTTAGCTTAAAATTTAGTATAAAGAGGTGTTTCTAAGGTTCCAAGTCTACAGTTGCAGTCTAAAGTTCTAAACGCAAACCGACTTAATAAAGAGCATGTCCTCACAAATCGAACGTGAAGGCCCTTCGCCATCCAGTTTGTCGACTCTCATTAAGACCGCAGTTAGTACATCTGAGTTTTTCCATCAGTTGACAGCGCAACGAGAGCTCTTCGCGACTTCTGTAATCCTGGTACACAAGCCTTATCTAGCCGATAGCTATGATCATAGATAACTGTACCTGAATCTACCTATGTTTACAAAAAAACGGCCCAAGACAGTTTTTCTGCATTTTTTACATATTCCCAATACTGGTTTATTGAAATTTATGTTGGTAGGGTTTAGCGGAATGGCAAGTAGAACAGGCCACCTGTTGAATCTCGGATTTAAAGATTGCATTGTGCAGTGAATAATAAAACTTTGTTGCAATGAAAAAGAAACCAACTAGGAAACACTCTAATAGGACGCTCTTGAAGTTGAATATTGAGCTAGTTTTTGTGTGAATTCACTTTATGAATTCTAGCAACCCAAGGCTAATGTTAAGATTTATTGCTATGATTTTCCAGTTAATGTTTTAAATGGGTTCCAGAAACCTGATTTCCCAGCACCTCGATTACCGATTAGCATTGAAGGTAGTTGATATATTAATTACCCCACATCAGTTGCAGTCACAGGGATTTAACAATAAAGCCCACATAGACAATTTTTTTTATTGTATCAATGTAGCAATACTAGCAATGGCCCAACTGGTGCATCAGCAGATCTATAATAAAATTCTATTCGAATTCGAATTCTATTTCGATAAGATCAAATACGCTAATTATGGAGCAATAGATACACAAACAACTTTCATGAAAATGTTTCATGTTTCTAACCTAAATTATATATAAAAATTTATATTTTTACTATAAATCAGGTTCCATCGATTTAGTCAGGTATAAGAGTCGTTTCTCAGTGTAGCACAAAAGCACAGTTTTTCCTGTGTAACTGATGTTATGTGACAACGAGTTCTTATAAGGAAGATCGCGGGCATTTTAATGGTCATATTGGTATCCAACGGACGGCGCTTGTTAGCACTAGTCCTGTAAGATATTCTTATTTTTAGTTAAGTATAAGAAGTGAAGCAGATTTTTCTAGGATTATCAATAATTGCGTCTGCTGGTAGTTTCGTCAGAAATCAAAAAACCGGCCAAGTGCAAGTCGGACTCGCGCACGAAGAGTTCCGTACCATTATAAAAATGGCAAAAAAATCTTGTTGTATGGGATTTGTGATTTGTTTTATTTTAATATTATAATTTATTTTTAAAGTGAGTATATAACTAAATATTCTGTGAATATTTCAAGCGTCTACCTGTTGCCGTTAACAATATAGAGCTAAAACGAGCAAAAGAATCACGTTTGTTGTATGGGAGCCCCTTAAATATTTATTTTATTCTGTTTTTTAGTATTTGTTGTTATAGCGGCAACACAAATATATCATCTATAAAAATTTCAACTGTCTATCTATCACGGTTCATGAGATACAGCCTGGTGACATACGGACAGACAGACGGACAGACACGCAGACATAGACTATTTTTTTTATTGTATCAATGTAGCAATACTAGCAATGGCCCTACTGGTGCATCAGCAGATCTATAATAAAATTCTATGGGAATTCGAATTCTATTTCGATATGATCAAATACGCTAATTATGGAGCAGGTAATTAGCGCTACATCCTACATAGTGATTTAGCTGGGAAGAAGAAGTGGCGTAACAAACTCTCCAGCAGCACAGCTGTCTGTTCAGTTAGACAAACTTGATTCTATATAATAGTGTGCAAAATAATTTACATGCAACACAAAACATTAAATTAACTTATTTGCCATACGTTAGCACACGCCACTATCATGTTCTTATAATTCTTTTGATAGATGTAGGTATTCTGTTAAGATTTTATTGTAGTCATCACTCCCTTTGAAGTTTGCATCAACATTTAATCTCATAGATGTTACATAGTCATAGACGCACTGGCGGCGTTGTTTCAGAATCTTATCTAGTTACTGCTTAGGCTGCTTGAACTCAAACTCAGGTTTATTAGAAGAAGATTATCAGCGTCTCATATCTAGATTAGCGCCAATCTAACCAATTTAACATCGTTGAGCATATTAACTACGAGTGTTGCCAAATCCAACAAAAGTTTATCCTTCAAAACTTTACCCTTTGCTAAAAAATGTATTAAATTTATGATGTTTATTACATCATTGATAGTCTTGCGGAGGTCGTCTACTGATTATAAGGTTCTGAAGGGTAGGGCGGCTCATCCGGCACTGCTACTATATACAGTTTACGGACGTAACCAAAACGTTTACATGTTTCAAATCACAGGTCACATTTAGTGGCATACCTCGGCCGTATGATCGACAATCGTGTTTGCTAGGTGCCCGGAAACGCACTATGATGAATACACTAGTAAGTTCACGCAAAAGCCGACTTCAGCGACTTCCAGCAACAATCTGAACTTTAAGTCGGCTCACACTGACTTTCATGGTGCAACCCTGTGCAAAGCCTTGCAAGGCATTGTACAACTGATTTGCTTGTAGAAACTTCTCGATCATTACATTTCATGCATTACGGTACATCCCACACACCTGTTTATCTCCACATCGCACAGATAAGCAGCGCGTCCGAGCCCGATCAAATGCATTTCTCTTGTAGTCTAATAGGAGAGGAGCCGACCTTGAGCCATCGGGAATTCCTATTGAATTTATTGTAGACTGGTGCCCGTTTAATATAGAAGCTGTGTTCGGCTGTGGGAAATTGTATTGCGTAAGCTTGAGTTTCTTCTAAATTGTGTGTGTATGTTGAGAGTGGCTCTTGGTATGTGTGTACTCCTGGTACAAGTAACAGTCTTATTGGACTATTTTCTGTTATGTGATTCGACTTTTTAAAAGCTATAAGCGACAGACGTGTTGTTGTAGAAAGGAAGTATCCCAGGACACAACATTTTTATCATCTTTTAAATTATTTATAACTGAATCTAAATACCCGCCGCCGTCGAATTGTCGCCGGGAGGGGACGCCCTAGGAGGACATATAGTGATCAAATTGGTGATGTCCTTCAGAAATGTCAGGTGCGTAGTACTCGCAACCGGCGTGCGTGTATGACTAGATGTATGAACGTGGGCGAAACAAAAGGAGTATGTAAAGAGCGTAGCGTTCTATAGTTTCTTCCTATCCCCATGGGTCTTCCCATGGGGATAGGCAGAAACTAGGCGTGAGTTTATGTATGTATGTATGTGTGAATCTAAATACAAACGAAATGCTGTGTTTCAACGACTTTCGACATAACTCTTAACCCGTAATGAACAGCCAACGAGTGGTAATAGTCGCGATAATAAGCGATCAATCAACGCGCAGTATTTCACTGCACGCGGCGACCGCTAATCTGAAAGATTACCGCCTGAGCTTGTACTGTTTGCCAACTGAGACTGACGTTTATGTGGACGTGTCTCTGTTGGAAATTTTACAATCCCATCTCGGTCCCAGGCATGATTCAACTGAAAATATTTATTATTTATTTAATACTTCAAGCACACAAATGTACAGAGGCGGACTAAATGCCATAGGCATTTTCTACCAGTCAACCTTTGGGTGATGCAGAGACAAGCAGTGGTAGGCAATAAAGAAAATTGTGAAATCAATATTTATTTCGAGGTATTCCACTCAGAGCACTGATTTCAACAGCACTTGACCGAACGGCACCTGAGCACTTCCACTAACCGCACTGAAACAAAATTTTGATCAGTGCGGTTCGGTGGAGCAGTTTATTGATATTATTTTCAGTCCCGGAACGGCACCTATGTAAAATATTTTTTTAGTGATGGGGTGTATTTTTTTGTTCAAGGCATTATCAAACAAAACATATCGATACAAATCAGCAGAACTTAAGTCTTGTACCGGATAATTCCACTTTGTTCACCTGAAGCAAGGAGTAACGTTTTATTTGTATCGCTGCCAATAAACAAAAAAACTGTCGGAGCACGCACAATGAAGGGTTCCGTAAGTGGCATGACCATAGCTAGGTCCCTACGGCCTATAATAAATTTAATATTTCGTCCATTCATTTAGAGGCATGAGAAACAGGGTGTAAAGTTCACTCATCCTCTATAGAAAAGGGAGGATCCTCCGACCAGACGGGTGTTGTGTCTGGTGGGCAACTGCCCGACGGTTGATGTCGGGATGTTGTATATATATATTATGCTAGTTGTGCGGTAAACTCTGCTTGCGCGATGCAGGATTTTGCGTGACGTCAGTATGACGCGTGTTTCGCATATGGCGATGTTGATGCCGCTACATTCATTCCATTTCGTGTTCATTCATGATCATGAGTATGGTTTTATTTTACTACTAGCTTCTGCGCGTGACTTCGTTCGCGTGGAAGTGGTAAGACATTACAATATACAAATAACAGCCACATTTTTATAGAAAACGGCCTCGTTGGTCTAGTGGTCGCAAGCACTACTGTTGAGCATGATATCCTGGGTTCGATTCCCGGGTCAGGTAAAGTGTTATTTTGTTTTCCATCTGTAATTTCTCAGTAAAATTCCGAAGTCTGGGTTTGTGCCCGGTTAGTGGCAATAGGCTCGACTCCTATTACATGGGACCTAAACATAATTGGCGAAATGTGGATGTACACACTTCGGGGAATACAGCTGTGATGTTGTTATTTTTATAAAAAAATCCCTGTATACTACGTTTGTAGTTTTGATCTCAGCAGACAAAATATACTGACTCAGGATTAGTGACGCGGGGGAAGTTTTTCGTTTTTAATGAATCATTAAACAACAACACTGATACATTGATTGATGCATTCTTACAGATTTTTCCTGAAGAACGGCTATTACTAAAATAACAGTCACCTAAATAGAGTCACAATAATAAATAGTTCATCATAAAATTTTATTTGCTTTGAGAACAGAATTTAATTTAAAAAAACTCCACGAATTGCTCTAAGCCACAATCTAATAATGTTACGGTATTTCGGAAAATTGTGGACTCCCGTTTAGGAGTATTTAACAACGAGTCATTTTCGCACGAATAAAATAAAAACACCTCTCGCCTTGTACTACTAGCTTGTTTTGGGAACTAGCTACGACAGTGCCATTTTGATCAATTGCCTTCCATAATCACCAAGGCGACATTTAGATGATTTGAAAAAATTGCATACGTAAACATTGACCGCATTCATTACGTAAGACAACGGAGCCCTTTACTGTGCGTGGTTCGACATGTGCTTGCCGTATCGATATGTTATAGTTGGTAATGTCCTGAGCAAAGAATATATACGTCCCATCACTACAAACTGTTTGCAGGTGTCGTTCGGGGACTGAAAATAATATCAATAAACTGTTCCAACGAACCGCACTGATCAAAATTTTGCTTCAGTGCGGTTAGTGGAAGTGCTCAGGTGCCGGTCGGTCAAGTGCTGTTGAAATCAGTGCTCTGAGTGGAATACCTCATTATTTCAATATAAGGATATACATACATATACCTATTTAAACTAATATACTAACTAATATTAGGTATTAATGAAGATGATTAATTAGACCACACAAAAACCACAGCAGCTGTTAGAAATAATGTACTGGGGAATATTACATGGGCTAGGTTTGGTATTGAATTCCACTACATGAACAGAAGTTAGTCCCATTCTTTATCTTTTATAAAAAATGACAAGCAAAGAGCGAACAGTAGGAAGTGGATTCTAATCGGTATAATAAAGTACCGGTTGGAAATGTTAGAATACATCTCATTCTTAAAAACCAGCTTTATGCATCCCGATCTTACATCCCAATAAGCCCCAAATACACTTGGTTAAAATCGTGCATCTAAAATCTAAGAGCTTCCTCGATATCGGTGATCATCGGGTCACGAGCGAAGTAAGCCAAACGTCTCTATACGTTCGGCCAAGTTCGCGGGTCATTAGCAAGTGGGCTGCGCAGGCGCCGCGGCAGACGATCTCGGTGATAACCAAGCTATTTGCTGGACATTATGGGAGCTGAATTTTGTTTTTTGTTATTAATAAGAAGTTATTGTTATGGTTCAGGAGCAGACAGTTTGGGTTTTTAACCGACTGCGACTTCCAAAAAGAAGAGGTTATCAATTCGGATGTTTATATTGTTTTATGTTTCTTTTTATGTTCGGGAAAATCTCCGTCATATATACGACGTATAGACGTATACGTCATATAGACGGATTTGCAAAATAATTTTGTTGTTGGAAAGCGTACGCTCTGGAGGTAGTCCCGTTGTCACCAAGTCAGATTCTGATGAAGAAATCCCATGAAAATCGAGGGAATTCTAATTATGTATAGGCACACATAAAGCGATTTAAGTATTTTTTATAGTAACTCATGCATTTGCACTCGGAAAGCACCATTTTATGAAGTAGAACTGATGATGAAGACCACAGATGGCCACCGGAACTACTTAATAATAAGTATTTCACGGTTACGATTCAATTAGGCACTCTATGGTTGCTATAATGCTAAGCAATTTATACTCGTCACTATGCATATGGTGAGCAGCTATATACGCTACATCTTTACAGCCAGCCACTTTTTCAACTATAACATGTTATCATAATTATTATATTTTAATTATATTTAGCAATAAAACTATAATGTATCAGCTGCTTATGGGACTGTCGCAAGTTATCAACTGATAGCAGCGACCAACTAACAAGACCAGCGATGCTCACGCAGTGTCTTGTCCTGCTCTAAACGACGTCAAACCACGTTTATGTAATGTGTCGCCGGTGGCTAGCAGTGGAACGACACAGGCGCAACTGTCGCTTGTAGGCAAACGACAGCTTAATGAATGGTTAAAGAAATGTATTTCTCAATAAGTAGTTACAAGGATTTCACGAACTTAAAAACATAATTATGATCATCATCATTATTTCAGCCGAAAGACGTCCACTGCTGGACATAGGCCTCCCCCAAGCACCGCCACTTCGACCGGTTCTGTGCTTCCCGCATCCAGCGGATACCTGCGGCCTTCACAAGGTCATCGGTCCACCTTGTAGGAGGCCTTCCAACGCTACGTCTTCCGGTACGCGGTCGCCACTCCAGAACCTTTCGGCCATCAGTTCTGCGAGCACCTAGCTTCTGACGTTACATAAGTGCCGTAGGGTTATGTGAAATAAAAATATTTTTATTTGATTTGAATGTGCCCTGCCCACTACCACTTAAGCTTATATTATAATTTTATTTAGCACTTGATTAATTATGATAATCAAGTGCTAAATAATATTATAATAATTATATACTATTTATTAGAGATAAAAATATGAGGGTATTAACAAAAATATCGTACCTATAGGTCTGCATTCTACGTCCATCTTTTGTGTAAAAACTTAGTCTCGCTCACGCCATTCAAATACGGACATTCGGATTGTGTAATATTGTGTGTTGTTGTGCCCGACAGGGTCCATGTGAACATTATGACTATTTTTAAGAACTTGTACACAAATGTGATATGCAATAAAGATTTGAATTTGAATTTGACATTCATTCACCTTGCGGTTAAAAATAAAAATTACATACATATCAGCTTCTACAGAGTTATTTTTCCCGTACAGAAGTCTCCTCACGCAGCTGTGATCTTTAATCCCATGTTACACTTATCATCCACACATTTCTGAGAAGCAACTCTGCTCACCCACTAATCAAAAAGACCAAAGAAACTAACACCTAAATAAGTATAAAATATCTAAGTATCAGAGTCACGACCTGTGGCCTCTGGGAACCGACTGTTCATTCCTATCGGAATCCACTCGGCCCAATAAAGTGGGAATCTAACACGTCCATAATTAATTCTCACACGTCTTATGACGAGTCACTTGATGGACGGCGTCATAAAAGTCCGGACAGGCTGTCCGGACAGCCGGACACTTGGCCGTCATTAACAGTGCTGTAAAAAGGTGCTAGGTTGAGGAAGTAATTCAGGTCGTGGAAAACGGAGGGCTGAGTGTAATGAGGTGATGAAGGATTATTGATCAATAACTTTATGAAGCTAACTAGAGATAAAACTATTACTACAATTTCGTTCCAACTGGAAGTACTAAAGTCGAGTATGTTTTATTGACTATATTACCTTATGCCCGCGACTTCGTACACGTGGAAGTCGTAAGACACCACAATATACTAAAATAACAGCCACATTTTTATAAAAAAAACTGCCTCGTTAGGCTTGTGGTCGCAAGCGCTACTGTTAAGCATGAGGTCCTGGGTTCGATTCCCGGGTCAGGTAAAGTGTTATTGGGTTTTTCATCTGGAATTTCTCAGTAACAGTCCGAAGTCTGGATTTGTGCCCGGTTAATGGCAAAAAGCTCGCCCCCTATTACATGGAACCTAAACATAACTGGCAAAATTGAATGTGGGTGTACTATACAGGGTTATTTGCAAAACGTCAATAACCTCTTAAGGGCTCATTGTACTCATCATTATGAACAACTTTTACTATGGGACTAAACCTGAAATCGTAAAAAAATCAGCTGTTCCCTACTATTTAACAAATTATTCGAACATAAATGAAGGGAACAGCTGGTTTTTTTTTAGTACAATGACCCCTTAGAGAAATGACGTTTTAAAAATAACCCTGTATAATAGGTAGATAACACCTCTGCATATCCCTTCAGGGAATACAGACGTAAAGCTACATTATTTTTATAAAACATACATACATAACAAACTCATGCCTTCTTCCCATGAGGGTAGGCAGAAACTATAGAACGCCACCCGCTACGCTTCTTACAAACTCAAAATATCCTTACAAAAGGATATCTGTGACGTTGTACAGTTTGCAGATGATACCTCTCTTATTTTTAAAATAGACAGGAATATACAAGACTTTGACGACGTAAACATTGCACTCTCAATGGTTACGGATTGGTTTACGACAAATAACTTAGTTCTTAATGCCAAGAAAACGAAATGTATAAAGTTCGCCTTACCGAATGTTAGAAATTTAGGTCCCAACATCGTCTTAGATAAAGTGGTGCTTGAAACTATAGACTCGGCAGTGTGTCTGGGTATAACAGTAGATGGCAAATTTCAGTGGGGACCACATACATCAAGCCCAGCAGGAAGGCTCAGTTTGGCCGCCTACGCCGTCAGGAGGAAAGTAAGATAAAGAAGATAAAATAAAATAAGAGAGGTATAAGATAAGATAAGATAAAATAAGCTATATCAACTGACGTTGATACAGCCCGATTAGTCTATTTTAGTTATTTTTACAGCGTTATGTCCTACTGTATTCTGCTGTGGGGTAAAGCCGCTGTCATTCAAAATATATTGGTTTTTCAAAAACGAGCTGTTCGAGCAATTTACCAGCTGGGTGCCAGAGTTTCTCTGATAATTTTTTAAAGATTTTTTTAAGTATTCTCACGGTTGCATCACAATTCATCTTCGCCAACATCTATTTTGCCTAACATATAAATATTTTAGGCAAAATATACACTTATACAGTAAAAACAGTCGATAGAGAATTAGTAATTAGAGCTCAAAAAAAATGTATCAGATCTATGTGTGGCTTAAGTAGCACCGACAGTTGTCAGCCGTTCTTTAAAAGCCTAAACATTCTTACCCTACCATCATTGTACATCTACGAAACTAATATATTTGTCAAAACACACATCTCGCAATACAAAATAGCTTCCAAAAGCTACTATAGAAAGTTACGCGACAAAAATTAGTTAGAGCTCGAAATAACACATGGCAGAACAGCCCTAATGAATAAAAGAACTTTCTGTATGGCCACAAAAATATTTAACAAGCTGCCTGAGACATTAAAATCATTAAATCTGGACAAATTCAAAAGTGTACTTATGAAAATTTTAATCGATAAATTTTATTATCGAAATAGTCCTTTAATGTTATTACTCATTAAAGGACTATTTGGATGACAGTTGTATAATCCCTCCTTCAGTGACCTATAATTAATTTATATAGACATAAATTGACACTCTTGTATTAATTTGACAGTTATCCTATTTTTATAATTTTTTTGACATTTCTGTTTCATCATTTTTATTGTTACTTTTTTGAAATATTTTATTAATTTGGTACTTGTTTTGACATTATAGTTTTTATTTGGAATTCAATTAATTGACAGTGGAATATTATGTTGATTTATCCTCTCTAGCTGTTTCTATAATTTTTATTTGATATTTTTAAATAAGTTTTTAAAACTCATGCTAATATTTGTACGCCTAATGGCAAAGCATAGAGAACTTACAAAAATTTAACATCTCACACACCTGTGGAACCTATTATGTTTACAAATAAATAATCTGAATCTGAATCTGAGCAGTGATATTCACAACATTAACACCCATAATAAGGACAAATTACGAGCTCCATTTCATCGGCTTCATAAGGTTCATAACTCATTTGTTGGACTTGGTATAACTTTTTATAACAAGCTACCCTCTTCTTTGCTAGATTTGCCTTTTAATGCGTTTAAAATTAACGTTAAATCCAATTTTTGTTCAAGGGCATACTATTCTATCAACGACTACTTAAAGGTTATGAGAGTTGGTCGTTGTGATTAACTCAAGACAATGTTCATGTTTTTTCTCCAGAATAAGCTTACCTACTGACAGGTTATATGAGTTAATTTATTTGTTTATTTTATTTGACCGTCTAAGTCAAATATTTTAATTTTAATTTATTAGGGACATAATCTACTCATTACAGCTGTATTGCAATAAGTGCTTAGCTGAACAATTGATTTTATTATTCTTGATACTTAAACCTCAGTTGGTCTAAATAGAGTTTGTTGATCCTCTTATGAAACAAGATCTATTGGTATCAAAAATTGTTTTGCTAAAATTGCCCATTTTCTTGCTAACTGTAATTTTTTTCAAAATTCTTTGTATTCAAATCAAGATATCTCAAAAAGTTTAGGACAGTCTGTATTAAGGCACCTGGCCTTAATACAGACTGTCCTAAACTTTTTAAGGCAGGGTTTACAGTCCCATTTCAAAAATATAATTTAAATAACATGTATCAACACACAACATGTAACTAGGGGTTGACACTAGCTCCTGTAGTACAGTGTACTTATACTAGCGCAGGAGCTAGGGAATTCATAAAAATGTTTGCATAACTTATGTCAATAAAGATTATTATATTATATTATATTTGCTGTATAAACTATAGAGGAATACAAACATAATGCAATATTGCTCATTGCCCATAGCAAATAGCGTGATAATATATAACCTACCGACTGACTTATACGGAATATCTTTGCAAAATTTTAACAGAATCTATCCGGTCGAATTTGCGTGATGCTGTAATAACATACATTCAGACAAACAGATAAAAACTCTAAAAACGATATTTTCGTCATTAGAATCGATCCCAGACCTTTACCAGAGGATTTACTTTTTTCAAAAATATTCAAAGTACAATTTTGACTTCGCTACGATTTTATTATATACCTATGCATAGATGAGTGTATTGTCAGCATTCTCCGTCTGAGAAATTAAAGGTACAAAGTCAAAATAATAAAGTGCAATAATAAATGACTATATCAATCTACTTATCGTAATCATGTTCTATCAAAAAAATAACTTTATAACAACTTATAAATATAATAATTATCATCAATATTATAAATCTGTACTCATTTGATTCTTGGCTTCAATACAAAATGTTGGCTATTTTATTAGCGATTTGTTCGGTGGCGGCGCGTAATTGACCACATAAATCTCGCCCGGCGATTGATTCACAGAAGGCGATTAAAAATGTTGTAGTTCAACACTTTCAAGTGTGGAGCCGAGTTCTGTAGGGTGCAGAATGTATGAAGAAAATGTGGTGTACCTTAAGAAAATGGGGATTCTTGTTAGAAGCTATAATTGTAATTAAGAGGCTACTTGGATGGAACACATATTTTATTAATACCACAGTCCACAAGTAATGGTAATACACAACGACTTTTTCTCTTAGACGGAACAGATTTCGATTCTAAAGAATTTGACTAGATCCTGAAGACACTTTCATGTAAGGTAGGATATAACATCCATCAGAAGCAAGCCACGCACGACGAGATCTTGAAGCAAATTTCCGCTCAGCATGTTTAATTTGAACGGTGAAGGAAAACATCGTGAGGAAACCAGCATGTCATAGAACTAGAAATTCGAAAATATGTGACATCTACCAACCCGCACTGGGCTCGCGTGGTGGATTATAGCCCACTCCCTCTCACCGAGAGGAGGTCTGTGTCCCAGCTGTGGGGACATTATAGGCTGATTATGTATGCATGGTCCCGTGTGGTGCCGGACGTAAAGAATAGCACCGTCCTATTTCTTCCCGTGGGTGTCGTAAGAGGCTACTAAGGGACTTACTAGAGAATGGGTAGCAGCGTTCTCTACGTTTTTTAACACCATACTGCGATCGCCAACCCGCCTGCCAAGCGTCGCGATTACGGCAACGCCCTTTTGGGGAGGCCTATGTCTAGCAGTGGACGTCTTTCGGCTGAAATGATGATGTATGTATAATTTAAAGATAAAAAAGAGAAATGCCATTAGAATAACATTATTGTCATTCTAATGGCTTTTCTTAACAAGTTATTATTAACTTAAACAAAATGACATTATGATAACCACACCATTTTAGCCACTGTCATCATGAGTGCAAAGCAGGTTATATTGGTCAATTGGAAGTAAAATATCTTTCTTTTTGATCTCGAAAATTTAAGCGGAAACATATTACGAGGTAGAGTGAGAATAATGTGTGAAGTATGTGACACACAAACTACAGCACACTCTTTTTATTCTCCATCTTTATGGACTTCTAATCTCCCAGATTCCACACCACGAGCCCAAATCCTCCATATCGCAGAACACAGCTTTCTTCCATTAAAATTCATCAGCCGAGGTCCTCTAAGCCTCAGATAAATGTATTCATATGTTTTTTATTTGCCGCTTCATCCTCAGGTTACATGCGACACGGAATAAATTAAGCTACCGGACTTTGATATTCTCATTCGGTAATTGTGTCAATGATATTTATTGGCCTCTTTTGTTTGAGCTGAATCAATTCCGTTCAATACTTTTATGGCAGCTATTAACGTTTTTGTATCAGATTTTGGATGATTGGTTATGTTGCTTGCCTACTTTCTTTTAGTTTTGAATGTTTCGAATCCTTAGTTTAGGCTGAATTTGTGGAATACGATAAGAACTCTTTTATATTAATAACTCTTGTCCCCCTACTCTTGTCATCACCAAATCTGGTCTTCTCGGTTGAAACTATCGTCTAGTGTTCCGTCTAATGTACTTTTAATTAATTAATCTAATCTTTTTATCTGACTCACAGATACTCACTATCACTACAGTCTTTCTTATAAGAAATCGCGTGCTCGTCCATCAATGATACCAACAAATCTTCTCCGCAACATAAAATTCACGCTTCCTAATCACTGGATCATAAAATACTCTATAAATCACAGTAGTAGTACAGCACTTAGTTTTCAGTGTTAGTGCGGTGCTAATGAAGAGGTTAATTAGGCCTGTGAACATAAGTCGTCGGTCGTGGGCTGCTTATCTACAGATAGCGATATCACGCACCAGCCGTATGGGAACGTATTATACCCAGCTATTGAACAATCCCAATGTATGGCCTATTTAAAGGGTGGTACTGGTAGGATTGTTGGTAATGATATAGAATTATCTAATCGTAATTGTAACTTGATAGTTGTAGATCAAGTGTTACTTAAATCCGCGGTAAGCACGGCTTACGACGCCATCGATAGTGGTAGTCCAAGTCGATCTCAACAACTGAATACATATCTAGAATCTAAAGCTTTAACACGGGATCAAAAATTAAACGACTGTTCTTCTAACTCTACACTATACAGTACTTCCCACAAAATATATCTAACGTAACGGCTCCAAAATTCTCTCCACAAGAATTTTAATACACCTACTTCTAAACAAATGGAAAGCAAAGCAGAGCGTAACGTTAAGTTCTAATTAGATAACTATCTGGACAATATATCGCTTCCCCGAGGTGATTGGTGGGCGATGAAAATTTCACGGTAGGCTCTAGGCATCGAAATTATTTTATTGACGGAAGCCGGCACTCATTAAGGGGCTACCGGGCGAGCCGGTGAGCCGATGCCACTCACATAAACACCGCCTATCGGACCCAATACCACTTCTTATGCACAGGGTGCGCGGTTGAATTTCTGATTTATATAGGAATTTGCGTGACCGATTGCCAGTTGAACATTATTAACATGAGTGTTTTGCATTATCTTACACATCTTATGGTTATAGTATGGTTAAGTTTTATGTATTAGCCACGAAGCTCCAGGCCGCTGCCAGGCCATGGCTGACAGTCTTAAACTTTGGATACACAATAATGCACTACATCAATTTGAAAGTGTGGCACATATTCTTATTGAAACTATTCTTAGAGATTACCTACTCATATTTTTCTGCTGCGAGCAGGCACCTATGCGGAAAATCAAAGCTATCGACTTTTTATAGTTGCAAATGCCAAGCTATCAAAGACTGGTAACTTGATGATAGCAGTGTCATCATTCATCCTGCTTCTTACTTCCCAATTCAATATGCATGCACAGCCGCTCCTCTAGAAATACATTTTCAATACACTTCCTCGAAAACTGGTTCATATCGCACTACGATTAGGTTCACAATACAATGTATTTCACACGCGCGTGACTTTTTATTTTCCAACACGTGTGCGGGAATAAAAATTGCCACAGATAACTTATACCTATACTTAGTCCAAATTAGTTCAATGCCTCTATTCACACCGTCTCGCGGCAGAGACGGTCCTCTCTATTCGGAGGTAATTTTTTTTTTGTAATCTCGGCAAAGAAGCGTCTTTACGGCGTTAATACTTTTAGAATATTGAAATAACGTTTATAAATAGAATACCATGATTATTACAATAAAAAAACGTTTATGAACAAATTAACATTTAATTGTGTTCTAAACTCAAAAATATATTTGAACTTTCTATTTTTCAAATTAGGCTGTTTATCGGCTTTATACCTTTCCTTCTCCTTCAACCTGGCGAAAGCAAAGCGTGGAAAAAAATTAAATTCAATCATAGTTTCCTTTTATTATTCATCACAAAAATATTTATAGTTATTTTATTTTATTTCTTCAAAAGTGTATTGAAAAACGTCGTTTGATACACGTGGACATTTGTTATTGCACTTCTCGGCTCAAAAACAACCTCGCCTACGGCTCGGGTGTTAATTCCGCCTCGAATGCAATAACAAACATTCTCCACTTGTATCAAAATGTACTATACCAACACCCTGTGCACGTGTACGAGCAGCCAGGGCGCGGGTGACGGGGGCGCGCAGGGCGAAGGTGCGCGTACGCCGCGGATTGAGTTAAATGCCTCCTTATCTCGCGCCGTAATGGCCCCGGGAACATGTCAATTCATCACACGCATGTCTCACACGGTCTTTTCTAAATCAACCTTTTTCCAGCGCCGCATATTTTTTGTTGCGCGGCAGTCACGATGCTGATACCTCGGTGACACCACTGTCAACAAAATGTCCGATTTTTATGTCTCCAGATAATAATATGTAAATTATCGTGTGTTTAGCGAAACAAACGACGCTGTAAAAAGGTGTCGGCGTGAGTTTATTCGGTCATAAAAAGATCCGCAAACTTATGCTAAATAAACACAACTGTAAAAATCTTTTAGTTTCACTTGGAGCCGCGCTTAACAGTCTTTTTATTATAAGTTCCTATTTGATATTTGTTCTCATTTGCGTAGCAAACTCGATGTTTGTCTTTTAGTAGCTGCAGTTCCCAACATTTTAACTTCTAAAAAAGCATTTGGATTGTGGTCGTTTCCTCGGAGGATATTTCCACTTTGGGGGCTCTATTTAAACTTCTGTTGCGTTTGTTTGTGACAGTGGTTTGTTTTATTGTTAAGTTTTAATATAAAAGGATAAAAAGTGTCGGTGGCAGCGGAAGCCGCTACTAAGCCGATCGATAAGTGTGAGAGCCGACAAAGGCACTAATACGTTTAGGACGCATTATATATAAATCAGTGAGTCGAGTTATCACCGGCCGACAATTAAGATGTCGACCATCTGGGGGAACGGCCGGCCGGCACGCACTCGCGGAATATCGCTCTCCATTGCCTTCATTGTTCGAAAATCATTGGAAGGACCGATGAAAAAGATGCAATGAAACGCAATTGCTTTGTCACGTTTTATTCTTTGGGTTCGGCTCTCAGTAGCAATGAAATGATAAGTATGTGTATTAACGTATACTGTACTTATCGATGACGTATATAATTATACATTCACGAGCACGACGTCTTAAAGCTTCATTTATCAAAGAGTAACAAGCACTAAAACGTCATATCTTTCTGAGTTATTCTAGTATAAGTCTTCTTTACCAATTGGATTCTTTTAACATCACAAGATCTCATATTTACGAGCAAATTTAAATTATTTTAATTAATGTGTACATGGAGACGAACTATTAACAAGTCGCTGTAAAGTGTAAATAAAGTTCAACGGCATGACATAAAGTTGGTAATCCGATTAAAAAATTAACATTCCCAATCAGATTGTGAATACTTAGGGGTTCGTAGTAAAACTTTGTAACTGTGAAACCGAAAACTTTCCAACTTGTTCAAGGCAACTATTTTGCAACAAGAAAAACGAAACAAATAACACGAGTCTCGATAACAACACTCGGGAATCGATTTCGAGAGTAACCATTTAATTATTTTATCGATAATCTCGCATCGAGTGGCCAGCTACAAAATAAGAAGAGCGGAGAGTAATCGTCGCTTAGGCCGACGCCCAGTAGCCGGCGGCGGTTGCCGGCCGATTTTATCGTCTCATAACAGTCTCGATTTATAAGTATCGATTATATGTATCGATCCCTTGATACGATGCGTTCACGGTCATTTGGCGCGTTTTTTTCGCTCAGCTCGGGACGATACATGTTCTCTAAATAACAATTTTGTTCGATAAGTAATTAATAATGGTTCCTTTTTTGAAGAAATCTTTGTTTTTTTTTTAAATAAATAAATTGGTTTGTAATTGTAATTGGTAAGTACTCGTGGATTCCAATAAGAAACTGTTGAACTCGAAAAAAATATCGCGACAATGACAGTGTGTGTATCAGATAATTATATTCTATTGTTTAGAAGTGAGTTCTGATTCTCTTCGATTTCATTATCGATCCCAGTTTTTAGTTGTTCTGTGTTAACTTGATTCAAGCCAATATTTTTTATAGCGAATGTATCACGAGAATTAATAAAATGTTTTACTAACCGTAATTTTAAATTGGCCCTGGGCTGTTCGCAAAACTTTGCCCTACCTTTAGAAGTAATTCAGCCAGGATAAACATAGATTGTGGTTTGTGTGGCAAAAGAGACAATTGAAGGATGTCACTGATAGCCATTGTGTCGAGGGCACTAGAAGACGTGTTTACTTAAAAAGAAGGTTGTGCATCTTGAACAGCTGTGCAGGTTTATTGCTTACATTTGCTTATAATTAATTTGAATATACATACTTTGTAACTGCAATGTCAATGACAATTTTTTGTAATGTTAGAACACAACATAAAAGGCTTTTGGTATCACAGTGACAGCAGAACACTGACTCCTAAGTCACAGGATCACCTAGTTTAGGAATCAGGGTTTAAGTACCTTATCCGTATGACGTTTAGTTAGCCAAGTAATTTATCCTAGTCTTAAGCAATGTCATAGGTTCTTGTATCAATAAAGATTTTTATTTTATTTTATTATAGTACTACAATACTCGTACAACAGCTATCAGTTACTGCAGTCTACCTTTAATTTGCCGCTACCTACATTCTGAATGCGCTGGTAGGTACAGTTTTTTTCATTCAATCAACTTAGGGAAACCGTTTTACAAAAATATATGATGTAGTTAGTAGTAGTGCGAGGGATGTAATTTGACTATGCGATAGGTGCGTGCCGCGTGCGGTCGGGCCAAACGTCGGGAGTGGACCAGACAGTCGGAAACCGACCTGACAAAATGTCACGTCAACCTTAATCATTAGGTAACTCGTTAGCGCAGTTGCGCGGATTCCTCTGAGCAATATTACGTGTTAAGAGGCCGGCGATGGATGCGTAGTTCATACAAACGTAGTACCAAAATAATTTGTAAATCAAACATATTCTTAAGGTAGTGTGTCTGTATTCCGATTGGAATACGGAATATCTAGGTATCCAAATATATATTTTGAATGGATACTGATTTAAACAAGAGTTATGAGAAAAATAAGTTCTCATTGTCCTTTCAAAATATATATTTGGGAACATAGATATTCTGTAATCCAATTGAAATAAATACACACTACCTTATGAATATGTTTGATTTACAAATTATTTTGGTATTACGTTTGTATGAACTACGCATGCTACGCCGGCCCCTTAAGGCCATGATAGATTACTTTTCACATGAAGGATTTATTGAGGATAGTTTCATCATGGTCTAGGGGCGAAAGAAAAACTTATTGAATATGCTGATTATCAACCAACACATGTGTTGTAAAAATAATGAGAAAAGGTGATAAATTAATAGGCTGGTGATTGACATGCAAACAGCCTATTTGTTTTTAATAATTACATCACCAACACCAACAAAAATTATCAGCGTCATGCCTTTTGAAGTAAGTTGTTCCTACCTATAGGAATAAATGTTCGTCCAACATTACATTACGTGCTTGACCAACATTAAAATTGCTCTAGATTTAAAAAACTTTTCCAGTGATTTTCACTTCATAAAGCACTTCTTCTTAGTCCACCTCTTCTTTTTAATCCATCATTGCCTACTGGACATTCAAATCTGTCCATTCATAACACCATAAATCCATCGATATATTCAAAAAATTAAGTTAACCATTACCTATAAACGAATCTCAAGATATGTTCACAGATTAGCTCCATCGATTGATACTCTAAAACTCAAGATCAATATGGGAATAAAAATTAAATAGTGGAATAACTCCGGTGCCTTAACCGAGGTAACTTGGCATCACGTTAAGAACATATTTAACGCAAGATTCAATTAAAATTTGACAAGTAAACGGTATAAAGTAGGCAGGTTATATCTCGGTGGGATTATCTCGTCCACGTCACGTCGTGTCGTGTGGTGTCGTGTCGTGTCGTGCGGCGACGACACGCGCACGTAACGACGACAGTGTCTCCATATAGTGTAGTGGTATCTGAGTCCATAGATGTCTGTACTGAACTTAATAAGGAGATTATTTTATTTTATGGACAGGCTATGAGTACCTATTGGGTTATTGAATGGTCATAAACACGTTTACATAGTTTAATTCAATGGCGAATTTTCTGCAAACATGTGTACTTTATTTATTTGTTAGAAACAGTTCGTAAAAACCATATTCCGTTTCAAAGTCCTACGTACGTGAAAAACTGAAGTGAAAACGTCCATAAATTTATATTTATTTACAAAATAACTTCAATATTTAAATGCTAATAATAACACCGAACCAAAAATAATTTCCTGGAACCATTTGTTTGAATTAACAACAAAACTTTTGACAAATAAAAAAAGCTTATTTTGGAAAGTACGGAGTTATAATAGGTATGCTCGGGCAATCGGCTCCGGGGCAATTTGTAGGGCAATTTGCATAACTTAACCCTTCAGTGGTAGCTGTGACGAAAGTGTACGTTTATTGGAGCAAAAACACTAAACACGGACACGTTACTGTTTGCTGACGATTTCTTTACAAGCATTCGTGAAAGGCTGCAACTTAAAAAAATGGAGGAAATTTGACATACAACAGTGTGATGTCTTTTTCGAATGTGACAAAAAGTTCGAATGTTCAGATTTCTGTTCAAGGACTTGAAAAGAATGATGTGCAATATTGAATTGATTAACGCCAGTGTTTATTTCGTAAATTATCATAATCAAAGAAGCACTAGCTTTAATTATGTCCACCGATATATTTCTTAAAATGTGGAACAGTTTAATTATTATTCATGAATGGATACAGTCTTCATTATCTGGTTGATTCGTAACAATGACAGGACTAAATTAATACCTGTTTACTGTTTATGAGGTAGGATCCTTTTTTTTCACTTCGCACCGGTACGGCACACAATATAAACATGAATTATAATAGCCTGAAAGGTTAATTACGATACAAAATATTCCCCATGCTCACAATTATTGAATTATGCCAATGCCATACTAATGTTAATGTGCCTATTATGTAAAACAAACAAACACAATGAGGTATAATGAGGTGAGCAGACTGGCGTGATATCGCGGGCGCCACAGGCAGCGCAACGTGCAGTGCGACACTTTCCATAACGTTTTAGTGTCGCGTCGTGCCTGTCTGCGGGAGCCCTTAAGTTTAATATATTATCTCACTCATGGAGGAATTAATGAATCGTTAGAGAATTTTACCTATAAATATCAAAATATTTTTCTGAATATGCAATATTTAAAACCAACATAAAATACTGTAAGGTATTATGTTTTAAGGCGACGATAACCGACTTTTAATGATTTTATACTGAAGGTCATGTCTAAACGAGTAGTGTTAATGATTTGAAAAAAAATTATATGTTAAATTAGAGCATTTTCTCAATAACTTAATATGTGAATATTTTAGATTAGGTTTATATTACATAATTAAATTAATTTGTAAAGTTATGTCTAACGCGGATAAAAAACGGAGAATGGCGCAAAATCTACCAAGCGTATTTTTCTGAAACCTCACCAATTTAAAGATAATTTAATTATTGATATTTTAGTGTACGCGTTTTATTAAAATACATTTTGTTTTGTGTATAATAAATTAATAATACGTCAAATTGGGATCAGCGCTCCTTGATGGCGTTTCCTATTACTGGCTGAACGTACGACGAGTTGCGTGAGCTCAGTACAGAACACGCAAGCTAACTACTCAAGGTCACTGGCATATATCTCCGTTTTAATAGGTTTAAAAGAATATATTAGAAAAGTGAACGGAGGTACGCATAAATGAGTCAATTCAATTAATAGGGAACTTATAATGAAAGCTGTGCCAACTCGTACAATTCTTCTTAGAACATGTTATTATAATTATATCAGGCGCACAAAATAGCGGCGTGTACTAGTAACACCCTGTACAAACCGCAACACTTTACAGTAATTAAACTTTACGGCGCGACTTTTTGCCAACTCTTCCCCTTTGTCCGTCCGTCCGGGTGTTACGTCACGGCTCGTCCAGTGCCGACAATATCGACATCCATAACACTATTTGTTTTGGGACAAACAAAAACTAGAGCAAAATGCTTTTTAGAAAAAACATGCCGCGGTCGTTATGACCACTGTTCACAAAAAAAGGGTTACAATTTTGACATGTTTGCATAGGTAAAGCGATGTAACTGTGCATTTTTATTTTTTTTACATAAAAGAGAAACGTTTTATTATCAATTTTATTTTATGACATTTTGTTAAATAAATATTAAATTAAACTTAACTCACAATTTTATTGACACAAAAAATTAAAATATACATAAACAATTTATGTTAAGAACTCTGTACTAAAACATTTTACTTGGATAAAAAGTACACACTTAATTTGAATGTTATTTCTTTATTATTCTCTCGTAATTCTCGTTTATAGAACAATAAAGTCATACGCATAGTACAAATAAAACAGCTACCCGACTTAATAAAAAACCTCATAAAAGACACCAACGGTTACTTTAGAACACGAAACGTGGACAGTAGTCCGAGGAAAAAATTGTAACGGTCTCATTTTTTAACGTTCACTTTAAGAACCCTTTATCAAGAAATGCCGTTATGAGCAAACAAAGCATTCGAACGTCACGGCCACCGATAGATTATGCAAAAACCATACAGGGTCTTCCTATTCAGTGTATCAATTCCCAGGCACTATAAAAGGATCTCAACGGCAATCGATATTCAAGGAGATGACATCTTGTTTGAATATTCACATATTTCCCATGAACGCGATTGAATCCAACCAAAGGGTTGCCTAGGGTAGATGCGTCTATAGGCAAATTCGATTATCTCCTAGCATTCTCACGCACATCCCGCGGCTCCACAATAAATCTTTGCATACAGAGCATAATAAAAAAAAGCTATTAAAAAACGAACTATCTATGAGACTCTCCCTACCGAATATGCATAAGAAAAGAACCGTACACACCCAAATTATACGCCAAGGTGACAAGTGCTGGGATCCATCAAGTAGTATAATAGTCTGGAACCCTTTGTGCAACAATAAATGCGAAACTTTATGCGTGCGCGGTGCGCTTGCAATTTTTTTTCTATGCGTTCGCATACCTGTAACCCTCGCATAGATGTGGGGACAGTTTATTTGCATTTTTTTATATTATTCCTTTTCAAACAGTATCTTAACCCTATTCAGTAATGTCAGGGGTTAGGTTGCACTTAATATTCAAAAAGGGCAGGTACATTTCTCTTAATATTCACGCATAAATTATAGTCAGGTACATTTTAGTTTATTGTGCATCGCGAAAGGGGGCCGCGAGCGAAAAGGTGTAACGCCAATTTTATTGATTTGCTATTTTGTGTTTTATGCGAACGTTCTAAAGTTTATTTTTATTAGGATGCACGTTTAAACTTTAATTTTTAAACCACTATGCTAGCGGATCTACGACATTTCACTTCCTGAATGGTTTAACCCGTTTCCTTTGTACGAATTTATGCAA
Source organism: Tiliacea aurago (assembly GCA_948098905.1). Classification (NCBI taxonomy): domain Eukaryota; kingdom Metazoa; phylum Arthropoda; class Insecta; order Lepidoptera; family Noctuidae; genus Tiliacea; species Tiliacea aurago. The sequence continues at coordinate 743,838 of OX402580.1, read as the reverse complement.
AAAACTTTTTTACCCATCCTATTTTTTTATTGAATAAAATTTAGGGGCTATGCACATTATGCAAATGCGCGCATAAATTTTAATGTTACAAACGAGGGGCTGCTTTAGAAAAGCATATCTTATGCGGTTGACATTAGACGTAAATTTGTTTGTATTCATCTTGTTGTTTTTTTAAGATTATAAGTAAGTATGCAATTTTTTTCATATGCTCGTCTGTTTAGAAACATGGTTTTTGATGATTTTTTTTTCTCAGGATCGGTGAAGAAAGAGTCTACCGTTAGAAGGAGGTCGAATGTGTGTTACCTTTTTTATTGTGTAAGGAGTGACATATGAAGCGGGACCCTGGATTCGGATTAGAATATGTAATTACTTCCTTTACGGTTTTCGGAAACGGTTGTTTGGGCCGTTACTTAGTGTTGCCACCTTTGCCTCCAACGTGAGGGTCGCGGTTAGTGCATCGTCTTTATGTTATCATGGAAACGATTTTTGTATGCTAATCAGTTTGTTGGAAGTAGGTTCTATAGGTTTTGTTGTATGTGATTGGATACGGAAATTGATTTCTGTAGCGACTAAGATTGACGTCTGGTTCGACAACATTTACTTAATTAAAGTTGGCGTTGCACTTACGTATTATCAAAATTACCATAACTACACTCTGTAATTAAACTTAATATTACAGCAATGATGACATTGCCTTAGTTCTGAATGCAGTTCCTTTAATTTATTTGACACACCGTTAAATTTTTGTAAGTTATTATTTTCTCTTATTTTTATGGGCAGTCCTACTTTTTATTATAAAAACCCATTACCAATAACATTAGCCGAGAAAATAAACAAACCTCGAGACCGTTATTAAAAAAAGCTCCTACTGAAGGGCGGTGCACTGATTGTTGTCGAAGGAACGCTTTTGCAAAAAACCACACTTTTTTTGGAAAAAATAAGTTGGTCCCTTTTTACGCCAGAGTCCATTGTCTCCACTCTATTGTCTCGGCGATTTGAAATATTTTTATGCTTTCCGGATGACGATAATGTTTTGAACTTATTTTTCGATAACTATTATTTAGCGAATTTATTGTTTGTGTGTCGCAGGTCGCGCTGCCATTGTTTTTGTAGCGAACGGTAGGCGAGTATTAACATCGATTTTTATCATTTTAAGTAGCAATTTATACACGGATGCCGACGGCCGACGGCTTTCATAAAATTGCCTAATTTCACGTTACGTTGACAGTTTTGTTATTTTCCAATTTGATGGCTGTCAGATAATTCCGTGTTGAACTATTTGTGTTTACAAAGTTTCTAACTGTTCTATTTTTTGTCAAATGAAAATTAGGAATGTTGATAACAGATAACGAACTCTGTGTTATTTAGTGTGTGACAAAAACCAACGGCATGTTAAACGATTGTTAATGTAAGCTTTCGTTTGAAAAAAATGTTCTATTGCAAATCAAATCATTTATTTCATATTAATTAATATCCATAGTTAAATTTTTCATGTCTTGATAGAAAATAAAATAAAATCACAAACTTATAGAATTAAAATCATATTACATTACTTTACGAATAAAGATGATTTATTCCGAACAACAGAATGGAATAAATTAATGATCTTTATACACAATATAATTATTATTATCTACAATATATTATTAGTTAAATATAACGAATAATATATCAACATTTTAATCGGGCATTAAATCAAGATCACAAACAAACAATTCGATTCATATTCGCCGATAGATAAAGACTAACAGAACAAAAGATCTATTCCTACCATTGCCTTCCGTAACGCAGTAAAAATTCAAGCAGCAATACTATGTAAATCAATTCATAATATCATCCCAAATGTTTGATTGTAAAATTAGCATGATTGCGCTGGCGATGATTTATTTTGAAATTATTCAAATTGACGCTCATTGATACCAATCAATGTGTTTTTGTCCAAACTCGACACATTAGCATGAGAATGGCAAAGGTGTTGCGCATGTAAATACAGTGATATATTGTTTATTGGATATCGTTTAGCGACAGCTGCCGACCGATCACCTATATCGAGCAAATAATTATATACTAAAATATGTAAACTGTAGGTTCGTTTATTGTATTCCACAATTAATTCACAAATTCACAGAAACTCAGAATTTAATAGAGCTGTAACAGGTGGACCAGTTTTAAGATTTTATAGTTGTGCCAGTTGTGTGTTCAGTGATTCAGTCCAAATAAATGGTAAGTTATGTAACTTTTTGTATGCAGTAATTATTTATTTGCTTGTTAAGTTAATATTGTTGTAATAAAGGATGTATTTTCGTATTACTTAAATGGATAAAAATTGTTACGATTTATCCGTGTAATTATTAATGAATTTGCTAAAGTTTATTGATTATTATGTCTTTTATGCAAAAATAATTGCAGTAATCGCTGTGGCAAGTCGTTTAACAGCCCTACTGTCGCCTGAAAAAAACGAGTCTAGTGACTGTGTGCGAGTACTTTGTATGTACTGCGAAGGTACGAGACAGCCACACATACATCGCTATATATTAATCGTTAGAAAAACGCATCGTCACACCTTTACCAGGTGCGCATTATCCAGACAATTTAACTGAAACGCGTAACCCGTAGCAAGCAAATATGTAACCCATAAATAAAGGCGAATGCAATGCCTAATAGTTGAGAAACGCTTGTTATTTATATGTTAATAACGCGTAACCCCAGCGCAGGGGTTACAGACTATCTACTACTTATTTGTGACATTGAAGGAATTCCAAGTGATTTGCATTGCAAAGCAGGCATCGTTTCCGTTCGCCCTGCTATTGACAATCGATGATTAACTGAATACGCTGCTTTTTGTTATTTTTGCCTTGTAACGTAACGGGGCAGATGTCACCGAGTGTCTCTTGAGCGCCGCTAGATGTCGCTACTTGTATGATTTTGCTGGTCGATCGATACTATCTGCAAGGCGGCGTTTAAAATTATTTACGCGACTGCGGTGAAGCCAAAAAAGGAAGGTTATGTTTTTTTTGTTACTTGTGTTAGCTCTTTATAATTGATTATCTCAACTATTTCTTTATTCCTCGCTCCATATTAATTGCAATACAAACGTTAAGAAAATGTATATTAATAAAGTTTTGAGGGTTATAAAGAAAAAATTTTTTTTTACTATTTCATAATGAGAATTAGAATAAAAAATACTTAATTGAATACTTAATACTTAGGTTACATAATACTTAGGTATGGCAGCCATTTCAGTGGTTTCTTCCAAGTACTTACTATTTATATTATCTACGACAATATTTTTTGCATGTTTTTCATAAGAAGTAAAACGTCAGTGATCTTGCCCAGTCGTTTAGCGCAATTATTTATTTGTAGTAAGTTTCTTACTTGATAATAAGCGGAAGCGTTTATGGTTATTACTAGAGATAACATTTACGTGGACAATTGGATAGGCATCGGTGATATATTAATCAGCTTATTTTGTAACTAATTAAGTAATGATAATTCACACACAGAGCTTTTACGAATATCATTTGGTAAAATACGCAGCTTTACAAAAGGTTAAATTAATAGCTATCATTAAAACAAAACGCAGTATAAAATCTTTACGGTGAGAAGATTGACCAAGTTTTGGCAAAAGCAGACTTATGTTAGTTTAGTCTACAGCTTCCTTATGTTAGTTTAGTCTACAGCTTCCTTATGTTAGTTTAGTCTACAGCTTCCTTAGAATGTTTAGTGCTACTTATTGCGTCTCTTATTATTTCGGGTAAACGAATAAAACTGTTATTGGTCTAGGTTTACAGGCTATAAGGATATTTGGTTCGTAAGAGTGCTAGATTACAAATATTGCAATACACGCATATAAGACTAAAACAGAAAACCTAAATAAGTTATTCGCGTTTTGTTTTCATTAGGTTTTCTTATCTTAACAAATCTTCTTCCTCTTCTGTCTGGCATATATCAATTACTGGGTTTTCCAATTCCAAAACCATAAAGTACTTTCACCTCGCCTCCTCAAGATGTACTACCTACATTCGTCCCACTGCTAGACAGACTCATGGACCAGTGTGTACAGGCAACTCACCAGAGTGTGCAGGCAATGGTAGTGGTTGATTAGTCATACACACGCAGCGTTATGTCAGCCGCATGTGTAGTATTGTCACCGGCTGCGTCTGCGCAGTCGTATGTGCGTGGATGTTGATACGCACTGGGAATATCTAACGCCACATTTACGAACAATTGTGTTCTTTAAATGTCGTCCTTAGGAATCAAAATAATATGGAAAAGAATTCAATTAAGATTAAAAAAAAGTTATCAAACATCTTACTGTACCTGCAGCTCAGTAGAGAGAGTTTCTGATACGGTAGTTGACAAGATTAGCTAATGTATGTACTTTCATAAGAAACACCTGTGCAGCACACACCTGCAGAATCAGATGCACAAAACCTATGGCAAGTGTCGCATCTGAATATTTATAATTTAACAAACCTGATTTAATTTCCCACCATCCCTGTATTAATTACATCCATCACCCCTTTCAGCCTCACCTAATGCAGTGTTAATTTATTTTAATTATTTCCTTCCTCCTTTATGAAGCCGCCGCGTTTTTTTCGGTACCTGCGTACAAACGCACGAGACATGTTATTTTTGTCACATTGTCATTACACCAGTGTTCCGGCCAAATTGCAACGCCGCGATGCCACCATGCATATTCATCGCTGTTATTGTCTCATGCCATATTGTGCCCACCTTAGACATGTGCCAACGTTACCAGACCCCTCGCAAGACACACACCACCGTCCTTGATACCTGTAGTTCCACAAACAAAGGGAGGGGAAGTAGGTCTCGGTAGTATGGTCTTTTAACACAAAGCGTTCATAAAATGTCAAGAGACCAGGTCTGAAAGAGTGAGGCAAATGGGAAGGCAGGAGTTGTTAAGTTAATCGCAGTTGTTTGGTAAGTGAGGAACTTGGGGGTCAATAGCACTGAGGTTCTTTGGGGTGAAACTTCACTTAAGTAGAGCAAAAGTATTTTTTGAAATACCGAACAAAATTCAACTGAATATAATTTAAAACTTTTTTTGCATCTCTTTTTACCAAAACAACTTATTTTATTTGTTACATTTTTTACTTCTTCTTTGCGTTATGAGTTCACACAGCTTAGAAAATACGAAGTTTTAAAGGAGTCAGCATTCTATCTTAAATCTTTGTTAGCACGGATTTCTTAAACAATCTTATAAATAAACTGGCATTTGTATCTAGACCAATGACAGGTTTATTCCTAAATCACAGCTAATCTCTCCTAATCTAGTCGAACAAGCCGCACAATAAACATGTATGCTAGATTAACGTCGATTATTGATAGCGATGAGCCGCCAGCTCTCTCCAGCTTTCGCAAAAAATCTATTTAATATCACCGACCGGCCTGACCCGCGACCTCGTCGATTTGGAAGTCTGTTTATAATTTGCGATACGATTGGTCGGATGACAACATGGTTAGTTACAAAAAAAAAATAGGATTCAAATTGACCTCGGTTTCAGCTTCCATTTCTAAAATTGGAAAGCTTCTAAAGTATAACATAAAAAATGTTAGTTATTTTTGCGATTTGGACTATTAAAACGACCATGGATTCATTCATCAAATAAATTAAGCTTATATGCGGCTATTCACAATAACGCATATTAATAGGATAAAGCCTAATTAAACAATAATTAACTTGACGACTGAAGACAACTCAATTCACAATCCACATAAAAATCAGCCAATCGTATGCTCTAAACGGCTTTATCACAAAATTCCGCATAATTTTTAATAAATTGAATTAAATTATATTATTATGTAGGTATTCTATTTCCAGCTAACTGTATTGTATCTAATGGCGTGTCACGACTCACCTGTGCCACCATTTATAACGAAGACGATCCGACCGCGACGGCTTAACCTGATGATGTTGTTCACCACCACGATATATTATCACGCAATTTTAGACTTTACGACGTATTAAAAAGAGGGTTTCAGGCATGATAATTGCTTGGCTTTATAAAGAAAGTTAAATAAAGAGTTCAAAGTTACAAATGATTGGGTTCGGTAAAATATAGTGTGTGATATGGGTTAGTTGTGTAATGTCTGATTGTGATAGAGAAAAATTGAGGCAGTCGCATATCGACACTGAGTTTCTGCTTCTCATTAATCAGATAGCGACTTCACAGCAAACCTCTACGTATGTCGCAATCATCGTGCTACGTAGTCCACATATGAATAATGGTGACATTTCCTTATTCCCGCTAGGTTTGGCTAGCTGATGGAAAACAGTCAATGCTACTAAGTATTTACTTTTTCAGTAGAAGTTTCACGTCAGGCCACAAATGAGAACCCACACGCAAGTTGTAGGACTCAATTGTAATTACATTGTTGCATGTTTCCTGCCCGATGAACCAGTGAAACCCATTCCAGGCTAACTGGATATTCCATCGAAAAAAATGTTGTTGCGTGGTTACATCCATGTACTCACATACCCCTTTTTGCAGCCTTCCTTGGTTTTAACGCATCATTTCATATCGATTGTATTTCTTTAGAATTAGTTTCCAATGTAGTAAGTACCCTTCATGTTTACGATCTGGGAATTGTGTAAAAAGTCTGCCTATCTGTCTGTATGCTCTGTTTTGTTAGAATCTGACACGGAATGTGATGATAGATACTACAATGAGCAGTTATATTATAATTAATAGGCAATAGTTATCACTTCATTTGTTTTGTGATTTAGTGCGCACTGTTTCTGAGTCGAAGCGGATTACTAAATTCTATGGAATTAGTAGTAATTTAACTGTAAATTAAAGTAAAGTACGTCTGGATGGCTGCCACATGGTCCTAGTGGACTCACTTCATACTAAATTAAAGTATAGTGCGTCTGGATGGCCCCCACATGGTCCTGGTGGACTCACTTCATACTAAATTAAAGTAAAGTGTGCCTGGATGGCCCCCACATGGCCCTGGTGGACTCACTTCATACTAAATTAAAGTATAGTGCGTCTGGATGGCCCCCACATGGTCCTGGTGGACTCACTTCGTACTAATCCTAAAAACCTTTAAGCCAAGGAAAAAGAGGGCATGGGCTCCTAGATTTACAAGGTGCGGTTGAAGAACAACATTATATTTGAATAAGTTGATTCAAATTTGACGAGTGACTTTATCTTTATAACGTTATTATAAAAATGGGTATCGCCTGGAACCGCATACAAATGTCTAATAGCATTTATAATAAGCAGGTACATCAAGAAGTGCTGAAGTATACCCAAATTAATTGTTATGAGTGTCGTGTATGTATGTGTGTGTATTTAGTTATCTTGATAAAGAGGCGCGGGCGAAGCTAGTGTCGCTGTACGAGCTGCTATTAACGCCACATTTTAATGGACTGTGCAGTTTGGTGGGGGTTTTCAGTGTGGCTAGAGATTGGGCAGTTTTTATTAAGGAAGCGATGTTGTATTTTTTTATATATTTTAGGATGGAGTTGCAACTATCGGATTAGATATTTTGCGGTCATAGATTTTTACAAATAAGACACAGAACATTCCTATTGCAATCTTACTCAATTGGGGTGGTTCACATACCTATTTGTTAACTTTCATTATTTTATTTTTTCGCCTGGATCCCTCCATTGGATGAGACTCCGTTTTTGGTAGAGGAGTGTGTAAGTCTGCCTCCGACTAAAACTATAGGATGGTAATCTTCAAAGAAGCTACAAGACTTCAAAAGATATGCATCGAATGTCGCTATTAGAACCGTTCGATGTAAAAGACGCTCATAACTGCCCTTTTTTCACAGAGATTAATATTTGCCCATACCACTTACAGCAATCACACACATTTTTTCAGGCGTGTGAAACCTACCAGTGACGCGTCTGGTCACGACGCAGTGCCGTGCTGCGCCTGCGCCTGGCCAGCAAAAACTTCGTCACGCCACACCGGACTGCGCCATACGTTTTTCTTGAGCCCACTTTCGTTACTATTGTCTAGGACCTGATAATTGTAGGTGCAGTAGAAATTGGTGATTTCGAAACGATCGTTTCTTTTGACTAGCGTCAGTCTTTTTTTGAAACAAGTTCAAAGTACCTAAGCTCAATTAAACCTTTTTGCCAAGTCGAATCTGCCAAAGTTGAGTGTTGCCCATGAGTTTTTACTAACGGCCTGTTTATTTGTGCTGCCTCACAAACACAAATAGAAGGGCTAGAGAAAATATTCCTCCTGACATTGTTATTTGGCCGTGGCATGTCACAATGGAAAATTACCAGCAGGAAACACGATTACCACACTCGTACGCTATGGAAATATAATGCAAACATTACGCAAGGCGTCAATAAATTTCAAAACAATTGAAAGCGACAGCCACCATAACCGAATGTCCTTATCCGACGTTGCCAAATGGGAACAGCACTACGTGACACGCTATGGCACGTATGGCCAATCAATCACTTGCCAATGGTGAATGACCTCACTATCCTGGCAACAATGCCAGGGGCGGTGACGTCACGGCGGCCAAAGCGAGCGGATTCAATACCGCGCTAATATGGCGATGCTGGGACAAAGGAGGAACGCTTGAATTTAAAGGAGCGCCTAAATGATCTGCTGGTACAAATATTTTGTTGAGTGCACGCCTTTATATAGTGTCTCCGGTAATGTTGGTGGCTTTGCATAGTTTCTTATTACGACTTAGGTTTTACTCGGAACATTCGTAAACGTTCACAGGAAGCACATCAACAACAACAAGGCAATAACAACTTGGCATTTTTTTATTTCGTATCCTATTCAGAAAAGTTTCATTTTAGACCATTACCACACACCTTCCAAGTCTACAAAAAAGTTTTTACAAAAATAATATAACCGATTTCCAAAAACAACACTACAAAGTGAAAAATAACTTTAATTTCGGAAGTCGGTGTCTTTGGATGTGTATTTGAGTTTTTGGCCACCGACTTCCGAAATTTCTTTTTTTGTAAAAAGTTTTTTACTTTTCACTTTTTAGTGGGTCAGTTTTGAATTTATCTAAGTTATATTTAGCCTAATGTTAACTGCTCACCACCTTTTACAAAATATTGCTTTTCGCGATGCTGGGACGTTGATAGTTAAGGAGTTCTCCTGGTAAGAACCAGGAGAACTGCTACTCACCATATGCATAGTGCCGAGCATAAATTGCTTAGCAATCACATTTAAGTACCTAATCGAATCGCAACCCGTTAAATAGGTACTCATTATTATAAATTGTTCCAGTGGCCATCTGTGGTCTCCATCATCAGTTCCACTTTACCAAATGGTGCTTTCCGAAAGAAAATGCACGAGTTACTATAAAAATACCCAAATCGCTATAGGTTTGCCTATAAAATTTGAGGGTTTCCCTCGATTTCTATGGGATCCCTCCCTCCTGAGATTCTGATTTGGTGGCAATAGGATCATCTCGGGGGCATACACTTTCAAACGAAAAAAGAATTTTCGAAATCGGTCTATAATTGACTGAGTAATCGCGTAACAAACATACAAAAAAAAAAAAGCATACCACCGAATTGAGAACCTCCTCTTTTTTGGAAGTCGGTTAAAAATCATTCTCCGCCAACGTCGTGACTAAGTTGTGAGTTGTGACTAAGTGACAATGTCATGAGGAACTGTATCACTTGTCACTTTGATTTCAGTTTCTCTGTTTACCATCGTTTTCCTGTACACAAAAACCTGCCATTCGATGTGCTCACTGACAATTATGTGCACTTGTATCGAGCGATTGACGCACTAATGGCGGCCAATTATCGACAACGCGATAATTGTTATCGACGTCACTGCACGATACTTTCTAAGAGCTGATATTGATAGCCAGGAAATCAAATACCCTAGACCGTTCTAGAATTGCAGTGCAGATTGAAGAACGTATTGATTGAAGGAATTCAGCTCTTAGTACATTTCCATTAGAGTTGTTCGAAATGTGAGACTACTTATTATTTACCTAAAAGAGCCCCGAGCAGCTATTATGAATATTTGTATGGCCTGTATCGTAGGCCTGCAGCTGTGAGCTTCGATAACTTAATTAGTAAGAGTAGGTATAAAAGCATCACAAAAGTTCAGAACTTGAAACGTATCTAAGTAGCGCGTGTTATCTAGGTGATGAGCTTACAAGTACAATCACAAAAAATTGCCAACGAGCTCCTACTTATCTACTAGTTCTACCACAAGTCAGTGACAGTACAGCAATCATTTCTCTAGTACGTTATCCCATTTTATTTCATTACTACGTTTTAACGGCCTTTTTATCTCGTTCACTTCGGTTGCTAACTGTTCCCGAGGCATCGTAATGAGCCGCCAAGATAGCGATTGTACACTGGACGAAGACATTTAGAAACTTAAACCGAACAATTTAATTTAAATACAAATATAGAGAAATAGAAATATATATGGCGGTATATTCGGGAGTGTGGTAGATGCACGTAGATTAACGCACGGCGACCCACATGCGCATGCGCAGAACACATATTGCGCGTCAGGCCAAATACACAGAAATACAAGTTCTTTTGTAGAATTTATACAAAATTAAATACAGAAACTATTAGAAAAAAAAGTAAAAAAGTGCGTGTCGAACCACGTATAATGAAGGGTATTTGGGATGAATTTACGTATCCTAAGAATAAACTAAACATTGTAGTTGGAAAACATGTTCCCTCATACATTCCAACTGCAAATATAAGTTTGTACGCACAATATTGAGAGATTTACCATGTTATTTTAAGACCATAGACTTCCCATAGGTTTTCCTGTAATATATAAGTATAGAACTATTTTCAATATTTTTTTCAAAATTTTAAGCTTAGGTGTTTCGGAGCTAGGGCTAATGGTAAATTTTCATCTATTTTCTTAAATAACTTTAAGTGTTTATTATAAAAAAAATCAACTGAAGTCCTTACAGCAAGCCCTTTCATTTAATATATTATATCACACGGTACGGTTCGTATAACACTCTTTTTTTAATTTTCTAATTTGTTCCAAAGTGACCCCATATTCTTGGGTCACAGAATTTCATATGTGTACCAATTTTCAACTTAATCGGTCCTGTAGAGTCGGAGAAAATTGGCTGTGACAGACGGACACACGAGTGATCCTATATGAGTTCCGTTTTTTCCTTTTGAGGTACGGAACCCTAAAAAGTTATGAATGTTAGGCCTACAACTTTCTAATTGTTCTTTCAGTCATCAATCTCAAGTAACGAACCTTAAAACAGCAAGTTCATTTTAATTCTCAAGTGAGTCACAGCTGGGTGCGCTCAAGTATTTTAACGAAACATCGGACTTGTACTACTTGCGCACTTGCGACGTGGTAACAAACATTCACAACTTTTTATACGCCTCTTGCATCTACAGCGGCCATTTTAATTACTTAAAAGCGTTCTCTTTTTCGGTTTGTAACGGCGAACCATAGTTTTACAGTTTTAATTGTAGTTTAATGGTAACTTACAGATAGCACATCAGAAAAAAGTAGCGAAACAGTGATGAGAAGGCGCAAGAAAAATAAAATAAAAAAATAATCCTCTATGGAGTGGAAAGCGGATCATACTATTCTGTCCGAGTGGCTGAGTTCCACGCCGGTAGGTACCACTCTGTTATTACACACACTTGACGGCGAATCTGGATCCCTCATCAAGTTTTTAACAACAAACTTCTTTTTTTTAATACTTATATTTGCACCGCTTTGTACAACGTTTCTTTCTTTTGTGTCACTGGCATACAACACAGTATTGTTTCAAAATAACTTTAAGGCAAACAAACGATTTGATTAGTTTTAATTCATGCAAAAACATAACCGAGCAGCCACTCAACACGTTTACGTAATGTTTAATACGATAATTACAACTTGCCGTACATAATGAATATAAATGAGAACTGCTGCTTTTCATTTGCTGCACTCGTGTAACATTACTGCATTTGTGCCTTTGCATTCATTGCTAGCTGCAGCTAAGCTGCAACGTACGGCGTACATAAGCGATTCATTGAGATCATTTGTATGTTTATTCAGCACGCTAGTTGTGTATGCGTTCGTTCCCTTTAATTGCGTTAGGTAATTGCTAGTAAGAATTTATTTATCTGCGGAGATCATTTTCATTTTAGTGCTGACGTTGACGACGAATACAAGGACTAGAGGACCCGTGGCAATGGTAATAACTGTTCAATGTACTATAAAACCTTTTTATCATTTCGATAGAATTTGAAATTAGGAACTAAATAGTTATATGCTAGTTTCTTACAAAAGTTAAGCGTCTACTTATGAAGTAAACTCAAAGACATAAAAAATACATCGGTACGTAATTGACCACGAATTCAATCGCTATTTAAGAACCAAATTATTTGCGGTGGTTTAACAGAGTTCGTGATCGAAAATCAAAAATATTTAATCGATAAATACGTGCAGGACTGTTGGTAACCCTTACTGGGCGATATAATATCGCGTTTGATAGGCTTAGCGTTATAAATCAGATACAGTTAGCTGTTGTGTCCATTGTTCTGGTGACGGATTCTGGTCCCAGTGCAGGCAAGTTGAAAGTTTTAACTGATGACGTGCTGAATAAATCTTAAGATTTGCTGTACGTGTGTTTATATGTGGTTAAAGATTTGCTTATTTTGGGATATAAAGTAATTTTGATTTACAAAAACATAATCATACAGAATAATTCCGTTTTTATTCGTTATTTTAATAGGAAAATCATCGTGGGAACCGTTTCCTGAACAAGTGTTTCAGAAGAAAAAAGTTACGGCCAAATTCCGAAAATATAATTCCTCTATCACTATAGTTGTAGTATCTGTGTTAACTTACTCGATTTTAGTTATCCTCCGTTACATTTTCCATGATTTACGTCAATGTGTTGTATCCTACTGGGAGCAAATATTGTCAGGTAGGAGAGCGCGCGCCACGGCCGCGGGTTGTCATGTGCGCAGGCTGACGGGGAACTGTTAGACCTTAGAAATATTGTGAAGTAGGAAACATTAAAAGACAAGCATACATTAACTATATCAACATTCTGAGAAAACAATATAAAATTGTTGCAAAACACATGAAAAACAGATCCTGAATGACTGATCGTAGTTCAAATATTTTGTGAGTTTGCAGAGGCTCCTGCGTCCATATGGTACAGGTAGGTACAGTAGCATAGGTGGGTACAGTCGACCCCGTAGTTGCTTTACCACCTAAAGTTGAATCTCACTAGCACGTCATACCACGGCAACGTCTAGTTATCTATAATTAGGTTAGATTGGAAGTTACCTACAATTTAGTCGGAATTGTTGTCAAAAGTGATAACGAAGCAATTACGAGGTGCACACTACAGTTTATTTATTTAACAATTAGATGTATTTGGGGTGACTAGAACTCTCAACTAATATGTTAGATAATAGAATAACTCTGAAAATGGTTCTGAGACTCTATGAAAGTTCGTGTATCATCGTAGCTAATACAAAATTAAATAAAGCACGCCAACAAATGAAAATCTCCATAAATCAGGAACATCCTACCACATAATAAATAGAGCATAAACGCAAATAATACCAGCACCATAAATAAATAATTGCATCGCTGACAGTATTCAATTAAAGATAATTTCTCCATCTAATAGTTTCGTATGGCTAGCGAAGTACTCCGGTACCTTGAGGCCCTGGGCGCGCGATATTTCATCGCGTGAAGTCTCAATGCTAACCGGCGATACTGACCTGCTACCGCACCGCGCCGCACCGCGCAAGCGACAAACCTCAACAATGTTTACCTATTAACTGGTTAGTATTATATTCAAGTCAATATTATTTAACCTATTAATAATATGGCAAGGTTGGAAGTTATGTTTGTTTTCGCCTTAAAACCTTATTGACAAAGGCTCAAGTTTATTATTACCTGATAGGCTAAAACATTAAAATCAAATTAGTAAACATGACTAAGTACCCATAAACAAATTATTACTTACCTATTTGCTTCATTAAAACACAAAAATATTTTTTTTCTTATATCGCTCAAGTACTGGGGTAGAGTCGGATCTCAGTTCATTCGACATCAACGCGGCGAGCACCTAATAAGACACGTGCCGAAAAATAGCGTGCGAGTAACAATCATAATAAATTGCAAATGCAAATCAGGGTTATTATTTTATTATTAAAGTTAGTTAATTTAATCAGACTGCATTAAAGTTTCACTGGAACCAATGTTCCAGTCAATTGAAAGAGTAGGTAATAGAATAATTACTGATATGGTAATTTTATTTACAAGTAGCTTTACCCGGCCCGGCTTCACACAGGTAGGACTAAGTGGGTATCTACACCTACCCTACCTACCTACCCTACCTACCCACCCTACCTACCCTACCTACCCTACCTACCCTGCCTACCCTACCTACCCTACCTACTCTACCCACCCTACCTGTACCCTACCTACCTATCTTTTTACGATTTCCCACATTATTTTTCTTTTTAAACCAGACCGATCTAAATATTTTTTTTTTGTTTTGTATTATGTTTGTTTTGTGTTCTGTATAAAAAAAATATTCTAATCGGTCAAGCCGTTTCTGAGTTTTATAAAGACTTACGAACAGCAATTCATTTTTATACATAGATTTAATTTAATTCTTAGTTTGGTAGGGCATGCCCATAATGACCGTAAAATGTACTTAAACGAATGTATCTAATATTTAAACCCAAGTTTATGTTCGCCTACTATATATAGTTCAATTACATTGTAAAAAGTTAAATTTAATCTTTCTTAACTTTTAGTGTCGCCCAATAACAATAAAGTTAGTTACGATAATTTGGAATGCAAGTTTGTGTTTTTGCCGTTTTATTTGATTCCTAAAATGTTAGAGTCATTGCGCATTGATGGTCAATAGTGCACTTTGAACCGAAGCTGCGAAGGGATCAAGTGCTCAAGATAACGTGTTAAGTGACGTTTTAAAGTGTTTAACGTAACGTAATATAATACTAATAAGTACATTTACCACCTATAATACCAACATCATTGGAGGCCACTACCAGTCAGATAGAGTATTCTCTTCCTGCTGGAACTCATACGGCCATTTTTGACTCTTCAGTTGTATTTGTGGAGGTCACTCCGGATAATTCTTTAAACTAGGCAGTAAGACAACAGAAGTTACCGCTTCAAATAACCAATTATTAATATTAGAGAATAATAAAAAGGTATCTTCTGGCAATATAATTCATAGTAAAAAACCAAAGGGAGAGCAACATACTTTAAAATTATTTAATCAAAATATCCAAGGTTGCTCTTCGAAGTTACTGGAAATAGTTAATTGTTTTTAGAAAATACCAAGTTTGATGTCATTTGTTTAACAGAACATTGGTTAAAGGATCATCAAGTGATGTCAATTAATTTTGAAAATTATTGTGTAGTTAGCCATTTTAGCCGAAAACGTATGATACATGGCGGATCATTAATATTAATTAAAAATTCTATTAAATCGAAAGAACGAAAAGACATCATTGGACTAGCTGTTGAACACACCATTGAATTGTCCTGTGTTGAGCTCGATAAGCATGTTATAGTATGTGTATACAGACCTCCAAGTTACCAGAATCTATCCGCGTTTGATTCTGTAATGGAAGATGTATTAAAAAAACTTAGTACAAATAGTAAGTCAATAATCATATGTGGTGATTTTAATATTAACTTATTAGAAAATAACGCGAATACTATCAGATTATTAAGTCTTTTTAGGTCATTTG
The DNA here is from genome assembly GCA_948098905.1 of Tiliacea aurago. Lineage (NCBI taxonomy): Eukaryota > Metazoa > Arthropoda > Insecta > Lepidoptera > Noctuidae > Tiliacea > Tiliacea aurago. Next base: position 728,111 of record OX402580.1, on the reverse strand, counting down.
ATTTGTCAAACGTTTTTGATGAACCAACCCGAGTGACGGCTTCTTCTGCCACTTGTATAGATAATATTTTTTGTAATTGTGATTACTTACACAAACAAATTGTAAATAAGTTGCCATCTGATCACAGTGGACAAACAATAACATTTTGCTCTTCTATTCCTTTACAAAAAATTCAAATAAGGTTTAGGGCAATCACAATAGGGTAAAAATTTTGAGAAATTAAATAATTCTTTGGCCAGTAAATTATGTGTTCAGAGTTTTAATCATATGTGTGACCCAAATGAGTTCTACGCCGAGTTCTTTTCACTATTAAAGACGCAATTTAATGACACTTTTCCACTAAAGACTAAAAGCATTTACACAAAGTTCTTATTTAGTGATTGGGCGACTCCAGAAATTCGTAAAAGCAGGGAAAATCTTTTTGAACTTTATGGCCTAAAGCAACATATGAATAATACTAGCTTTCATCAGCATGTTGCAAAGTATTCTAAAACTTTTAAAAGTGTGTGCAAATTAGCTAAAGCTCTTTATATTAGCAATAAAATAAAATCTGCTGATGATAAAATAAAAACTACCTGGCAAATAATAAATAATGAAACAGGTAGGAAAAAACAGCGTAAGACTGAATTTAATTTAGAGACTGCACATGGGCCCATCACTTCAGATGTAGAGATAGCTCAGGAATTCGAAAACTTTTTTGCTAATATTCCCCTTAAAACTACTGAAACTTTAAATTCCTCACCCGCGCTTTCTGCTGCCTTACTTAGAAAGAATGTAAAGGCTTGCCCTATGGAGTTTAGGTTTCAGCATACAAACCCCGAGGCTGTTATAAAAGCTTTTAAAGATCTTAAAATTAAATCAACAGAAGATCTCTGGGAGATGTCTGTAAAAGTCTGTAGATCTATCATAGAAACCATTGCCCTATTTAGCTTTCATATTTAACACCAGTGTGGACCGAGGAGTCTTTCCGGATCTCATGAAACACAGTAAAGTAGTTCCTTTGTTCAAATCCGGAGATAGTAAAGAACCCAACAATTATAGGCCTGTGTCAGTTCTGCCAGTTCTCAGTAAGGTGTTTGAAAAGTTGATGCTCAATCAAATGTTACGTCACTTTAATAAAAATTCCATCTTTCATGAACAACAGTACGGTTTCACCAAAGGGCGTTGTACCACTGACGCCGGTGTCTCCCTAATAAAGAACATTTTTAACGCCTGAGAGGAAGCACAAGATGCCATTGGAATCTTTTGCGACCTCTCTAAGGCGTTCGATTGCGTAAACCATGAGACACTTTTGCTGAAACTAGAGCACTATGGGATTAGGTATACAGCTCTTGATTTACTAAGATCATTCCTGAAAGATAGAAAGGTTAAAGTTCAAGTGAACGGCGTAAACTCATTGGGGTCTGAAATGGCAATGGGCGTTCCTCAAGGTTCAATATTGGGTCCATTCCTCTTTTTAGTTTATATTAACGATTTACCCCAATTATTTCAAAATCAACCGAAGATGGTGTTATTTGCAGATGACACATCATTGTTATTTAAAGTAGACCGACGGTCACAAAATTTTGACGACGTTAATAACTCTATTCTTCAGGTTCAAGATTGGTTTACGGTAAATAATTTGGTACTAAATAAAGCAAAAACCAAATGCATTCGATTTAAATTACCTAATGTTAGAAGTAGTGAATGTAATATCATATTGAATGGAGCAAAACTGGAATTTATTAATCAAACGGTTTTCCTAGGAATCACTCTAGACGAGAAATTACAATGGGGACCACATATAATATCTCTTGCGGGGCGGCTAAGCTCGGCGGCTTATGCTGTTAGAAAGATAAGACAGTTAACAGATGTAGAAACCGCGCGTTTGGTCTATTTTAGCTACTTCCACAGCATTATGTCGTACGGCATTTTACTGTGGGGTCGGGCTGCTGACATTGAGTCCATCTTTATTTTGCGAAAGAGAGCCGTCAGAGCAATTTATAATCTAAGTCGCCGCGAATCTCTTAGGGAACTATTTAAAAATATTAATATCATGACGGTACCTTGCCAATTCATTTATGAAAATATTATGTATGTAAGGAAAAATCTACATCTTTTTAATAAAATAAGTGATAGACATCATTTTAATACTAGAAATAAAGACAAAATAGATCAACCATTTTTCATGTTATCTAAAGTACATAAATCTTTTATGGGGTACTGTGTTAAATGTTACAACAAAATACCTTGTGATATATTGCAACTAAATGAAAGAAATTTTAAAACTCATATTAAAAGAACACTTTGTAAACAAGCTTATTACAAATTAGAGGATTATATACAAGATAAGAATGCTTGGAAACATGCTGGTCCTGCTCCATAGGACAATCTAGAGTCTAGACAAAATCAAACAGGTTGCTATTTTAATTGTATAATTTATTATTTTTATGACATTTATTTTAAATTCTGTGATTACCTTAACTCACACTGATATTGTCATTTTTTAGGAAATCGTACCTATATATTTTTACAATTTTTGTAAATATGTGAGCACCATGTATCTATCACATAATTAATTTATCTGTCATTGCTTCATCCTTAACTCTTTTTATTACCTATTGTGGTATAGTAATTTTATTCTAGGTGCATCGTCTTCACATATAATTTATATAATTAATGTACCTATAAAAATATTGTACTAGATTTTAAAAGAGTACCGGTGGTGTTTCTTGCCCATTCTTCTCCATACGAAACTACCTTTTGGAAGGGGCGACTAGAATCAATTCTTTTTTTTTGTAAATTTTGACGTTCAAAAGTGCCTTTTATGTGCCTATTTTAAATAAACAATTTGACTTTGACTTTGACTACCAACTGCTGAGAGACCACTGAGCTGGACTGACCACTGACTACTTTAAATAAATCATTTAATTTATATTCATGGCGTCTTCAATATAGATAATCGTGCAATATTAGACTTATGCGTGTAGGTATTAATTACAGCAATATTAGACCAATGCAACATGTTTTAAGAGTCCAATATTTCAAGGATAACATACCTTCTTAGGAGAATATACGAGTATTTTCTACTTGTTAGGCATTATATATTTTATCTCTGGCTATAACTTAGAAAATCCAGAAGTCATTAACCATCTGCATGTACTCAAGTGCCAGCAACATTCTCAGCCTATATAGCGGTGCGCGCGTACGCAGCGTCAAGGCGATCCGCAATAACATAAATAAGTGATCGGGACCAGTTCTACCGAATGAACACTAAATAACCAGACACCGGTGATTAGCGCTGGTGATTATTAAAACTATTTAATACTAATACTCTGATATAGCTAGTTACAATAGTTAATTAATCTGTTAATAATTATTTAATTCATTTAATTAATTGTTATTAAAACAGGTGAATGTTCAAGTATGCTATTATTATTATATTTTTGATAATTTATATTCCTTATACCTATGGGAATTTTAATGAGTAGCCTGTTGTCTGAATGCAGATTTATATATTATATTGGCTATATTCTAAAAGAACATAAAGCAGGAGTGATCTCGAAATTTGAAAGGATAGACAGAGAAGAAGACGAGCAAGATGAAGTAAGAGCCAAGAAGTGTATTTTTATTTATATTGTTATGAAAAGAAGTAAAAGTAATTTCAAGTTTCATTTCGGTCTGCATCCCTACCAATCTCGTCCGAGATAGACTGGAAAATAAAATTACAAAGAAGTTGTAAAAGGAAAAAACAAAAGACGACGCGGACCAGAACACGAGACAAGGTGGATTTTTTTGGAATACGGGCAACACAATATGGCATAATATATACATATATAAAGAAAATAATATGGATGGGAATGGGCAATACGGTATGACAGATACCAACATAACATTTGACGGCGAAGATATGACCTACTCTTCGTCGAAGTGGTCACAAGATATTGAAGACAATGCCGAAGTTTTTGGTTGGACTATTTATTTATATTTCCAAGATTACCCAACAGAAGATCCTCAGTATTGCGATAACTTCGTTTTAAAAGATATCCCTGTAACTTAGATTTGACTTGATATTTAGTATCGGGATACATTTTTAGTACCTTGTTAAGCTGGTTATAAAGTTTTGTGCTGGTGACATAATAGTGTCGCTTGGCAAACGAAGTTTTGTGCGACTCTTGGGGAAAAACCGTGTGTTTAATTCTGCCTGTTGGCTGTGAGGACAGACGAGTAAGGTGCTTACGGACTATGACTGAAGGACAACAAAATCCCACTGTATAATGATAATTCAGGATTGTTATTTTTAGGTTTATTATATGTAAATTTCTGTGTTTAGTTGTTATGGTATTTTTGTGATATTTTATTTGCAAGTTCAGTACCTATTGTCGCAAAAAATCTGTTAAAGTATTCGAAAATTTCTTGAGTGTCTGAGATTTGACTATTGTTAGCATTGTTTAAATGCCTATAGGATATTTCTTACAGTTCACAAAAGCCCCTAACCCTAGTATTGATTTTTAGGTAATTGGATATTTACAAACAAATCTTTCCTATCGTATCCGTGTTCTCAAGCGTAAGCTTCAGCTTTTATATCTCCTTAACTAGAAAACTTAGACTTGGCTTTGCAGCGTGATGACTGGCCGACGATGTCGACTGGACCCTTCTGTTCGAGAACGATGACATCGACGATAAGGTGAATTGTTTTAACGCAACCGTTCTCGACTTACATGATCAATGTGTATATGCTTTATGTATTTATTTAAGTATATGTAGTTTTTTTGAGTTATAAGTGTTTGTATATTTAACAAATTAGTTTTTAAAGACTTCGAATACTGATTAAAAAAAATATATATTGAAACAAAATACCTTTGTATACAATTCCAATACATTTCACAATAGGTACATTGGATTTTGGGAACAGGCTGCACAAATTGTGAAAAACCCTGCCTCCTAAACTAGGGGATCCCTGTGACCTAGGAGTCAGTGTTCTACTGTAACTTCGTGTACAAAAGAAACCTTTATTTATGTGTGGTAATAAACCCATAATGACCTGATTTAACTGTGACTAAGAATGCGTGAGTATGTGTGTAAAGGGGGGATGTTATACATTATGTTATGTTTTGTTTTCATATTTTTCTCTTCTTGTTCTCACACACTACGAGTATTGTCTACAATTCTTTTTCATTTCTGTCGCAGGTCCGCTGGAAGAAATTTCTTAAGTAGTAATGTAACATTACGGTTGCCCGGAGGGCCAGCAGTAGGTCACAAGTTAAATAATATATAATATAAAAAGGAATAAAAGGAATTTGGTCTTCGGAGGCTTAGAGTCAGGATTGTAGGTCCGGGTACAGGATCTTCAGCCGGCTTCAGGACAGGAACGGAAGGGGCTACAGCGTCAGCGTCCCTCAGTTGGGTGGAATAGCAGGTACAGGAACTGGATCGTCAGCTGACGCTAGGACAGGAACAGGTCGGAACCACAGCGTCAATGTCCCCCAGTTGGATAGGCAGGAGGAGGCAGATCACTGCAGGAGAGTGGAGGCACCACCTCACGCAATAGGAGGAGAACCCAGGCCTCCCTACGAGTGAGGGAGTGGTCAGCAGCCGGTATAGTTCAGCTGCCGCGGGAACCTCACACGGCCTGCCGCTGGCATAACGATACGGTTGGCCGGAGGGCCAGCCGTAGGTCACAGTAAGCAGTACCTTTGTACTAAAATTATGAATATGTTATAATAATATCTCTATGTACAGTGTGTACAGAAATAATAAAATAAATAAATAATTGATTCTAGTTGCCCTTTTCAAAAGGTAGTTTTTTTAAGGCAAAAGATGGCTACACATTTTAAGGAATCCTTAAAATGCTCCTCTCCTTATTAAATAGTAAATCTTACTATAAAATACTACTACACAAATACTTGAAAATAGTTTTATTGCTACAGCAGTAAAACTATTTTCAGTAAGATTATTACTATTTAATATCATACTAAACGGAAAACATAGTGACCCGACATGTCAGCAACCAAACTGGTGACCCCGAGTATGAACGTCAGCGCAGCCTTCGTGCAACTACTTCAGCGTGACGTCATCATCATCATCATCATCATCACTTCCTCAAGCTTTCGAGCGGCGAGTCACACAGCCAGCCAGCACCCACGGCTTCAACGGGTATCCTGACCACCAGCATGCAGCGGACGCGCATTCCTGGTCATCACCCACAGCCTCATCAGCAACCTTGGCACAGCACACTGCACTTTCGGCCGGTCCACAGGCAGAGAACATGCCTCTCCTGGTCGACGCCAGCAGCCAGCCACAACCCGGCGCTGTACTACATCCGACGCACTGGAGCATAACGCAGCGCCACCCCGACTCACTGGGAATCACCGCAGACAGTTCCGACTCACCGAGAACTATGCGGCACCCGGTTCCAACACACTGGAACCCCTCTACTGGCACTGGCAAGCATCGCAAGATACACGACTCAGCCCACTATCGACCGCCGGTCTCCGGAGGGGAGTGATGTAGCGGAATCAACATCGCCACATACAAACAACGCGTCACACTGACGTCACGCGAATCCTGCATCGCGCAATCAGAGTTTACCACGCAACTAGCATATATACAACGTCCCGACATCAACCGTCGGGCAGTTGCCCACCAGACACAACACCCGTCTGGTTGGAGGATCCTCCCTTTTCTATGGTGGATGAGTGAACTTTACACCCTGTTCCTCATGCCATCTTCAAAAATCTGTTTTTAGCGGTTACCTACGTCATAATAACTATCTGTGTGCTAAATAGCCCAATCAATTCAGTGATTTGAGCTTTGTGTTGATAGATCAGTCACTGTTTCCTTTTGTATGTATTAAATCTATAGTGTAATTCGACATGTTACGACGACCCCAAATTAATTGGGATTAGGGCAGGAGACTGATGATGAAGTATTCAGGCTAAGTTTCAAGTTAATAGATCAACGAAAGAAGATTTTTTTCATACAAACTGTATCCATCCCCCTTTACACCCCCCAAAGAGGTTAATTTTTAAAGTAGTTTGCGACTTTTCCATTATTTGACATAGAGGTTATACCAATTTTCGAGTTAATCAAGCCACGTAGTAAAATCCTCTCTTGTAAAATTGACTACCCGTTTTCACCCCGTTATGGGTAGATTTTCGCAAAACCCTGATACAAGTTATTCTTCATTTTTGGTCTTAAGTATAAATACTGAGTTTCGAGTTGATCGGACCGCGCGTTAAAATTCTTCTATACAAGCTTTGACATCCCATCCGTTGAAGTTAAGTTAACAAAAAGATATAAACTTTATAATTTACTTACCTAAGTATTCGTCCAAGTTTCGAGTTTATTAACCCTAGGAATAAGATTTTTCATGCAAACAAAACCCCCCGTTTTCCACCCTTAAAGGTCAAATTTTTAAAAACCCCTTCTTAGCGGATGTCTACGTGCCAAATTTCAGGCCAATCTGTTCAGTGGTTTGAGCTGTGTTGATAGACCAACAGTCACGGTTTCCTTTTATGTACATATGGCTAGATATATATAATTATATTGAGAACCTCCTCCTTTTTTGTAGTCGGTTAAAAATCATTTATAGCCAGAGTGCATCTCATGACAATTCCAATAAGACCAAACACGGGTAGGATACATTGTTTTTTAACGGAGTTCCAGTGCCTACCATATCCGGCTTCATCATCAGATCAGTTTGATGGTACCATTTTGATCAGAACTATTTATTTAAATTTGCTTCGCTTAACTATCTTAATCCAGATATCTCATCGCCACCCGTGAATTACGTATCACTGAGAAGTTCCGGTGGCCATCTGTGGCCTTCTTCATCTGTTCCACTTCACCAAATTATACTTTCTGAATGCAAATGATTGATTTGTTGATGAAAATATAAAAATTGCTATAGGTATGCCTATAATATTTGAGGAGTTCCCTCAATTACTCATGGATCCCAACATCAGAACTGGATTTTGAAAAAAATGGGACCAATCTGGAAGTATATCCTTTCAATTAAAAAAATAATTTTCCAAATCGGTTCATAAACGACGGAGTTCTGAGGTAACAAACATTAAAAAAAAAAAAAAATACAGACGACTTGAGAACCTCCTCCTTTTTGTGAAGTCGGTTAAAAATATATCTTTTTTGCAAAAGGGACTGAAAGGGGGTCTTAAAAATTTGAAGTGGGGCTACTAGGGCATGTGGGGTATCATATGAGAGAACGCTGTTTGCACATTCTCAAACTTTTTTTTTTTAGGGAGCTTAGTTTCCGACTTTTGATGAAAAATGTGAAAAAAAATACCGTCGTCCCCCCCTTTATTTCCGAAGTTTGCAGAGATAAAAATCTGAAAAAAATCTATATGATAGAAGCCTAAGTAAAGATTACAGGAAAAATAAAACGATGTCTCTAAATAGCACAGTTTTTCAGAAATCCTCAACATCATATATTCGTACGGAACCCTCGGTGCACGAGTCCGACTCGCTCTTGACCTGTTTTTTTTATTGTAAGTTGTCATATTTATTTGTATCCCCTTTCTCTGTATTATTCCTGGTTATGATGAGACCACCGTTACATTTCTAAGGGGGGTTTTGTTTTTTCACGACTTAGGCAGTCGTCAATCTTGTGCTTATCTTTCACGTTTCCTGTAGCATCATGGTGCACTCTACAGCTTGTCTTATTCATTCTCCCAGTGCGCCTAGTAGTTTTTAGTTCGTTTATGTTATAATAGGCGTAAATAAGAGGTGATGCAATAATGACCTACCCAAATATCTTATGCTGTGTGCCTTTGTTTAGCGTCCTTAGAGATTAGTATTTTAACAAGGTAAGGAGATATATATAGGTACTTACTTATCTAATAAAGAATAAACTTTAAAATAATACTCTTACCCCAATTTTCGGTTTATTCTGCTACTCCATTTGAGAATCTTGATGACATTGAAACCCTTTTATGATTCTCATAGAGTTGTTTGTAATTTTTCCTAGTGCATAGTTAGCTCTTAATATTCTTCAACCACGCTCTTAGCTTATTGCATTTGCATTTTGCAATATTCTATTTCAGAATCACAGTAACTTCTTTGAAGACATTTGATCGAGCTTTAAGAACTAGACATCACATAACACGACCCAAATCAGCAACCTGATGCAAGTATCAAACCCCGATCCGCTCGCAACAAGTTCCATCGCTCCACTTTCTGAGCAGCCAGGTGTTCTGATAACAAGTGCGTTGTGATATATCGTATGGTCATCGTGTCGTAATCGTTTGTTGGATGTTGATAACTGATTGTGGTCGCTAATATAAGGAGATTGAGACCCAGATTGGGCGTCAGCTGGCTATTTAGATTTGGTTGTTTGGATTGCGAAAATAAACTAAATTTGTAGGTTTTATTGTCGATTAACACGTAAAAATACTATTGTGTAACAAACGCTATCATCCATATTGAAACTATAGACCTTATCATCTACACACTGCTTGTCTAAATTTAATCTACTACGTAGCAGCGAATTGGAAATCACACAAACGCTACTCTAACGCTGTTTAACGTTGACCAGCCGTAGTTTTATCAAATTATGTCACAGTTAACACCAAAATGTTACGGTGCAACTGCAAAATCCTGCATCTCAACAATGTCTGAGGCGTAGGTCCGAGGCACACGGGGCGCCTTTCTAAAGCGCGACCTTGCGCAGTCATCGCGCCGCCGCGGATTAATGTCCGAGCGACAGATCGACGCGATAACGCGGCCCACTTCCATCAGTGTTGCCAACAGCACCAGAAGAATGCGAGATAAACTCGTGCTTTGACAACTTGTAATAAATAGCGAATATTTATAATGAATGGTAGCAGTGGTCTACCATAAATAAAAAACTGACAAACTGATGTCTTCCCGTGGGGGTCTCGGAAATAACTTGTAAGCTACCTGACTATAAATGTGTCGCAGATCTTGTCAAACTTTAGATTAGAGATTTGACACAATTGTTACGGTGGAGCGTGCAATAACCACAAGGAATGCATCGAGGGGAGAACATCAATCATTGGAACCAGTGGTATGAGGTTTCTTGTTAAACATAGAACTAAAGCAACGGATAAAAAAATCGTGATCGAAGCGTCACCACATTCGAATTTCTTTTTAAAGGTCAAGAATACCTTAAATAGTACCACTACATCGTTCTACCAACACCATTGAAATAAATCATAACATAAATCCTAGGCAAGCCTAGCCATCAGCGATAGCGTCGCCACACCTGAACTGGTCGCCCTTTAACGTGACGTTTAAGGCTCTTGCAGACTAGCGCGATATCGCAGACGCGACAAGTTTCGCGCTGTCTGTCACACCCGCGATATCGCGCCTGTCTGCACGAACCTTTAGCCTAATTACAGCATGTTCCACGTATCACAACACTGGCCGGAATTTGGCGTTTGGCACGTAATTGAAGTATGCGCGGAATTCCGGACAATATTTGAATTAACGGGTACGTATTAGCAACGTGCGGCTGTTGATTTGTGCTTAACGTATATGGCATGACAGAATAAGTTGCTTGTGTGCATTTTTTTTTTGTTTTGCATTTATCTTTATGGAAGATGATTTTTGGCCAATGTAATTATTTAAAAAACTGATATCTTAGTAAAAACTAATAGTTTTATAAAGAGTACAACAAATATGGTATTTTTAACCGATCTCCAAAAAGGAGGAGGTTATATTTTTTTATAATTCGTCTGTATGTTTTTTTTATCTATGTTCACCGATTTCTCCGTCAATTGTGGACCGATTTTGAAAATCCTTTTTTGTTTGAAAGGCTCTAGAGGTGGTTAATTCACAATCCCCGGATTTCCCAGTCAGAATCTGATAAGGGGATCCCATTGGAAATCGAGGAAAATGGTCAAATTTGATAGGCCTATCCATAGCGATTGGTGTATTTTTATAGTATCTCATACCGACATTTGCACTCGGAAAGCACCATTTAGTGAACTGGGACTGATGATGAAGATGCCACAGATGGCTACCGGAACTACAAATAATAAGTATTTCACGGGTTGCTAATTTGCTATTCGATTAGGCACTTTAACCTGGTTGCTAAGCAATTTATGCTCGTCACAATGCATATAGTGAAGTCACCATCAGCTCCAGTTCTCCTGGTTCTTACCAGAAGAACTCCTCAACAATTAACGCCGCCTGCATCGGGAAAAGCAATATGTTGTAAACGGTGATGAGTAGTTGTTATTAGGCTATTGTAACTTAGATACATTACAAACTGACCACAACCCAAACGTTTAATAGAACTTTATTAGTTTTAGAGGACCATTAGTATCGTTACCTTGACTTTAGTTCCTATGGCAACCATACACACGCTAATACATGCTTGCAAGGGTTTAAAGGGAAAACTTGTAAATAATACGAAGTTTAATTGGCTCAGCAGGCCTACTCTCCAAACACACTATCACACTATCTTCGCAACAACGTCACCTAATCAGTCATATTTACCAGCCACCCCCTGCCACCTTCCGTGGTCGCAAAAACCGATGGGCTCGCCATCAATCACCACAAAGCTGCTGCGACAGCTGAACCTCAGTGCGCACAATAGGACCAAGTCTGCTCACCCTCGGCTCAAAGGGGATGCAGTTATTAGATTTTAATGATACCTATATAGTAGTTCGTGGTTTGCAATGATTTCTCATTAAGCTTTAGTGTGTAAATTGGGATGAAATGGTCCTGTATATTTGTTTGAGAACAAGAAATGCATCACCATTTCAAATGTAATTTGGTAGACCAATACTAAGAGCCTGGAAAATATCCATCACATAAAACAAAATGAAAATAAAATTCATATATTATACTTACAACCATCGTCTTATTATTTTTTTATCTTGTAGAACTCTATTTCTTTGTACCTAGGCCTTACTTTCATATGAAAAGTTTATTGAGATCTACGTCAATCATTCTAATATCTGGATTCACATTAAGTCTCCGCTGATTGAATATTAAAGTTTTAAAATCTCCTCCAAATTAAGCCATCATCCCCGGACAGTTGATATTAAACTGTAGTTCAAATCCCCAGCCCCACGTGCGTCAGGGTGTGGGCAGATTCATCAGCGCTGATCGATCATGTTATGACAGCGGCGTCCGCGCCTCCCAGCGCTTTGTTGCAGCGCTGTAAGGGTTCAGCTACAACTGACTAGGGAACATAGAATATAGAAATATTGATGTGATCATTTCTTCCCTTCGGTTCTTATTATTATTGAAAGCATATAACGAGTCTTATGCTTTCAATAATAATAAGATAGGATGTCAAAGTAGAATTTCTTTTAAAATCCTTTTTAATTATCTTCGGTTTATCGATCAACTCAAAGGACCAAGTTTTGTATTATTAACTCACATTTAATATCAGTTTAATCACAATCATTAAAATGGCACAACGCAAACAGTGGGGCAATAAAACAATAATATACAGTAGATAAGTAAAGTGCAGTAAAACATAACGACGTCACGTGGATCAGAGGTCAGCAGTGTTACGAGTGCTACCAGAACTTGTTATAATTTGATTCATCCGCTGTTAAATGTATTCAATCAACAAGTTAAACATTGAAATGTATAGTGTTGTGTAGTTGTGACATGAGTGGCATGATGTCGTTTTAATGTAGCATACTCATACATACTCGTACATACGTCACAGCCTTGTTATCAGAACATAAAATAGAATAACTAAAAATAAATAGTACCTTTTGAACGTAAGGCTAGTAACATCTACGTGCATCCGTGCATAGTTCCTCCATTTTCTTCTTCATAAACTGCGATATGATTGCAGTTGAACCCAAACTTTCAGAAAAGCATGTAGTTATCAGAAATTCTGATAAAAGCGCTGATCACGGATCCTTATTGAGCCAATAACGAATTAATCCATATTTGTCTCTGACTGGTCTAAGATAATTAATTTATTTTTATTATCAGTAGCATCATTAATTCCTCAGCAGAACAAGTTCCTTCAGAAAAGTGAGAGTGAGCAGTGTGTGTGAGCTCTAAATGATATCAACTGCTTCAAATAAACTAGTTGTGAATGGCGACATAATAGCCCTGTGACAGAGCAGCGTCACGCGTCAGCAGTCAGAGGTTAGCTCGTCTGGACAACGTATGTATGATTCTTAAAGGCTTCTACATACCAGCGCGACTTGTCGCGCGACGCGACACGGCACAAAGGCCCCGCGTGTCACGGGACGAGCGGTGCCTTTGTGTCGCGTCGCGTCGCGCGACAAGTCGCCCCGGTATGTAGAAGCCTTAACTCGACTCAACTCGGTTCACAAACTATGGGCTGAAGGACTACTTGACTTAAGGAGTTATAAACTCCTACATTGATATTCGATGACGTTAGGCATTAAAGCATACCTAACTGTTATTTAACATTCCTGATGAGAGGTTTGATCTAGCATAAAAAATCCCATCTGCAGTTCCTTGAGTATTTTAGTATAAAGTATTTATGAGAACAACATGTGCGACCTGTTCACTAATAAGCCTGCCTAATATTATAATGCGAGGAGATCGACAATTTATTATTGTTATATTATATTGATTATTGTTATATTATCTTATTTATTGTGTATTGCAAAGATAATTATATTTTGCCTTTCTGCAAATCGCTGAGCACACTGCTGATGGACCGTCACTGAAAAAGGCTCTTTACAAAAATATAGATGAGCCTGTGGTTGTGCTGCAGTTACCTATATTGCATTTTTTTTAGACTGGACCTTCTTTATCTATTTTTATGTACGCTCACTTGATTCATCAGTTCATTATGCCATCTAAGGCTTGAAACACTTTTGTAATTAATTCTATGATGCTTAATAGATTGTTTGACTGTTCATCTGTATAATTCCTAACTGATTGGTATATCTCGTGATATTATAAAAAAACCGGCCAAGTGCGTGTCGGACCACGCACAATAAAGGGTTCTGTACTTGTATTGAATTTATCCCAAAAACAAACTGAACATTGTAGTTGAAAAACATGTTCTTCCATACAACCGATATACGCTACGGTAATTTTTCCAACTGCAATTAATGTTTTTATTTATTTATTTATTAACATCTCCCTAACGACTATCATTACAGGTGTAATACCTAATGCGATAGCGCGGTCTTATAATTAATTTACAATAAAAAAATAAGAAAAAACGTAAAAAAATAAACTAGTAGTACTTAAAATAACATCAAGAAATAATAACTACTGTCCTAACCACACAATTTTTTTTAAACAACAACATAATAAAGCCTACTTTAATCCACACTATAACATAAAATAAACAACAGTATTTTTGCGAATTCATTCAAATGGCATGTAAATACATCTTCACGTGAAGTTCGTTAATAACCCGAATTGCGCGGGTCAATGGTGTTTTGGCGAGGAGGTTGGTCCTGGCAACTGGCACGGCCAGCAGCGGCGGACGGCGCCGCCTCCACACATAGCGGTCTGGTACACATACACTCAGACGCTGCAGTACTCCTGGGTTATGCTCAATGCCACGAAGTAACCTAACCAGATACGCGACAAGCGTGAATTCCCGTCGTACCCTCAGTTGGTTGTACCCGACCATACCGAGTACAAACAGAGTAGGGTACATCAACGGGTAAAACGGGTATACCCCATATAATTTCTTGTACAAGTGGCGCGTGAACTTGTTCTGTACTTGGCCTCATGCGGAGCCCATATGACAGCACTATGTTCCAGGTGACTCCTGACAAGTGCGTCATACAAGACCCTAACTGTTGCGGTGTTAGTGAAGTGCCTTGTCTGTCTCAGAACAAATCCCAAGTTTCTAAACGCCCTTCTACAGATCCCCGTAATATGATCGCGAAACGACAGTTGCAACAACAGACATGTTAGTTAAAAATATCTGATAAAAATACAAATTAACGACTTTCGGAGTTTTTTTTTTTCTGTGAGACCTTGCTTCTTGTCAAATTTCATGATTCTAGGTCAACGCGAAGTACCCTGTAGGTTTTGATTTACTTGCAAGTACCAAAATATGTCATATAAATCGCTGTAAAAATATGCGTTGACGCTTGATTTTTTAGAGCTCTAACGGACCGTAGATTTACGTATTTGATATTAATTTCAACTTGATACGTCCACGCGTTTCTGAGAAAAGGGGTCTTGACAGACTAACAGACATACAGACAGACAGACTGACAACGAAGTGATCTTATAAGGGTTCCATTTTTTCCTTTTGAGGTACGGAACTATAAGAAATCGTTGAATGTAAACATGTCTAACAGATGAGGTAACGGTTTAATAAGTTTATTATTTTCCTGCACAGTTTGATAGATTTATTGCTATCCCACGCATAATATATTAATACTTGATTCTAGCTATTTCGAAGAATCTTAGAGACTTCATGACATAGAAATATCATTCGGTTCTTTGAAAAATAATATAAGGATCTTCGACACGCGACAAGAACTTATTCTCATGGAATCTTCCTATAGTAATAATTTACTTAGAAAAAGAAAGTCGTTTGAGTTAATTTCAATACAAATATTTTAAGCTTTCAGTTTTACATAATGCATTCTACCTACTAACATACAAAGCCCCTTACCAAATGGCATTCCATGTTTCTGTGGCTTCCTCATCTATTTTAGACTGGTTGCATTTTTTAGTTGGTAAGTACTGTAGCGTAATTTTGAGTTATGTACTACAATAATCTAGCTGTTTTATTTGATTTCGTTCCACCACATCCATTACATTTCTATGCTTCTAGTTACTACAGTATTGTGCAGTAGGGCAAAGCTTCCAAAAGAGGGATACGGCTATTGTACGACAGATCCGCGGACGATTGATGACCGGATCACTGATAACACCTTATTTAATTCCGATAGCTCCTTCTAGTTCTGACGACCTGTTACTCTTTCAAAGGGTTAAAGGGGATTTGAATGTTTGATATATATTTTATGACCAACTTCAGTCTACTTTATACGTTAATTATGTAAGTTGTGATACCAGTGGAATTGACAACTTATTATGTTGACGTTTGAAGTTGTCATATTTAACTGAGTTACATAAAAAAACGAAATAATTTAATGGGTACTTAAATTAAATCTCAACAAAAAGAATACGATAATAAAATTAACAATGAAAACATTAAATTAAATTGCTCTATTTCGGTCCTTAATTACCCCGTTGAAACGCGAAAGAAACTCAAAGGATGTTTTTGTGACACGTTTCACGAATAGCGCAGTAATCAAACATCCGATGTGCACAAAAAACATTTAAACGAACACCGGAAATATAAAAAATCCACATGTTAGTTATTAAAATAACGAAACAAGTTATAATTGCATGTAAACGCATCGTGAGGTACTTATAAAACGTATAAACGATGGAATGGCATTCGATTTTGGCTAATTGTGGAGTGACCCGGCCCGCCGGGGTCGCAGGTCGGTATGTTTGATTGGATCGTACCTAATAGTTCCGTTTTAGAAAGTTCCTGATGTTTGTTTTGAAATTCGTAATTGGTTTTAGAATAGAATACTCTTTATTATGTACACCATAAAAATTACAAATATAAATGTGTAATTATGTATATGGCTCGTGCTTTACTTGTTTTTAGCTTCAAGGTACGTTCAAACTATAAACGTCAAAGTCAATGTCTTGTGGTTGTGACAGAATTTGCAAGCCAGTACCATCATCATCATCATTTCTGCCGAAAGACGTCCACTGCTGGACATAGGCCTCCCCTAAAGGGGGGTTTGCCATAATCGCCACGCTTGGCAGGCGGGTTGGCGATCGCAGTATGGTGTTAGAAATGCATAGCGAACGCTGCTGCGCATTCTCTAGTAAGTCCCTTAGTCGCTTTTCACGAGCCAGTACCTTAATAAAGGGTAAGTGCATCACAATAGTTCTTCTTTTTCAATTGTAGCAGTAGGTATAACACCTTTTATCCCTGCCTAACTTGCCACTAATGTCATCATTATTAGCCAATAGAACTGTTTTAATTAGTTCGTGTCTATGGTTCACCGCTTTCAGTTCAAGGCAACCATTACCAAGTCCTTATCACTATACTCTTTTTCATTAACACCAAATTCATTACCAACTGCTCAATACAAAGCAGCTGTGACGATAATGACATAATAAAACAAATGCGCATTATTTTTCATTTTCCCAGGTTAATGTCATATAACAATTAATAATAAATTGTTGTGACCTTCATCACAATGTGTTTTCTCTGAGAAGTTTATTCAAACACAACTTTTCTTACTATCAGCGTTCACACGGCGACGCGTCCTCCGTCCGTGACGTCACGATCCAAGGTGTTTCCTCAGTGCGCGCACGCAGCAACAAAGGATACGCCACGATATGCGCCTGATACGCGCCGCTTCCGTGTTTTATATTTGTTTGGTATTTTTCCTATTTGAGTGGAAGGAAAACTTTATGGACTAAGAATTTTAAGTTTTTTATGTGGTCTTTAACAGTAGCAGGTAGTTGTGGCATCTGTTACTGCTTTGTGTGCCACAGTCAGGGAAATTTAATGTTTTACAGATTGATTCACCACGTTCTTCCGTGTTTAATTAAGCACGGAAGCAATTCCGTGTTTAAGCAAGGGAGCAATTCCCTGTTTAAACACGGGAGCATTTTAAAATTGTGATCTGAAAAGGCCAAACTCCCCTCTGCAGTGTTTTGCTGTGATTTAATTTGAATTTCAATACAACATTCACATCAATAACCTGGAGCAGTGCCAAAACCTGGAATTAATTATATCTAATTTCACGTGAATCCTCTCAACAATTTCACTAATAACAGGTATCCCTTTACTAAGCGTGAAATAAACTTATCAATCAAGATCAAGCTTGGTATCAGCTGATCTGAGGTCATTACTACGCTACGGAACCGAGACCACGTGGGAAATTATACATTCAAACAATGGACACTACGTTATTATGTGTAGATAGCCGACGGCGATACCACTAGTAGGCACCACTCACACTTGTGGCAGATTATCTTACTAACACTGACCACACTTTTGTGGTCAAGAAAATAAATAATGGTCGCTGCCATAATAATAAATTATGAAGTAAAGAGGGTGCAAACTTTGTGGTTGTTCAGTGTAGTTGGAATAATCACAGACTTATTGACTTTACAATGAAAGAAATGAATAGGTACTACGTGGACATGGATCTATGTTAAGTTCTAGTAAAAACCAATGACTTTGTGGTTAAAATAAGGTCTGACTAAAGGCTTCTACATACCAGCGCGACTTGTCGCGCGACGCGACACGGCACAAAGGCCCCGCGTGTCGCGGGACGAGCGGTGCCTTTGTGTCGCGTCGCGTCGCGCGACAGGTCGCCCCGGTATGTAGAAGCCTTAATAGATATGACGGCGCAGTAAAAGATCGGACAAGAGTGAAACTGACTGCTGACAGTCACTCTGACAGAGCGTCGCATCGATGGTGGCATGGCGGCTGTCTTCTGATGTCAGGTGATGTCAGGGGAGCCGCTGTTTAAATGTTTTACACTTTACATTTTTTTTTTTACTTGTTTTATTTTTTGTATATTTATCCCGTGTAGGTATATTTGTGTGCCTTTTAGGCTGTGCTAAATAAATGTATTTTCTTTCTTTCTTTCTGTTATACCACGTCCACGACGAAAAAGATATTCCGGCACAATCCTGGTGATATTGAAGCTGCTAAACCACTAATCCGATGATCACTTCCGGTAAACGCTATCCTGCGTCGTTAAATATGTACCTATTATGATATAATATAATGAGGGTGCATTTTATTAACTAACATAAATAAAAGAACAAAACTGACACGCACGTTCTAGCCACAAGGGCCTGACCATGAAAATTATGGTTAGGTTAGCTGTTGGATAGTAACTAAAGTTTTATTTGATATAAGACTTGTTTTTGGAAATATAGATCAAGCAAAACAAACCGTCATCACTAAACTTTAAGGAAAAGGACAGTGTGAACTTTGCTTTACCGCGGCATGGATTTTAATTTGGATGTTATAAATATTTTATTATTTCGGTACAATGATACCTCGTAAATAATTAGCGACTCAGTTTAAAAAAATATTGTGTTGCTTTTATTGAAATTATTGTGTTGCTTTTATTGAGGGGTGTCTTACGCATCGGTGACAGACAAATAAAATTACAAGAATGTGTATTTTATTTGGAATCGTAAACCAGACAAAGAACAACTAACAGAATATCAGTTTATACACTTTGTGTTTCATTTCCGTGTATGGAAAGCAGCTTACACGTTATCAACCGATCAGAATGTCGCATCGGAACCATTCGGCCATCTCCGTCGGTGTTCAGTGCGCGGCCGCATAAAACTTTTAATTGCCACAATTATGTAAGAGAATTTATTTGGTGGCGTTACAAAGAGCATTGTGCCCCACTCCCACGGTTTGGGACACGTTCCCTCGCATCTCGTCTGATCTTTATCTCTCGTCAGCTCTTGACCTTGCGTCGGGCGTGACCTTTTCGGCTTTTCTCACAATATATTTAGGCTATCTGACTTCCGAATCACTGGCATTATTGATACTTCCGCAGAACACTTGGATTTTTTTGATCCACGTATGTGAGGTAGCACAAACAATGGACAGTGAATGTAGCTGTCAGTACTTGATATAAAGACAGTGTTTTGCTTCATGGTAAGCCTACGAAATGGAATATGCAATGCACGCTCAAAACTGAGTTAGATTCTAGACCACCACTCCTTAACCTAGTTCCTTGATTGAAATCTTTAAGATATCTGTAGTATCAACTCGGATATTGACCAGATTCACTATGCAAATAAGGCAAACCTACAAATCACTGTACAAAGTACTGTGCACCTTAAAGGCAAGCTTTATTTACGAGACAAACATATTGACACTGCCTAAAATAATATTATACTCGTATATTCTGTTGCGCTGTCAATTGAGCGAGTTGTTTATTCCACCAACAGAATCATTCAAGAGACATAGTCCCACAAAATTCTGACAAATATACCAGTTTCCATATCTCGTCGATCATTCCGAGAATATCTGGTATCGGTCTATAATCATCTCACCTCTGTATCTGTCGCGTTTGGATGGCAGCGCGCAATAAACTAATGCATTTAAGGGACATTATCGCACGCCCGATACAACAAGCATTGACGACGAATCGAGAATTATCCTATCTCACCTAATCGGGTCTTAGTACCTACACAATTCCGGACTTCAAACACCACAAGAGATTTCGAACCTTAGTTCTTGGTGATAAGGTTGTTGGTGGGTGTTTTGTTACGTTAGGGTTGTCGTGTGTGACAAAAGGATTTGTCTGCAGCGTTTAGAAATAAACGATACGTTGATTGCGTTATGTAAGTTGACGGTTTTAGTTTTGTGTGTTGTCATGTTGTGGGATTACTGAGCTAAGCTTTTATATTTACTTTTGCGATACGAAGGAGACAATCGTGGTTCGAGTGGATTTGTTTGAATCTGAGATGTCTGATTATGATATTGCGTAAGATCTTTAGATGTGTGGGTTTATCCTTGGTCAGTTGGGTTGGGTTAGAACTATTTTAAGTTTATTTTTGTGTTGAAACTCTATTACTAACTGCTTGCTGCTCTTTGCTACAAAATATAAAGCATTCTCATTGTGTTGCAACATCATCTGTCTCTACATATTATATCATTCGACATTCGGCCAAGAATTGTTGATTGGCGACTGTCACTCTACTCCTTTCATCCCGTATACTAAATATATAGGTGATGGAGTACGAAACCGTTTTCGATCATCTCCATCATTTCCATTCTCACTTTACTCCAGCAATCAACCAGCTACTCTTGCACAGTAAATACATAAAGATGTGTATCAAGTGCGATACTTTAAGACTGCTAACTTATTACGGGCTCATTGTACGACAATCTGGTTGCTGCTGATTGGTCGCATCAAGATTTAGTGTCGTATTAACTTGTATAATTAATTTTGTTAATCGTTTATGGCTGTTTTAAGGATTTTTTTTAAATATGCAGATTATTATGAAGTATCGGTAGCCTAACAACAATGTGTTTATGATCAAAGGTCATGAGTTACAACGAATAACATGACTTCTGTTTGTGGATCGAACTATGCTTGACGATTGTCACTCGTGTAAAGGTTGTACCTTCCAGGTTCTGGCCACTAACTTGCCTTCATCGTCTTAGTCTAACACCATCATTATTCCTTCACAACTAGAATATCATATCACTTGTTTATGGGCCTTCTATTTGCTGTGCCGTTCTCTTTGCTCCCTGTTTTAGCAAGATGATTACACATATTTTGCTCACTGGCATCAATACCAATAACGGCAATACATCCACCGTCAGTAGCTAAGATGTTACACACAAACAATACTAATAAACAAACGTTAGTTTTTATACAAAGTCTGTACACGTCGCGCGTCGCCCGGCGCGGCGTCACTCCTAATACGGCAGCACAAAAACCTTAGGATAATATCGTGCAGCGCTTTGTGGAGCACGTTCGCTGTATCCTTCCCTTTGTCGTTACTGGGATCAGAGCAGTGTTCCAGGGAATATTAATATGTTTAATGTGTTTAGTAATAGTTGGGGGTGACCCTTTATAGTTGTACTTTAACCCTCTCGTTGGTTTGGTAAATGTGACTTTTGTGTCAGTCTGCTAAAATGTTCAAAGTAGGAAGCTGGTTAAGGAGAAAATAGGCTATTACCATGGTTATCGTTAAAGGTGAATGAGCTGAGAATACTCTACTTTGATATTGGTTGTTGCAGCACTGTACCCACAGGCACGGTAAGCGGTGGAGTGGTTCTTAAAGAAACTGAACCAGTTGGCAGTTCGTTAACCAGGATTTAATAGGGGTTGTTTACAAGCTGATAAAACCATTCAAGGAAAAGAATTTAATGTTTATGTAGACAGAGTATAATAAGTAAAAATAAAAAGTTTAAATACTTTTGCTGTTTTTATAACACGTTAAGTAGTAAACACATTAACTGCTACGCAAGGTTGTTCCTGCATTTTATGGAACTTGTCGCGATAAAACTGTGTGAATCATAAACATTTGTGTAATTTAAGCGTATACCGTGCTCATCGAGATATACATCACATAACCGTCAATGAATGCTGCGTTTTTATGAATGAGCGTCCGCGCCTCCCTTCGTCCCGCACTCCGCACCCCGCGCGACTCTCCACCGCCCGCACGTCACGGGCATCATACATACATACACACGCACACGTCAAAATACTATTCTGACGATATTAAATCTCAAACGTCTTCGGAACTGTCAATTACGCGGCGCGTCGTTATCAAGATCCCGCATCAGTTGAACTAAATAATAATATTCAAATAACTATATCGTTATTAAACAATACAAAAAATGGTATGACGTTTCCGATAAGCTAATTGGTAACAACAAGCATCAACAGATCGAGATGTGATCAGTAGTCGGCGCTAACGAGCGCTATCAGCGATCTATTCAAATCGCCGGCGATTCTATAAATATTAATAATATGAAGCGTTGAGCAGCATTACATATTCACGAATTTGTTTAATGGAAACACAACGATTGTTGTCTTGTTTTTATTGTGAGGAGAATGTGCGCGTGTGATCTCGCCTCGGGTCATGAGAATTGGCATCACAGGGTGCTCTGAATTTGTGCAATAAGCAACACTTCAACATGGATTCAAAAGAGGGTTAACATAACCTCGTAGTATTAAAGTACGTAACTGTTACCGCATAAAGAGTTAGTATGTACAGGTTTGATAGAGCGTGGAGATTTCCAAACCCCGGATTGCAACGAAATTTTTTATATTCTTCATTAACATCAAGTCTAATACAAGTTCGAAAAATTGAATTAGAAAAGTGAATAATCTAGGTGACAGTCGATAACGAGACAGGTAATTGTAAAATTACCTGTCTCGTTATCGACTGTCACCATACTTCATAGCCGATAAATCGATACTAATCACAGCCGTGACAATTCGAATAAATATTTAATAGAAAACTCGAATTGTCAACCGAGGTCAAAACGAATGCGACCCGAGGTACGAATAAAATGGTAGTTGTTAAGTCTGAAATGTCATTGCCGCCCGCTCGAGATAGCGGGCCCAAGGAAACGGCTGTGCAACCGATAGAGATGTTAGTGGTTACGTAATGGCGGTTCGATAGGCAGATAGCAAGCATTGTTCTGCATCCCAGATAGCGACTCACTACTGACGTAAGCTTGGCGCAGGGCTAGCGCAGACTAGCTTGTGAAAATTTTCATTTCGATGTCGCAAGTTTTTCGGTGGTCTACAATTTTTGATCGACTCTATGACTTAATCTAGTGAGCCTGTCCATTTCTAGACATTTGTCTCTTCCAAGTCTCTTTACAGCTCCTAGTCCTTCTGGATTAAATACCGCAGCATCAATCACAAGAAGGATTTATCATTCTTTTGGATTTAAACATTCATCTTAAAATCCTTCACGCATTTTTTATTTTGTCTGACGGCTAGAAATGATGAATCCTAAATTATTGATATTTCTTAAATTCCATATTTTAGGCTCAATAAAATTCAAAATTAATTATAGCACTTTGAACTCATTCCAATAAAAAATAACTGAATTAATTACTTAAAAGTTTCTAAAAATCAGTGAGCACGCCAAACTATTTTTTGAGTTATTGCTGTATTGAAAGTTACGAAATGATAGAATAGCTTGTTTGTGTTGCATGTTTGGCAACCCTACGCGTTCGGGACATGCGTGGGCGCAGGCAGCCCGCGACTCAGCCAACACAACCCCGCTCACCTTGAACGTTTAACGCTAAACCTACCGGAGCTCGGCGTCAAAATATCACCTCCGCATCTAACCATAACATAATACTATCTACTGACGCATAACATTGCTATAATAGAGTAACAACTCCAACGGCCTCGGGACGCGCAGCCCGGGCGGCTGCCGACTGCACCACCCGGGCGCACATCAGCCCTGAGGTGCGCCACAAACAGCAACAGCCTGTATTACTACGCCGTACGAGTATTTGTTTTAGTAATGAACATACCGAGTTTTAAATAATAAAATTTATTCATAAGCCAAGCACTTACCATATTTGAGTGTGCGAACCGCCGTCCATATGTATGAGTGGTTAAGATATTCTTATTTATGGGTCTATGTCAAGGTCGTTGGCGGCGTTTAACTGTGGTATCATCACTTAACATAATATCAAATTATTTATTCGCGCCGCGCTAAAACTGTCTGGTGTGTGTTTAATTTGTAATTCAAATAAATTCTTAGCATTATTCCCGAGGCGAGCGGCTGTCATATCATAATTGTAACGTGCGAGATTTTTTCCTCGCGCTTATTTGAATAACTCGCGATCAATTAGCATGCGCGCGCGCCGCTTATTGTCATTATTAATTATTTGATGCTGAGCACAGACAAGGGGTGGCTGCTATGTTTGGAGTGTTTCCGTTATTTTGCATATTCGTTCAATCATTCATGGTGTGCGGTAGGTTAGTTTTCGTTAATGTTAATGAGTTGTTAAACAAGATCGTATGGTAATGCACTTGTCTTGTAGTTATAACAGGTGTTGACGTTATTTGTCATTTCCGGTGCTTTACAGAATTCATAAAATCGATTGTCACTAGCAAAGACATTCATCCTTCAATCTGATTCTAATTCCCACCTTTCTGTTAATCCATCTGAGGCAACTCCAACACCTGATATCCTGTACATTTCCTTTCTCCTTTGTTCCGTCCACCTTCGTCATTATATAAATACTTAAGACATCGTCGCGTGCCCGCCGCGTCGCCGCCGCATCATCGCAGTCACGTGACCGCGTACTTCAAGCTAATTTAGCCTAATGAAAACGTCAAATGGACATAATTCGCTCATTTAACATATACACGGAGTATATATTATTATGTTAAATGAGTGAATTATTACAGTTTCATAAATAATTTTGTGTGCCTTGTGAATAATTACAATTGCTTTACTTATGTCACAATTAAAGTAAATCGCCTGCACGAGTTTATATTATTTCAGGTATTTTGGAGAAACATTGTTGTTATTACTTTGGAGTTCATTCTTAATGGATTAATTTTGCCTAATTTCGTTCCGTTGATTTTTATCGATGGCGATGTGACTAAAAATCCCTGTAAAATGTCATTCACACGTAGTGCAACTTTTTAAATCTCAAGGGGAATGTCTATCTTGAAAGTTCAGCGAAACATTGTGTTGGTAAAGTAAACATACCCGTGTCAAAGTCAAGCAAGTCTAAAGCAGTACGTAGAGTGAGTACGACGACGTGGAACAGAAGGCGCTGCCCGCGCACTTCTGCCCATAATCTACGTGCTACATAGCTAGACCACCTCACTAACACGAGTAGCTAATTCGTACATTGAACAGTAAATTTTCGCTCTCAGACAGCGGCAGGTCGACTGTGCCGGAGTAGTTGAAGCGTACTTCCTTGAGCCAATTAAAACAAGTCTGACATGCCTTGCCCCCCTTCCCTCCGTGCGCAGGCGTCGCTGCTCCCCCGCGACTGCCCGCGACGCACAAAAACACTGATAACAGAGTTGATAAGTACTGTGTGAGGTGATACAAGAATTAGTGGATTCAGATATGTTTTTTCGGAAGATTAATAAGTAGATGCTTTAAATAAAATAACTTTATAATAATTTACTGAAAATCTGACCAGTCAAATGGTTTTGTTCTTTTAGGAACTTGATGATTCCAAACGACTCATAAACGGATCTAAAGAACTATGAAAACAATGATCAATGTTTGCCACAAACATATTGCACGGGACCCTGAACTGACTTCATGTTTGAGTCGAAGCATTTCCTCCGCCAATTAATGTGGCCGCAACTTATGTGTCGCGTAGCCTTCGACACTACGAGTACTACACGTGGGAAAATAATAGTTAGGAGGAGCGATGACAACACGCATAACCCCACTATCGACGAGCATTACATAAATTAGCGGCCTACGTGTATTGTCATACCGGTAACACATTAGACGGTTTTGTTCAAGTCCATTCACATCGGGGTTCTGAATGAAAGCCTTACTGTAACACACTCGCCGCGGTTTTCCACTTAAACTCATAAAGCCTTTCACAAACCAACAGTTAGATCAGCAAAACCGTGGAGATGACAATGACAGCCCGCGTGGGTCCAACGTGTGCGGACATTTTAGTTTGTAAGTTTTATCAAGTGCAGTTCATCATACTTGATGGTGGTAAGCATTGCTTATTGGTGGTGAGACCACCAATAAACAATGCTTACCACAATTTTCATAACTATTGCCATTTTAATGTGTGTGACCCTCAGGTAATGTAATCATTCCTGACCTCATCACATCTCATCGCAAAATTACGAGTCAAAACTACGGTATTAATTTGTATGATACGATTCTTTTGGAAAAAATATGTGAAGTGCCATTGAAGCGGTGTCATTAAGAACACGGAGCGTTCAGGTATGGCCAGTTTGTTTAAAAAAAAAATATATCTCGTAGGCAATAGTCGTGGCGGCGTACAGCCATCAGCATTTTAGGTTTATCCGCGTAACGGGTACATAAAGATGTGGTTTTCATTGGTGTCGCGATACAGCGCGGTAATTATGTCCGGCGCGGGCGCACGCGGGCGTTTTCTCTTCATAAATTTGACATGTTTACGAGACGACGTGGCGGCGGTTTTCGCCACCACAAATGTTGTTCTGTGTGAGCAGGCTGGCGGTTGAAATGCTTGGAATTGACATGAACCTGTTATACCTAATAGAAAATACTACCACTATCGTAACTTTAGGTGCATTCTTCAAAATTATGTTAAGAACCTGTGGTTACTGGATGTTTTCCTCTGAAAAATGAATACTACCAAAAGGTAGTATGGTTAATCCTCACTTTAATTTTACAATCTTTCATAACCTATAAAGCAAGTATAACAACCATATAGCTATTAAGTATCTACTATTATACTTTTACCTACTGTAGACCAAAAGTTGACTTTTTTTGGATAAATGTATGTTATAGCGGGGTACGAACTCCTTCCTAACGGCTTATTCCGATTGGATCCTTCAATCGGATTTCACTATGTGGGATCCGTTAGGAACGTGGATACTTAATATGAATATGTTGTTCTGATCCGATCGCACTTTGTGGGATCCTTTAGGAACGTGAATAAAATTAACATTTTGCTCCGATCCGATCCCATTTGTGGGATTCGTTAGGAATGTGGATAAAATTAGGTAATATCCGAACGAAATGATCCCCAGTTTGAATCGATAAATAAAAATAAGTTAAAAGCTTTTAATAAAACAATGTAAACATTATTAAAGAAACAAATCATGTAAAACCTTCTATAAATTCAATTAAGATGGCTCAAATATTCACATACCTAATTTAGATGGCTCAAATATTCACTTATTATAACTCGATCAATATAAGAAAATTGTTATGAAATAAAATTCGATGAAAGAGTAAAAAAAAAATTTGTTTTTTCCTAATATCTATAAATATCGTCAAACTTTAGAAATACACATACATACATAAACTCACGCCTTCTTCACATGGGGGTAGCCAGAAACTATAGAACGCCACCTGCTAGGCTCCTTACATACCTACTTTTTCTTTCTGGAGCCCTTACCGCCGGTAGCTTAACGTAACTAATTTATTATTATTTCCTTTATTTCACTAAATACATAACATTTTTAAATATTAGAATATATATAAAAAATATAAAAACATTTAAAAATGTAACTAATAGTAGCCCACTGGTAGCCCTGACGCGTAGCTTGGACCATGTTCCCGATGAACATGGTCCAAGCTACGCGTAAGGGTTTAAATGTTTTTATATTTTTTATATATATTCTAATATTTCAAAATGTTATGTATTTAGTGAAATAAAGGAAATAATAATAAATTAGTTATTAATAAAAATAATTAATCGATCTATCATCACTGACAGGACTATTGTAGCTAATAAGCCCTATATTGTGGTAATAGATCAACGAGAGCGCCGTGTAATAATTGTTGATATCGCTGTCCCTCATGACGAGAATCTCGTGAAAGCTGGGAAAGATTAAAAAATCAAGTATCTTGACTTAGCACACGAGGCTGTCGACATGTGGGATGTGGACTCTGCAATCATTGTGCCGATAATCATTACGGTCAATGCCTTAATTGCGAAGAGCCTCGATCAATACCTCAGGAGGCTCACATTAAGCGGCTGGGCCAAGGGCTTGATCCAGAAAGCAATACTCCTCGATACGGCACGCAATGTAATGTAATGAGGAGGTTACTCTCTCTAGAGCCCTGACCAGCGGCAGCTTGGACCTTGTTCCTGATGCCGATGGACTACTATTTTTTATATTTTTAAATGTTTTTATTAATTTATTTAAAAATGTAATCAAGTGTACATACTAAATGAAAATAATAATTACTAATAAATACATAAAAACATCAATATCTGTTTCTACTAAATATTAAACTAGCCGATTTTTATGGCAACATATTTATTGTAACATATCGCACAATTAAATTAACAACACTGGGTTTTAACTGCAATGATGTCTAAAATATTTTACTTGAAAACTGTGTCCCATAAATATATACCTATATTTGTTACAAGTTCACATTATAAACTTACTTGTGTATCAGCTCTGGCGTGTTTCCAAAAGCGTTACAAGTAGTTATCGTAAAACCTGTCTTTAAAAAAATCGAAAGGGAAAACTCAAACTCAAACACAAACTCAAATCATTTATTTCAATTAAACCATTTATAGGCACTTTTGAATTGTCAAGAAGTCGGTCAGTTACAAATATGAAGCTAGTTGAAACTTAGCCAACTACAGACCCATTGCTTTAATTCCTATTATTTCAAGTCATCCAAAAAATTATGTATGAATCAATCAATTATTTTGTGTAAGTATAATATTCTATGTAATGAACAAAAAGGTTTTCGGAAAAACAAAGGTGTTAATTTAACTATCTACGATTTGCTCAATGTAATCTTTAAAAAAATTGACAATAAAGTACCAATAAGTGCAATTCTCATTGATATGACAAAGGCTTTTAACTGTGTCCATCATAAAACTTTGCTAACTAAGCTTGACATGTATGGCATAAGAGGAAACGTCCTTAATCTTGTCAAATCATATCTGAGTGAACGTGTACAATACACGGAAATATCTAGGATATTTATAAAAAGCAAACGTGAAAAGAAATACTTTTCCGAATACAGATATGTCAAAGACGGCATATCCAGGGAGGGGTGCTAAGTTCTCTTTTATTTCTGCTATATATAAACCACTTACCGCGGCACATTAAAAACTCAATGATTTTGTTTGTTGATGACAGCACCGCATTAATTAGTTGTTCTGATGAAAATAAATATGAACAGGACATAAATAATACACTCAGTACACGGCCGGTCAGGGACATTGTGAATTGGCTTGACGACGATAGATTAGTAATTAATTTAGGAAATACTTACATAAAACATTTTTATCAGCGGACATCAATACCAAATTTAAACATTTTATTTAATAGAACTAAACTAGACCAATTACAAAAAGCCAAACTTTTAGGCATCGTAATTGAAAATCAAATGACGTGGAAACCTCAAGTAGAAGAGGTATGTAAAAAATTGAGTATATCTTCTTATGTCCTGTTCAATTTAGCTAAGAAAGTTAACATCACGGAAAAGTCTGTAAGAATGCATCAATACATATGCAAGAACGTAGGCGTTCATTAATTCACTAAAAACGAAAAACTTCACAAGCAGTGGGGAATTGCTACTGAAGACTGCGGATTTGACCTCAGGACTATAACTGCTTCCCACATGGACAACTGTACGTCACTTGCTACTGCGTCACCAGTCTTAAGTCTCTGTATATTTTGGCTGCTGAGATCAAAACTACAAACGTAGTAAACCCACGTAATAGGGGGCGAGTCTTTTGCCACTAACCACGCACAAACCCAGACTTCGGACTGTTACTGAGACACTACTTTGCCTGACCCGAGAATGGAACTCAGGACGTCATGCTCAACAGTAGCGCTTCGGACCACCAGACCAACGAGGCCATTTTCTACAAAAAATTGCTGTTATTTATGTATACCTTACGACTTCTACGTAAATGAAGTCGCGGGCAAAAGCAAGTCTTTTCTTAAGCCTATCCTATCCTATCTTGCTAACCTTGCTTTAACGTATAGCTTATTAACTTATTAAACCAACCAATATTTAACTGAACAATTTGTTCATTAATAACACTAAAAAGCTTTAAATTAAGGCACGCATATAATAATGCGTACCACCTCTATGAGCCTGACTGCTCGAGCGACGACACAGCCCCAATTTCACTGCCCGCTGGCCCCTCCATATGGTGGCCGGAGATCATTAAGCGCCCTTCGTCGCTCGGCAGCTCTCATGGTGTGGGTGGAATGAGAGGTATGCTCTCTCTTCCTCGCCGCCGCCTCTTTTGCATGCATCACCTCCTCGCAAAAAGAAGCGACACGTTTTCGTTTCCAACCATGGACTGAACCACGGCCGGAAGAGAGAAATCGCACCAAGTATCGCGACGAGGACACAGAAATATAGGCCATTATATAATGCTGTTGGGCCCAAGCCGAGCACTCCTCCGCTCCGTCCGCTCCCGACCTATGCGACACAGGTACTTCTCGAAACATCCGTGTCCAGTAAGCGCCTGCGTCAGCCGGAAACTGATGGCGCCATGCTGCCTCTCCATTGCAGCCATTCCTCCACAACAGGCCTTACATTCACTATTGTGACGAGCCCCCAACAATTCCCACTTGACCCAGAAATCAACATTTTAAGTACAATTAGGTATGTAAAGTATTTTTCAGGTATGTTTTTTATATTTTTATTTTAATGATAAGAGTATTTGAAACACATAATTTCATCTTTTTGTTTTTACAAGCTGTAGTTATTTTTATATATATTTTTTAAAGTATTGTTCGTACTGACGTCACTAGTAGATCTGAATAACTTAGGATCTTTGCCACGTTTAACACTTATTTAAAACCAAAATTCAGTAAAGTCAAACTGTCAAATTTGACAATTAATTTGTTTACATTTCATACTTTAGCGATTTCCGTACTTTAGTTTAAAGATATGGCTTATTAAAATGAATGGATTCAAAGAATACTTCTGCTACGTGCTTCATACCGTCAAGTATAAGAAACACCACAACAAATAGCCGACACAAATTGATTGTTAGTAAAAGAAACCTTAAAAAGGAAATGATGCGAGGAAGTAAATGTTGAGTACAAGTCTGGGCGGCGTCTGTTTTATTGTGAAGATCATTTGAACGTAAGTTAAGTTTGCCTGAGGGGATACATCAATGTGATTCGACTTGGACTGTCCGCCGCTGGTGAAAAACTACACTATTTACGTATTTAAATACCTGAATAATAAATTTGACGTTGACATGACACTTGACACATAAAGAACAACTTAATTAATAGAGGCACTGAAAGTCTCCAATTCAGGCTGCTTTGTGACGGCATTTAGAGGTCAAATAAAAGTCAAGTGATTTTAAGTATTTTTGTGAAAATAAATACGATCTTATAATTTTAAGACCTATTAATAGAAAAATAAGTCTTAGAAGCTTAAAATCTCGAAATGGTTTTGGAATCGGCATAGGTTAATTTTTACTTTACATACCCAATTGTCACGATTACTGGGTCATATTTTGTGTTCCATGCCTCTAAATGCAAATAATAACTATTATCGGGACTGTTACATAGTTTTGAACTCTCTTATACAAACATAAACATATATAAGTTTGGACTACATTTAACAATAATCTTGAGTAAGCGCGCTCTGCTCAGTCGTGGCGTCATTGGGCTTGCTTCGCTTGCTTGGCAGGAAACTGTGCTTGCGCTTTTCTTCGGTCGGTAGTGAAAAATAGAGGGTCGCGCTCATGCGCCTGCACTCGCGATGTGACTTCATAGAGGGTCGCGCTCATGCACCTGCACTCGCGATGTGACTTCATAGAGGGTGGCGCTCATGCGCCTGCACTAGCGATGTGACTTCATAGAGGGTCGCGCTCATGCACCTGCACTCGCGATGTGACTTCATAGAGGGTCGCGCTCATGCGCCTGCACTCGCGATGTGACTTCATAGAGGATCGCGCTCATGCGCCGCACTCGCGATGTGACTTCACAGAGGGTCGCGCTCATGCGCCTGCACTCGCGATGTGACTTCATAGAGGATCGCGCTCATGCGCCGCACTCGCGATGTGACTTCATAGAGGGTCGCGCTCATGCGCCTGCACTCGCGATGTGACTTCATAGAGGGTCGCGCTCATGCGCCTGCACTCGCGATGTGACTTCATAGAGGGTCGCGCTCATGCGCCTGCACTCGCGATGTGACTTCATAGAGGGTCGCGCTCATGCGCCTGCACTCGCGATGTGACTTCATAGAGGGTCGCGCTCATGCGCCTGCACTCGCGATGTGACTTCATAGGGAAATTATAACCTGCCTTGAAATTGGTACAAATATGACGTATGTTTTTAATGCTCAATCATTACTCTAGCTAAGTTCTTTATATATGTTATTTCTTGGAATTTCGTACCTACCTTTTGTTTCATAAACCTGCCACTCATATCAAAGACATTTTTTTGTTTTTTATGTGTACTGATCTACTTTATATTTAAAACCAGAGAGCTCATATGTAACGGATAAATATTCTATTTAGTTATACAAAAAGTTTCCTTCTTCATGGAATATTTTTCAAACAGCAGTTCTTTAAAATCAGTGAATTTCAAAACCTGACGAGTATCGGTACATTTACCTTACTTATTTGCCATAAAAACCGCTGTGTTTGAATCGTCAGTCTGCACTAACTACACCACCTGCACGTATCGTGCAGTCTGTATCTAGCACTGCGGATCTTTGCAATACCGCGCCATGTTTATAGTCGCGCACAGACCGCGTGCTAGCCGCCCGTCTGCACCGACCAATAGGTCCTGTTCATGTGTATCTAGTGCGTAGGATCACTTGCGATACGCCGTGTTTACTGCCAGAGTTAAATAGCTACACCTACAAGTACAAGCTACGGTTAGAAAAATTGTGAAACTGACCCGTCTATAGTGCCCACAGAGACCTGCCACTGAGGAAGGGTTTATGGAGCCGTGGGCCGAGCGAGGTGGACTAAAGTAACGTTTTGTTGAATACACTTCTTTGAACGCATTTCGATGTCATTGTCATAGAGTGAAAAGTGATGGTTTTAGTGGGAAGATGATAAAATGGAGCTTAAAATGCCATCATTGAGCATGTTATTTATTTTCCATTGAGCATTATAACCTTATCGTTCACAGAAAAACTTTATAGATGCTTATCTATAAAGTTTTTCTGTGAACGATAAGATCCGATAGATTACTTGTCTTTCTTCTTACTTAGTCTTGTGAAAATGCATTTTACATTCTGAATATTGCCTTTCCTATTGATCACCAGCAAAAAAACTCTCTCCTAGAATGGTTTCAAAAAACTCTCTCCTAGAATAGTTTAAAAAAACTCTCTCCTAGAATGGTTTCAAAAAACTCTCTCCTAGAATAGTTTATTACCTACATTTTCGATAAAAAGGAGATAAAACTAAATAATTTAAAAAGTGATTCCACTGAATATGAGAATACCTGATACAGGAGAAAGTTGGTTGATAAAAATGTCTCCCCACGGATTCTTATCTTGAAAGTAGAAATAATTTCTAGTTAAATCAAGCCGGTTCTATCTCTAGATCTATTTTATATGACTGCCACTAAAGCACTCAACCACTATTATGTTAATTTAATTGATCTTAACTATTTAATTAGCGATATTCGGCACACTAATGCGAACCGTTGATATCTTTATATTTCTACATAACTAACTTCACTGTATGTACATAAAATATGAACACAACATAAGATTTTGCGAACAAGATTAGCAGATTAGAATGTTCCCCTATCTGGTTTAATAAAATCTTAATATTGGAATTTTCACTAACAATAGGAGGTACCTACTGAAAACTACAATTACACAGGCACATAAAACTTTACCTGAGAAAAAACAGCTACCAAGCTTTTGTGGTCACCGCGCCGGGAAGAAATATCTAATATGTATCCGACAATTCATTATTAGAATGGAACACTAATTAGTAAAAAACAGGTATAATTAAAATCCATATCCGTACACAAATTATGTACAGATGAAACAATTTAAATACGAACAGAAACAATCGGCGAAATTACGCTTCTTCATTACTGAGTTTAAATATTCATAGCTAAACTCGCGTGTTAGATAATTTATATCAATACGTCATAGCTTGCGCTTTTTGTTGGCAGCGCCACGGATGAATGTAATGAAATCGGGTAATGCGTGCGCCGATATTCATAATTATCGGGCGCGAGGAGACGACGGTAGCGGGTGGCGTGAACAGCGTGGACGAAACTCTTCTGAAATAGTTTTGAACATTGATAACAAGACAGATGGCTACTCATAGGTTAAAAACTTTTAAGATCTTTCAAAAACAAATGTCAGCATTTGTTGAATTTGAAAAATGGTCCCTACTATTAAGTGCCATGGTGCATTAGCACCATGGCTAAGATGACGATGAGTAGTCATTGCAGCGGATGCGAACAACAAAAATATAATATTCGTACATAAGGCAATAATTTTTCATCGGTAGGTACATGAATCATTGTTTCCTCATTCGTATAAGAACTAGACATACATTTTCTTAATCAGTTGACGACATTTGTGCATACCTATAGGTAGGTAAATATTATGATTTTCTTAAATTTTCTTTAATAATTTGTAAGTCCCTTGATAACTTCTTAGACAATCCAATACAAATTTTGTGAAACCCGTTACCTACATCACCAGTTACATACAAGAACAAACTGCTCAAGTATACATTTCTTACGGTTATGTATCCTCCCACACAAGTATAGAAACAATTTAGTGAGTGCTTTCAACCTGTGCTTATACCAACGTGACATTGCTATCGTAATAAGTTTTAGAAAAAAAAGACACTCTAGCATTAGGTATCTTATACGTTTAAAATGGTGTCAGGCAATGCGCCAAATAAAAACGAATTAAAAAAAAACTTTAAAGGCCAAAAAAATAACAAATTTAAAAAACAAAACGGAATTGTATCTTTTTAATCACAAATATTGTCACAGTCTCCCAAAATCAATTCTTTAGCAGTATCTAATTAACAATTTCTATAGATATTTCCGTGTGATAAGTCATTCTCAAAGAATCGCTATCAGCTTATATCGTGTTGCGCAGTCGACATCGTTTTTGCGCTCGTAATTAAACTGAATCGATCGATATTCATTTATCGAGTGTGTGGAGAATCTTGCACCGCGCTACAGCGTGTAGCGTTGCAGCTGATCCACAGATATACAGGGGGCTGCTAATAGTTTACTCAGATTACTTTGGTAGCGATTAGTAGCTGGATTAACGAGTGCCTGTAAGGTTGCTTAGTCTTTTTTCAGCAATACTTACACTACACAGCAATTCGGATCAGAGAAGAAAACAGAATCAAGACTTTCTCGTGAAAGGACTTTTTAAGAACATGTGCGATATAAAAGTTTTATTTCTGCCTATGTCTGAAGGAGTTTTTGTAAAGCTAGTGAGCATTTCTAGGTGCTTTGAGATAAAAAGATTGTACCTGTTGCACGATAGAGCGGTTTTCTGCAGAAAAGTAATTAATACATTATATTAGGTTTTGTTAGAATTAGCATTGACGCAAGGTTAACGCAGCTCAGGTCTTTGACCGGGCAGGTCCCAGCGCTCGGCATCCATATATGGCTTGTCGAGGGTGGTGTATTATTATAAAAGGCGTTCAATATTTTCGCAGCATTTCCCAGCCCGTGAGCCCGCTGTAGCGCGGCCGCCGGTCCGGAACATGCCGCAAAAACACACACCGCATCACGGTCAAATGAAGATGTGTAATTACTTGTTTTTTATTAAACCTATCGGTATTTTTTACGGCCATAAATGGCGGTGGCCGCAAGCCAACGCCCGTTTACGTTGGCTGGTCTTCAAAATAATAACTTGGCGTGAACTCACGGCTGCGAGAGCGCCCGCACACATAAATACTAGTTTTTATTTTCAACATTTCTATTATCTGGTCCCAGTCGCAGCGCTCCACGCTGCACCGCTAACGAGCCACCATTAAATATGCGTATATTATAACTCGCCAGCGATAAGACCTCTTATAATTACTTTTAATTCTCAAGCGTCCTATCGAAAGAGTCCACTGCGATTAATTTTACGCATAAGTAGTGCGCACACTCGTAAACAAGCCGCATACACGTCTATAAATGGTATCGAACGAATCGAAGCAGATACTCGCAGCGATGCGAATTAAATGCCGCAACGCGACGGCGTATTATATTTTACAACAAAATACCAATTTTCCTTCAAATCGGCAATAAATTATTTCGCCCGGAGGTGCGCCCGCGCCGCCGACCGAGACGCGCCGCGTGTTAATGGCGGACGAGACGAAAAAAAACGTTATTAAATGAAAACGGCGAACAATTATTATATAAGCCGGTCGGACGTTTAGGGACCCCCGCGGCGGCGCCCGCGCAGCTAAATAAAACGGATGTCAGCGGACGACCCGCGGCCCCTGGGCGGCTCGCACACTGGCTGTTATTAAGCGCTGTAATTGCGTCTTAGATAACTGATACTTTACTGGATTTTATTAAAGCTTTTTTCTGCGATGGCATCGTATAACTATACAAATAGCAAGGTTCCTCGTACCATGAGTACAACGACACGACACTAGAACAATTCACGTCGCTTCTCGTTCGCCTTACCACAATGAAAACGTTGAGTTATTAACCGATTTATTAAAATTGCTAAAACATCACTCATAATGTAATTAAAATCATTGTCTGATTGATTAAGGCGACGATAACCTACTTTTAATGATTTTATACTGAAGATCACGTCTAAACGAATAGTGTTAATGATTTGAAAAAAATATATGTTAAATTAGAGCATTTTCTCAATAACTGATTATGTGAATATTTTAGATTATGTTTATATTACATAGTGAAATTAATTTGTAAAGTTATGTATAACGCGGATAAAAAACTAAGAATGGCGCAAAATCTACAAAGCGTATTTTTCTGAAACCTTCACCTATTTAAATATAATTTAACTATTGATCTTTTAATATATGAATTTTACTAAAATACTTTTTGTTTTGTGTAAAATAAATTAATAATGCGTCAAATTGGGGACAGCGCTTCTTGATTGGCGAGTCCTATTACTGGCTGAGCGTACGTGTGCGTTGTGTGAGCTCAGTACAGAACAGGCAAGCTAACCACTGAAAGTCACTGGCATATATCTGAGTTTTAAGGCAGGAGTCAGGACTGTTGTATTCGACCAATGTCTAATAAAATTATTTCAAAACGAATATTATTAAGGTAGGTCCGCTCATAAAACTGTTTTGCAACAACATTATTAAAACCGGTTACAATAATACCAGGGTACCACATTCGTCATTGACATCGCAAGAATCTGGGGTGTGATGCTGTATTAGACATAAAAACGAAATGTCCTGGTGGGCAACAAATATTAGGTATGCACTAACGATTTACTTAGCTATAGATAGTGTTTACAATATAGATAGTATATACAATCTAAGTTAGAAAAGTAACTACAATAGGAAGGAATTCACCTACACTTCTTTGGGATGTTGAAATCAAATCAAAATCATAAAGTCATTTATTCAAACTAGGCTGATAATCAGCACTTTTCGAACGTCAAAAATTACATGAGACTGCAGGCCCCCAAAAACGCCCACCTTTCACCACTTCCTAGCGCTTTAGCTGGGATGAAGAAGTGGCGCAACAAACTCCCCAGCATCACAGCGGTCTGTTCTGTTGGAAAACTTGAATGTATACAATCAAATGTAAAAGAATTTGCATTACGCAACACAAAACATTACATTAAATTATTTGCCTTATGTTAGCTAGCACAGGCCATTATACCAATTTTTTTAAATAAAAAATCGTGAAAACTACACTCAAGCAGAAATATCGTAAACAGAACGTACCTAAATAAAAGCCTCCAGGCATTAGTTGAGATAGGCTACGCCTAGGGTCTACGAAACGCTACGCGCTACTACACAAGGTTACGAAAAACTATTCAGAAATGCCAAAAAATGCCTTGCCTAATCTTGGTTAAAAACATATTTTTATTGGTTTCTGCCAAATATTCCAACAGTTCCTACTTGATGGTGATTGGTGATACCGAAATAAAATTTCCTTACATAATTACATTAATAATTTTAACGAATAACGACGGTTGGTAATTTCCAGGCGATAATGCACACGGATTACTTACCAATACAATAAATAGGTATAGCATCTATCGTCTCAAATATTTATGTATATTCTGTTGTAAAGTGAAAGAACTTTGACATACACAACCTAGTTATCCGAACCGTAACAACTCATCATTTATCTGTGATTTTTTTATATTCCTCATCAAAATTGTCTTGTACGTGTACAGTTATACATAAAATGTTCTGGAACCAAGACCAAGTGGAAATAGTTAGAAGTGATCCCATTACCGCACGTAACGCGGGAGCATGCTACGAGCGTACCTATTAGCAAAGCCCTGGAGCAAACTGGTAGCCGTACCATGCGTGCGAGGTGAAACTGGGTTGATGGGGTAAGGTGAGTTGTTATCGAATGTAACGGGCAAGATAGGCCCTTCATCCTAGTACTTATTATCCACATCTTGTCCCTCTCTCTTATTCATTTTACTCACTCAGACAACATTTTAGACAACTCAAAAACATACACCACACACACACACACACACACTCACGACACATACACTCAGAAACCCAAATTCACACACAGAGAGGCTGTACAATTTCTTATTATTATTTTTTTCTGTTTCTTTAATTTAATTTATTAACTTTATTTTATTTTTGTACTCAAACGATAGCTACTAACCCAACGCAACTCCGTACTACTCGTAGCTTGTATAAATTCGAAAAAAATATTAATAGAGAGAGCCCTGGCACCCATAACACAAGTTTAATCTTAGTTTGGGTGCCGGAGGTAATAATCAGTGATTTACGCAGTTTAAAAAAACAATATTGTCATTTTACTAACCTATCTATCGCCTTTGTATAAATTGTAAATTTGGAAATAAAGTTTATTCTATTCTATTCTACTTAGCTTTCTCTTCTCTCTTGCCAGGGTGCCTCTAGGGTTGGGCTACCAATATTTTGACGCATAGAGCTGAATCCTTGGAGGAAAAACCGAGGGCTACATTTATTGAGTTGGAATCTAGTCAAAACAGTGCAATCACTTGCTACGGGAATGGGAAGACAGCGAGATGGAAGTTCAGTATATTAATAACAAGAACACTGAACTTAAGAACCAGTTGGTGAACTACATATGCAGCAATTGGACATACTGGACCAGCATCAACACCTCCGTCAACTTGTGTTAAATTTCCAGCAATGTAGTGACACTCACGAACTGGCTTTAAGATGGATATCTGAATTAGAACTGGAATTAAGCAGGGCCCACAACACAATAACACAGGGCGTTTGTGTAAACAATATCAGTTACGCGGACGACATGGTGCTGCTGAGCGCCTCGGTGTGTGGTCTGTCCAGGTTGCTAGGCATCTGCGAGCGTTACGCGCTGGATCATGGTTTGCTCTATAACGCAAAGAAGAGTGAATGCATGGTCTTTCGCTGCCAGGGGTTGGAGCTGCCTGGAGTCTGTTCCACCTATTATATTGAACATTGTCAAGTTAAAAAGAGTTCAACAGTTTAAATACCTCGGGCATATCGTGACCTCTGACCTGAGGGACGATGTGGACATCGATAGGTACCGGGGGGTTGTCTGTGAGGGCCAATATGATCGCCCGCAGGTTTGTTCGTTGCTCGGGGGCCGTCAAAATAACTTTTTTTAGAGCGTTTTGTACGTCCCTGTACACAGCAAGCATGTGGGGGGTCATATACCCAGGAGCAGTACAACGCCCTCCGTGTTCAGTATAACAATGCGTTCAGGGTGTTGTTGGGGCTGCCCCGGCACTGCAGCGCGTCGCGGATGTTCGCCGACGCGGCGCACATATCTGGGGCGCAGGCTGCGGACCACAACCAACACCATCCTAAGCGTATTTGCGAACAGGTTTGATTGTCAGTACATTATCCATTGCTATATGATTAATGTAATGACAAACAAACAAATGACTCAGAGGCAGGCGTAGTTATTATTAATCGTTTTATCTTATTTATTTTATGATTTTAATATAATTTTATAATTCTAATTTTGATTTTATTAGTATTGTTTAATTCATTATTTGTGTATATTAGTGTGATAAAATATGAATTTTGTACAATGTAATTTTTATGATCCTAAATGGATTGACATAAATGATTTTGAAATAACCTGTTTGGAATCTCTCAAAGCCAGTGAAGAGTCTGCGATCACCTGCAATATTGAATGATGAATTGGTTGGTAGCCGGTCCGGACCCACAGGTGATGAGCCAATTGTACAAATAGACTTAACTGATGATACTATCACTAAGTGCAATTTGTTTACTACAGTGAA
The DNA here is from genome assembly GCA_948098905.1 of Tiliacea aurago. Taxonomy (NCBI): domain Eukaryota; kingdom Metazoa; phylum Arthropoda; class Insecta; order Lepidoptera; family Noctuidae; genus Tiliacea; species Tiliacea aurago. The sequence continues at coordinate 687,587 of OX402580.1, read as the reverse complement.
TGTCTTTCGGCTGAAATGATGATGATGATCATGTGATAAAACTACAAATTAACGATTTTCGCACTTGGTCAACGGGAAGTACCCTATAAGTTTTGATTAATTTTTTTTAGCTCCAGGGGACCGTAGACAGAAGTATTTGTTATTAATTCCAACTTGACCCCTCCACGCGTCGCTGAGAAAAAGAGTTGACTTGACTGACAGACAGACAGACAGACGGGCGGACAACGAAGTGGTCCTATATGGGTTCCGTTTTTTCCTTTTGAGGTACGGAACTCTAAAAAGTAAGTTGGAGTCTTATTTCACACGAAATGTATGGGAAAAGGTTTTTTGCGATTTCTGACTCTTCTATTACTCAAACCTCAGTTGGTTTAATAGAGTTTTGTAATCCTTATCTGAAACAGGATATAGATCTTGTTTCAGATGAGGATCAAAAGTCTGCCTATAGGTAGAGGTACCAATTTTTTTTTACAGAAATTTACCAATTTTCTTCCTGACTACTTTTTTTAAATCTGTGTTGTAGGTCAAAATGTCTGTAAAAGTTAAGGATAGTCTCCTAAGACCGATAAGTCTTTATAATTGACAGCTTAGCCCCATATAGATATAGCGTTATGATTAAATTTGTAACTATCTGCAATGTTCTAACCGTTTGGCTTGTCTTTTTAAAATTTACTGTAAACTATAGAGGAATACAAACATAATGCAATTTTGCTCATCCCCCAAAGCAAATAGCATGATAATATGTAGCCTACCGACTGACTTGATTTATAGGAAATATCTATGCAAAATTTGAACAGAATCTATTTGGTAGGTAAAATTTGCGTGAAGCTGGAACATACATTCGTGGAGGAATACAAACATAATGCAATATTGCTCATCCCCCAAAGCAAATAGCGTGATCATATATAGCCTACCAACTGACCAGGCTTACAGGGAATATCTATGCAAAATTTGAACAGAATCTATTTGGTAGAATTTAAAACGTGATGCTGGAACTTACATTCAGACAGAAACAGATAAACAGACAAGAATACTAAAAAATATATTTTCGGCATTGGAATCGATCCCAGACTTCATAGCAATTACTTTTTTTCAAAAATATTTAATGTACAATTTTAACTTCGCTACGATTTAATAGATGGTTGGTTTGGCTATGTCAAAAACACGCAATTAAAAGAGAGCACAATTAAAAGTAGTACAAAGTTCATTAAAATTTGTAAGACAAAGTGCTATTCGCGGTGGATCTTTTTTTTTTTTATCTTTGCCGTTGAAATGTAAACAACGTTTAGTAAAGTAAAGTAAAGTAAAGTAAAGTAAAGTAAAGTAAAATTTTATTTGTTTAAACATGGTGTACATGATATATACATTGCATGCAAGATAATATGAAATACAGAAAGTTCAAACATGTTCAGCCGCATATCGTGGCGTACAAATTGGTAGGAAGAGATGGTGCACAAACCGTGTTATTATTCATCAAAAATAAATTATAGAAATTATAAAATCATCATTATTAATTAAAGATTAAGTATCATTACAATTCAGCAAGCATATTTTTTAGATAAAATTAAATGTCAAAGTAGTCATTAAATAAATTAGTCAATAAAAAATTATTAATTACTATCATACAAAATTACAAACTACAATTATTTGACAAAAATACAATATATTACAATAACATGTCAATAAAATACAACATCGTCATCTCAAAATCGAAGAAAAATTGTCCTCTTTCATAAACTCTGCTATACTGTAATATGCTCTTTCAGTTAGTAAACTCTTCAATTTACTTTTAAGAGCAGATATATTTAACGATCTTCATGATTTAGGTCATTTATTAAAGATGGCCGGACCCATGCAAAAGATGCTCTTACGCATAAGAGCGGTTTTAGCGCCTTGACCACAAAGTTTGAAGTTATCACGTCTATTTCTAGGGACAGCATCAGACAAAAGCTGAAATAAATTACTATTTGATCTAATGAACATTACTGTTTCCAGGATATATAACGAGGGCAATGTCAATATCTTACATTCTATAAAATGAGATTTACAGCTGTCCGTTGTTTGCAGTCTAAACATCGATCGAATGCACCTTTTCTGTGCCCGAAACGCTATTTCGTTGTCCGTGCTATTCCCCCAAAAGATGACTCCATATCTAAGAATTGATTCGGCTAAACCATAGTAAGCAGTAATTAGCGCATCTGTATTGAGAACCACAGCAAGCTGTTTCAGAGCGTAGGCTGCACTACTCAATTTTTTACTAATTGCCTCTATTTGAGGTTTCCAATTCAATCTAGAATCTATTATTAGTCCCAGAAATTTTATTGTGTCAGCTTCATGGATATTTATATTATCAAATTGAATATTAAGATTGTTAATTGTTTGTGTCCGTTGTCTAAAGTGCATTACGTTGGTCTTTTGTTTAAAAAATTATTAAATTATTAGTATTTAACCAATTTATAATAGATATTAGTGAATTATTAATGTCATGTCCATATTTGTTTATGTCATTACAAGCTATGGTAATAGTGCAATCGTCAGCAAAAAGTGTCATTGGTTGTTCAGTAACGTTAGGCAAGTCATTTATATACAGGGTGAACAACGGAGGCCCCAATACACTGCCTTGAGGTACTCCGTACATAACTTCGCGTTCCTCTGACCTTGAAGTTTCTTCATGTTTACTTTTTTTATTTATTGCACTGATTTCTGTAACTTGTTTGCGGTTATGAAGATGTGATTTAATTAATTCTAAAAAGTTGCCTCTAACACCATAGGCTTCAAGTTTCTCTGCCAGGGAATTATAATGGACGCAGTCAAAGGCCTGTGTCATGTCGCAGAATATGGCACAGACTGGTGTTCTCTTATCTACGTTTAGCATGACATTATGTAAAAACTCATAAATAGCCAAATTTATACTTTTATTTTTACGAAATCCCTTTCTTTTGTCACTTAATATATTATATTTTTCTAAATAGTTCTTAATTTCACCATATACAACGTGTTTTTTTTGATATCCCATAACTCTAGGGTATGATTGAGGCCATATCAAAGAATCAACTGGCATATGAGTTATGTTCCAATCCTTCGTTATTTTTTTTTTCATTTTTCATACAAAATAATTCGGCAAAGTCACGATTATTAATGTAAAACACCCTTACGTGAAATATGACAACGTCGACAAGGTAGCTTTCCCTTCACTAGCTGCCGCCGGGAAGTCCCGATACCAACATACCTACATATTTTATTTTACTATTTATTTTACTACACTACTGCGAAGTTTGGCAACCTCGCAAAAGTAAAGATTCGTCATGCTGGTGACAATTTTTGACCTAATTTAATTATGATTGATGATATCTCCGAAACGATGCATTTTTGGGCCACCTATTCTAGGAGTTTTAGTATTATTTTTACCTACAGAATATAACCCTAGAGTTATGGGATATAAAAAAAAATCAGGTTGTATATATTTTTCGAACACCTTAGATAAAACTGGTATAAGCGCGATCGGTCTGTAATTTATCATTAATTCGTGATTATCTTTCTTATATAGCGGTTTTACTATAGACTTCTTCAATGCATCAGGAAACACACCTGCACTTATGCAAAGATTAATAATGAAACACAGATGAGTACATATTTCAAATGCAACTGCTTTCAATATTTTTGTGGCAATACCATCGTAGCCAACGCTGTTCGTGTTTTTTAGCTTCATTATAATATTTAGTATGTCATAGGGCGTAGACGGAGCCATAAACATAGATTGTGCTCTGCTAATAATTAATGACGTTGAGTTTGTTCCCGCGTTAATTGTCGGTTGTATTTTATCTATAAAATAATTATTAAATGTATTGGCTATGTCCTTTGGGTGTGTGATGTCTTTACTTTCAAATTTGATGCAAGAAATTGAGTTTTTCGGGGCATTGTATTTACTCTTATTAATTATTTGCCACGTAGTCTTAGACTTGTTATTAGATGTTTTAATATTGTAATTGTTTTGTGCTTTCTGAGTTAGATTCATAATTCTTTTGAGGAATTTTGAATATCTTTTGAATTTATCTCTATAAGCTTGATTTGATTTCAACCTATATTCCCATAGATTTAGTTAATCTTTCTATCGAGCGCACTATTGAGTCGTCTTGGGTTGAACTTGAGCAAACCGTTATAATTTGCTTTTATCGACCCTCCTCTGGGGATTTTATTTTATTCTTTTGGAATCGGTAATGGAAGATTCAGTCAATAGGTTAAAATCTAGAAATAAAAGTATAATTTTTGGTGGAAATTTTAATATTTATATTTAAGATTTGACTGCATTCATAATTATTAGACTTCTCAATCTGTTTAGGTCTTATAATTTAAATAACTTTTTTTTTTGAAACTATTAGGATCACGGCATCTTCATCGACTTGTCTTAATAATTTATTTAGTGATTGTGATGCCGAAAATAAATTAGTGCTAAGTGACTTAACGTCTGACCACTGTGGTTTATAAGCTAGCTTCTCTATGTCATTATATAAAAAGCCGCATAAAATAGAATGCAGGCCTTATACAGCTAGTCGATGGAACAAGTAAAAAAATAATGTAGCTCATACGAGTAGTATTACACATCTATAGTAGAACAGGAGAATCCTAATGAAATCTATGGAACCCTTTTTCATGTTGTGCAAAAAGAGTAATAATACTTTCAAGACCAATAAATACCATTAACATTACTGGATCTCCGTTGGCTTTAACCAATGGGCTAGAGTATGTCAAAAATTATTTTAAAGGTCCTGTTTTCGCTTAATCAAATTTTTAAGCGATATAAATAAATATACAAACTAAAAAATAAAATAAAAACCACTTGGAATTTTTTTAATCATGAAACGGATAAGTTGGTTATACAAAAAATACAACTTGAGATTATAGACGACAAAAAAATCGTTAATAAAGCAGCTGACGTAGCTGAAGCATTCAATGAGATTTTTGCCAACATACCTATATCTATGGCTCGCTCCTTAAATTCATCCCCGTCTAAAGCTGAAAACTTTTTGCATAGTATTGTGCTAACTAAATGTAGTCGCTTATTTAGCTTCAAACATTAACACCTCGTGATGTAGTTAATGTTTATAACACACGAATACTGGTGATTACTGGGGCATCTCTATTAAACTGTTAAGCAATATAATAGACATCGTAGCCTAGATCTAGCTGTTACTTTTAATAAATGTGTTGATTTAGGAACTTGTACTGACCTCATGAAAAGTAGTAAAGTCCTTTATTTAAATCAGGTAATAAAAATCATCATCATCATTTCAGCTAAAAGACGTCCACTGTTAGGCATAGGCCTCCTTTAAGGAGGGGGCAGTGGGGGGGTCTATTTATATCTTACCTGTATTTACTGCTGCTAAGACATTTCCTCCATAATAATCAACTATATGGGTTTACAAAAGGTCGTTCGACTCCAGATGCGGACTTTGCACTGCTGAAAAGCATATTTAAGGCATGGGAGAACTCGCAAAATGCTATTGGAGTTTTTCTGATCTCTCCATAGCTTTTGATTGAGTGCACCATGAGACGCTTTTGAGTAAACTACGTCATTACGGTGTCCAAAACGAAGCTGTCAAAGTAATAAATTCTTATTTACATAATAGGTTCCAATGTGTAGATGTTAGTTTTGATGATGTGAGTTAGTGGTGTGAAATCTTCCGGGCTACCAGTTCAGTTAGGCGTACCTCAAGGCTCAATACTGGGTCCATTCCTATTCTTAGTGTATATCAATGACTTAACTTAACTTATATAAAGGGTATCTGTAACGTACTGTTTGCAGATGATACTTTACTTTGGTGGTGCTAGTTTATCATTTGTGCTTAGAGTTACAGCTATACCTTTATGTAAGCGGGTACGCCCTTTATAGCTGCAGGCTTTTATTTAGTTATTAAGTTCTGTTTACGTTTTTATTTTTTATTTTTACTTGAGTATAGTGTTGCGGGGTTCTTCTTACACCATGTTGCAGGTATAAGGGACACGCTAAATATAAAGTCCACCAGTTGAGTATTAGTATACTTTAATAAGATAAGTAAAGACTAGCGCGTGTGTCCGCCATTGCGTCTGTCTTGTGAATCCGTGTTGCCACACTGTATTAATAAGTGGTAGTGTTGTACTACCTAACATATAGTTCCTGATCTGTTTTTTGTTGGTATAGTGGCGTGTGCTAGCTGACATAATTATTATGGAAAATAATTTAATTTAATATTTTGTGTTGCGTAATGTAAATTATTTTGCATACTATTGTATAAAATCAAGTTTTTCTAACTGAACAGAGAGTTGTGCTGCTCAGGAGTTTGTAGCTCCATTTCTTCTTCCCAGCTAAAGCAGTAGGAAGTGGTGAAGGTCGGACGTTTTTGCCCCAAAAACGTCCGACGATTTTGACGTTCGATAAGTGCTGATTCGCAGCCTAGTTTGAATAAATGACTTTTGTATTTGATTTTGATAGGTGGTGTATGAAGCTAGAGAGGCAAGAAAATGCAGAGGGTAAGTTTATGGTCTTCTTGGACTTTAAAAGATACCTTTATGGAAGGAAGGAAAAGTAGTCGTAGTAGTAGTAGGAAGGAAACGACCAATTGGAACCGTGCACCTAGCTTCTGAAGTTTCGTAAGTGCCCATGTAGGTTTATGTGAAATAAAATATTTTGATTTTGAGTCGAAGGTGAGGGTGAATTCAAGTTTCGTGTTGTAAAATATTTGTGTTTCCAGTGGTAGTGGTAGCAGTTCAATTAAATCTAGATTATAAATATTTCTATCTATCACAGTCTCGTGCGGACACCTCGCGACCCGCGCTTTGAATAATCAAATCAAACTTCAGCATTCGTGACAACCGGACCTGGCCGTATCTAGTTATTATGATCTGACACATAATCGTGCCTATAAACTAACCATTCCGTACGAAAAAATATTCACGCAAACCGTAAAAGTAATATCAATAAATTAAAGTAGTCGTTTTCGATCCCATGAACCAGTTTTAAACACATTATTAATATTATAAAATATAGTAAAATTCTGAGCTCACTGTTCAAAATCACCATTAAGAGGTATGGCACCATATTTCTAAATTCGTAGGGTTCCGTACCTCAAAAGAAAAAAAAACGGAACCCATATAGATTACTCGTGTGTCTGTCTGTCTGTTCGTCGGTCACAACGGATTTGCTCCAAATGTACTGGACCTATTAAGTTGAAAGGAACTAATTATTTATTATTACGAGTAAGATCTCATGTAAAATGTACCAAAAATCACACCAATAAAGGAATTTGAATTTGAAGGTACACATATGAGTTTCTGTGACCCAGACACGAAGGTGGTTCACAGACACGAAGGTGGTTCACATCAGGGGGAAAATAAGACAGTAGAAAAAGTTGCGTACAAACTTACACTTCCAGTTGGAATGTATGGGGGACCATGTTTTTCAACTACAATGTTCAGTTTGTTCTTGGGATGAATTTAACCCAACTAAGGAACCCTTCATTGTTAGTGGTCCGCTTCAAAATCACACTCGGCCGGTTTTTTATTTTTATATTATGGCTAACGGCCGTGCCACCTACCTGTCGGTATGTGGACTAGTCATATCGTAGTCATCAGCGACCTTCGCGTTGAGATTTAATAAAGATACTGCGATGGGCTGTAGCGACTACCTATCATTTCTTTCTCAAATTTACCTTATAAAGGAAAATATGTTATGATTTGGACGCATTATGACTTATGAATGTCTACGATAGATTCACAAAAAAACATGAGGTGCATATTACGAAATTTTAGCAAATGTGTGACGACATTGACACAAAACTTGACACTGCGGACAGTAAACATGCGTACACGGCAGCTTGTCGTTACACCACCGACAACAGCAGACAACAGTCGCTCTGCAGGAGCGCAAACTTATATAACACTAAATGTAAACATTCACTTATCTCGTAAAACGTATAGCACAAAGCAATGAGTCGCTGGCGTGGGCGGGGGCCGACAACATTCAATTATACGCCTTTAACACTTATAAACCGACATTAACATGTCATGAATATTATTTAACTTTTTCTCAATTATGTTAATACGAGTGCAATTGGTAAAGTTATGTTGCCCTAGTATTAAGTGGAGAGCAAAAACCTCGACCGGATCTTTAGCAAAAATTTGCATACATTACAATACTTAATTCGGACTCACTGCCTTGTGTGCACCGAAAAAAATATACATACAGACAGACACACACCCGGAAAGGAGAAGACGGCGCGTGCGCAACCACCGCGGTGCCCAATGACACTCTAAATATTCAAATAGCCCACTTATTACCATTTTAAAACAGTGAATCATTTTATGATGTCAAAAAAACAAGGTGTTTTATTATCTTATTTGTTGTGAATAACGGAAGATTTATTCTAAAAGGATTTAATTCGTGTTTTGCTACGCGTTATTATTTTTTGGTTGTAGAGCGGTCATCGCTGATCGGAACCGGTGCGTGGTGGGGGCGCGATATGAGCTGTATGTTAAACAGCTCATATCGCGCAACATGTTTTAGTGGATTGATTAAGAATGATGATTGATGATCTTTATATCCAAATGATGAAATCATTGTCCAACGTGTATTATCATAATTATTAAAACAATAAATCAATTGTATACGCTAAGTAATACATTAAATAGTTTTACGATTGTTCTTATTTACTGTTCGAATCAAATAAAGAGTTATATCTGAATTTTAAGGTAAAGTTCCATTATTGTGAAAATTACGCAAAGACAATAAAATATTATTTTGGTTTTCGAAATACTATGTAATGGAAACCCAATTTGCTCCACGACTTTACTTCAATGACAAACAATGCTATTCATTTTTATCTTCTCATTAAATAAATTTTCCTTAAAGGAACTATGTTAGGAAATATTGTCAGTTTAAAAGCTCGTATTTAAATATTTAAGTGAAGTTAAGACTGCTACTTAACTAGTGGTTGAATAATACCAGACGCACGGGTCGATCGATCAGGTTAAGCTACGCTTACCGCGGTTGGTCCGTGGATGGGTGACCATCTTATACCAAAACCCCTCCGTGCCTCAGAAAACACGTTAAGAGATTGGTCCCGGCTGTCATTTGTTAACAGTAGGTCTTTGACTGTTGTTACGGCTTGTCAGAAGCCGGATAGTCTGATTACCAGTCTTATACCAAGGGGTTTCGTGTTACCTAGTAGCTGGATTATGAAGGTCAGATAGGCAGTCGCTCCATGTAAAATATTAGTATTCAGTTGCATCCGGGTAGACTGGAAGCCGACCCCGACATAAATGGAAAGATGAGCTAGATGATGAGTTAACACGGCCTCAAGAACCACAGATTTTTATTTAAATATTCACAGCGCTGCTCTAAGTATCCAAACTAAATCATCGACAACAACGTCACATGACGAAGCTCAAGACCTATAACCATCTCGTGGTCATTCGATACGTATGCTGTTGTAATAGGCTACCTGGTGGCCACACAAAATGGCGACCCGATCACTTAATACTTGATATATGGCGCTGAGCTCGCGCGAACAGATTCGTAATTTGTCGCCGATCATTAGAGCACGTGACGGCTCCTACTACTGCCTTCCTCGTGGGTGTGGCGGACGATCTCCTTGAATGCGTGCCAAGCGCAGAACTACGCGCTACGTGCGTAGATAGAACAAAACATCCACTTTGGACAGCTTGTGAAAAACAGCTCATGCATGTCAGTGCACCGACATAAAAAGCTCTAAAAGAAAGGATGGGATATAGGGTTCCAGAAGTTTACGGGGCTAATTTCCTATGGGTATCACCAGTTTGTTTAGTTACTCTATTATGAACACTGGAAGATAAAATGTTTCTCCAAGAAAAGGAACTGGCCTCTTCTTAGACCAAGTTGAGGGGTTACCCTTAGAATTATTTCTCACACTAATCACTGGTAACGGTGTAGAACTAAGTCCTTAAGTCGTACCATACGCCATAAATAGAGATATGGTGGTTCTACCAGTTGATCTTCTGTATATTTTTATTCTGTGACACTGTTGTTCATCCAATAGAAGAGAACGCATGCATGTCTGTGTATTCAATTCTTTGTATCTAATTCTACATTAGAATTGGCCGAGATATTTATTTTTTATTACCTTATGTATTTGTTATAAACTTGTTTATTGATAAGGAGAATCCTTGACATTTTATTACTAAATAAAAATTAAAAATAAACGATTCGTAAGTGAGCTTACGCCCATCATATTATAAGCAGGTCGGAACCAATCCTAGCAACACAGTTAGCCTACCAATCCTTCTCGATTTATTATTCTTTATCATTCTTCAAGTGTACTTCTCCTACTGTTGACATCTCGCACAGCCCGTAAGTATTGCAACACTGCTAAATGACCTCGAGTAGTTGATGTAATAATATTACTGGTAGGTACTGGTTTCTAAGATCCAGATTATCTGCGACGGCCATTTGATTTCCCCTAGTTTAGTTACGGAGATAGTTGCTAGCTTACATGTAGATAACTTGACTTTAAGTTATGAAGGTTTTTCGAAGTGGAATTTTCCATTGGTCGAGATTTTTTTTTGTCAGTAGATTATTAGACGGGGACTTAGGCAAGGATTTGAATGAAGCGTAGTTTGGTATTAAAGTCTTTGCTAATAACTACCGACCGTTCTACCCGCGTTCCGGTATAGTAGGAAGCGAAGGCGATCGTGCAGGGTGTGCCGATCGCCACTCGGTGAAGTTCTTTATAACTGCATACCGTTACTTACAAAAAATAGATAGGAGATAGGATAAATCGATGAAACTACTGAAACTAAAACTTTGAAAAAAAATATTTCTCTATTTATAAATTACAGGAAAACCTATAAGAAGCCTATAGTGTTAAAATAACTTGGTAAATCTTTCATATTGTGGATTGTATGGGGGGACATGCTTTTCAACTACCAACTTTCTAGAATAGAAGCTTTCAATCGACCTCTATATCAGAGACTCAAACAAATTCATCGCTTTCCTCAGTAACACAGGTTGTGGAGTCTTTTTTTTTTTTTTTGTTCACGGGGTGGAAAATCCTCATGGATGTCCTCCGCCCTGAAGCGGGCGGAGAGGTCTGTCAGACTCTTACTGACTAAAAACCACCCCAGTGTTCCCCTCCCACACTTGCACCGGGGATCTTGGGATCTGTTATTCCTTCCGCAATCCCCGGCTAGTGCCGGCCCGCCTCCGCGGGCCATCTCAAGTCTGGGGGGGGGGTGAGGTGTCTGACCTCCCCCCGCGACGTCTGATAGGGGCGCGCGTGGAACACTACGCGCCGCCACCTCGGGTCCAATGTGATAGGGGGCGGCGGACGTCCCCAAGTCCGCCGTCCCTGGACCCATTTATGGGGGCTGGAAGAGGGCGTTATCGGCCATCCGCCGACGCCCGGTGCGCCTGCTGCGGGCCGGGTGAGTGGACGAGATCTCCCGCTCCCTTTCCGCAGCCTCCTTCTGCGACACGACTGTTTCGCAGAAGGACACCACTGCGTCCCAGGACTCCTCACTGCCGGCACTCGACGACGGCCGGCAGCGATAGGTCACTGCCTACTCCTGAGATGAGGGCACGGCGGGGCTCCTCCCAAGCGGCACACTCTGCCAGCGTATGCCGCGCCGTGTCCTCCCGAGGTTGTGGAGTCTGTACCAACATCACATTTTTTTCCTGAATAATAATGTATCAAATGACCATACAAACTTAAACATATTTCATCAGAATGTTTGTGGAATTTAGTAACAAGAAGACTGAACTAGAAGTTTATGTACAAACCCCTAGATAAAAAACTACACTATATATGTTTAAGCGAGCATTTCTTGAATGAGAACACAGCAATTTGTTTTAATATAGATAACTACAAGCTAGTCTCATACAATACCAGAAAAATTAAAAAGAGAGGAGGTAGTTTGATTTTAGGACATGTGGATAGGTAAACAGAAGTTTTCGACGCAATAAATAAGTTATATACAGTAGAATGTTTTGAAATATGTGGTGTTAAAGATGTTTTCACTGGATTGTACATTTGCTGTTGTAATCGAAATCCTGTAGACAAAAATTTTGATATGTTTTTAGAAAGATTGGAGAAGTTACTCGATTACTTATTCAGTAGGAAATCTATAATATGTGGAGATTTTAATGTAGACCTACTAGTGGACAGTAACAAGCGCATGGAATTTCTTAGTTTGCTAAGGTGTTATAATTTCAGGCACCAAATCGATTCTGCTACTTTCATTCGTAACAGTTGTAATTCGTGTATTGACAATATAATTACCAACTTGCCCGAATCGTGTATTCTGTGATGTGCAGTAGATCACAATGGTTTGGCTGATGGCCATGGAGGTATTTTTGCAGGTATTCGCCTGGATAATATAAATAAGCAACTTAACGCGAAATAAGTATCCAATTGTTGTCACAAATAAAAGCGTATTTAATAGTAAAAATAGTGCCCAATTTCTACAGGGTATTCTTGAAAAAGATTGGAGTTGCATGGGTATAAATACATTTCTCAAAACATTTAATAAAGTATTCCAAAACAGCTATAGAAAAAAAGATTATAAAATAAGCCTCAAGAAAACTAGACAATTAAAGTGGTTCAGTAAAGGAATTCGAACATCAAGTAAAATGAAACGTTTCTTATGTACACGTAATGGTAATAATCTTGATTCAAGTGTCTTAATGTATAAGAATAAGTATGTTAGACTGTATAGACAGGTTGTGATAAAGGCTAAAAAACATGCAATAATGGTGCAAATTAATAGTTCCAAAAATATAAGTAAAGAAGTGTGGAAAGTAGTGAGAAAATGTACTAATAAGGAGAAAACGTTACAACCGGAAATTCGTCTCAAAGTCAATGACCAAATTGAGTGGATCCAGAAGCTATATCTGACATTTTAGCAAAACAGTTCGACTACAAATGTATCTCAAGAGTATAGTACAATCGAAAAAAATAGCGAATTGACAATTGCTTCTGTTACTCCAAATGAGGTTTCAAGCATAGTCAAAAGTATGCAGATCAAGTATTCTTGTGGTTATGATGAGATCCCAATATCCGTAATTAAGGAACATATCTCTATACTAGCTGAGCCTATGTGTGATTTTTATAATAAATGTATTGAGGAATCTATCTTCCCGGACCAGTTTAAAGTAGCCAAAGTAATACCTGTCCACAAAAAATGCAGTAGAACTGATCCTAAAAACTACAGGCCTTATCTCCTTGCTACCAGTCCTGTCAAATATATTTGAAAACCTTATAAAAAAACGACTTTTAGCTCATTTGCGTGTAAATAAAGTGTTAAACCAAAGACAGTTCGGTTATCAAAAAGGTGTTGGCACTTCCGACGCCATTTATACTTTACTTGATGATGTAATAGGATAAATTAATAATAAAATGAGAGTAACCGGAATTTTTCTTGACTTAAGTTCCGCGTTTGACACTATAAACCACGAATTACTTCTTACAAAAATGACGCATTATGGTATACTCGTAAGAGGTAAGGCCTTGAAATTATTCTCTTCATATCTCAAAAATAGAAAAATGTTCGTAGAAATTGACAAAATACGAAATGGCTACAGAAAGGTTTACAAATCAGCAACAATAATGATGACTACGGGTGTCCCGCAAGGATCTATATTAGGACCTGTTTTATTTTATCTTATTTATTAATGACTTAATTAATTACATGAATACAATTTTACCTGACACAAAGAGAGAGTTGCCGAGAACATTTTGTAAATCTGAATATACTTACAGTGCCAAGCATTTATGTATTTGTACTTCTAAGTAACATGGCCAAATATATGCATGAATATGAGACAACAGAAGAACGACAGATTAGAGAAGGCACACGTAGACAAGACATTAAACGTTACAAGGTACAGCCTAATTTGAATATTGTGAAGCACAGTCCCAGATATCAATCGGTTATATTATTTAATAAGTTACCTTTAGATATAAAAATCGCTATCAACTCAAGCTCTTTTAAAAATCAACTTAAACATTTCCTGTTAAATAAGTGTCTTTATGCTGTTGAAGATCTATAACTATATTCCTATACATGTTGTTATGCATTGTTGTGATATTTAACGTGTTTTTCCGTATGTAATTGAATTACATTTTTTTTATACAATGTAATTTCAGATACAATTTATTGTTCATGAATAAATGACTTATGACTTATGACCATGTTAAGTTTCATTTTGGCATAAATTCATCCCAACTACGGAACTCTTCATTGTGCGTGGTCCAACACGCACTTTTGCGACACGGTTTTTGTGCTAACATGCATCCTTATTATATAAATCATACAATGTAACTCTTGCAAGAACCAACCAATTCGTTAATAAGTTCCGACGTCCTGTTATTTTATTTATTAACCGACTTCCAAAAAGGAGGCGGTTATATGTTCGGCTGCATGTTTTTTTTTTTTTGTTCACCGATATCTCCGTCAAATATGAACCGATTTTGAATTTTATAGGCAAACCTGTAGCGTTTTGGGTGTTTTTTATAGTAACTCGTGCATTTGCTCCCGAAAATCGCCATTTGGTGAAGTGGAACCGATGATGGAGACCACAGATGGCCACCGGAACAACATAATAATAAGTATTTAATGGGTTGCGATTCGATTAGGTACTTTAATATTGTTGCTAAGCAATTTATGCTCGTCACAATGTATATGGTGAGTGGCAGTTTTCCTGGTTCATACCAGGAGAACTCCTCAACAATTAACGTCCCAGCATCGGGAAAAGCAATATTTTGTAAAAAAAAACGAGCAGTTGACTTAAGGCTATTGTAACTTAGATACTTAAATTAAAAACTGATCCACTAAAAAGTAAAAAATAAAAAACTTATTGTAAAAAAAATAAAATAGTTATTTTTCACTTTGTAGTGTTTTTTTGGAAGTCGGTTATTTTTTTTTACAAAAAGATTTTTTTATCATCCTTTTAGTTATCCTTTCTCAGGTCTATTTGCATCAGCATTTCACTAATTCATGATGCTCTGAGATGCAAAGATAAGTGTCTGCAGCAAGTATTTCTGACAGGTCACGTCAAACGGGGTCCATTGAATGTGCACTGCAGTACTACTCGATAAGTCGGGATTGACTGGCTGGCTAATGCGATGTAATTATGTGCTGAGCCGACTATCACTCGGAAATTGAATGATGAGGATTGGATTAATAAATGGTTTTTTATAGATAAATGACTGAAAGGGTATAGGCACGATGTGAACATTATAGCGATAGCTCTTGTGGAGCCCTGTTTTTACCAAACCAAATCAATCCAATATCTTGTTGTGAAAATTGTTGGGTAGAGTCCTTTAGATGTTCGTATGAGACCTCTGCCTTCACATTTAAGCTTAATAGATAATATAATATCACGTTGGAACCATGATTGTTGTTTTTTTCTATGCCGTCAGACTTCTAACATTTACCGCGCACCGGTTCAAGTGTACATTTGCTTGAAACTGAGGTAATTAAAAACATAGCCGTTACGCCAATTAATTTCTCAAAGTCAAAAGTTGTTTGGGTGTTTCCAACTACAGTATTCAGTAACACTGTGAAATATAAGTTGGTAGGTGCAGTGGGCACAGTCTGACATAGTGAGGCACAGTGCTGCGTGTGTTTTTATATAGACAGTGCGTTTTGGAGACTCGATACGGTTTGGAGAGTTTATTACTAGTGCTGGGAAGCGACGGTCAATTAATTCTGACCGAGTAACAAGCTTAGATTTACTGTATGGCGTACTGAATGGTGATTTCTCTCCGACTCGACGATTGACGCGATTATTGTCTAATTGGCATGCTAATGTGATGAGATAGCGTTCAGGCGCGTGGTACGCGTACACGGGCTGCGCTAGATTTTTTTTAAAGTTTTTTTCAAGATAATAGCAGATATAATTGGTGCTAAAAATATGTTCTTAATTAAGTCTTTGAGCATAAACTGTATGGCTGCATCTACCTGTTCTCAAATGCTAATTGCACTCGTGATACTTTTTGTGTTATGACCCAAACGATCAGATTCTATCTTACATAAAAGCTAGATTTCTAAAGCTGTGCATGCAATCAATAGGAACCGCGTATATCATCGCAACAAACACACTACATTACAGCCATTGGTCGTCGGTTAAAACGAGTAGCACTGAATCCATCGAGTAGCGCTGGTCATCAAACGTGCTGATCAGCAATTATTTTTTCAATAATGCATCGCTGTGTGACGTATGTGATGAGCTGCCGCGTGCGGTATACTTCTAATTAATTCGGCGCGCGGCTCGCAGCGGTACAGCGGTGCGTGGTATCACCGCGATATCGACGCGGCGTATAAATTACTTGTCTACACGAGAAGGGCTACCGTTCGCGTATGAAAGCTTTGCTAAGATTTGCGCCAAACTCACAAGAGCTAGTGTACAGTAATATCACGACGACAAATTCTACTAGTTTAGAACAATAGTAGTAGGGTGTTAACATTGAACTAATGTATTCCTCTGCCACAATAAATAAAGCCAGGCATAAGAACACTATTACTTGGATGGAGTTTTGAAAAACTAAAGAAGATGTAAGAATATAAGTAGATATGTGGTATAAGTTTTGAGTTCAATGGAATACCATAACAGTTACCTATTCCGTATTTTGAAACAATATGTGATCGTATCTATTGGAGTTCTATTGGCAAGTTGGAGTCGTGTGGGCGACACTTACGCACGTTGAGCAGTAATCCTTGTCCTATATGCATCGCAGACCATTTGCTTTGTAACTTTAGATTTCAATCTATTTCTTAGAACATATCACATAGGTAGGTACAAGAGTAATATTAAATCATTATCTTCTACATCACATCCATTCTAAATTCATGATTTTGCCAATTATTGGTTATCTAAAATGTGCGTGGTGGATGCGGTAGCGGCCGTACCACAAAATGTGCGTGGTGGATGCGGTAGCGGCCGTACCACAAAATTAACACAGATGGTCATGTGAGTTAGCTTTACCACACGATATCGAGAGGAAATAATAATTTTGTTCGTAATATTATTAATTTGTTATGGTTAAAATATCCTAAAACAATTATTTTCCACACAAATAGGTGTCTAAAATGTTAAAGGTGATATAACAACTTGTTTGTAAAGCACCTGCTTCCTTCATCATAAATTATAGCCGATGGAGTCGCTCGTAATGTTTGTATAAAATAAATATTGTTTGAGTTTTATTTATTCAATATTTATTACCTACAACTAGTATTCTGGTTGATGCGAGTTGTAACTCCTACTTCGATTGAAATTGATTGAATGTCTAATTATAGTCGATCACCTAGCTGGCTCTCTCTAGTTAGAGTGGTCATAAAGTATCTAATAAGGAATCCAAAAGAAAGTTGAGTCCCCGCGCCTAGAGGCTCCGTGATTTTAATTTTAATAATAAAGTTAATCCGAACATTAAGCAAGGCAGAAGGCGTGACAAGCGAAATCTTAATTAACGGCTCATATCTGTGTGTAAACACGCGCGCTGGTTTGGGCGCGCGGGCGCAGGCCGCCGACCCCGGGCAGGCGCGGCCGCGTGGTCGCCGGTTGCTGGTCGCCGACAGATTTCTCTCCACTTGGCCGGATTTTGGATGGCACTTGAAAGGGCACGCAGTGAAGATGTTCAACGATGATGTGCTTTTCGCGGTACTGTGGATTGTTCTTGAAACGGTCTTGTTTGACGATAAGGTCCCTTCTCATACTTAATTGATTCTAAGAAGTGGGTTCACTTTATTCTCTAAACTAATATGAACTTCAGTACCTACTGAGAGTCTGGAACTAAACTAGTTGCTAAGACTGAACGGAGTTTAGTTCACAGAAGCACTGTGTCTGCCTACAACGTGACTCGTGTGGGAATTGTTTGATTCGTACCAGAACGACGTATATTTAAATAATTATTTTAAGTTGTTGTAATTTATTCTAACATGCAGAAAACAAATACAATTTCCCTAAACTTTACGTCAGTAACGTTCAACTAAGTATTTTTAAAATATTGATTGCATTCTTTGGTCGACCGACCTTCTTGACAAAGATTCAGTCCGGCACAGACTTCGCGTGTTTTTGCAAAACTTTTGTTAATATTGTCTTATTATCAAAGTTTCAAATGATAGCCTGAAACTATTATTATATTAGGTAAATAAGTATATATATATTGTTATTTATATATCTATCAAGAGTCTTTAATAGTCAAATTGTTCATATCTATCAGAACTCAAAGGGTGTAAGTACTTACACCTCAGTCGGCCGAAGCCGCACCGTGATGGAACGCCATAAAATCTCCCGCTCACCAACATTATAACAAATGCTAAACTGTGTGTAAAGGCATTCGTCACTGGTCGTATAAATCAGTCGGATTGCGCCCATTACCGGCCGGCTGATAGACCGCATTAAACCGTCGCGATGATTAAACAATATGGCGCTGTAAACCACGAGGAAACTGCGCTAACTAACCTTAATTTGGAATTTTATAGAAAAATTGTTCAAGTGCTCTATGTTTGTGGGCAAAAAACTTGTACAAGCGGATAAAGTTTTTAAGTCGGAATTTGTTTAATATGATATTACTGTTATTGTACACGAGTAGATACATGACCAATGCTATTCATTCTTCCTATTCGCTATGTGATGGTAGGTAATACCAAAAATGTTAACGCAATATTCAACCTAAATAATACTTATACTAATTCAATCTAATCAAACACTCCCTCCACACAAAACATGCGCAGCCACATCTCAGACAATACACGCTAGAGACACTTCTAATCCAGATCGCGATAACCTCGGAAAGGGCTGCCAGCGCGCGGCGGGCTCCAGCAGGGTAGCCAGCGATCGCTATCGACAATATCTCCGCGATAAAGCCTTGTTCGGCTGCCTGTCAGACCTTGTCACTGCTCACCGCCATCTCACCGGTGCTAACGACTCTTATTTTTTTAACATGTAGCTCTTGTTAATTGCAATCTTAATATCGAGGGTTAATTTTGTAAAAGAATTTCTTGATTATGTTAGTTAAGATCTCATGAGATGGGATGCTGTGACATGAACACGCAAAGGTACCGCTAACCACTTAAACTTTTAAATTCATATCTGCAGAAGCTTTCAAACATAATTATATTGTAGCACATTATCCACATGTGTACTATTTTAGCAGCAAGCTCCCGCTGTTCATTATAATATTACTTTGATAACCAGGCGAAGCTCTCCGTCTTCGTTTTTTTTACAATTTATGGAAATTCCCTATCTGAGGACCTACTAGTGTTTAAGGCTCTTTCTGTGTTCTTGATATCTCTCAAGTGTACCTATACTAGAGGTAGGTACATGAACACAGGCCAATAGACATATTACTCACGTGTAACGGTGTAAGTTTTCTTGTAATCATCACTTCTTGGTGTCTTCACTTTTAGATAATCGTCTTCAGCGTAAATTATTAGTGATTTTAAGAAAACTTTTATTTTAACTCTTCAAGTTTTATCTTCATTGTTTCATACTTTTATCATTTCTTCAATTAAAGTATCATTTAGTTCTTAGAGCAGGCTGTCGAGTACAGCTTTTAGAGTTCCGTAGTCAACAAAGAATCCTTATAGTTTCGCCATGTCCGTCTGTCTGTCTGTCTGTTCGCGGCTTAACTCAGAGAGTCTTAGTACACACTGCGTCAGTATGTGCTAACCCCTCAAGTTTTAAAATGTTACACTGCTACAACATTGAATTCGTTACGAATAATCTATAGAATACTTCAAAAAGAGTTAAATATTTCGACTTGGCTTTGAACTATCACATCACACAACGTCATCATCATATTCACACCGCCGAGTTTGACGAATTAGCCAGCAAACCCATATGAAATACGGTGAAATTGTTATCTATCGTCCGATTCACTTTATCTTTACGTCTCTGTCTAATCGACAGAAGTTATAAATTGAGGGTATCCATTAATTTTACTTATTTCCGGTTTCTTTATAAAATTAATCCATGTCCTCAAGTTAAAACTATAACGTTCGTTATAAACAAGTTGCAAACGCTTCAAAACTTCTCTTTCGATGTCGCTTGTCAGACTGTCAAATTGGTTTATAGAGACGGCATGACATATCACGTGACATTTCGATTTTTAGCTTATGTCGATGTAAAATATTTCTAGCGCTTCCTATTTTATCGTTTATTGTAATAGGATGTCACTTGTCTGGACCCGTTTGTGTCAGTTGGCAAAATATGTATATTATTATGATAACTGTAATTATAAACTCAAATTGTAAAATATAAATCTTTTTAGTAAAATAAGATCAAACTTTTGTTAATAGCAATAATAAATATAATTAAATATATTTTATTTTTCTTGATTTTAAATTCTTTATAAATATCGCAGTCTTGGGGGGGGGGGGGTAAACACTTAATGGAGCTGTGTGTACTAGTAAGCTGTAATTTGGCATGGATATACATATTAATCACGCCGACAAAGTGGTAAAATAAAATATTGGAAAAGAGATGGTAGGGTCCCTTGCACGTAAAGTGGGAGATGTTTTATTTTTCTCGTCTTTCTCATGGTGTGGTATCATTGGTTAGGCCGTTCAAATATATTGCGGGTGTGTGGAAACCATTTTCGATTCAGGCATTCATTTGCGAAATATTAAGCTTTAAAGTGCAAATTTTTGTTAGAGTCAAGGAGGACGTTTGAACCTTACAAGTTAACGAGTAATAGTCGACCAACTTACATTTGCAGTTGGAATGTATGGAAGAACATGTTTTCCAACCAATGTTAAGTTTGTTCTAGGGATAAATTCATCCCAACTACGGAACCCTTCCTTGTGCGTGGTTCAACACGCACTTGGTCGGTTTTTATTTACTTTCCTCGGTTTCCAATCACCAATGGTTACGACCCAAATCGAAAGTATCAATTACACACGAGTTTCTGATTTCTAAACGGCAACAAATTACACATCGCTGGGGTACGGCCTTCGTTGTAGCCGTGACGCAAACATCGTATAGAACTACTATAGATAGGATGAAACAAAACACAAACCTGTACTATTAGACCTGTGTGTTTCGTCAGAGCGGTGTTAGTGTCAACTGACCGCAGACCGCATTGCTCAGTAATGAACCAGCATCGGGAATAAATAATAATAATAACACGTGAGCGACGCCATGTAAGTTATGTTAATACATGAACCGTTGACGTAAAGCGTACAGAAGCACGTGGCGCACGTTGCATACTACCTACACACTCACTATTAACTTGCAAATCGCTACGACATTCCAAAAATGATTCAGAAAACCCTTTAAATATTTTATTACACAAATCAAAATAGAAAACAGATTACATGATTAAAAATTACTCTTGTGCACGTAAAGACAAACTGTGGGAGCTTGAATGGCATCACTTCACCGTTTTATATTATATACGAAATAATCAGAAAATCATATCTCGATGAAAACAATAAAACTAAACTCTATCCCCCTTATTCCAAAACAAGGTTTATCTTCAGGAAACCCAGGTTTAAAACATGGAGCCATTATTGAATTTCGAACTTTATTCCGACTATGGTAAAGTTCCTAAACACAAAACAGACAACTTAGTATCGAACTAAGTTTTCAGTTTTGTATAAAGAACGGTATTTCAATCACAGTTACGTTCTTATTACAAAAACTGGCTCCATGGTTTATGACATGTCAAAATATAAATCTTGTTTTGTAATAAGGCGGAATGAGTTCTATAAAAATATCGTAAACTGAACTATGTCATTGTTTTATGATCGAAAATAGAGACATCAAACTGTTATTGATAATTTTGTTCTAAATATGAGTGGTTGCATGAGGCCGTCCTCTACGCACCGCGCGCGGCAGCCGGCCCGTTGAGCCGGTGACGTCACCGCCGGAATCACCGTCACCGGCGATGTCACCGTCACCGGACAACTCGTGTAGGTAGGTACTTTAAAAATGAAACAAAAAAAAAATACCGATCAAAGAACTAAAGAACTGACTTACGGTACATTCTGTGAACCCATACATAAGTATACCAACTTAAAATTCGTAGCAAAGACACGTTCTAACGACCGCGAATGAAAAATTGCATACACAGATGCGTTTCACAGACAAGATTTCTATTTTATTTTTATCGGTAATAAACTAAATCTATAACGACCTGAAGATAAGACCAGTAAATGAAACAACTTTCAGAAATGTGCGGCCAAAATATTTATTTATCTTGACCAGTTTAAATAACAGTGCAGTGGCTGCACTCAAGTAGTCAACTTAATGTGTAGCCTAGAATTGTTTGCCTACATTCTGCTTGATGACCACACACTTAAAAGAACAGCAGATATAAAAGCCACTCAGCTCCTAACAGTTCAATGAAACGCTATTAGTATTCAGCTTGTTTCAAATATTGACATTGCTAATACATATTACGATGTAGTTGGACAACTATGTAATCTACACTCATATTATTATTGGAAACTACGTGATTTATAAAATCCGAATTTGTATCACGGAAGTGAATTTGAAAATGGAACTTTAAAAAAAAGGGCGCCATTGCAGTAAAACTTGATCAAAACGTCAAGGCAATCAAAATAAATTCGATACAACTGCTCCAAAAATATTGTGATGGAATTTTTAATAATCAGGTTCCTGTCAACGCTCCTAGTGAAAGCGAATGGGACGTCGTCCTTGCATCACCTTCCTTCTCGCTGGATGGAGTGGCATGTGAGGTAGCTCAGTAGCAGTTGTTCAATATTTTCTTAATCTGTGGTGTCGAGTGCTCGGCTACCAGCTGCGCCTGAGCACCTCGTGGACGCAGCGCAAACATCGCTTGTGTACGTATTGTATTGTTAAACCATGTATGCTCGATCGTTGCCAGTTTACCTTTTTTTTACACCACCACGCCAGCCCTACAAGTGTATCCGCGGAACCGTCGCTATACGACCTCGTGCGTACACTAGTCCTATAATTTCATAGTCCAAATAGCTTATTAATTATACGTTATCGATTGTCTAACGCTCATTAATTTGCCAAAATAGCAGAGA
This sequence comes from Tiliacea aurago, assembly GCA_948098905.1. Classification (NCBI taxonomy): domain Eukaryota; kingdom Metazoa; phylum Arthropoda; class Insecta; order Lepidoptera; family Noctuidae; genus Tiliacea; species Tiliacea aurago. The sequence goes on along the minus strand of OX402580.1, from coordinate 664,565 downwards.
CAAAATCGTAAAATTTAATGTCCCCCTCATGGACGAAGTTATAACAACTTTTAACTATCGAATGATTTATTTTATGACCGCTCTAATGGAATCGTTGGACGTTAATAGTAAATATTTAATTGGTTAATATTACCGGTTTTCGGCGATATATATCTCTAATCCTAAGATTCCATAAGTAACCTTTGCGTGATATTGGTGACGTCACTGCAACAGGACAGTATTTTACGAGTGTGCTTTGCTATGGGAGATACAGGAAGCTCTGAATGTAACAGAACTAACTCGCGGAGATACAGGAAGCTCTGAATGTAACAGAACTAACTCGCTGAGATACAGGAAGCTCTGAATGTAACAGAACTAACTCGCGGAGATACAGGAAGTTCTGAATGTAACAGAACTAACTCGCGGAGATACAGGAAGCTCTGAATGTCATAGAGCTTTTGATGTGTAACATCTTTCCTCTCGCTTTCTGTGGATGAGTGAGCTATTTCGAGAAAAGCGACGGAAGTGTGTAACAGGAAGTGATAGCTTGAGCATGTAATAAGTAAGTACTTTTTAATAGCATGGAATTTGTAAGTACTTTATATTAGCATGGAATTAGTGTATTCATGGCATTAGTAAGTACTATAGGTATAGATTGTAAGTAGAGGTCGAATTTCGACCAGTAGGCGACCACTAGAAATTCAGTAATTATTCGAATAAATATTTCAGTATTTGGCTTTCTTAAATTTCGAGGGTTAATTTCTGTCGCTGCTCAGTTGCTTATTACCAACGTGAGATATGAGATATCATATGCGACTAGCTACTGTAAGGCTCGCTCGTTTTCTCCATAGTTCTTGTTTAGTACCACGGCAGTTCTACTATTCAGTTTTTTAACCAAATTCCAAAAAGGAGGAGGTTATATGTTCGGCTGTATGTTTTTTTTACATAGTTCTTATTTAGTACCACGGAAGTTCTACTTATTAGTTTTTTACATAGTTCTTATTTAGTACCACGGCACTTCTACTATTTAGTTTTTTACATAGTTCTTATTTAGTACCACGGCATTTCTACTATTTAGTTTTTTACATAGTTCTTATTTAGTACCACGGCACTTCTACTATTTAGTTTTTTACATAGTTCTTATTTAGTATCATGGCACTTCTACTATTTAGTTTTTTACATAGTTCTTATTTAGTACCACGGCATTTCTACTATTTCGTTTTTACATAGTTCTTATTTAGTACCACGGCACTTCTACTATTTAGTTTTTTACATAGTTCTTATTTAGTACCATGGCACTTCTACTATTGAGTATTTACATAGTTCTTATTTAGTACCACGGCATTTCTACTATTTAGTTTTTTACATAGTTCTTATTTAGTACCACGGCACTTCCACTATTTAGTTTTTTACACAGTTCTTATTTAGTACCACGGCACTTCTACTATTTAGTTTTTTACATAGTTCTTATTTAGTACCACGGCATTTCTACTATTTAGTTTTTTACATAGTTCTTATTTAGTACCACGGCACTTCCACTATTTAGTTTTTTACACAGTTCTTATTTAGTACCACGGCACTTCTACTATTTAGTTTTTTACATAGTTCTTATTTAGTACCATGGCACTTCTACTATTGAGTTTTTTTACATAGTTCTTGTTTACTACCACGGCAGTTCTACTATTTAGAATAAAACTGTAACAACAGCTAAGAACTTTGAAGCTATACATGGTACTTTATACGTAAATAATGTTCCGAATGCTACATAAAATGTTTGCAAACAAACTAGTGGTGGTGTCACTCGACACTCAAAAGATTATCACAGATAATAAAACCGTTGTAGCAACCATACCAACCGTAATAAAATCTGTTTCTAAAAGTTTTGCGTTCGACGATCAATGAATATCAAGGAAACCAATAAACACCAATAAAATGATGTTATCAACAAAGTTATTCACATCATAATATTATCATTTTTATATTCTAAAGCACATAACAATTTTTTTTTTTACAACATACTTGAACATTCAAATCAGATATCAAATTGATAGGAAGATATCATGGAGAAGCTAGATAAAGAAACACAAATAAACTAGTCACAACAAGTAGGTATGTGAAACAATAGAAGAGTATCATTTAAATAGTTACTTCTTCGTTTCTTCATAAAAACGTATCGATGCTACATAAATCACATCTGATAAATATTTACAACTTGTATAAAAACTAAAATTTTACGCAACAACGTGATATTTTTTGTGTGTTTGTAGTTGTTTTAAAACGAACAATAACTCACCGTTATTATAATGAACAAGACTAATATTAATTTCAGAGTTTTAGAAAAGTTTGACACCATTCAGAAACTGCTTTTATAAGTTTTGGAATGTGAATGCTAATGTCAATAAATTTTATATTTCTTAAAACATAAACTCAGGTTTTGAGCTATAAAAATGATATAAAAGTAAAATAAATGGATTTAAGAATGCATTTGCAATCAATTCACAATTTGGTAACATTTTTAATCGTGTTACCATTCCACAAATCAAGATCATCTACATTCTGCATAAAATAAGGAAATACTGGATCGTTTTTATTATTTATTGTATTTTATCACATGAATTGATAAACTGATCTATTTCCGAGTGATTTCTTCTTTACCATGTGACCTAGTCATGCACCTCATCCATAATCCTATAATATTCTAAGGGTTTAGGTTATGATACGTAACCCTTAAGTCGACTGCTTCGTTAGTCTAGTGGTCGCAGGCGCTACTCCTGAGCATGAAGTCCTGGGTTCACTTTCCAGGCCGGGCAAAGTATTATTGGGTTTTTCTATCTAGAATTTCTCAGTAGCTGCCCGGAGTCCGGATTACTGCCCGGTTGATGGCAATAGGCTCGCCCTCTTTTACATGGTACTTAAACATAACTGGCGAAATGTGGGTGTACTGTAGGTCCACCTCTGCCCAACTCTTCGGTAAAACAAGGCTTGATGTTATGTCATGAAACCTTTAAGTCCACGTAGAGTATCCATGACATTAGAGGTAGTACATAACTGGTAACCATTAGTCTCCTGTACTGCAGAACCTAACGTACGAATAAGCTTTTAACCCAACAGGACAATCGGTAAACTAAATACAAACTGACTCTTAGTAATTCAGTCCAGCAGACAAACACTACAGAGGGTAAGGGTTCAGAGTCCAGAGGGCTAATTGCGTAACACACTATCAGTAGGAATCGGTTTAAATTTGATAGTTCAACAACATTAATTCATTGCGTTATTTACGTTGTTGAGCAGACAATTTTTTTCTACCTTATGAAGCACTGGATTAGCAATATACTTTAAATCATTCAGATTCCGATTCAAACTGTGTTACGCAATTAGGGTACAGACTTGCCACAATTCATCAACGGTTGGAATTGTAAAAGCATACAGAGAACTTGAATTGCCCAATGATCGCCTCAACAAACCTGTCGTATGTCGAGACAGTCTCACTAATGACTCCACCAAACAGTTTAGTGTCTCCAGTGACAGCAGCTTTCACGGTGTTTTCCTTTCACAGGAGACTCCTCATCACCACACTGATGTTATTATCTAGTAATATGGCGGATGTTAGTTCATTGCACCTTCTTGTGTTTGTGAGCGTAATGGCGCGCGCCACACGGATGTGCGTACGCAAATATTAGTAGTGGCTTCACAAGGTCGGGGCAAATAGATAACGAGGAATGCTCTTTACTGTGTACCCACTCAAAGAGCATTCCATTTGGCAGATATCATACTTATTTTTGTTGTTTGCTTAGGTTTTTACTAAGGGCCCTCAGAGGTAAAAGAATCAAGAGTACCTACCTATAAAGACTTTAAAATACGTTTTTCTACCAGCTATTCAATTCGATGACAGGTACGAAAATAAAAGATGGTGAGTTATACAATATTAGTTTTAGTATATGCGAAACCCGAAACACGTGTCTAGTACTTTTATATAAAGAATCTATGTACAAAATTTCAAAACTGTATCATGAAAAATCATAAAGTTATAAGGTTGTTATGTTACCGGGTTGTCCGTACAAACACATGCTAACGTTGCCCCCGCGCCTCTAGGGTCGTCTTGCGCTCATTGATAATAATTTGGCAGTAGGTACCTAACCGTACGGCGATTGTATTGTAAGTAATTAAATGGTGATAACATTTTCCATCAAACTTAAATATTTTTGGGACAAAATATAACATGGAGTAAAAATGATTTAAAACGATTCAGTTCCATATTCTGAACAAACTATAATCAGGTTTCGCATATACTAAAAATAATGTTGTATAGGAGCCTGAATTCTGCAAAAGTAGGTTTGAGAACAGCTACAGAACTCAGTAGCATTTTGATACAAAGCTAGGTAGTTTTTACCACTTCAGCAGACGAACTAGTAGCAGTACCAGAGCCGCCAACGATATAATTATCACACTTATTTGTTTATATTCGCATTATCTACAATCACACTATTCTTTCGGCGAGTCTGATGAAGTGCTCGGCAGATAATATCGCGTCACTGTTGAATAAATAAAACGCTTTATATCGCGTAATTCGGTGCGACGCCGACGCGACAATGCGCGTACGTGGCGCGGCAAGGCGCAACAACGCATGTATAAATATCGCGTTATCGCGCGAACGTCGCGAACACTTATTACTCGCCCTTTATCCGATTTCATGAGTTAATCTCTACGCCATCGCCATGAGAAGACTGTGGATGTACCTGTTCTTGGCAAAAAGTTCCTAAACTTACTACGAGTAAGTAATAGTGAAATAACATCTGATACTCAACTACAACGATCAACTATGAGAGGAGAGTATTTAATTAACTGGAGCGATATGAGCAGGTTCCTCATCATACATTGAACCTCAGGGAACATCATTCTTATGTAGGGAACATGATTTGGATATATTCAATACTAGTGTTTCTCGGCTTAAGGGGACGATAACCGACTTTTAATAATTTTATACTGAAGATCACGTCTAAACGAGTAGTGTTAATGATTTGAAAAAAATATATGATAAATTAGAGTATTTTCTCAATAACTTGATATGTGAATATTTTAGATTATATTTATATTACATAATGAAATCAATTAGTGAACTTATGTCTAACGCGGATAAAAACTGAGAATGGCGCAAAATCTACCAAGGGGATTTTTCTGAAACCTTCACCAATTTAAAGATAATTTAATTATTGATATTTTAGTATACGCATTTTATTTAAATACCTTTTGTTTTGTGTATAATAAATAAATAATGCGTCAAATTGGGCACACCTTGATGGGCGAGTCCTATTACTGGCTGAACGTACGACGCGTTGCGTGAGCTCAGTACAGAACACGCAAGCTAACCACTCAAGGTCACTGGCATATATCTGGGTCTTAAGCATTTGTCGGTGAAAAGCTTCTCTACGGTAAAGTAATTGTATGACACTTAATGATTTTTAGTTTGTATTAGCTGATCGTGTTTTACTAATTTATGTTATAGGTATTTTGTACCGATCTTTTTGTTTTCTCGTTTTTATTTTTAGTGTTTATCAGTGGAAATTTGTAAATTGCCTTTAATTTTATAGTTTGTATGAACACTGTATAAGTTAGCTAGCTGTAAGTTTCCCGAACAGAATAAAATAAAATAAATAAATATAATAATTTGAAACTACTTTAATAATGCCGTTCTTACTAATTTCTAAATTGATAGTGCTTAGCTTGATCCCCATGAAGAGATCAAATAACCCTCTTGAGTAACGTAACACAGGGACAGGTCCACACGAATCGTGCGGGAATATGATTGAAAGTAAGAACCGTACGTCCCAAACAAAACAACAGAAGTCCACATGTCACCGCGCGCTGTCGCGACCATTTTAACAAATGTTAATAATAAGACAACAAAGTTTTACAAAAAAATACTTTACACAAAAAAAAAACAAATTATTGACTTCCAAACAAAAAACGCTACAAACTGATAAGTAAATAACTTTAATTTCGGAAGTCGGTGGCAAAAAACTAAAATACAGATCCAAAGACACCAACTTTGAAAATTTATGTTATTTATCACTTTGTAGTGTTTTTTTTTGTAAAAAGTTTATTTACTTTTCACTTTTTAGTGGGTCTATTTGTAATTTATGTAAGTTACAATAGCCTTATGTCAACTGCTCACCACTTTTTACAAAATATTTCTTTTCTCGATGCAGGGGCGTTAAACCTTGAGGAGTTCTCCTGGTAAGAACCGGGAGAACTGAAACTGATGGTGACTTCACCATATGCATTGTGACGTGCATAAATTGCTTAGCAACCATATAAAAGTGTGTAGTCGAATCGCAACCGTGAAATACTTATTATTAAGTAGTTCCGGTGGCCGTCTGTGGTTTCTATCATCAGTGCCACTTCACCAAATTGTGATTTCCGAGTGCAAATGCATGAATTACCATAAAAAATACTGAAATCGCTATCAGTGAGCCTATATTTGAGGATTTCCCTCGATTTCCATGGGATCACCTCAGCAGATTCTGACTTGGTGAGAATGGGACCACTTCTCACGAAGACTTCAGAAATTAAAGTAATTTTTCACTTTGTAGTGTTTTTTTTTGGAAGTCGGTGATTTTTTATTGTATTTTATTTTTGTAATTTTAAAATTTTTGTGGGTCAGCTATTAATTTATCTAAGTTACAATATCCTAATGTCAACTGCGCATCACCACTTTTTAACAAATAAGCTAATACAATCATGTATACAACATGTCCCAGAATTAACGCACAACCTCTTAAGGGGTCATTATACTCATCATTATGATCAACCTTTACTATGGGTCTAAACCTGAAATCGCGAAAAAAAATCTGCTGTTCCCTACATTTCGACGAGTTATACGGACATAAATGTAGGGAACAGCAGATTTTTTTTTGTGATATTCATAATATACTTAAAACATGTTGCGAATACAAAAGCACTGCCTCCAAACGCTTAGAATAATACTATTGTGTTTCAAGGGACAGGACGGGAGTCTGCTTCTCCAAAATGTCTTAGATTTGATGGAACAGAACTGAGTTATTACAGAAATAATGAACGTCTTGCCCTGTAATACTCCGAGGTAGTAAAAGTCTCTTTTAAACTTCAGGGATGGGGAAACTTTTTTCCTTAGTGGCATATTTACTAACGAAATATAAATGGCGGGCCAAGTTGTTGCAATTTTGGCTACAGGTATTATTTACTGAAATAAAAATATTGATACTGTGTTTTCTGAAACACAAATTTATTGTGCAATACTTATTACAAAATAACTGTTGAAATAATAAAGAAATTGCAATTAAATCAAACTTTCAAGTTAGCTGCAAAGTAGAAGGTTGAGGAGCGCTGGTCTTTATGACATGTGGAACTATTTTATGCGAGCCGCGTTCTGCCAATGAGAATGAAATTTCTATCAATACGAAAACTTCACTTGATTTTTGTTTGATGGTCGCGGGCCGGATTTCAACGGTTCGCGGGCCGGAGATGGCTCGCGGGCCGGAGTTTCCCCATACCTGGTTAAACGATAAAACCACTGCCACCAAAATCCTGTTGATTAACATAATTGTAGAAATAGAAATACTATATTCTGGTGAGTATGGTAACTCGATCCGTAAATATTCCAAATAATTGCGTTTTGATAGTCAGATTTAATAAAACATTTGTTATATATTTTTTTTCTTTGTGTCTTTATTAAAAAAAGCTAATGCATACAAAGTAAAGGCCTGTAACTGTTTCATATAATTTACATACTTTCATTCATGAACGCTTCTGAAATTAAGCGACACCAAAACTGCCATTCTTCTTTTGTTATCGAGATAAGCGAGCACATATGTACCTACGGAGCAGCTGACCATTTTTCGCGATTTTTGTCTTTGTCCTGTTAAAAGTTGTTCATTTTCATGAATCAGACAGCCTCTAAAAGTATGTCTCTTATTCAACCTAACACTGTATACTAAAAATGTATTCCCGCGACGTCATTCAAAACCGCGAAAGCCACGAGCATGAAAATTGTTCATACCCAAATCTAAATCACTGGATTACTATTTTTTTAAATTAATATGCAATTACAATTCGAATGAACGTTAATTTAAAAGTGTTTTCGGGATCTTTCATCTCTTTTGCTTCGTGGTTACAATATTATGCGCTGTGACTTTGAGAAATGAAGTCAATTACTGTTCAAATCGATACGAAACAAGAACAAAATATTTAAATAAAACTCAAACTTTAAAAGCAATTAGGACTTATAAATTGATAAATGGGCATTACCGGGTAGCCAGGAACATAACAAGTTAAAAAAGAATTTAAAATTGGCCATTTAACGTTCATTAGCTTTGTATTTTCATTCTGATTAGAGCCTGCTCTGAAAGAAAATTACTATAAATCCAATCCATTTACTACGGTAATTAGTTTAATTAAGAGACATTGCCACAGAGGACCATAAAGGCTCGTATAGACTAGTGCGATATCGCAGGCGCGACGCGACACAATTTTTTTGTTGGTGCCTGTCGCGCACGTGAAATCGCGCGAGTCTGTACGAGCCCTACTGAAGCAATGGTTTTTCGGTTTTTTTTTCAGCTTCGGTAAAACAAACGGTAGGTATGCACATGTTATGAGAATACAACCGACTTCCAATTTAGTTTTTTGCCACCAACTTCCGAAATTAAAGTTATTTTTCACTTCGTAGTGTTTTTTTTGTATTTGTTTTTATATTGCGCTTTTTAGTGGGTCAGCTGTTCATTTATCTAAGTTACAATAGCCTACTGTCAACTGTTCATCATCTTTTACAAAATATTGCTTTTCCCGATGCAGGGACGTTCATTGTTTAGGAGTTCTCGTGGTTCTCCTGAGAACTGCTACTCACCATATACATTGTGACGAGCATAGCTTGTTTTACGACCATTTTAATGTACTTTAATATGGTCGCTAAGCAAGCTATATCGATCAGCTACCTGATTGGATCGCAATCCATGAATACTTAGATATTATTAAGGTAGATCCGCAGCTGCAGCCCGAGAACCTCTAAGTTTCTTACGTTTGCTATTTGCAGGTCAGTATCAGCTTGTATCTTGATCAAAATAATATGTTTCGCGACTATAACAGATATGTATTTACAGAATTACGTATAATCAGTAGAATCATTCATACATCTGTCTAAGTTAGATTTCTTCCATTGAATAATTTTTTCATGCAATCATGACAAGGGGAACAAATAATATAAGTATTAAAAAAAAAACAGGCCGATATGCTCCTCTACGTTACTGTTACTCGCATACCTTAAATATTTGTCAGTCAACCTGCGGCCACGAAATCATTCACTAATTCTTTCATAATGTTCGTCATTCATCAGTTTACCGCGTTGATTAGCGTTCTTCCTCTGTTTGCCTACAAGTGAACCGATATTACGTCAGGTAACACTGTATTGCCATACCGCCTGACCTGAAATTACACACGATTATCAGCTCTAAGTCTATAGAGATAAGGAACATAAATGTGTTTGAATATGTTGTTGTCAGCGCAAACATTCGGCCGCTGCGCCCGCGCCGCCGTTCGCACCAAACAGTGTTGTCTTTGAGCTGCCGTGGTTCCTGTCATAGATTATGAATGTAGATCACGAGTGTTTTATTCCTACCGTCAATTGTTGTGAACAGATGGACACACCAGCGATGAACCTTTAAAAACTTCTATACCATCTGTCTACCATCTGTCAACAACAACCGCTACTTAATCATAGTCTAAACACTTCAGCTTTCTTACCAAGACTGAATTCATCTGAGTTACTTGAGGCATCCCCATGAGTTCGAAGTGCGTCATCTGCACCTAGCTAGTCTCTCAGTTGACAGTCCACATAAGACAAAGCGTGTTTAATTAACCGCGTGTTGACTGTCGCCTACTGCTTGTATTGGTTCTCGGAATACTTGGCCGAGGTTTGCTCGCGCCGCGCCGCTTACTTCGACAGTTACTGTTAACCAAACTGATTGTGGGAAACGAAAGTTTGGAACTATTGTTTTTGAGTTGGAGTTAAGCTGTTTACTTAGGCAGCAGTTGAAAAAGCTTCCAGTGATCAATGTGATCTTTAAATAAAGTATGGATTGCCTGAATAATTTGTTAACAATTGATGTTGTCAAGTTACAAATTATTGTTTTTGTTAGCACGTTGAGTATGGTATGGTATAACTGTCAATACTTGAAATAGTATCGGTAGCCTACCTACTATAACCTATCGCTTTCCTTGGCTGTGTCTTACAATGTATGTAACCGGCACCTGATATGCTCATGTTTTTTTCATGGTTGCTTATCACGTAAGTTCGGTATGGAGATGCATGGAGGAAATAGCCAGCTATGTGTTATTTATTACAAAATCCAATGGTGGTCACAGCACGGTGGATAAATTTACCGAGTGCGAGTGGCCCTGTCTCATATGTATTTATTACTTCCTGACCGACGACAAACGTCGGTAATTGAGCGATCACGACGAAACCATAACTCCTATCAAACTATCGAATTACACGAGCAACCCTATCGCTGACCGTTCACCAAGCCTCTTATTCTTTGGCGCCTTCTTTCAGATGGACTAGCTCCGTCCCCCTCGCGCTCATTGTTACAGCTCGGTCGAGAAAGGAATAAAAGATCGAGTGACCATAATCGGTACGCAGGTGGAAGTAGTGACCACCGGTCACTAGGGTTATCAAATTACAGATGATGTGATGTGAAATTTATCGATACAACACACGCGTGTTGCGGGTAACGCGGTGAATTTATAAAAATAATTATATATCGGACGAAAGTGACCGTCGTCCGCCAAATCGGGTACATTGTCGAGCGTGTGAATAGTATTCATTTGAAATTGTAATCGATCGGTTTGTGAATTAAGTAGGAGACTCTGAGGTCAGTGCGAAGGGCAAGACGTACGTACGGCTGTCAACAAGTATTGTTCTTCTAAGTAAGGAAGTAAGTCTTCCTGGATCGTATTTTATAAGGTCATAAACAAGTTCAACTGTTTACCTGGTGCCTGATGGCTAGGAAAATGTATTCGTTCAGAAGCAATTAAGGGATAAAGTCAATTTTTCTAACGTGCCTACCAGCAAAGCGTGTGGAAAAATATTTCGCACAATTCACATTGTCCTTGCAATTACTTCCATTACAAACTGATGTTTAAAGATGTGAAACTGAAAGTTCTCAGTAAGAGAGCACGTCCGTAAATACTTTCCTTCAAAACGAGACACTGTTTAGCTTGGGATGAGTTCAAGCTTAGCGTAGCATTGGCCTACAGGACTCTATTGACACCAAACCGGCAACAGGAACTCGGTAGACTGACCGTTAACAAAAAACACAAGCATTATACCGATAGGAATGAGAATGTGATACAGGACTTGAAGCATTTAATTCGATCAGTCAATCAAATTACCAGTTATTCATTCTTGTTTTGAATTAAGTAGGTACAGATAGTAATTCAGTTTTAGTTTCTGATAGGTAGGTAGTTGTTTGAAAAGGCTCAATTTCGGTGCAATATTGGATCTATCTACTAGAGAGCAACATACTAACTCGAAGTTCTCTCCACAGATAACTCAAATAAACCCGAATTCAAATGACATAACAGTTGAATTATCGAGTATAGTTAATTGAAGGCGTACGTGTGTCGCAACGAACCGCTGCGACCGATGGAGACATGGAGTAAGCAGGAATGGAGAGCTTATGCACAGGCTAGGGATACTAGCCTCAGCTACAAATGGAGGACTCCGCCACACTGCCGTAACAGAGTAAATTCTGCCTTGATAAGCGGAAGCAGGGTAGTCGTTTATTACAAACACAACTTACAGCCTGCGTACCGAAATCCGATTGATGGGACTCATTCCAACATTCATATTATTGATTAGCTGCCAATACCAAAACGTGGTCATAGTGCATTTGCATAGAATACCCCTTTATGGTTTAGAAGCTTTTAAAACTGTCATGAGCACTCCATTCTTGTCTGGTGATGTCGATGCGAGCGACGGCGACGCGCGGCTAATTCGGCGTGCCCGATCTCCGTCATAAATTGTGCTAGAGCCGCGCAGCGTGATGCCGGCTCGTCTTACAGCCTCTCACAGTTAATTGACCCAACTTAGATATTTATATTAGGGTTTAACATATTTTATTTTAAAGTATGGATTTGTGCGATTGTGGGAATTTCTTTCTTATGATTCTTGTTCAAGTTGCTTGTCATCAAAGAAGAGAGCAGATTTCTGAATCGTTGTTCGGGTCAATGATCCCACCATGATCTACCGCAGAGCATGGGTTTTCCCTATACCAAGATTTATTTGACAGATAGACCGTGAAGTGTAGCCAACACATTGTTGATCGCAAAATTATGGTAACATAAGAATAAAAGCCTAATTTATTTAGCCGACTCTTACGACGTATAAAACATTGTTGGAAAAGCTGAACTTAGGATAAAGACTAAGGGAGTCAAAGATATTTTAATGGCATTAAAATGAGGAGGTTAGGCCCAGGGTATCCTTCCTGTGACTATTAGGAAAATTGTATTATAAATTCTTCTACATTTAATACGCAGACGCAAGCAACTGCTGACTGTTTAGTTTTGTAAGTGCCTGCACTAATTTACATTGTTTTTATAAACACAGGAGAGCTGACAGGATTTATAAATTGACTGCACACTGTTGAAATCTGTTAAGCGAGAAGAGCAGAAACACACCCCACACTGCCCCACCTGCTACACCTTGATAAGTTCTTCATGTTAATATCGCTTGCACCCCAATAGATTAGTACTCGTGCCAATAAACGGCAATGGGTAGACTCTAATCATAAATGAAGGTCCTTAGTTCCCGACCTTTAGGTCACACCTCTGAACGCTATCTCTAATCACAAGCGTGACTACTGCCAATGTTCGGCCATTTATGTTAAATTTACTGGCAGAAACAATTACTAAGTTTTCCTAAAGCTAACAAACAGATAGAAGTCTATACATCATAGCTTAACAAGAGCCCGAGTATTCAAAGCAGTATTTAAGAGAAGGGAACATTTGTAATATATCGTAAATTATCGATTAAAATCGGTTTGAGTGCGCGTGAGACAAAGTTATGTACGCAGCCAACACTACTTCAATGCTGCGTGTAGCAGCTCGGAATACAATAACAGACATGTTTACGCAAATACTCTTCAAAGGCCCTCTATCGCCTAATATCGACGACGACGAAATTCAGAAACGGTCGAGTCATCAGAGTGGACAAGTCACGTACCCATAGCAAACGATCAATAAGTTAGAATCAACAGTAACAGTAGCCAAATAACTGGCTCTAATCCGAGTCGAATCGCTGGATATTTTTCAATAACGCACAGAACCGATGATCGGAATAGTCAGTGAGAGGAGTCGGACTCGGGACTGGATCGCTCGCTCGATTCGTTTTTTTGTGTGGGAACATTTCGTTTTTCAATCACAAGCTAACCTTTTTACGGTGCTGGTGTACGTCGAAGGCGATAAATATCGAAGGTTATAGCCGCGGTCGGCTTTGAACTGCGCGTTTTATCCAGATTGGTACACAATTTTTTGGGTGTTCATATATTGTGGATAGCGGCGTGTCCGGCGCGTGGGCACCGACCGTACATTTGTTTTACACGACACAAACTTGCTAAAAACTTGGAACATGATAATCACCACTGTATACTCACTTTGCTGCTCGTACCGGAGTATAACCTTACATGTTAACATGGACAAAAACTTCTTGCCAATTGCTGTCTCTTGCATACAAGTAGGTATTATATGATCATGACGCCTATTGGTGACATTAAGTTTACAGTAAAACATCAGAACTCATCTTCGCAAGCACGATAGGCATCTATGTTGAAACCAAACCCGTGTCTGTATCAATATTCTCAAGATCTTAATAGTTTTGTGGAACGACTTGCTTAAAGCAAATAGGCATAGAGCTAATAATTATCTGCCAAAATCTGTTCCGGGTCTACTTATAGAGCCTTGCGCAAGCACAGATCTCAAACATCCTTAGTGTTGTCGAATGGCGAGCATTGAGTGTAGACCACTCAAAGGTCACCAATACTTACATAAACAACTCATAATATATTCCGCACCGAATCACCAGCATTTCAATATTGATAGAATAAAGTGAGTTGTCGTGATAACAAGATATGTGCAAATAGATAAACATAATGCATTATTAATAAACGTACTCTCATCAATAGGGCAATTATGGATGTTTTACGATTCGGAAATTGGGTTTATCAGTCAGGAAGTGCAACGTGTTTATCTGAATATTATTACGACTTCTGTAGTTTTAATTATTTTATAGTTTGCTGTACACATGCTTTCGATACAAATCTTTTGATATACTACTACTGATATTACTGTATAATTAACATAATGACAGTAGGTCCTGCAACCAATACTAATATCTTTGCTAATGATAATGTTTATCCAGTTCCATTCCCGATCGGCACATTGGCTCAGGAACTAGTGCGGTCACATATATTACAGCCCTGCATATGACTGGTTCACATTAATTAGACTGTTCCCGAGCATGAACCGGACAAACATGCTACTTTAGCCTCATCGGAATAATTGTATCAGAAACTATCTACAGGCCAGAAATGTTTGCGATTCTAGTTCTGAAAGTCTGAACTAAGTTACATCATCATTGTCATCATTTGCTCGACTTTCCTGCAAAACGTATCCAAGATAAAGCATTTGTTTTTTTAGACGTTTATGAGCAATTAATTCATTCTCAGTGTGTCAACTACTACCCCAGCGTTCTGCAAGGCGTGCGGGGCGTGGACATGCGTTGCGCAGGCGCAACCACGCGCCCTGTTTCACCACAACAAAAGACACACGGGTGACTTTTGACTTTAGCCGTACGGTTAAGCTTCATAATATAATTGAGCTCGAACAAAATCCGGCCGGGTATTACCATACAATGGGCCAGTCAGTTCCGTCGAGCCCGCCAGGTCGCCGAGGGCAAAAAAACACTACCACTTGCTATCCAGCGCTGACGACAACGACCCAACGCCATCGCGGCCTCAATCAAATTGATACTCAATTGTCCTCGATATAGATTTTAATTTCGATTGGTGGTTGGTACTCTCAAGGCGTTGTTGTTTTCAGGGGGAGGTTGGCAGGCGTCCATCGAAGGCAGCCCATCATGAGCCCGACGACTGTTTGACGAGTGACAAGAGTCTAAAAAACGCACAGTGTAAGTTACCTACTGGCCGAGCGAGTCGGGATGTTCGCAGTTTTGAATTATTGCCTGGGAGCAGTGGTTTTTGCGCGCTCGTCGCCGTGTACCGCGTCCTCTGCTGCACTGGATGCTTCTGATTGATGCGTTTTGTTTACTTTTCTGTCTCGGACGACGAGCGTTAAGCTTTTTGACGTTTCCAGTTTGTCTTTTTACGTTTTGGAGACGTTGTGCGCATCTTTAGCGTAGTTTACATACAGTATTGTGGAGTAATTGTTTTGTTGAAATAGGTTGACGCGCGCGCTCGTGTGGGACGCTGGCCAGGTGGTCTGCATGTAGGTGACAATACACAATTTTGACGGTTTTAAATGCATTTACAGCTATCGCTGGAGTATCGCTAGTTGTAAAAATGTCAGGTTTATTTTAGTTTTCGATGGGTGCTACGCTATCGATAGTTTGTGGTTTATTTACATTTCAAGTTTCGTGTTCATTGAAACCACTTTCTATAGTACTTTTAACTAGCGTTTATTATATAGCAAAACGATGAATCAAACCTTCGATCGTTCGTTCTTCGGGAGTTTTTGATTTTGTGTGCGATTCGTTTTTTTTTTAATCAATTATTGTATCCAATACATTGACTTATTAAACAATAGATTTTTCAATCCCTAACCACTAAGGAACTATTAAACGCGTCACAATGGTAGTACACAGCTAGTGACACACGTGTGCGTAACTTTCGCGCGCGACACCGCACACATACGCGAGTGGTTGCATCCGGGTAACGCGTTGTATGTTCGTTTGTTTGTTTCACTTACAAACGTGACGGAAAAGACACCATGGTTTTTTTGGTTGTAGAAAATATGCGACGGTTCTGTGTTCAGAGAATGTGTAGGCTTTGCTATTGTTGCTAATACAATAACACCTTGCATTTTGAAGAACTATTATTATGCCGAGCAGTCATCGAGGCCAATTAATATGGACAAAAGCAATAGCAAAGACAAGCAATATCTTGGACAAAACAATTACATTTAATAATAACAAAAAAAAATTGCTAATTATAGAAGTTCTTTATGATTTTCTTCCGTCCAACTAGAAATATACATACGTACCCTAGTACCTATAAACAAGATACAAACAAACCAACACAAGCTACAACTTCATACGTGTAAACATGTTGTTAATTTTATCCGTCGCTCCATCACGACTATGCTAATTGTAATCCTTATGCTGTGCCTAGGTATTGTCACTGCAAGGTATATCGCTAATTTAAAGTGTTGTTGGGATGGAAATTAATTGATTTTCTGTATCTTCTTAAAGTCGTAAGTCGGCTGGCTCAAATTTACTTTGATATTCAAAAGGATTTATATGAGGTGAAAATTACGCTACAAAAGGATCTAAGGATTCTGGGGGACTCTGTTTCGCGTTCCTCACTTAAAGCTTGTCCACCCAACGGGTCTTTGAAGCCAGTTTTACATCGCAGACAGTGGTTTTATATCCCAAATAATACTCTGATATCTGATAATAAACTCACTTCAACAGACCTTGGAAAATCCTCATGTCGTCAGTTTTGTCAGGGTTGTCACCCTTACCTCTACTATGTGTAAAGTACGCACATAGCGTAGGACAAGTCATACCTAAGCAGCTGTTATATTATTATGTAGTGACGACAGTTAGAACATATTTGATTGAGCGCTTAGGCATTGGTCAATCCTTCCAAAATTTGGGAAATTCCACTAATCGCCATTGAAATTCCCCATCAAGAGGGATTTGTGAACTTTTCTCCCACAAGTCCCCACTGAAGTCTCTTAGAGTTCATAATGGGGATTTGTGGAAAAAGTTCACAAATCCCTATCAATTTAAAAATAAAATACAGACAACATAATTATTGTAAACGAATCCCGAAGTCTCTATTTGTTGTGGAGGTAAGGAATCATTGATGGGAATGTCAATGGGGATTAGAGGAATAATCCCGAAATTTTAACACGATAACTTCAACTACGTAGCACTTTGGCTATACGGTCTCTGTATGGCTATAAAATTTCTAGTGTCTTCTGAATCACCTTAGTAAATCCCCATGCTGTATACATCACCTTTGTAAACCAGTACTTGCATTTTCTGTGTGTATGTGTGTGTGCGTAAAGGCCGGTAGCTAGATATAGTTGTGATCACTGACGCGGCGCGACGTGACCGCCGTACTAAGGAGCGCACCGCCATCGATCGCCTTCTTATAATAAACCTAATTAAGGCTTCTACATACCAGCGCGACTAGTCGCGCGACGCGACACGGCACAAAGGCCTCGCGTGTCGCGGGACAAGCGGTGCCTTTGTGTCGCGTCGCGTCGCGCGACAAGTCGCCCCGGTATGTAGAAGCCTTTATAAGGAAATATCTTGCGTAAAACCTTCAATGGTGTTTCGAAGTTTCCTCTCGGTGACTACAAGTTCGTGAATTTTGGAGGCGTCTGAATAAGATATTGATAACTTCATAAACGCTTTGCGATCAAGCAATAGGTTGTACCGACTTTAGCTGTAACATTGCTTTTTGATAAGCAGCATTGAACTAAGTTTGAAGTAGTGAACATACAAAAAACTACGACATAAAAAACATCGAACCCCTAGAATGACCAAGATGACACCAGAACGATACTAAATAACTCTCTATTGACATATCGTGTCGGACGAACAATTTTAGAGAAACTTTTTAACAATAAATAAAACAGGTAATGATATGCAGACAGCTTCGCGTAAGTGCCGCTGCCCACTGAAGCGTAACGTCATAGATTTGTGGACGCGCTACAAAAACAACGCATCAAAGCATGCGTTGACAAACGCTCGTCGCTCCGCGTCAATACCGCACGCGCGAATATCTATGATGACACGCATCAGTGAACTGTATACCTAATGCACCATTTCGAAAGAGGCTGGAAACATTTTTTTGCGGGTGCGTTAGTATGCTTCAGTGAAGTATGATTTAGTAATGTAAAGCACTAACTGTACCTATCTATAAAGTACTTTTGAAATTAGTATTATGTAGTGGGATATTGATGTTCTAATAAGACCATCAACTAATATCCTACTAATAGGTACCAATTTAAAAAATACTTTATAGATCTAGTAGTTTTTATACCTATTTTTGTATCAAAATCATTTACATCAATTATTGGAGGTAAAACTAAAATGGTTTATCACAGTCTAAAAAAAAAGAGCCAATGTTTTGAAACAACAATTATTATTTTAATAGTAATGAACTCAACAGCTGCTCTGGCGCTTAGCTAGTGAGTGTAAATTAAATCATTACAAAGTAGGTATCTAATCCAACACATAAATACTAATATCATTAAAGCATGTTTAATCCACGTGTCAACCGGAAGATACGAACATTAAAGGTTCGTACAGACTGGTGCGATATCGCGGGCGCGACAGGCACCGACAAAGAAATTATGCTACTAGAGTCGCGTGTCGCCCGCTATATCGCACCAGTCTGTACAAGCCTTAATGCTAATGACAGTTTTTTTTGCAATATTTTGATTATTATATTGCAAGGGCGTATGTCATCATTAAAAAAATAATAGGTATCATTAAAATAAGTGTTTTTTATAAACCTCTATATTTAAAAGCAATGGTTATGGTGCAATATATAGATACGTATGCATATTTATATAGACATAAACTTAACACACAACTGGTGCCAGGATCAGCAAAGTTTTGTTACGCAACCGTGAAGGACGATATTATAATTACCATTATTTTTAAATCAGCTTTACTACGTGGAGCAAAAAAAGATCACACATTAACGTACTTACATCATTATGATAAGAACAAAGACTCAGGAGTTCAGGACACGGTTTACAAGTCAATTATAAACTTACATTTAATGAGACGGTCAGCATCCTTTAACATTTCAGAATATTGAGGAACCACAACATTTTTGCCTAGGTTTTCAAACCGCGGTCACAGAATAAGTAATAGTACTTGTGGTGGAGTTGACTGCCAGTATTGCCATAATTATGTAATTCAGTATCGTGAGTTCAGACAGAACAAATGCACTCATTTGATCATCTGACGTTCTAAAGTCAGGTCTTTAATCAACTGAAAATTATCCAATGCTGGTTGTAGACATGGCGCATCGACACGACGGTAATCTACTGATAGGAGGCCCTCAGTCAGCTATTTTTATAAATTCAGTCATTCCAACACGATCCCATTGTCATTTGCTAAAAGTTCGTAATCTGCTAAATTTATAATGGTCGATCATTGGTCGGTCAATGTTCTCGTAATAGAATTGTGTTACTTTTAATTGTCGTATTGCCATTATTATAAAACCCATTAGTAGAAATGTCATTCTTTTGTCATTATGTACGAGATTACCAATAAATGCAATTTCTTTCAAAGTAGTGACAGTGGCCGATCATTGGAAAGTCATATATTAGTAGATTACCAAACTTGTCAAAATCAACAACATATTATGAAATCAATGAAACTTGAGACCCTGGTAGAAAGTCTTCTTGTAGAACTATGTAGAAAACAATGGACCAACGGCTTGGCGTCGTACTTTATTAGCTTTAGTAGGTGTCTAAACAAAAATACACAAAATGAGATTCCGCTCACGAATCATAATTATGTACGCTTATAAACATTGTGATAATTATTACATTCATTTCGGTGGCAAAGTGATAAATCTCTAGAAAAAGTCTCTCTGGGTGGCGGTGTACTGGGACATGTAGGTATATGAACGTGTCAAAGCTTTCAATTAATATGAATTGGGAGGTAAGTTTATTTCAGATTCATTGAATGCTCGAAAACCAGCAATTGAGAAAGTATTCAAAGTTCTAGTATTTGCGCAAGTAACCGCTTAAATTCATATAAACTAAAGCCAGATTTGTAATTACTTGTAACAAAGTTAATTAATATTTCCATTTGATAAGACAGCTTAGATTCGGTTATTGCAGTTTCACAGTCTTTATATTGTCATAATCTAAATTAGGTATGTAAAGTATTTTTCAGGTATATTTTTAGTTTAATGATAAGAGTATTTGAAACACATAATTTCATCTTTTTGTTTTTACAAGCTGTAGTTATTTTTATATATTTTTTTAAAGTACTGTTCGTACTGACTTCACTAGTAGCTGAATAGCTTAGGATCTTTGCCACGTTTAACACTTATTTAAAACCAAAATTCAGTAAAGTCAAACTGTCAAATTTGACAATTAATTTGTTTACATTTCATATTTTAGCGATTTCCGTACTTTAGTTTAAACTTATGGCATATTAATAAAATGAATGGATTCAAAGACTACTTCTGCTAAGTTCTTCATACCGTCAAGTATAAACACCACAACAAACAGCCGACACAAATTGATTGTTAGTAAAAGAAACCTTAAAAAGGAAATGGTGCGAGGAATTAAATGTTTAGTACAAGTCTGGGCGGCGACTGTTTTATTGTGAAGATCATTTTAACGTAAGTTAAGTTTTCCTGAGGCGATACATCGATGTGATTCGACTTGTACTGTCCGCCGCTGGTGAAAAACTACACTATTTACATATCTGAATAGACTAATAATAAGTGCTTCATGTAAATTTGACGTTGGCATGACACTTGACACATAAAGAATAACTTTATTACAAGAGGCACTGAAAGTTTCCAATTCAGGCTGCTTTGTGACGTCATTTAGAGGTCAAATAAAAGTCAAGTGATTTTAAGTATTTTTGTGAAAATAAATACGATCTTGTAATTTTAAGACCTATTAATAGAAAAATAAGTCTTAGAAGCTTAAAATCTCGAAATGGTTTTGGAATCGGCATAGGTTAATTTTTACTTTACATACCCAATTCTCGTACTGTGCGAACGAAATAAATAGTTTCCTGCTATTTATATCACAAAAAAACAAATGTATAAGTTATTTACTGGCGACAAAACTCCTAAAATAACTCGTAGAACATAGTAGTGTTGTGTGAGGATTTGTTTGGTATCGATTGAAGCGTTAGCCGGCTCGGCGCGATTAGTATGCGATGCGCGAGCGCGCGCCCGCTCCGCAAGCGGCTCTATTTGGGGGCGCCCTATAAGTCCGGCCGGACGTCTGGCGACGATAGCCGATACACTCGTCTACGTGCTGCATCCCGCTTCAGCCGTCACACGCCATGCCCATACATGCCGCACAATGATTTACTTCCAACTCCCAAAAATATAGGACAATAGAGTACCTCCCATTATTCGAAGATGCTCGTTCGTAAAGATCGCGACGACTGCCCGTCGACACTTGTGACTGGTCCTATGCTCATTTCAATATGTCTATTGACGTGATTTGCATAATAAATCCTAAAGACCTCCCTGTAAAATTAAGAAATATAATTTATAATGCAACATTTACTGAAGTAATAAATTCTTATTAATTTATCACTTTATTTATGACTGTAATGACCTGCTGCATGTCAAATATAATGTGAAATATATTTGCTACATCGACAGGCGTCTCTGAGATTTAAATTAGTATTTACGCAATAGGTTAGACTTGATTTTATAACAGGTTGTAAAAAATAGATACGCAACATTGACACGCCATAAATGTATCATTGATATGAATGTCTATTTAAAAGCCTGGATTAATAATATTCTAAACTGTAACGAAAAATGACACTTAGGTCTAGTTTTGATCAAGTTGATAAGCTTATTTCCATTACGTAATTAATTACTACGTCATGGCGCGTGACTTTCCACTTTCATTAACGACTCTCACTCTCCAAATTAGCTTATCAAAAATACAGATGCATAAGTTATTTGCATAGTGAAAAGTAACTCACGGTTTGACAAACTTTCTGAAAACGTATGATTTATGAAGTAGAGCACGGTTCGCGCCGTAGCGTCACCGACAGGAGGAAAGCTTTTCTCTGACACCGTTTCCCGCAAGGTCGACGGCCGCGCCACGGTCGAGCCCCGCCAGTGACGGGCCCCAGGAACATGTGACAACACAGGACTACCTATGATACCTCACTTGTAATGCTGTAGCTAGTCTACACAAGAAAATATAATTAAAAATATACTTAAGTACTGCAGTAAGCTAGATGCCTGATGTTCCAATTAGAAGAAAGTTAGGGGTCGTAAAAAATCTTCACATAGTTCATGTTCTGTCACTCATGGTTATAGTGTATTGTCTGTTTAGGTACTGTCCCTCACAGAGTACATTTATATATAGCTGTACCTTCCTCTCGCGGCTTTTCAGAAAATCAGTTTGTGCGCTGAAGTGCACACGCACGGAACACAGTATTGTGCATCTGAAGTCTGAACAATGATAATTATATTGACGGTAAATTACAATGAGGCGCACGTAGAAAAATTGTCAGGAAGGCTTAGTTCGGCCGCCTATGCTGTTAAAAAAATTAGACAGATTACTGATGTAGATACTGCCAGAATTGTTTATTTTAGTTATTTTCATAGTCTTATGTCGTATGGGATCCTTCTCTGGGGAACATGTGCGGACATTAATAATATCTTTATTTTACAGAAAAGGGCTGTTCGAGCCATTTACAATCTAGGTCCAAGAGATTCACTTCGTGAAATATTCAAAGAAATAGATATAGCCTCTCAATATATACTTGAAAATCTATTATATGTACACAAAAATAAATCAAATTTTAAGAAAATGTTTAAATACCAGGAATAAACACAATCTTGCTATACATCGCACTCGCCTCCACAGAGTAGGCAACTCGTTCATGGGTCAATGTATACGCTTTTACAACCAACTTCCTACTGACGTTCGGAACTTACCCATTAAACGATTTAAAATCTGTATTAAAACTAAACTTTGTAAAAAAGGGTACTATAAGATTTCTGATTATTTAGAGGACAAAAAAGTTGAGAAAAAAATTGAGCTGCTCGCTCTGCTAGCCTTGTGATAAAACTGTGAGAAAACTTGACATTTTAATTATTATGCATGATTTTATATACATATTGACATTGCAGAATATTGTATACAATTTTACATGAATGTTTACTTTGAAAAGTATTATATTTACTGCTTTAATTTATTGTGAATGTGAGCACTATGTGGGTCATTTTTTTTTTTCTTTAAATGTTTTCCTTTCTTTTCTTTTCTCAGTTAAGTTTTAATGATGGTCTGACATTTTGAGCGCTTTATACGGCCTACCCAAATGTCCTTTCTTTGGTACTGTTTGTCGAGTCGTTGAGCTCCTTAAGTTTTGAGTTGAGCTGCACGATTACTGACAAATGCTTACACTGATTGGACAGGTCCGCTCAAATTTGCGTGGTTCTTTCCTCAAAAGACCATTTCAGAACGGATCTACATGGTCCTCACATGATCTGACCAAGATTATGTCTGGACTTTAAAAGAGACTTTGACCCCTGAGTTTGTTTCGCCATTTCTTCTCAGGGGTAGTCAGATAGGAAATGTCGGCTACATCTAGATTTTTTTTTTTTTATATGACGTGTAAAAGTGATTTTAATATCCTATTTACAGAATAAACGATTTCATTTCATTTCATTTATATGTGAGCTAAGGCATGTACTTACAGATTGCTATAAAGGCGTAACACTTTTGATGTTATAATCACATTTTCTTCGCCGAACTAGTCCATAGCAACAACTTTAGCTCCGGAGTCTTCCGTGTTGTCGCACGCACGGCTGTACGCACGTGACGCATGACGCATGACTTACTACGCTTTACGTCAACGTAGGAGCTCTTTATGCATGTAGGTACTCCTTGTACGTCTACGTAGACATACGTAGGTAGCTGGGTAGCAAGGGCTGACGGCGGCGGCGGCGGCGGCGGTGCATGGCGTTGGACCATTAACTTGCACTGCTACAAGGATCACTGGTTCAGTAATCTTCTAAGAAAAAAACAAAGACACACAAATGACAGCGGGAAAATGATACATGATGTTTGTGCACCTCTGCATCTCCTTCATGCCCCTGTGTCGCCCGCCGGTGCCGGCCGGCCCGCCATCTTGTTGTTTATTGATATTGTTATTGTATGTCGGATTATTACACAAGTTCCCAATTTGTGAAAATAGACGCAATAAGTGGTTAGATTCTATAAACTGTGCTTCCTTGCGTGCTTTGAGTGTGGTTGAATTGGACAAACAATGTGTGTGTCATAATCATTTTGAGGCAAGGTTTCTTACCCAGAAATCACGTCTTTTGATGCAAGCCTATCCTACTAACCTAAAGAATACTACACTCCTGGAATGAAAGTTTTAATGAATACTAGCCGGTTCAAAACGATCCTGTCACAAACCTATCTTTAAGTATACAAATCCATTCGCCTGTTATTTATTTTTTCAGAAAATCAGAACCCATGCTCTGAATTTGTACACAATTATTGCCGCACGCTACACGTAGATCACAATTATGTTGCTTCTAGGCCTACAGGTTGGTTTAACTTATTTTGTTTGTTTAAATAATTTATCATTCAACCTTATAACTGCCCGTCACAAATAGATTTATTTATTTATTATAAATTACAAGTTACAACACTGAAACAAAGCACACAATTAGACCTCTGGGGTCTGTCTTAGCATGCCATGACCTGAGATTTGATCAACGCGCTATTAACTATTAAGTTATAATCGAGTTGATGTAATGTTTTTTCAGCTTATGCTTTATGTTTTTACTATTCATTGAGTCTCTGATGTCTACAGGTATTTGGTTTAGTAAATTGGGGATTGTGAAAGAAGCGGTACGCCTGCCATAAAAGTTATTTTTGCGTGGCACTTGTAATGATTTTGATTTGGCTTGTCGTGTATTCACGTCATATTTTACTGGAATTTGAATATCACTGCTATCGAAACGCTCTATGAGGAACATATACTCAGCGTGCGCTAGAACAGGCAATACTTTGCAATGTTTGAATAACCCTGTGTAATTGTCTTGGTATTTATATTTTACATAGTTTGGTACAACAAGTTTCAACAAGCGTGTTTGCAAATTATGAATTTTATCTAGGTAAGTTTTAAATGTGCGTCCATAACTGGTGAGTCCATATGAGATTATCGACTCAGCGAGAGCTGTGTACATTTGAAGGAGGGTTCTGTACGGTATATTGCGCTTTATAATGGAAAATTTGGTGAGTATCGCACGTAACGTGCTGCAAACTGAATCCACCTGGTAACTCCAGTTGAATCGGTTATCAATTATTAGTCCCAGATATGTATGATATGGGACTTGCTCTATAGGCGAGCAGTGGCAGTCTGGCACGTTTTTATGCAGACAATCATGACTATGAGCTATGATTTCAAAGGGATCAGATGACAAGCCAAATTGTGTCCAGCAAGTCACAATCTTTGTGTTTTAGTCACGACACTGATAGTGTTCGTGGTTTGGCGCGCACAATACAAGGAAACTTGAAAAGAACTCAAAGCTGACTTTTAAACGAATTTTAATTTACATTGTTTCTGTTTCAGAGTCAGTTTGTTTAAGGTCACCACTTGCAAACGCTAACATCAATATTATGCAATAAGCTCTGTCTTCTTGATCAGCTATGGAAATAGGTAAGTTAAAACAAATTTTCATTATAATTTCTAAATGATGATTTTTTTATGGCTTAACACAGTAATTAAACATTAAACTTTATCCGTCTTATTACAAAAAAATGCTTAAGTACTGTTTTATACCAAGACCACAAGGTCTAGGATTGTTACGGTATTCAAGTTAATATCAGGCTCAAAACGTGTTCTTATTCCAAAACGAAGACTTTTCGAGGATCAGTTAGTACCAAAGAAGGTTCATGGTTCCATATATAAAACAAAAATGGCATTCTTTCATTCGTTCATTCTGCATCTATTTGAAGCAACGTTTCGTTTCTCTAAATATTGATATTATAATAACACTTGAAATGCATAAATAATTATTAATCAATATAAAAATATGTCATAAATCGTTCTTTGTTTAGGTTACAATATAATGAACCAGCACAAGTTGTACTTTTGACGTGCTTTTTATAATCAAGTCATCATATTTTTTAACACCTCTAGCGTGAAGTGGAGTGAATTACTTATGTACGGCGCGGCACTCGTAATTTCAGACGAATGTCTATGTTGCGTCCATAAATAATAAATCTTAGTATTAGGTACTGTTGATAATATTATTATGTGGTTTGTTCGTGAGTTGTGTCTGGTTAAACCGTTGAAGATAAACTTAGTAAAACCCTAAGACGACCCAATGACCAAAACATGAATTTTTAATTAATATTAGGTAATCAATGCTTTGTATCATCTTATTTCGACTGCCTAACGCGAATGTTCATATTATTATAGGAAATATTACGTCGTACTACGTATGACGATGTCTTTAAGATCGCCGAGACGTCTCCAGCTTAATTATCCTAATCTTCCAAATCCATGAAGTCGATTTGTAAATAAAAAGCCACAGAATAACAATAAACGCTAACCTCAAATAAATTAGTACCGAAGTTAGTCCATAGAAAAACTAGGGGTCTCGGCGGACTTACTTTAGTACCATAGCTTGTTCATGAACTAGTGATAAACTTCATTTTATAATAACGTTTTGTTTAGTCATGGTGGCAAACCTAGTAATTATCCTAGTACTAAATTTAGATCGTGTTTTGGAATAAGACGGTTTAACTCCAATAATTATTACGTATGCTTCAATAAATGTTTTGCATGTATCTTTCAGACCCTGTTCCTTCCACATCAAAAGCACTCTATACTGAGTTCTGCAACACTCAAGAAACCAGTGATAGTTGCTATTTTGATAGGTAACGATGATGATGATGTGAATTATTGAAAGTCCTTTTTTAATTTTTTTGGATGAATTCATGCACTCGAGGACGAGTGATTTATCAGAATGGCCGTGACGGAAGCCATATTGTTTAACAGCTGCAAGAGGCAGCGACTAGATGGCGCTAGTGGAACGTGCACCATAGGCAAATCATTCATTCTATCGGTCATTTGACTTAAAAGACTTGAGTCATTTGAGTGAAAAATTGTAACGTTACCCCGCACTACAGGGCCGTCATCTACCCTGGTCACCAAGGTGGTCCTCGGAACGCGCCACTGTCGAGTTCCCAGATAACGGCGGGAGGAGTTCACATCGGTGTCGAGTCGACGATGAAGTACTTGGGACTCGTCCTCGATAGCCGGTGGAACTTCGTGGAGCACTTCCGACGTTTGGCTCCCAGACTGGAGAGGGCTGGGGCTGCTTTGAAGCGGCTTCTGCCCAATCTAGGGGGCCCAAACGCCTCCTGCCGGAGGCTCTACGCGGGGATCGTGCGGTCCATGGCCCTTTACGGGGCACCGGTGTGGGCGCGTTCTCTGAGGCTGCGACCAGCCCAGCGGTTGAACGCGTCCCAAAGGGTCATGGCCATCAGGCTGGTACGGGGTTACCGCACGGTCTCCCGTGAGGCGGCGAGCCTCCTAGCCGGACTGCCGCCGTGGGATCTGGAGGCAAAAGTCCTCGCGCACATCTGGGAGTGGCGCGAGGAGGCGAAACGCCGGGGTGAAACTCCGCTGCCGCGAGAAATCACGGTACAGCGGACGGAACTCCGGCGAGATCTCATGGCGGCATGGAGAGTGCGATTGTCGCAACCTAGCGCTGGGCACGCTACAATTGTGGCGATAAGTCCCCTCTTTGAGGAGTGGCTGGAGAGGCGCCACGGCGTCCTCACCTTCCGCCTGACGCAGGTCCTCACCGGACACGGTTGTTTCGGGAGGTTCCTGTTCAGGATAAAGCGGGAGGAAACGCCCGGGTGTCACCACTGTGTGGATCGCCCGGAGGACACGGTGGAGCATACGGTGGAGATCTGCCCGGCTTGGGCGGAGCACCGCCGTGTCCTCACGGAGGCGATCGGCGGCGACGATCTCTCGCGTCCAGCACTGGTTCAGGCCATGGTTCGGAGCGAGAGTGCATGGGAGGCTGTCACCTCCTTCTGCGAAGCAGTAATGCTCGCGAAGGAGGAGGCGGAACGCGTGAGGGAGAGGCATGGTTCGCGCCCTCGCGCCTCTAGTCGCCGCAGGAGACGCCTCGGGCGTCGGGAGTTGCAAGCCGATTTCCGGCCACCGTAGGCGCGGGCTTGCGGACGGCGAGCGATGGGTAGCTCGCCGTCCGATAAGGACCAGGCCCGGGTCGACGGCGCGTTGTGTTCCACGCGCGCCTCAAAGAGATGTCAGCACCAACTGACGGAGTCCGTCAGGACCAATGCCTGCCAGGGTTGCGAGTTTGTCCGAAAGGGATATCGTGGCCTTGGCACACAGGCAAATGAAGGAACACGGGTGGGTTTTAGTCAGTAAGAGTCTGACACGCCCTCCCGCTCTGCCCAGAGCGGGAGAAGTTATTTGATAATTTCCCACCCAAAAAAAAAAAAAAAAACCCCGCACTAGCGGATCGCCTTTATAAAGAGCTGCGCTGTTGAGTCGGTACGCATTATGAACGGATGTGTCTTGGTGCACGGACCACTGTCTCTCGAAAGTCAGTACTGCCCGGTTATTGGATATGTAACGCTGTCTCCGACAAATTAGTACTATCCTTATTGCGGTGGGTGCATGGACCACTGTCCCTGACAGTCAGTACTGCCCTATGTGACCGCCACTACCATAATTAGTTATTTAATTAATTCTATTTTCTCTCGATTTAAAATAACTGATTGTTCGATTGAAATAGATTTCTGTATTGCCATATCTGAGTATTACTTCTGATGTCTGGAGCTATCCCGACATATGTATATCCTTATATTGAAATAAATAAATATTGATTTCACAATTTTCTTTATTGCACCTACCACTGCTTGTCTCTGCATCACCCAAAGGTTGACTGGTAGAAAATGCCTATGGCATTAAGTCCGCCTCTGTAAATTTGTGTGCTTAAAGTATTAAATAAATAACAAGATGGCGGCGTTAGTTCCAATTTTGACCACGCGCCGAAACCTTCTAGCGTTGTACTTGCGTCGACTAATGAAAACATAAAGTGAGAGCAAAACAAAGTGATAGTGTTCGATACTAATATTTTGGATCAAAATATTATTTGAGGCTACTGCCAAAACTGTCCAGGCACCTATAGCTAATAAGCTTGTTAAAACGATTCCACGTATCACTGGTCAGTTTCCCTCACTCTTTATTTAATTCGCCAGTTTCGTTGATTAGCAGTTTCGCTAATTAGTCAGTTTTGCGGAATTCTACAGTTTCCAGTGTTCGCCAGATATGTTGATTCGTCAGTTTAGTACAGTTAACGAAAAATATATGTTTCCGTTTAAGTAAACAAAAAACGATTATGTAAGGAATGCCTAACCCAATTAAAATCAAACTTAAAGTTGTATTTTTTAAATCAGAATATTTTAGAATATTAAAAATATATTTAACTTCTAACATCATAAAACTGAAATCGAATAGAGCTTTGTTGGTCTGGTGATTGTTGGTCTCTCAAACACCCACACACTGACACACTCACACATCCACACATCACCCACACTACACATCTACTAACATTTGTCTCGCATACTACTTAGATATTAATCTTATTCTATAAAACTATAAAATGTCGTATGATTCCTTACTACATTCTGTCAGCGCGCTTAGTGCATAATTTATAAAATGAAAATGTAAAGGGTGTCCTGAAACACAGGCCACGAGCCTAGCTTAGGCACCAGTCTCCCACAATATATACTTACCTGAATTGTGTATCATTGTCGAATCTGACCAATGTCAAATAACTATGTTTATTGTGGTGCGAAATATTGAAGTTGATTGATTGCAAGCATTACTGATGATCATGAGAGTCTGGGTTCGATTCTCAAGTCGAAAAAAGTTGTATTGGGTTTTTTCAGCAGACATTTTTTAGTAGCGGCTCGGAGTCTGGTTTTGGTCCCGGTTAAAAGCAATAGGCTCGCCTCCTATTACATGGCACGTAAATACATCTGGTGAAATGTGGGTGTACTGTAAGTGCACCTTTGCCTAACCCTTTGAGGAAGCGGGCGTGATGTTATGTAATATGTACATAATTAAATTTGCAGACGTGTGTGCCGTTTTCTTCATACTGTACTTTGACTGACGAATTGAATAAAACTGACCAATCAGTGAAACTGACTAATCAACGACACTGACGAATTAAATAACCTGTCGAGTGAGGGAAACTGATGACCAGTGATACGCGGACTCGTTAAAACGTCTTCTGCGAGCCCCACTTTCCACCTTCCGTTATTAGACGCATTTAACATTAGTCTTCGAAAACGATCCTCCAAGAGATGAAACAAATCGTAGCAACATGACAGCTAAAGCCTTCGCCATTAACCCTCCGCATTATGCGACCAGCGTCCAGCGGCCGGCGACCAGGTGCCATGCGAGCATGTGTCCCGCACTTTATAGTCACGGCGCGGTATTAAGATAGCAAAAGAAGCTGAGTGCAGATAAGCGAATCAGTCCCAATAAACATAAAGTGTGTATGTTACGCCGTCAGCCGCGTGTGCTGGGGAAACTACGGGATCTTAGATAAATGGACGACTGTGTTCCACGTTTTATGGAGTTAACCAGGAATTATACTATATACAGTATTATAATTGTATAACCGGTAAAAGAAATTGTGATTTGAAACTGTCAAAGGAAATCATGTAACCTAACTACTTCACCAACAGAAACTATTGTGTACCTAAATAAATTCCCGCCTTTATGCATCTTAGAATAAAGCGTAGCAACTGCTACGGTTTTTATAGACGTTAAAGTATGATTCGGTTAACGACGAAATAGGGATTTTAAAATCCCTCATGACATGGCCTAAAATATTACAAAATAAATAAATATAAAATAAGCTTTTATTGCTGAATATACAATTTTTCTTAAATTACTTTCCTATATTATTCCTACAGTTATTTTCTTAAATATCGACTTTCGGTGCATTTTTTTGTTTTTTAAACCGCTTGTCCTTCGACAAAGGCCTCCGCTAAAGATTTCCATCTCTCTCTCTCTGTTTCTCGCCCTCTGAATCCACTCTGCCATCCACGGGTTACTACTTGAAAGATGCTATTATACTCTAGATGAGTTTCTTAATGACGAATCTATATAATTATAATGCTGACATAAATTTTGATATTGTACATTAATACTAATCTTTTGAATTTAATTGACTGAAATGTTTGACATGAAATGAAATTGACTCAGAATAAATTGTAATAAAATTTAATTTGCATGAATGTGTTAATAAAATTTGGTAATGAAATACTGTATTGTAATACATTTATCATTGTAATTGAATAATACTCACTTTGATTGTTTTTACTCATCAAATATTTGTATGTCAATATTGGCAAAACATAGCGCACTTCCTAATTTTTAAGATCTTTGTCTGTAATTACCTATATTTAACAAATAAATTATTCTTATTCTTATTCTGGACCAGCTACTCTTTTGACGTCATCTTCCCAACGTTTCGCTTATCGTCCTTTGCTCCTTTTTTCCATCCCTTGGGTACCACTATATTATGAATTTGGTCCATTTCTCATTCCACCCATTCATTCATTAATTTTTTTGGTGCATTTCTCCCTTAACAGATGTCCTGTCCATCGCCATTTTTGTGTTTTACATAGGTACTTTTTTCGCATCTTTAAATTTAGTTATAGTTTTTATTTCTTCTAATCTTACTGTGTCTCTTCTCTTGACTACAATTACACTTCTTTCTATACTGTTTTTACAGACGTTTATTTTCTGAGTTAGTTGTTCTGTCAATGCCCACGTTTGGCAACCATAGGTCAAGCACGGCAGAATACATGTGTTGTAAATTTTCCTTTTGTCTTTAATTGGCATGTCTCTGTTCTTCCTCACTTCGCTAAGGGACCTATCAAAGAATGGTTATATAATTAATTGATGAACAGTCCTTAAAAACGTAGTCAACAAAAACAAACAAATTGAAATTCCGATAAACATGCCCCTCACCGGATAGGGCAAGGTTCACACTGTGGGCCGCCCGGCCGGAGCCATCCTCGATACGTATCGTAACACTTACGCTTCATGTCCACCTTGCAATTTGCGCGACTCTAAAAATGTCAACGAGTTTTATAATGTAAGGTAATCGATACACCGCCGCGACTAGATAAACAGGCGAACGGCCGAGGAAAATTACGAGAAACCTGCTCATGACTGAATTATAGAGAGGCCGGCGAGGACCTTCGACTGCTGATCAATGAGTCTAGAGAGATGACACTAGAAGTGGAATGTGCCACTCCGAGCTAAGCAGAGCTTGTGCTGGAATCAAATGGAGCGCAATCACCTATTTTTATCTCAAATTAAAAAAAACCGGTCAAGTGCGTGTCGGACCACGCACAGTGTTGGGTTCCTTATTTGGGATAAATTTATCGCAAGAACAAACTTAACATTGTGGTTGAAAACATGTTCGCCCATACATTCCAACTGCAAAATTAAGTTTGTACGTACAATACTGAGTGATTTACCATGTTATTTTAATACCATAGACTTCTTGTAGGTTTTCCTGTAATCTATAATTAAAAAACCGGCCAAGTGCATGTCGGACCACGCACAATGAAGGGTTCCGTAGTTGGGATGAATTTATCCCAAAAACAAACTTAACATCGTAGTTGAAAAACATGCTCTCCCATACATCGATATACGTTACGGTTAATTCTCCAACTGCAAATTTAAGTTGGTCGACTATTACTCGTTAACTTGTGAAGCCTACTTAGCTGTGATAGTATTCCTTTTAATTTTGTTATATATACTATTGCCATGAATTTTTTCACATATCCAAAACCAACCATTTAGCTGGCAGGGGGGGGACACTTGACTCTAACAAAAAATAGCACTTTAAAGCTTAATATTACGCAAACAGATCCCTTAATTGAAAAATGATTTTGCCAAACCCACAATATTTTTGAACGGCCTATCCAACGATACCCCACACCATGGAATAGACGAGAAAAAAAAATATCATCCCCATTTACGTGTAAGGGAGGTACCCTAAAAAAAAACGTTTTTCATAATTTTATTTTACCATTTTTTCGGCATGATTAATATGTATACCCATGCCAAATTACAGCTTTCTAAGACTAAGCGTCTCTGAGCTAAGCAGGAGGAACAGACGGACGGACGGACAGACAGACAGACAGACAGACAGACGGACATGGCGAAACTATAAGGGTTCCTTGTTTACTAGGAAACCCTAAAAACTAGTCCCTTAATTATTTTTTTAATTTTAGGTTCAGCAGTTTCGGCAATAAGGGCAAATTTTCATATATTTTCTTATCCTATTATTTAATTAATTAATTCATTCATTTATTTCAGACATAGTCCATACATTATATAAAAATTAAAATCCAATTAAACACATTACAATCAAATAATCAACAATAATTAAATTACACATACACATTAAAATTACATAGATGTCACAATCAATTTAAAATATTACACATTAAAACAATCAATTAGAACTAAACAATACATAAACTCATGTCAAATAATACGAGGAGAAGCGCTAACATGAAGCTGCATCCACCTCTGTATCAGAGATAGGTCCTACCGCTCGGACAACACCCTCAGGAGACTATTCGAGCTGCTTCGCAGGCGACTTAATAGTGAAGCGCTCCGTTTCCTCATGATCGCGAAAAAATCATCGGTCCGCGCTTCAGCAAACATAGTTGAAGCACTACAAAACCGCGGGAGCCCCAACAGTATCCTGAAGGCATTGTTGTACTGCACGCGCAGTGCGCTGTACGCCCGCTGCGTAAAGTTGTAAAGTATTTAAACATATAAAAAAATCCTCATAACAAGTCCTTTCATTTGTTATGTCACACGGACAGTTTGCAAAACTTTGTTTTTAAATTTTCTAGTTATTCCCTAAAAGTGAACCCCATATTCAAAATTCATTTATTTACGTTACACGTTCGTGTTTGGGTTCCAGAAATTCATATATGGACTAAATTTCAACTTTGGTTCAGCAGATTCGGAGAAAATCGGCTGTTACAGACGGACAGACAGAAACGCCAGTGATCCTATAAGGGTTTCGTTTTTTCCTTTTGAGGTACGGAACCCCCAAAAAACAGATTTGAACGGATTGATATCAATCTTACAAAAAATATGTAGATTGGTGCTTTACCATAACTATCGCCTAATTAGGTTAGAACGAATGCCTGCCACCCAACTAAACAAAATAATATCGTACGTTATATTGGTCCCACATAGTATATCTGGGCTATTTTATATTATCAATAATGTAAGTTTTTTTTAATTAGTAGATTTAGTCGATTTCATTCGTAGAGGCATAGACGAACGGGCTAAGGGTAGAGAGTTAAATCAAGTGGTAGTTTAGAAAAAGACGTGAAAAGGTGAAAACCGGATTAAATTAAAAGCCGTTTTAATTATTAAAAGGGTGTTTATTCCGGTTATCTATTCTATTTTTTCATCCTATAAATATGGCATTTCCTCAATGTTTTCATTACCTATCAAACAAATAATAACTAGAAAAGTATCAAGTTTGCACTGTAGCGTACCCACATCTTGCCACTATTTTCCTTGTTCGAGTCGGTACTTTTGGCGCGGAAGCATTACGACTTACGACAATACTTACACCTACTGTGTTACCTATAACTCTCAAATGCGCCACACAAACAACTATATAAAATTACATTCATGAAACTACATGTTACTGTTCACACGATGTTCTTCCTGCGAAGCTAAATTCCTTTCAATATCGTTAATCAGGATACAGTACTTTGGTAAAAAAAAACAGCCAAGTGTGTGTAGAACCACGCCCAATGAAGGGTTTCGTAGTTGCGATGAATTTATCCCAAAAACCAACTTAATCATCCCTAGTTTACGTGCAAGGGAGGTAAACTACTAATATTTTTTTTCAAGTCTTTATTTTACCATTTTGTATTTAATAATTTAATAATTTAATTTTAATTTTTATAATAATTTTTATTTACGTCCTTTTACAAAGTAAAACATTTACAAACTTATAAATACTTAGTAGTACCAAGTTCTTCAACAAATTAGCTTAAGTACTTATAAACAAAGTAGTTCAATTTAATTTAATTTACACATGTTGTTACTTACCTATGAAAGGTGCATTGGTTTGGTACTAACATTATAACTTGTGTGGCGACCTGCCTGAGCTAGGTTAATAAAAACCTGTGTTTCAGGCCATCCCAAGACTAAGCGATCAAGCTGATTGTTTGTACATAGTTAATTGATTATTGAAATAATACTATCCTACATATATTACTAAATACAAATAAAAAATTACCAATTTAATATCTACATAATTATTGAAGCACTTCTAGAAGCTTTTCTGTGTCTGTGTAATCAAGCTTACCCAAATATTCGCATATCTTCAGACTACAATGTTTGTGAGTGGCACTAAATATATTAAGTATCCTATTTAGCTTATTATATACATGGGGTCCTAAATAGACATAGAACCGGTTTACAAAAGCATGCCTAGTTTGTGGCTTTATGCAGACCAGATCTTTCCTTCTCTTGTCAGAAGGTTTATAAGCGAGTTCAGCGTGCTGATGTAACATGATGTGCAGAATAAATAATTGGCGTACTGTTAGCACCTCACATGCCATGTACAGCTGGTGTGTAGGAAATCTGAAAGGCCTAAAAGTGGCTACCTTTAGAATTGCTCTTTGAGCACGTTCTAGAGGTAGTAAAATTGACTTTGCAGCACCACCCCATGTAGTTATGCAGTATGTAAGTACAGATTGGCACAAAGCTAAATATACCTGTTTAATTAATTTATAGTCAGCAATGTGACGTAAGTTCTTAAAAATGTAGATTAATTTACGAACTCGAGTACATTGCAAATCAATATGTTTACGGAAATTTAGATTTGTGTCAATTGTAACACCTAAATATTTCATATGGTCGACTTTATCTAGAGTAGGACACGAACAAACAGCGTCAGCGTCTGTCGTACAGTTATGAGCATAAATGGTAAGGTTAGTAAGTGGTAATTTAGTGTTTTTCATTCTAAATAAAATATGTTTGGTTTTATCTGCATTTAATGTTAGTAGATTCATGCAAAGCCAATTTGATACATAATTAAAACCACTCTGAGCATATTTATAGACCTCCTCTCTTGATTTAGCCGAAAACAATAGGGCTGTGTCATCTGCGTATGACATTATGATACCATTTGGTAATTTCAGGCTGCAAAGTTCATTTATGTATATTAAAAACAACGTAGGTCCCAAAATACTTCCTTGTGGAATGCCGTAACAGCTGTTTTTAAGTTCTGAACTTTTAAACTGACCGAGTTTTACACACTGATAACGATTTTTGAGATAATCAGAAAAAAGTAGGAGTTGTGTTCCTCTTATCCCAAGTGATTCAAGCTTGTGCAATAGTTTAGAGCAAGAAATAGTGTCGAAAGCCTTGGCAAGGTCCAGGAAAATTCCCAAGCAATGTAAGCCATTATCCAGATTTTCCGTAATATAATTAGTCAATTTGTGTACTGCTTGGCAGGTTGATTTTTTTGGTCTAAAACCAAATTGACTATCTGAAAGTAATTTGTTGTCCTCAAGATATTTTATTAACCTATTATTTATAATTCTTTCCAAAATTTTGGAGAGGCCTGTTAATACAGAAATGGGTCTGTAGTTATTAACGCAAAACTTGTCTCCAGATTTGAAAACAGGAGTGACCAATGCTTTTTTAAGTAGGCAAATCACAGCTTTCTAGTCCTAAGAGTCTCTAAGCTAAGCCGCAGAAAGACAGAAAGATGGACATAGCGAGACTATAAGAAAATACCACAGATCCTGGAAATCATTGACCGATTTCAGTGTTGCCTGTAATGTCGAAAAGACTAGAATTATCCACAACCGGTTAGAAGAATATTTAAGTTCCATAAATTGTATCACCGACCGGCAATATGGATTTAGACTAAAAAGTAATGCTACTTCAGATACTATTGAACTCATTACTAAAATGAAACAAAACGTAGATGTAAAAATATAGTCCAGGCTATTTTTATCGACCTAAAAAAGGCATTTGATATCTCTCACAAACTGCTCCTAAATAAACTGGAATCCATCAATATCACTGGCAATGCTTTAAAAATGTTCGAGTTTTATCTAAAAAATCGTTCGCAAGTGGTTAAACTTGGCAGTCACCAAAGTGATGCATTACCTACTGGGTGCGGCGTACCACAGGGATATATTCTAGGTCGCT
Source organism: Tiliacea aurago (assembly GCA_948098905.1). Classification (NCBI taxonomy): domain Eukaryota; kingdom Metazoa; phylum Arthropoda; class Insecta; order Lepidoptera; family Noctuidae; genus Tiliacea; species Tiliacea aurago. The sequence continues at coordinate 627,253 of OX402580.1, read as the reverse complement.
TGCTCTTTTTAATATATATAAATAACATTCGCGAAATTAAACGACGTGGTCACCTTACCTTATACGCTCATGACATTTGTTTGTTCTACTTCGGATCCTCTATCCATCAAATTATCTCACAAGCACAGAATGATTGAAATTCTTTATTCAATTCTCCTGACAGTAAATATCTCCAAAACTTATTATATTATATTTAAGGCAAAAAATAAAATAATTCCCCCTTATAGCAATTAATTATGTGCCTCTACAGAAAAAAAACTGTGAAAAGTATCTTGGTCTAAGAATCGACAGCTCACTTACGTGGAATGCTCACATTGAACACATAAAAAGCAAGCTGTCACTACGTAACATAGTTCGTTGCATCCCACCAAAATTGCGGTACACCATCTATAATTCCCTAATGAAGTCGCATTATATACTTTATTTGATCGAAATCTGGGTAGCGCTGCAAAAACAAAACTGTCAGAAATTCAAATTGCCCAAAATAAACTTGTCAAAATACTGTTCAACTATCCATGTTTAACATCAAACAGTAAAATATATAGATATACTAAAATAATGAACATCAAACAACTATATATTTACAATACATGTATTATCATCAGAAAAATTCTTACTAAGAGTATTCATACGAACTTAACACTCACTCAATATAAACAAATCAGTCAACGTAGCACACGGCGAGCTAGCCTGCTAGTTTTACCCAAAACCAGAACGAACAATGGCAAAAATGCTTACTTTTGAAGGAGCACAACTTTATAATATAATACCCACTAGTATAAGAAATCTTCACTCTTTTAATGCGTTCGAAACTCAACTTAGTCAGTGTATGTATAATCGATCACTTCTGGAGAAATGAAGGCATTGTTTATCTACAGGGTGTAAGGGACAGCCCTCCGCAAATTAACAGGGTGCATTCAGGTCCTTATTTTGAATCCTATTCCACTGAAATTTTTCTCAGGAAAATTGTAACTTTTTTATCGTAATTTCAGTTACTATTCCTTTATTTCAATGTAAAATCACATTCTCTGTACGCAGTACTCCATTAATGTAAATAACACAGCTGAAATAAAAAAATCTGCAATGGATGTTGAAATTCTATAACGAACGACGCCTGAAATCAGCGAGCGCGGCCGTCCATCCCACCGCGACAAATCAGGTTCATTGGATTTCCATAACGTTCCTGAAATAATTTCATGTACCGGTCATCTTAGAACGATATACTGAATTCGCCCCATCAGTCTGCGGAGGGCTGTCCCTTGCACCCGTACAATAGTTTGTAACTGATGTCGACGAGCTTTGTGTAATATGTGTGTGTTGTAGTATTGTGTAACTGATGACGAACGACGTGTAATTTATGTAATTATTTTATGTTCTATTATTGTCCTCAACTGAGTGACATCTATGTCTTTATTGAGAATAACGTTTCTTTAAACCTTTAAGGGTTCCTTGTTGACTACGGAACTCTAAAAAACTGTCTAAGTCGTGCATCCTCTGCTGTTGTGTGAGGACTGCGGGATGTGCAGGGTTCATGAGACTAGCATACGTTAGCATTAAGTTCAGAGACAGTTCGACACTATCAATGTTAATATTATGCTGATTACGATCTAGGGATGTCGCAACATTCAATTATTATAGGTAACCGTATTATTGTAACAAGGCATTCTTGTTATTGACCTTTTAAAAAAAACTAACCATGAATTCTCCCGATATTGCTGCATCTTCAGCGCTAAGCTGTCCCATTCATCTAAACGGTCACATATTGACGTGTACCTGGAATTGTTCTTTAAAACTGTAGAGTGCGGGTATCAGGAGACAATCATAATATATTCCCAGGTGCGGTCAGCAGGTAGGCATGGTGAGTGGTGACACGTCGAGCTGCGCATGCGCCATGCGGGTGGTAATTGCGCAGGCGACGTAATTACTGCATCCTCACTGCAAACATGCTGGCTGACGTGGATATATGGCGGAAAACTATTATGTTTGTTCAGTGACTGAAATATGTAGGTATGCATAAATTATATTAATTTGAACATCATCGTATAAAACCATTTGAGTTTCTATATAGTCTCACGTAGCTACCTGCATTAATCTAAAGCTGCAACTATAGCCTGGGTATGCAGTTTACTCCAGGGATTCGCGGAATGACCAGTCTTTAAAATTATTCAGAAATTAGCCAAACATTATTTATACGAGTATTATACAAATCTCCACAATCTGACGTTTATGTCAACAGATCGCTTTTCGATCGGCCATTAATACACAGCTCATAATTTATCTCAATTATAGTAAGGTCAATATTCAAATGTAACAAGCGCAGGAGTCATCAAGTGTTCATGTCACCTCATTAAGCGGAGCCACGTTAAGGCCGATCAGTTGCGAAATCTTCAATTCTAGAATGCCAAAGATCATGATCTGTTAGAATATTTTTTCTAATCATTTGAGGTCACCTGGGCAGCGGTACTGCCGCTAAATTGTCACCAAGTCACGCTACGCTTTGAATATTGATAGTGGTATATGTTCGCTACATTCGGCTAACGAGCGCGCTCACTAAAAAACTAATATCAGTATATCACACTCATCTGCGTTTTGGACACAACCACATTTATTGAAAACTCGAAAATGGTCGCAGCGAGCTCGTTGGAGTCGACATTACACATTTAAAAATATTTATTTTTAAATGAATTGAGTTGTTTATAAACTTATGCTGTAAACTGCATAATTATATTAATAACCTTTTAAATTAACGAAACGTGAAATAATTCAGATCACAAATAAAAATTCACGTATTATTCAGAACACTATCTTGTGTTTACTACGCTACCATAATATGATTATATCCGTCTTTTACGAGCAAAAACGCAACAATATTGGAATGGTCATTCGAGCACATTATCGTGTACGTTAATACTGCCAAAATGTCATATAACGTTAGAAAAAATTAACAGTGTCTATTATTTGCTCTGAAATTGCAAACTTGTTTGTTGGTGCATGGAGAGTTGAGGTATATTAGCATAAGATAGGGTTGGTTTTGTTAAAGCACGCGTGTTTACGGGAATGTAAGCATGTTCTCCTTGTGTGGTTATATGCGAACTTGTGCATGAAAGTTGTTCGTTTTTCTGGTGCGTGCTGGTAGTAACATCTATAACTGCGAACACAATCAACCGCGTCGTTCCGCGCCACTGCAACTGGATGCCGCCATTATTTCGTCTTGCGATGTTCGCGGTGACGATGTTTTCCTAGCGAAGGCGTTGTTAGACTCTGAATACATGCTGGAATTGGCTGATGCAATATTTTTGTCATTTGCAACATCTGTTGTTTCGATGAAAAAATACAATAATTGGTCAAGTACGTTCAAGTCGGGAACAGGATAAAATTATTCGTAGGGAAGGATACATTAGGATCCTACGCTAGAAAGAACCAGTAACGCATATACTCGTAGGTACTTTCAAAATATAACTTAAAATAAACTTTTTAAATATCTGAAACTTTCAACAACAAACCAAAACAACTCTTCGATTTTCTTAATTGCGCCTGAAAAATAAAACATGAATTTAATTTAAAGTCTGTTGAAGACTAAGCTTTACCTATAATCGTGTACACGCGACGACTCCATCGCCGGCTGTAGCCCACAAAAACGTGTTCTACTCATTATGAAACACGAAACTATGATATTTGAAGTGGGCTCGTTGGATCCGCAGCCGTCCGCACCGGTCCGTCCGCGGCCCCGCGGCTCCGTGCGACAACCGGCCTTAGCGACACGACACATCAATATACCGTACTGTTATCTCGCAAGCCTTCAGTTTGGAGCAACCGGTATAGAGGCGAAACTATTCTAATAAAAATGAACCAAAACCCGTCCAAATTAATGATAACAAGTTGGAAAATGGTGTTTTATAAGCCGTCGCCGTCGAGCGTAGGATGGGCCCCGATCTACTTGCCGCGATGTCTGTCTGTTTACTAATAACTTATCAAACATAATTGTCCCAGCTCTTCCTCTACTCTTCGTACAAAACTGACATATTACTCTTAATATCAATCTTTCGAATTCTCAATTTAAAACTGAATTGATGTGAATGCTAATTAAAAGTATACAACCGTAATAAAAATGTAATAGAGTAGGATTAAGCAATTAAATAAAACTGTAATTCTATCTAATTTGTGCATGTTGTTGAGTAGGTATGTCGTTAGTGATCAGAAATAAACAAGCTGGAATACTTTCTACGGTAATCCTCCATTTATGCGACCAGAATGCTAGTAACACAGTTTTTAACACATTATTTCTTTAAATATAATTTTAGTGCGAGCTTGTCAGCTTTTGAGTGATATAATTGCGCGTGTGATCGGTCGAACAATGGCCGTGCGTGTGATCACAATTTGGTCCTGATAGTCCTTTAAACGCCTACCGTTTAATCGATTCTTGTAAAATGATTGATACGTTACGACTATTCCGATAATGATCCGTTCCGTTGATGTTGTGGCTACCAAACAGGCATTATTCCCACAAACGTAACATTTGAATACATTATAGTTATATTGTATAGTATTTACCATTTACTTATTACCAATATACCACATTTTAGTGTTTAGTGGTTATCGTGAACAAATATTATCATCTCATAAATATTATATTTCACAGATATTTTTTTAATAGAAATAAATAGCATAATGCTAGATTTATTGGTGTTTGACGAAATTGAAACCTTAATAGTGAGTGACTGATGAAATAGTTGGTAATGTTGCTTGAAACTTGACTACTGCAGATACTTTTGTACAGACTTCATGTCATTTTTGATGGTTTTGATCGGATATTACTTTGTGTAAATGTATGACAGTAAATAAATATGGTGCAGGCAGGGAAATTGTAATAATATAATTCAATACGGTGGCGCTTGCATAACATCTTCGATAATAAGCGGTTTGTAATGAGATGAGAAAATATGGTAACTTTATATTTTAAAGCGATACTTAGAAACCTTCAAAATGTTTGTAGTTGATTTTTGTTGTCATTACAATGATTCCTCACATCTACACAATCATATTAAAACAGACCTAGTAAACTAACCACCCAGCGTAATCAATAAAAGATCACTTATCACGAATTGCCATCACTGGCCCATCATAACACTTATCAACATCACCAACAGAACATTATAATAATTCGTGATGATCACAACGAGCATCAGACCGATCAATGCTAGGCTATAAAAAGCGGCCACATAAATAGCGGCCATAGAGATGGCCGGCTCTATGATACCACTAATTAGTGGCCACCTAACTGTTCGTGGGTTTACAACATTTTTAATCAGTCTAGATGGGAGCCATTTTAACACTCCACATATATCTTAGTAATTGAGCTGAATCAGTGCAGTCAAGATTATTTATTTTTTTACAGTTTGATCCTCAGATGGAGGAAAGTTTTATTGATCTTTTTTCCTCAGTAGCAGCCCGGAGTCTGAATTTGTAGCCGATTGATAGTCATAGGGTCGCCCTGTATTAAGGGTTCTACATACCGGTGCGACTTGTCGCGCGACGCGACACAGCACAAAGGCCCCGCGTGTCGCAGGACGAGCGGTGCCTTTGTGTCGTGTCGCGTCGCGCGACTAGTCGCGCCGGTATGTAGAAGCCTTTACTTCGTGCATAAAACAACTAGCGAATTGTAGATACATAGGTGTCGAGGAGTAGTATCTACTAACCGTACTCTACACTACACTACGCTCTACCTACAAACACTGAAACACTGACATTTATATTTGATAGCCACTACGGCCTTACGATATCGTTTTACTCAACAGGTATGTTTGTAAATTTTTTTTTTTGGATGTTCACTGACTTCTGCGTCAGTTGTTGACCAATTATGAAAATTCTTTTTTTGGGGTAGGCTAGGGTATGCTTCCGAAGTAGTCCCAATGTCACCAAGTCAGAATCTGATGAGGACATCCCATGGAAATTGAGGGAAATCCTCAAATTTTATAGGCACACCTATAGCAATTTGGATATTTCTTACAGTAACTGATGCATTTGATCTCGTAAAGCACTATTTGTTGAAATAGAACTGATGATGAAGACCACAGATAGCCACCGGAACTACTTAATAATACTACCCCTTACTACTACTTAGTTCACTTATTTAATAGGTTGCGATTCGATTAGGCTCTTTTTATGCTCGTCACAATGCATAATTATAGTAAGAACCAAGAGACCTCCTCAACAGTTAACGTATTGTCAGTGATAAAGCCTCGTATTCACTGGAAAAATATCCAGCGACACCTATCGCTTGAATCGTCTGGCGATGTCGACCAACATCTCTAGGTATCTTGCCTCAGGACCTTTTTCATCGTTTTCGATGTTGCCAGACATGTCTTGGGATGTCGCCCGACGTCACTCGGTTTCGCCCGACATATAGGGACAAGTGTCGTGGAAAGCTTTATGCGTCGGAGTTTGTCCGGCCGTCTACGATGCACGACGCTAAGTGATTGCGCGTTGGTTTGCAGTTGTTGCAGAGCAAGAAACCATGGTGCATAGTTCAAGTTGGACGTATCCTTTGGCACATTTTTGGTTTCCTTCATCTAAAATCGTTGTTTTCTTTGATTTGCCTTTATACATAGGCATATATGACGTTAACATTAGTAGTAACAACAAAAGATATTTTGTCAATCATCACGTTATTAACATTAGTAGTAACAACAAAAGATATTTTGTCAATCATCACGTTATTATGACTGCTTGCTTTGACACTAGAACGTGACGCTCTTCTGGATGTCCAATGTGTAGGGGGCTTAATATACAAAGTCAGCTACTAGTGCCACTTTCACATTCAGTAGCCATTCTTGGAACTATTAATTTACGCGATCTTTGAATATCATATACGGTTTACTGTCATGGGGTCTATATAAACGGAGCCACCTGCTCTTTAAACAACGTTTTTCTGGCGAAACCCAATACTGGAAGAATATGCTGTGATTACCTTATTTTTTCATTTAACCGAGATCTTTTGAGTGTATTTGTACGAATGTATGCGAAGTCTCAGTGCGACTCCTAGATTACATGGAATCCTGACATTCTTCTTAAGGGATAACTTTTTTCAAATTTTAGATTTGGTGCCATAGTGGTCCATTCTCATGACTACTACCATTCCCTTAGGCGATTAACACACGTACACCGCCCGACCGCGCGGTTGAGCGGTGCTCTCACCATATGAAACCGCGGCGGTGCGCGGTGCCGTGTGTTATTCGCCTTAAATTATGTCCTGAGTTTAACCTAACACTGTATTTTTTCAATAATAGTTGATGTAGTCTAGAATACATAATTATATCTTAAAAAACTAAAACCCGACTATTGATAAATCACGCTCTAAAAAGTATGCACAAATTATTCAATATTTATCGTCTATTATCGTAAATATACAACTTACACGTATTTTATTTAAATGTATTTAATACATATTCATAGTGATGATTAGGGGATAGCCGTGGTCGTATTCACTTTGACCTAACGCTTATGATTGCTTACTACTGTTAGAATGCATTGTTAAGCGCTTTCATTTGATACCCACCACGGCATCATATTTCTTTTTGTTCTTGGCTATGTCCTCTAGAGGGCGCCATATTCAATTCAATATGACGGCACTTAGCCTATAACCAGCGGACAATCAAGGCGCTTCCAACGATACCTCATTTGTCAAATTATGATAAGCAGTTGGATGATTATATCGTAGATAGAAATGCTTGGCGAAATGCTGGTCCTGCTCCACAACCACTTGGGCTCACTTGTTAAAGTTTTAATATTTGGAAGAGATTGTTCAATTTTAGGTTTTGTCATTACGATCTTATTGTTTATTTTTATTTAATCAAGTTTTAGTCCTCGAATACTTGAATAAGTGCCAAATAACGATTTTCTTTTCTTTTTCTAATAAAATTGTATAAATCTTTCAAATACATTGCTAAGTTTTGTATACCTAATTTAGAAGCATTTGTTCAATTTTGTAAAAGTGAGTACCTACCATGGAGCCGTTTATTATGTTATGATTTATGTTGACTTAAAAATGCTTGGCAGTTGACAGTACGTCATGCTCACTCAAATGTCCTGCTGATGGCGGCGCGTGTTGGATCATTCGGTTCCCTAAAAAATGGTTGAGCTGGATGGTGCTGATCCACGTTTCATGTTTGTGAACGGGCGCCGTCAGTTGAGACTGATAATCTATCAACTGCCTGGGCTTATTTTTAAACTTTTTTTAATCTTTTTTGAATTGTTTTTAATTCAATTTTTTACATTGTTCTCACTTATAGAAGCAACAAGTATAGTACCCAGGCTTGTGTAATACCTTGATTTAAAGAGTATCCTTGGAGTTTCTCGCCCGTTCTTCTCTGAAAGTTTTGGAATGGGCAACTAGCTTCAACTTTCTCACTAACATACCAACTCTTTGGCAATTTAAAAGTGCCTGGTTAAATTGAAATAAATGCTTTGATTTTGAGTAGTTTAGAAGTTATGAGGGAACAGATGAACATACATACATACATACCGGTCATAATCGTAACCCTCCTTTTTGCTTCGCCGTAGTCGGGTACAATTACTAAGTAAAGAGGTGAGTGAAGTGGTTGTGTCGTAGGCGCAGGTGCACAGATAGGTAGGCTAACTGCTTGTCAGTGTCTGAGCTCGCAGCCGTCCTGTTCTGTAATATTAAAGTCTGTGTATACTTCTCTAGGTAGGTAGGTCATAAGCTCAACACATGCACTAAAGTGTATAATAACCCGCGAAGGGTGTCAGAAGCAAGTCATCAGACTACTTCACGTTATCCTCCACGTTTGTGTCAATTTCCTGTAGATACCGGATTGATGCGGAGGTATTAACTTTTCATCTCTGACAACCTGCGAGAAAAGTGGGATAGATGAACAGCTGATGCTAGATAGCAATAAATCTTACTTGTTACGTTGTTGGCCAAGTGGTCCTCGTTTCGATACTCGGGTCAGGAAAGCTTCAGGAATTGTTCAGTAGTTTGTTTTTAGATTTGTGTCCGGAGTGGCTGATAACATGGAATTTAAACAAAATGTGGGTATTCAATACACCTCCGCTTTCCTCTACGGTGAATAATAGCGTTATGTTATAATATTAACGTCTTGGCACCTGCCACTGTTCAATAATTTTCGAATCGGCATGTGTAGATAGGTACTTGGGTATGCCATGAACTATTTCCACGTAAAGCCTGAAATTCAGCACGAAAAACAAAATACCTTTAATGGTAGGTACTAATTAACCATTTTTGAGCATGTTTTGTATAAAACGAGTATTGTTAAAATTAGTAAGATATCTAAACTCTAGGTTAGCCTAAGACTAGTTCCCGCGCGCTCGTGTAACGATAACACGGGACAATGAACGCGTGTATCTACGTACCATTTGTCGATAGACTGATGGTATTTCCTACTACTACTTACCTACAGTAATTATGTTTACCTACAGGCTCCATGAAAAATATACCTTTACAGTAAGCGAACAAGTGTTAAAACGCATTTTATTTAAAAAAAACACGGTAGTTCAATGTTAACTTTTCCAGTTGCAGATTTAAAACTCCAATTACAAATGTTTATATAGTTAGTGCATGTATGTTTCTGCAAGTATGCGACATAACTAAAGGATCACAAGTGAGACTCACTAATAGTAGGTACTGGTTCATGTATGGGGGTAGATGTTTCTGCAAGTATGCGACATAACTAAAGGATCACAAGTGAGACTCACTAATAGTAGGTACTGGTTCATGTATGGGGGTAGATGTTTCTGCAAGTATGCGACATAACTAAAGGATCACAAGTGAGACTCACTAATAGTAGGTACTGGTTCATGTATGGAGGTAGATGTTTCTGCAAGTATGCGACATAACTAAAGGATCACAAGTGAGACTCACTAATAGTAGGCACTGGTTCATGTATGGAGGTAGATGTTTCTGCAAATATGCGACATAACTAAAGGATCACAAGTGAGACTCACTAATAGTAGGTACTGGTTCATGTATGGGGGTAGATGTTTCTGCAAGTATGCGACATAACTAAAGGATCACAAGTGAGACTCACTAATAGTAGGTACTGGTTCATGTATGGGGGTAGATGTTTCTGCAAGTATGCGACATAACTGAAGGATCACAAGTGAGACTCACTAATTGTAGGTACTGGTTCATGTATGGGGTAGATGTTTCTGCAAGTATGCGACATAAATAAAGGATCACAAGTGAGACTCACTAATAGTAGGTACTGGTTCATGTATGGGGGTAGATGTTTCTGCAAGTATGCGACATAACTTAAGGATCACAAGTGAGACTCACAAATTGTAGGTACTGGTGCATGTATGGAGGTAGAAGTTTCTGAGATGAGACTCACAAATAAATCTACCGTACGTCAGTAAAAACTTGGAACTGTGAAAACCACTCTCATGGCTATGAAATATGTGCTGCCAATTTTTTACCATCAACGTGGGGATGACGGTAAATAATTACACAAAGTCAGCTCTTTAGTTTTAATTGCCGAGGCTCGGTGAACCATTAGAGAACAATTACTTGCGAGCTTCCATCGCATGATAGGTACTCCTCTTAACACATAGCACATACTTATAGATACATAATGTAGCTTATGTAGTGTCCCCAGATGGTGAGTAGAACTGTACTGGTGAAGCAAGGAAAAATCACCTCTTTAATAGTTCTGTAATACAGTACACTTCTGTGTTTAGCGAGACTTCAACATAGAAACTGATTTCTCATTCATAGCTACCAACAAAGTAACTGTGTCTTTAAAAAAAACATCTGTAACTGCAAGCGACGGTGAAATACAACATGTCGCGCGTGATACCGATGTATCATTTTTATTGAGACCGCTACCATACAGTGCCATTCATTCTATAATAAAACGGATGCAACAAAGTATAACATCGACTCTATAAACGAAGCTATGCAGGTCTGTACCTTTAAAGGCTACATCCGAGGGAAGTCGTCAAAACATATCCAATCGCCGCCATATTAATCTAGCTGTCGCATACAAACCATAAATAAAGATTTGGAAGATAAAAATAATTGAACTGCAGCTTACTGCATGTTCCCTTTCCTCCAACCCGTCATGAGCCGCAAACGAAAAACGATCATCTCCCACAATCGTAAATACAGATTAGGACTCATACCCACTCGTGCATCGATTTGCAGCGCCATCAAATATTGACGCGTCCCACCGCGTACAGCTCGCCAGGGATGCATAATTTCACGAATATGGTTTACGACCCCCCTGCACACCCTGTGTATCCTGCTCGGAGACTGTATCCCCCTGTATTGCCCTACATCTTCATAAAGTATGAATCCTCGCGTCAGGTGCAATCGGTTACAGCCGCGATTTATTATCGCTCCGATATGTACCGTTACGCATCTCTCCCCGTTTTATTTGGAACATATTATTGAATTATTAAGATGTTATGCGAGTGTTAGTGATATATTCAAGAGTAGTTCATGGTCGACGGACATCGTTTTGCGTAACTTTTAATGTGTCCAGTGGCATCTTTGTTTAAGTTTAACATATTTTAAAATCGACATTTGTGTAAAGCGTAAGGTGTTCTGAAACTTGTTCAAATGTCATCTATGTCATTAATTTTATCAAATGTTTCTCAACATCATGTCTTCTGCGTCATTGGGCTAGACTTCCAGCAACATCTTGCGAGATCTCCGACGTCAGCCTACTGTTTTATAATGTGCATTGCCTACATTTGATCGGTTATCCACAACCAAAATGTGCCTTTAGTTATTGTAGAGTGCTACAATAACTAAAGGCACATATTGATTGTCGTCAGGTGTGAGTACACGTTAATCTACTCGTGGCCAACATTCCGTTAGCCGTCGACCATCTGGTGGCATCCTCTCCATATTTCCCAACACTCACAGCCATTCAATATTCCACTAGTTATGCCCAGAGCGTAAATTAAATATAATGTCGAAATAAATGTCACCGTTTCTAATGGTGTTTGACGATTTGCGGTATTTTATTGCAAAATTTCTAGATCATTAAAATTATCTTAAAATAATAAGAATACAAGATATCTCGTTTAGAAATCTGCGCATTTGAATATTATTTTTAATCATTTTTTCTAGCTTCTTCCTATCAGCTTGCAGAAGTTCAAGTTCTTGTTTTATAAAAGGCAAACAAAATTTATAATTTAATGTATAATAGAGAATTTAAAAAGTCTCTGATACACTTATCTACATTGCAAGCAGCAGTATTAAATCAGCTCTAATATGCTTTATTGTCTGCGGACGAACTAATCAGGTAACAACTCCATCATATCAAACTATGTCCCACACAATGTTCAAAATCTGAACAATCAAAATATGTTTAACAATCCATAATAAGTTTAATTTAAAACATCTTCAGGATCATTATTTTAGACTGCTTGCAACATTTACAAAGACTAGTATTTCTGCTTACACTTCAGTAACACGTTGTCAGCTTATCTCCATAAACTACAGCAACAGAACACATTCTACGAGTCCTGTACGTGTGTCTGTGATATCGTGTAATGCTCAGGAGGCTTTTATTTTTATATCACCGACTTTTTTTTACAAAACTGCCTAATAAATTAAGAAAAACAGAAATCCAATAAAATCCAGCCAAATATTCCTACAAACTAAATAATATTGCTATTTAACATAATATGTCGCTGATTGGTACAATCAATCATTTTTCATAATTTTTGCCTAATTTGGCCATGGATCGTGATGGAGGTCTACAAACATCTAAGACCACACGCCTAATTAATCTTTAATTAATTTCATAAAAGAGAATTAATGAATAATAGCAAATTAAAATAACAAATGAATCTCAGTTTGACATGCGCCAAATGAATCTAAAGCGACATTTTAATGGCACCGTTAGTCAAACGATTACCAATTTTAATGATTTTATTATCATTCACCTAGTTACTAATAAAAAAAAATATTATGGTCCTAATAGAAGCCTATTAATTCGCTGATTCTAAAGCCCCATGCAACCTGTAAAAAATCCCGTAGCTGTGCCATACACATAATAATTCCTAGAGGTGCAAAGAATATTTATAGGTGTCAAGTTTGGACTATTTGTTTCTAGTTAATATTTTCCGCATATTCCGGAATATAAATGTCAGACGTATCTTTATTTTACTATATCGAATAGGTCCATTTGCTCATTTTGGCTCTTTTTGATGTGTTCTGTATTTAAATATTCCGTTCTTTATTGTGAAGATATTCTGCTTTGTAGAATCAAATGCGATAAATATTTATAAGTCCATATTATACCAGTAGCGTTCAACGGTGTTTTATATTAATATTTTCGTCATTAATTTGTGCAACATCAGACTTTGCTAACTGATGTCTTGGTCTGATCAATTCGCAATATTTTGTAATACTGGGTATCTAGTAACACAAGCATTGTCTGCGACGTTCGGTTGAAAAAAACATTGAACATAGGTATACAATAGAATATGTAGTCTGCCTGCTGACTACAACTTGGCGTCATTCCTGCCATTCATTTGTTTTTCGAAAAAGTAACGTTCCTTATGTCTTCTGATGACATCAGCAAACATTTTTAAAACATAGATTAATTTGCCCTGACAAACTTCCACGTCACTTCTTAAAAATGAGGTATATACATATATTATGAAATAAAAGTAGTAACACACAAACGTGCTGATATTAACGTTACTACGAGTATTGTGTATTGTGTTATGACAGGTGAATCGGCGGGTGATTAATTTTTCTGTTGTTGTTGTTGTCAAAAAATAATAGGCCCGTTTTGACATTTAACTAACGATAAATCGGTTCAAGTTAAATGTCAAAAGTTAGTTGACAAGTATAATTCATTGTATTGTTCGGTTCGACCCTCCGCGGATTATCTGTGACAATTGTTTTTTAGTCAAACTCAACTCAAACTCAAACTAAAAGTTTTCCGCTCTTTCCTGTGTGTTGTCTTCTGCGGTCAATCTTCCATAAACGCCTCTTAGTCATCACGCCAGCGTTTCCTAGGTCTCCCTCGGCGACCCCGCCCGTCTTCTAGCTCCCACTGCCTGACGACTCTAGCCCATCTGTCCCGATGCATCCTTGGTACGGATTACAGCCCATCCTACATACAAATACATATAGGATTTAGTGGAGGAAAATAAACAGTGAAGAAATGAGGATGTGTTATAAAACGATTAGGTAGCATTGAGAAAGAAGGCTATTGGCTAAATGTCAAATGACAGAGTGTTTCTCAATGTTCTTAACATTATGTGTGTAGGTAAAAGTTAATGTGGAAGATGATTCGTATAAGAATTTAGATATTTTTAATGCTTTCGTAAAATACTTTATTCTATTAATAACATTATACACTCAAGTCCGTAAACTAGCTCTTAATATGCGTTTTAATTTCATAGCGACCGAAGGCGAAGGGCGCACTTATTAATAAGGCGTAGCTGCACTCCTAATAAGAGCTGCTCGTAAATCGTTCTCAACAACGGATCCCGAATTACGACCGAACTGTTGTTACTTTTTATATTTCACTTTCCACTTTTTACACGTACGCCGCACTGGGGACGGGTAGAGCTAGGCAAGGCTTAGATGGGAAGCAGTCCATAACAAATGGCAGAGAAATAAAGTATAATTACTTGTGCATATCTTTGGATTAAATACAGTAAATGGGTTGAAACACTACCAAAAAGTTCCCTGTTACCAAACACAAAATTTTCAATGTAATTTTCTTTACATGGCAATTTCCTAAATAATATCTCTCCTTTCTTCAGAATTGCACTAAGAAATTGTGTGATACCCATATTCGGTGATACACATGTGGTTCATGTCTAAACAGATTTGTTCGGCATCGGTCTGTCCTTTCTAACAATAACTGTGTCTACAAACTAAACCCTTTCGCGCGGTCTGCGCCAATAATGAAATCTGGGGTGTGAAATAAAAAGAAAAAACTCTCTTAATTAAATTTTCTTTTAGCAAAATTTAATAAACGTAGGGGCGAGTGTGCGCGCCGCCCGCGCCTACAGCACCTACCGCCGCCAGCTGAGCCGAGCGTTATGTATACCTAACTGTGTATTTATTTGGAAAGCGGAACTTGTATATTTGAAAAATGTTTTCAGGAGAAAATTGTTCCATTTGTTCAAAATAGTAATTTACAAATAAAACGTCATAGAAAGCACCTCCCAATTAAGACATTTGAGTTTCTTATCTGACTTTCCGGAAAGTGGTACTTGCAAATAAATACGCACCACATAGCATACAAACGAGGCAGATTTTTTATTTTTTTTATTCTAAAATAAAGGGCTTTGTCGCACATGCGATTATGCCGCCCTGGTTGGTTTAACAAAATCATATTACTATTTACCTTAGCATAGCTAATTTGTAAAGTACTCTAGCTGCATCAGAAAGTGGCACAGCTAGAGCACTATTACAGTAGCCTATCTCTCTAATCCTACAATCTAAGCTATTCCTAAATTCCTCGTTGTGGACACACTCGGTTAATATGTGATGAACATCATCAACGGCATGAATACAAAAATCACACTTATTCGATGTTGATTTTGCCATTAGGTATAGGAATTTATTACAGGGGATGTGTCCGGAACGAAGTCTCAGTGCGATAACAGTATCACATCTGTTCAACAGCTGATTATCTATCCACGGTGAGTTCAAGGGATGCGGTTGGATCGTTTTGTACCAGATTCCTTTTTCTAGTGATCTTTTATTGAAGTACTCCTTCCAAAGCGAATAACAATCCTGTTTGATATTAGATATAAAGTTAGTAAAGTAAGGAGAAAAGTTAACAGGAATTCCATCACATATGGCTTGTTTGGCTAGTAAATCAACAATATTGTTGAACGAGGCAGTTTTGTAAAAGAAGAACTCAACATAGCATACAAACGAGGCAGTTTTGTAGAAGAAGAAGTCAACATAGCATACAAACGAGGCAATTTTGTAGAAGAAGAACTCAACATAGGATACTAATGAGGCAGTTTTGTATAAGAAGAACTCAACATAGCATACAAACGAGGCAGTTTTGTAGAAGAACTCAACATAGCATACAAACGAGGCAGTTTTGTATAAGAAGAACTCAACATAGATCAATCAATCTGCCGCCTGTCCCAACTGTGTCGGGGTCGGCTCCCAGTCTAACCAGATGCAGCTGAACACCAGTATTTTACATGGAGTGACTGTCTATCTGACCTCCACAACCCGGTGACTGGGTAATAAGATACCCCTTGGTAAGACTGGTTGTCAGACTTTCGGGCTTCTGGCGACCCGTAACGACTGTCAAAGATCCACGAAGGACAGCCGGGACCAACGGCTTAACGTGCTTTCCGAGGCACGGAGGAGTTTAGGTATGTAAAGATGGTAACCCAACCACGGACCAACCCCGGCAAGCATAGCTTAACCTGATGGATCGCCCCGTGCAGCTGTTATGACTTCGCCACAAGCTCCTCAACTCAACAGAGATTCTTAGAAGAAAAAAAAAAGTATGCATGGTTTGCGAATAAAAATGGAGTCAAAAATGTATACCTAGGTAATAAATGTATTATATTTTTACGAAAATCTTCAATAGCTTTATGCTCAGTGAGCTCACATTAGTAGCCGACCTTGCAGACTAGGTGTCCGGTGCTAGGTGCGCAGTCGGCAGCGACGCGGCGCGCGGCGCGGCGGCGGCGGCGCGCTGTATGATATAAATAAACACTTAGCAACAATAAGCGATAAGTGCCGCGCGGCTCAAACCTCGTGGTTAGATACCGACCGACATACGCACGGTACTGACTACACAACAGGTAACTAATTTTAGATAAGAAAATATAAAAAGGCTTTTAGAAAAGCCAAAAGTAAGTATGGTTGTTGAAACGTTCTGCTAGGCCTTTCTCTAAATACCTTGAAGTATTCAATATTACGTAATTTAAGAACCTATTTAGGTACGAGTCATACCTATTAGTGCTTTCGTTCATAGTTAGCAGTAAATAACAAAAGAAAACGAGCTCCATTTAATTATCAAGTTAGTTGCGAGTACAAAGCAACAATTTTGTTATTTGCGAGTTAGCGAGTGACACAAAAAGCCACACCATCACGTATCGCGTGTAACTAATACTTCACATTATTAATTACAAATACCTATATAATTGCAATGGCCGCTACACGTCGGCACAGAGCGCGCTGTTTCTTCATAAATAACTACGAATGTATGGATTCCTCTCAAATTATTTAGCAGTATATAATGCTCATTTAGCTGATGGGAGCTCGTAAGTTCTTTCCCGTCAAATTACCGTTGCACCGCGGAATGATTGAGATCTACGGAGCAAACATTGAGCTGCATTGTTGCTGCTCCACCTTTCTATTTTTAATTATCAAAGAAATTGTTGATAAATCAAGTGTCTGTAATTTTATTGTGATTTATTATATATTTTTTGTTCACAACTACTCAATTTTCTGCAGCGAGTATGTTTGATGCAGTGTTAAATCAGCAGACATTGATTATTAGCTACCCACAACTTTATTTCTAAACATAAACAATTATTTACAAAAACAACACCAGACAAAGAATAACAAAAATCTGTGTAGTTGTGTTATGCCGACGGTACGAGATGAACCTTACTCCACGTATCATAGCCTCATGAATAATGCAGGCCGCTCCAAATAATATACGATTACACTGTAGTCTGTAGGAAAATGCACTTTCTTTGTCTCGCGTGTTTGTCAGCGCGCCAAATTTGGGTATTGACCGCAACCAACGCAATGCCTTCTACTGAGTTACGGCCAAAATTTACCGTTTTAGGGGGCAACAAGAAACCCTTATAGTTTCGCCATGTCCGTCTGTCTATCTGTCCGGGGGGCTTAGCTCAGAGGATCTTAGTACTAGAAAGCTGTAAGTTGGCATGAACAAACAATTAATCACACTTACAAAGTGTTAAAATAAAATGAGTCCGCGTATCACTGATCAGTTTCCCTCACTCGTCAATTTATTTAATTCGCCAGTTTCGTTGATTAGTCAGTTTCGCTGATTGGTCAGTTTTGAGGATTGACAGTTTCCAGTGTTTGCCAGATTTGTTGATTTGTCACTTAAGTACAGTCAACGAAAAGTATATGTTTACGTTTATCAGTGATGATTAAAGTGGAAAATGTAAAGAATACCTAATCCAATTTAAGATAAAGTTGTATATTTAAAATCACAATATTTTAAAATTTAAAAAATACCTATATTTAACTTCTAACATCATAAAACTGAAATCTAATACGACGAAGCTAAACAAAATAAAAAACAAAATGTATCAGTGTCTACACATTAATACATTTTGTTTTTTATTTTATAATATTATATTTAGCTTCGTTGGTCTGGTGATTGCAAGCGTTACTGCTGTGCATGAGAGTCTGTGTTCGAGTCTCAAGTCTAAAAAATAGTTGTATTGGGTTTTTTCAGTAGACATTTTTCAGTAGCGGCTCGGAGTCTGGGTTTGGGCCCGGTTAAAGGCAATAGGCTCGCCTCCTATTACATGGCACGGAAACACATCTGGTGAAATATAGGTATACTGTAAGTGCACCTCTGCCTAGCCCTTTGAGGAAACAGGAGTGATGTTATGTTACGCAATAAGTACATTATTTAAATTAGCAGACGTGTGTGCAGTTTTCTACCGACTGTACTTTGACTTACGAATTGAATAAAACTGACGAATCAACGGAACTAGCAAACACTGGAAACTGTCGAGTTGAAGCAACTGACTCATCCGCAAAACTGACCAATCAGCGAAACTGACTAAGCAACGAAACTGGTGAATAAAATAAACTGACGGGTGAGAGAAACTGACCAGTGATACGCGGACTTAATTAAATACTGAAAACACAATTTTAATTTAATTTTTTTAGGGCACCTTTGCACGTAAAGAGGGGATGATATTTTTTTTCTTCTATCCCATGGTGTATCTTTTAATAGGCCGTTCAAAAATATTGCGAGTCTGCGAAAATCATTTTTCGATTCAGGGATCCGTTTGCGTAATATTAAGATAGAAAGTGCTATTTTTTGTTAGAGTCAAATGTTCCCCGCCCTGCCAGCTAAATTGTTGTTTTTAGATATGTAAAAAATTCATTGCAGTAGTATATAATAACTAAATTAAAAGGGAAACTATCACAGCTTAGTAGGCTTGAAGTTAACGAGTAATAGTCGACCAACTTAAATTTGCAGTTGGAGTATTGACCGTGACGTATATTGATGTATGGGAAAACATGTTTATTAACTGCAATGTTAAATTTGTTTTGAAATAAATTAATCCCAACTACGGAACCCTTCATTGTGTGTGCTCCGACAGGCACTCGGCTGGTTTTTAACCGACTTGCAAAAAGGAGGAGGTTATATGTTCGGCTGTAGGTTTCTTTTTTTTTTTTTACGTTTGTTCACCTATTGCTCCGCTGTGGACCGATTTTCAAAATTCTTTTTTTGTTTGTAGGGATATACTCCCGAGGTGGTCCCATTGTCACCAAGTCAGAATCTAATGACGGGATCCCATGGAAATCGAGGGCAATCCTCAAATTTTATAGGCACACCTATATCGATTTCAGTATTTTTTATAGTAACTCATGCATTTGCACTCGGAAAGCATCATTTGGTGAAGTGGAACTGATGATGAAGACCACAGGTGGCCACCGGAACTACTTAATAACAAGTATTTCACTGTTGCGATTCGATTAGACACTTTAATATGGGTGCTAAGCAATTTATGCTCGTCACAAAGCATATGGTGAAGCCACCATCAGTTCTCCTGGTTCTTACCAGGAGAACTCCTCAACTATTAACGCCCCTGCATCGGGAAAAGCAATAAGGCTTCTACATACTGGCGCGACACAAAGGCCCCGCGTGTCGCGCGACGAGCGGTGCCATTGTGTCGCGTCGCAAGTCGCGCTAGTCTGTAGAAGCCTATATTGCAAACTAACCCACTAAAAAGTGAAAAATAAAAAACATTTTACAATAAAAAAAACAACCGACTTCCAAATAAAATCACTACAAAATGAAAAATAACCTTCATTTCGGAAGTCGGAGGCAAACAATTTTAATAGATCCAAAGACACCGACTTCCAAAATGAAGATTATTTTTCACTTAGTAGTGATTTTTTTTAGAAATCGGTTGTTTTCTTTTTTGTAAAAACTTTTTATGTAGAGTCTTGCTATGGAGATTGTTGACTGGATACCTTGTTTTATATGACTGATCAATGATCATACTAGTGATCAGTGTAATGTTTGCCCACATCTACACAGTTTGCGCTATCGTCGTATTTAGCTTTTATAATAAATGGAAACTCTTTGCTACAAGTAGGAACTGATTTCAACTCTTATTCTTTAGAATAATCATTTAGAACAACGGCTATTGTTGCAAGAGTAAAGGCTTCTACATACCGGGGTGACACGACACAAAGGCACCGCTCGTCCCGCGATACGCGGGGCCTTTGTGCCGTGTCGCGTCGCGCGACAAGTCGCGCTGGTATGTAGAAGCCTTAACACTGCGTCTCTACGTCACCGTGAAGTCAGTTAACAGACCGGCAGACTTTTTATAATCGTAACCTTCCTAGTCACTGATAAATGAATTTACTTTATTTTATTAATTGCTCTAATTGTTCTTTTTATAACATCACGTCTGGTTTCAAGTTAATCAGCGCGATGTAGACGGTGTACGTATTTATTGTTTTTAAACCACCACCCATTTACGTCATTTAGACGAGTGGCTTTGTGAACGTTATAATTTGTTATAAATTCTCTGACAATCATAATTTACAGCTAGAGTCTCACTAAGTGATTTATTTGAATAAACATTGTGTTTCTTTTCCATCTGAATCGAAAATGCAATCATAAAATTAGTAGGTAGAACTCAAAGATACTCAATAGATATACAAAGATACAACTATTTTTAACATCAACAAGTACTCACTCATCGTTTGATCTTCTCATTGTTATCGAGTAAATGAGAAAAAAAGTGAAGTGATTGTGCAACAAATGGTTACGCCCATCCGTCAATATTGTTTGCTTGGTGTTGTTCAGACGCTCGTGCCAGATCGCTGTTATTAGCGTATCTGTTAATTGCGCAATTTGCAGCTGCTCCACGAGCCTCATGCGACGCCACAGCATTGGCCAGCACGCGCAGTAGCACAACTTACGAACATGGATTACTTGGTAGGTAGACATTGCAGATAATAAATAAACCTTTATTTAAATCGGACATTAAGCTTATTCAGGAAGAGCACTGAACTAAAAATATCTCACTTTACAGTTGAAAATATGGATAAATATGATCAATACTTATTTATGTACTAGTATCGATCCTCACACTGGTGGAAGCTCTTGCTTTAGTCTACTCTCATTGACGGCTACAAACTGAACCCACTGCTACCACAGTGTGAATTATTTATTTGCGTGTTCAGTCCAAGGACCGAACGTGGGACAGTGATGGCTTCCCAGAAGCGATGGTAAAGCATCTATTACGCGACACGCCTTACTGTGGGAACGTTCAGCCTAGCCGCTAACCTAGTAATAGTAGGTACCTAGAGGTGTAATAAGAACCAGTGGGCTGATTCTGCGAAGAGACTGAACATTTGTACTAAATTTAAAGCAAGACTGTGCACCGCGTACTACGTTGCGTACGTTGCGTACCACGGTATTATCAAATAGATAAGAAAGTAAATTCGGTTTCTTAACAGCATTTCTATAATAAGGTTAAACTTTCCTCAAAAATTCGCGGTTAAATACGTAGGTACTGAACGTGAAAAGTCAAATAATTATGTTTAATTGTCATCAATTTGCAAAGCTCAATAAATCTGGAGTCTGAATGATCGATTTGCCTCGAATACTCGTTATCAATGAAACAGAATACTCATTAATTTTAATTATTAACAGTTCAAGGGGAGAGTTTTGCCCAGCAGTGGGATGATACAGGTTAATAGTAACAGTGAAACTTATTTAATCAACTGTTAATAATATCGATCAAAAGATACGAGTATTAAAATAAAGTACACTGATAACCATAATTGATAATTATCTAATAGCTTCTTCTAATAAATATACAAAAGAAGAAACTGACTGACTGACTGACATATCAACGCACAGCCCAAACCGCTGGGTCTAGAGATTCCAGGGTGCACTAAGAAAGGATTTTTCAAAATTCACCCCCTAAATTGGTGAAACGGGGGATGGAAATTCATATGAAAGTCCGTTTTGAAGTGAGGATCTTCAAATTTTGTTTTAAGGCTGACGATTGAAAATTAATTTACACGTGTCTTAGCGTTTTTGATAGTTCCACCCCGAAGGGTTAAAAAGGGGGATGAAGTTGTATATGGTAAGTCCTTAATTTTCGAAGTAAAAATCACTAAATTTATTATCTAGGCTTATGGTTGGAAGCTAACGCAACGGTGTTGTTAGAATTTCAACCCTTAGTGGGTTAAAAGGGGGAGGGAATTTGGTTTTTAAATGACAGTTCTTAATTTTAGAGTTCCGTACCTCAAAAGGAAAAAACGGAACGGTTGTCCGTCTGTCTGTCTGTCTGTCAATACCCCTTTTCTCAGGAACGCGTGGAGGTATCAAGTTAAAATTAATATCAACCAACGGTCCCTTGGAACTCTTAAAAAAATCAAGCTTCTTCATTAAACGCAATAAAAAAATACGGCGATTTATGCGAAATAATATTGTATACTCGCAAATAAATCAACTAGCTTTTTCGAACTATGTCAATCAGATAACTTTGCTATAATTCTACTTTACTCTGAGGTTCCATATTACATAAGGAATAAGAGTAATTTCGTAAGATGAAAAAGAGGAGTAACAGTTGATTATTGGCCTGGTGTGATAAAGGTTTCATGTAGCAGTAAAACGCCTTAGGTAGACTATACTTTTCACCCGAACAATACGGAGTGCTATCATCTGCGTTTACTGCTACATGAAACGCGGGGCCCAACTTCATTGATGAAGCACTAAAAACTGTGAATGGCGTGTGGCAGCCCACTTTCCAAGCTGCTTGCAACATGTTAGATTTGCTTTGCATGCGATGTTGGAGCCAACGCTTTGTCAGTCACCAGCAAAAATGCGAGAACTGTTCACAATTATGTTAGTCTTTTGTCAAATATCAGACCTAATAGCTCTTTGGGAAGACTTTAAAAACTATTTTTCGGATGGTTTTAAGCACAGGCTGCAAAAAGAGATAGAGGAAGAGGAGACAATGTAGACAATTTCAAAGACCATATTTTAAATTAATGTCTATCTGAAACTGAAGAAGCAGTGCTAACGTTAACAAATTTTGATACAGTAGCTTTGGAAAGTTTTGTAAATAATAATAATACGCAATCGTTGACCGCCGAGCAAAAGTCTGTATATGACCAAGTCATGAAAATTGTAAAAGTGAAGGATTTTTTTTCTTTCTGGACGGCCCTGGTGGCACAGGTAAGACTTATCTTATAAACTTGCTATTGGCAAAAGTAAGAAACACTCGAGACATAGCTTTAGCTCAAACTCAAAACTCAAACTCAAAGCATTTATTTAAATTAAACCATTGACAGGCACTTTTGAATTGTCAAGAAGTCGGTCAGTTACAAATATGAAGCTAGTTGCCCATTCCAAATAGTAGGTTCCTATGGAGAAGAACGGGCAAGAAACTCCACGGACACTCTTTTAAATTAAAATATTGGTACAAAATATTGGTTACATCATTGATATTGAAGTTAAACCTCTGAGAACGTTGCAATACGTCAAAAGCGTCCGTGATAAAAAGATAACAATTCAAAACTACAATAATTAAAAATAAGCCGTGGCAGCTAAGAGAAAGCTAAGCTAGCTAAATTAAATTAATCTATATCAACAAATTGTATTAATAATGAATAATGATAGCATGTTAAATTAATTAAAACCTGTCGCCTATACATTGCTGTGCCCTAGCAGGGTTCATTGTTTGGAACTATCATAATGTAACAACCTGTAAACAACATGAAATGCAATAAATGAATATGAATATGAATAGAGATGACCAGTCCCAACTGAGAGCGCCCGTTCACGAACATGACGCATGGATCAGCACCATTCAGCTCAACCATTTTGAAGGGAGCTAAATGATCCAACACACACGCCACCATCAGCGAGACATCTGAGTGAGCATGACATACTCTCAGCCGCCAGGGTACATTTAAGTCAATGAAAGACATCATTACCCGGTAAATGGTAGCTCTATTGTACATAGTACTCACACCTGTGATATGCAATTATATAATACAAAGGAGATTCGAGTTTATACAATGAAAAGATAGTCTTCCAATCTTCATCAGCTCCAACAGTATTTTCAAATGTTAATAAATTAGTTGTGGTTGTGGAGCTGGACCAGCATTGAGCCAAGCATTTCTATCAGCGATGTAATCCCCCAACCTATAATATGCCTGCTTGCATAGTGTGCGTTTTATACAAGATCCATTCAGCTCAACCATTTTGAAGGGAGCTAAATGATCCAACACACACGCCACCATCAGCGAGACATCTGAGTGAGCATGACATACTCTCAGCCGCCAGGGTACATTTAAGTCAATGAAAGACATCATTACCCGGTAAATGGTAGCTCTATTGTACATAGTACTCACACCTGTGATATGCAATTATATAATACAAAGGAGATTCGAGTTTATACAATGAAAAGATAGTCTTCCAATCTTCATCAGCTCCAACAGTATTTTCAAATGTTAATAAATTAGTTGTGGTTGTGGAGCTGGACCAGCATTGAGCCAAGCATTTCTATCAGCGATGTAATCCCCCAACCTATAATATGCCTGCTTGCATAGTGTGCGTTTTATACAAGATTTGAATTTCGTCTCATTCAGTTGAAGTATGACGGGAGGGATTTTATTATAACATTTTAAACAGTACCCCATGAAAGATGAGTCTACTTTTGCCAGTCTGAAACCTGGTTGAGCTGTAGCTGTAGCGTCGTCCGGGATTGCTGCTACATTATTAGGAGGTAGAACTGCACACGCTGCCTTAAAACTACCTCTAAACCTTACAAATTTTGCAACACCCTTATATCAAAGCACAGCAATCTTGCCGAAGTGCTTAAAAATACTAAACTAATAGTATGGGACGAATAACGATGGCACACAAAAAAGGAGTCGAAGCCTTCAATAGGAGTTTGCAGGACATATGAAATAATAAAAACATAATGGGTGGTATGACGTTGTTGCTGGCAGGAGATTTTCGCCAGACTTTACCGGTAGTGTCCAAAGGAACGCGCCAGATGAGATCAAAGCATGCATCAAGAGATCTTTCTCATGACCTTAAATTAAAGTGCTAAAACATACTCGAAACATGAGAATACATCTCAGAGGTGCAGTTTCTACCGGCAGATTTTCAGATCTTCTTCAAATTGGAAACGGAAACTTTCCACAAATAGATGGGTTGATAAAAATACCAAATGAATTATGTACTGTGGTATCAACAGTTGAGGGACTTATAGATAAAACTTATCCTGATGTTAAAAATATTGAAGACAAACCGATGGAGTGGTTATGCGAGAGATCCATTTTGACTCCCAAAAAGACCAAGCCGCTGCGATCAACGAAATGTTGTAAATACATTCGAAGGTGAAAAACATATTTGTAATTCTGTAGACACCATGGTCGATATGGATGAGTCGATTATTTATCCTGTAGAATTTTTAAACTCGCTTAATCCGCCGGGTCTTCAGTGTTATAGAGTTATGATGCGTGTAGGTGCTCCTGTCATGTTGCTTCGAAATATACGGCCTCCAAAATTGTGCAATGGAACTAGACTCCAAGTAACAGCTCTCCGGGCGCATTGTTATTGAGGCCAAAATACTAACTGGAACTGCCAGAGGAGAAACAGTCTTCGTGCTGCGTATACCATTGATACCAAATGACCTTCCGTTTGAATTTAAAAGATTGCAGTTCCCAATCAAGGTTTGTTTCGCGATGACTATTAATCACAGGGACAATCTCTGAAATTTGTGGAGTTGATTTGCGGCAAGACTGCCACGGTCAGATTTATGTAGCTTGCTCACGTGAAAGCTCTCCAACTAGCCTGGTTGTTTTTGTGTCCGCTTCCGAATTAGTGAAAAACATTGTATATAAAGAAATGATAATGGCATTATAACAAATATAAGAAAAACTAAGTGCATGCTTATTCACTCGCCGTATCATAATAAAAGTAGTTTGTTAGTGCAAGTAAAAGCTCATTCGTATCTACGAATGTCTGCATAGCAACAAGCAATTCTGTCAGTGTTTATGTTTAGAAACAGTTACCTCTTATAAGTACCTAGGACTAGTAATAGATAACACATTCACATGTAATCTGCATTTTAATAACGTTTGTAATAAGCTGCGCTCCATTTTGGGTAAACTGAAAAATCTTAAATATGTTGTCAGCAGGAAAGTACTGTATACCTTGTATTACGCACTGGCTGACTCAATTATTAGCTATGGCTTGGGTGGATATGGACTTACATTCCCTACACACTTAAATAAAATTAACATCTTGCAGATAAGGCTACTAAAACTACTTATAGATAAAAAAACTAAGAAAACATTAAATAAAAATTATGAAGAACTGTTCAAAATTTGTAAAGTACTCCCGATCCATCTTAAAAGTAAGTTAAATATCTTGACTGTACAATTTAATAATCATGACCACAAAGTGGAACGTACCTAAGCATATGTACTCAACTCGTTTATCTAAGAAGAAGACACTTGCTGTTCCAAAAGTAACTAACTGCTTTGGTAAGCGCACAAGAAGGTACGCAGTACCAACGTTAGCGAATGAGCTACCCCCAAAACTTATACCGCATGTCAAGGAGAAAAAAAAAATATATTGATTCAAGTTTTATATGCCAACAGACAGCTGTGCTGCTGGGGAGTTTGTTGCGCCACTTCTTCTTCCCAGCTAAAGCACTAGGAAGTGGTGAAGAGTGGGTGTTTTTGGGGGACTGTCTCATTTATTTTTTTATTTGAAAATTATCTTTCATTGTGTCCATAGAAAATGTTTTTTTTTGTTGTTAAATGTGAGATTTTTTATCTTAACTGTAGGTATGTATTTTATCATTTACTTAGCACAATTAAGTTATAGCATATTAATTTTCAAAATTTGTAATCTAATTAATGATTTTTATTTCTGTAAGTAGGTTTGTACAAACACTTTTACACGTCAATCATATTTTTAAAACTAGATGAGGTCGGCGTTTCCTATCTGACTACTCTGAGAAGAAAGGCCGAAACAAACTCAGAGGTAACAGTCTCTTTTAAAGTCCAGACATAATCTTGGTCAGATCATGTGAAGGCCATGCAGATTGGTGTCTGAAATGGTCTTTTGAGGAAAGAACCACACAGATTGAGTGGACCTGACCAGTCAGTGCACGCATTTGTCAGTAATCGTGCAGCTCTACTCAGAACTAAAGGAGCTCAACGATGCGACGAACAATACCAAAGAAAGGACATTTGGGTATGCCGCTTAAAAGACTCAAACTGCCAGACCATGATTAACACTAACTGATAATAAAAGAAAAGGAAAAAAAATAACCCACATATTCTTCACATTCACAATAATTAAAATAATATAATACTTAACAAGTAAATATTCATGTCATTGTGTATAAAATAATAATTAAATGTCACTGTATAGAAAATAATAAAATTTTGCAAAAAACATCAAACAATAAAAATACCTGAACATGTAAAAAAAAAAAAATTGGAGCAACTCAATCCCAAGCCTTTTTGTCCTCAATATAATCTTTAACAGTATAAAAGGCTTTCTGGCACAACTTACGTTTAATGAATGATTTGAATTTATTAAGGCTTAGATCTTGAACGTGGCTTGGAAGTTTATTATAAAAGCGTATACATTGACATCGGAACGAGCCACTTATTTTCTTGAGCCTTGTTGTAGGTACAACAAATTTATGTTTGTTTCTAGTATTTATATAATTGGTAGACGAGAACTACTGCCGACAAACGGTTTTTCAGTTTGGCAGACTTTATGTATGTTATTGTTAATACAGATTTTGATAAATAAAAAAAATACTTTGATGGACGGTATTTAGGTATATACTGGTCCTTTACAGTAGGTATTTCTTTACAGTATTCCTCAAATATCGCGACGTAGTGGAGGACAATTAGCCATGACCAAAGCTCTATATTGTTATTGTTATTATTATCCATATTTATCTAGAAAAAAATAATTATACTCTACGCGGACGAAGTTAAATAAAATAGTAACGAAGTCAAACCTTACAATATTCGAGTTCTGATGTTCTGATGCCAAAAACACGTTTTTAGAATTTCGGTCAGTTTGTTTGGATATATGTTCCGGTTTAAACAAAAACGGCTGAACGGTTTTGGATGATATTTGGCACACAGATGGTTTATAACCTATAGGTTACTTTTTGATCCCTGTAGTACGTTCGCGTCAGATATTTTTCGACATCCACGCGGGCGAAGCCGGGGGCAAAAGCTAGTAATTAATAAGTACCGTATCGTCGCACCGCACAAAAGGTTACCAGACGATACTCCGTGACAGAACTACTCGTAATGTGGAGGTGTTATTGTAACGAGGGCGAATGTCTAGGAAAGTGAAAAAAGTATGAAAGACCTCCTTGTAATACTGGGAACTATGTAACAAGAACTTACAAGGAGGGGGCATATGAGCAAGGAGTTAAAAAATACATTATTATGTTGGTAAACAGGCAGACTGACCATCTGGTGGAAAGTGGTTATTGGCGCCAATAGACAGCTGCAAAACCCAGAGGATTGCGTATGTGTTTCTTGGAAACAAAGTTAAGCAAAGTACCTTCGAACAGGTAGACAGCAGTATATGCTTTATGCTGAAATATTGAGATATTTTTACCCGACTGCGGCGAAGCCAAAAAAGGAGGGTTATGTGTTTGACCTGTATGTATTTCTGTCCCTATGTTCCCTCGTAACTACTAAACGGCTGAACCGATTTTGATGAATGATATGTCGTTAGATTCGTCTTTATTGCGCGAGTGTCATAGGGTATTTTAAAATTATGAAAAATCAAAATAGCGCAAATTAGAAAAAAAAAATCTCCCAAGCCTATCGCGTGGGGTATCAAAATTAAGGGTTTTGAAACTTAATTACAAAAATATATACTTATTATATGTTTAAAGGTAATTTAAATGATAAATGTTAAAAAAATATCCCGAACTTTTGGAGTGATTGAGTAAAAGGTCGTTATCACCCGATTATAAGTGAGTATATAACCTAATTTACCGTCTTGAAATCCTAACTAAAAAGTATAAAATATAAAAAGTTAATTTAAAAAATCAAAAACCCGACTGCGTAGGTAAAAAGTGAACTTAAAAAAAGATGGAAACAAGATTTATATAATTTTTTTTTTTTTAAACGTTGCCCCACACTAGAAATTGCTCCTGTATTGTGGGTGTGTTTACAAACATTTAAACTCACATACACAAACAGCCATACCCAGAACAACTACTTGTAGGTCATACAAATATTTGTTCCGTGCGGGAATCGAACCCGCGACACGCAGCGCAGCAATCAATCGCTTAACCACTGCGCCAACCGTGTCGTCAAATAATAAGTACTATAAACAATCTCATGCAGTCGGAGGCAATAGGTCGTTATTGTTTGGAAGATCCTCCAACTGCATGAGATTGTATAAAGTACTTATTATTTTATATAAATCTTGTCTCCATCGTTTTTAAGTTCACTTTTTACCTACGCAGTCGGGTTTTTGATTTTTTAAACTAACTTTTTTATGTAAGTTGTACTTCGTTGATTTTGTATTCAGAAGCTCAAAGTTCTACTCTAGGCTACACAAGAAGTTTATTCCAACTTATAAGCCTTGAGAGAAATTAATATTATGTTCTTTAATTAATGCTTACTCGTCAGAACTTCGACATTCTTTACCTTTCCCTAAAGAATTAGTGGTCAAAGAAATTGTATTCAAAGTGTAATAATAAGATGTCGGAACGTTACGAGCGACGATTGAAACTTAAACGTTGGTCTTCAACAGTGAGATATGAGTCGTTATAATACAAACAGTAGAGTGTACTCACCTCTGCGCGTACGGGAGCTACGTTCAGAAGGTGCACTCCATAGACGCATTTGATTATTTTTATGAAAATAAAAAAAATATTAGTCACTGTTCTTGCAAGGACAAGGGATATAGATTTTCCAAACGTCACCCTAATAGCTATAGTCTTACTTCGATCTTTAGCGGTCAGACATCGAGGCTCTAATGAAAGACAACATGAAAAGTTTCGCAAGCATTAGACAGCAGCAGTACCTAGGTATCTCAGATATGAAATGAAAAACACAATTGTTGCCGAAGAGTATG
Source organism: Tiliacea aurago (assembly GCA_948098905.1). NCBI lineage: Eukaryota > Metazoa > Arthropoda > Insecta > Lepidoptera > Noctuidae > Tiliacea > Tiliacea aurago. Next base: position 596,909 of record OX402580.1, on the reverse strand, counting down.
TTGCGCCCTATGTATAGTACTATACTACTAATAAATTTTATTATACTATTTTTATTGGCATGATTTTAATTTTTTTTTAATTTTTGATATTGTGTAATGGATGAATCTGTTTTAATTTGTTTTTTTATTCTTTATTTGACTTAAAATTTATAACATCACTATTTTTATTGACATTAGATTATACATATTTTTGACATTTATGTAATAGTGGAATCTTTTGTTTATTTGTTTTGGTAATATTCTTAGATTTATTTGTTGACATTTAAAATAATAACAGGGAATTGCAAAGGTTTTAATTTTTAATTTCTAATTTGGTTACTGTTTTAAATAATGATTTATATTGTAATTCTTTTAATTTTTAATTGTTATAATTTTGTGTAAAATTTCGATACAATGTTAAAATTGTTACAGAAATAAATAAATATGTTTTTCAGCTTATTTTCGTTTTCACGAAACACCATTGTTTTTATTGTGATAGCCTAGGATTTCTATTTACTTTCGTGCGTTATTCTCAATGGTTCTTCTGCATGTGGTTCCTGTAGCTGTTACGTGCCGTATGCTCGTCACGCGCGCACATCTTGCCGCGCCGCGACGTCGCCGCGCGTAGTAGCGCGTGTGTGGGGGGCCTAACGCTGGCTTCTCATGACATGGGTATTTTTAGACGCCGCCACTTGGTTACAAGCATGTGCAGGTAATGTACGTATTCAAGTTATCTTTATTCAACTTAGCTTAAGTTATGTCAAATTACAGATGTAAGGTGACCACTCGTCATTTTGATTTAATTTCCTGGCGGGTTAATGTTGTAAGTAATTCTGTTCACCTTTTGGTAAGGGGTTGAAAATGAGCAACGTATCTGGGAATACGAAACACCCCTTTTTATTTGGGACCTAATTGACTGCTATTGGCGTAGTACTGGGCATATGACACAAGGTACCAGGTACTAAATGAAAATGTGCTTGAAAAGAATGACCAACATTCAAGGTTTTATTGACACTAAACAAACAAACAAACAAACGAAAGAACGAAGTAATTCATTTGTTGTAAGTTTCGATCGCTAATAAACAAACAAGGATACAATCTCCACAGGTACCTAACGATAGCACCCTTTGCAAGTTGTAGTCAAAGTTGCGTCAGGCGCACTTCCCGGCGGCTCTCTACCGGACACTACCGGACACTACCTCGCTGCTACGCGGCTAGGAAGTGATAGTTTACCGCAAACACACCTATTATTGCATTGGCCAAGCATAAATAACACCTTTATGTACTAATGATTCACTATAAACTATGCACGACACTATCCGCATCACTGCACTCCATTGCCTTGTAACTACAGCGCCACCAGCGATGCTTGACTAGAGGAACAGCAATGAATTCCAATTAGGAAAGCGACAGGCTAAGGGAGTACTAACACTTGTCGGCGTCAATCAACCACTTCGACAAAGCTGTAATTTTGTATGAGTGATTGCTGATAAATATTGATAAGTATGGATGGTATTAAAATTTCTTGAAACTCCTTTGCTTTTTGCATAATTAAGTAAATACGGAGAATGGCATGTCGTAGATAGGTACGTGTGCATGTCCTCGATGGCTATCTAACGTCTATTTGTAAAGACAATAATTATAATAATCTCGACATTGTAGAGACTTAAACATTTAATACATTATTTATTCATGGCAAGGAAAACAACAATATAAAGAGGGAGTGTTAGAGAAATATGAGCTTGAGCATCTATTTGACGAAGGTAAAGTTTCTACATAAATGTAGGTACTTGATAGATTGTGCTATCAGATAGACAAAGTTTATTTATTTACTATTTTACCATATACATTTGTTTTTACAGCAGCGAACTCAATACAACAACGTAGTCACAGGTTCCACACTCAGAGCCGTCACCCAAAAACCAATTACCTACACCACCACCAAACAAATTAAATGTTATGTAAACTGTCATATTTTGAGTGACAGGGTCCACGTTTGTACCTGTCGACTAACGTGGATATTAACTAACAAATCCCAAGTAACGACGCTGATTACCGGCACAATTCATACAGAGGGCAATAAGTTTAGTACCACCCTCTGGACATGTTAAGTTGAATTGCCAGTCTGTTAGAAGATGAAGCTTTACGTACGATAACTAAGTAGGTTCTAGCTCAGCATGTGAAGCACCAACAGACTGTAACTTTGTAATTAATCAATCGTGGTGTCGTCATAGCACGCCATGACAACATGTCTTTATTATTCAATTCAACCTGTTTGCTGGATGTCGTTTACAAAACGTGATGCATCCTACAAACATCTTCCGCGGCGTACGACTCTTAAGAACGGCCGCTAAGTCAAAGCTTTCGCCCTTGAAATAAAAGGTCCGAAGCGAAAAGTGTATTAATATTCAGTGTATCTTGGAGGGAAGTTAAATAGCCGTGTATTTGTATTCATTATCCTCCGACTCTAACAGCTTACGTGTGAGCCGAATAGTTGAGCGACGACCTACCGCCGTGTCCGTTGTCACACGATACGACACGTGAGGCGAGCTGATGTTCATCGTAAATATTGTCATGAAAATATGGCTGAGGAACTGATCAAATAGACCTACAATAGATTTAATTATTAGAACTAGTAAACGCGTCCACACTCCTCCATCATTGTTTCTTCATTGCAAAAACCAACCAGAGTTTTCGCAAAAGTTACCATCAACAGAAAGTTTTAGGTTGTTGGTGCTACAGTAATCAAACATTTCAAGGACGAACAGTATGACAGGCATCTAGCTTTTGTGTAAAAACGTCAATGAAAGTGCTGGTGACCACGAGTCAACCAGAGGTCAGTCCTAACTGTCCTGATACGTCTAAATAACGTACTCGCGCACTCTAACAGTTTTGTGTAGTGGAGTCATTGTAGCGCAGGCGCGGCGGCGCGGTGTGCGGGTAGCATTAGTCCACATTAGACACGCCGCTGCCGCTACGTGTCGCCATTGTGCGCTCCTCCTTAGCTAGCGCGGCAGGTGACCATCAGCTAACAATACGTCGCCGGGGCACAACCGACACTGGTGGAACATTGATGCCACACGTCTGAAGGAGCCTTTGTTTCAAATGAGAGGTTACGACGCCTCATCCTTGTTGCTCCATCACTTTCATGTAGGTATTGGAAGTGAAAGAAAATTTAAGTGCTTTCCTCACCGGGGAATCACAGAACATCCTAAAGAGAAGTCCGGGATGGCTAAAGTTTAGTTCAAACATAATCCATTCAGTACGCAGTCATACTAAGTAATCATTGATAGCCTTTAGTTATCTACCTAATACAGTTGACAATGGCTCGAGCCGTTCTATTGACCCTATAAAGGACTACTATCAAGAATGTACGCATTGCTAATAGTAGACAACCTTGAACACCGCAAACTTAGCAATAAACAATGAGATTTTACTCCAACCACTAATAAATTTCAATGCTACATAAACTTACGAGTACAAGCACTGACCACGACACCGCACTTCGTGTCTTTAATCACCGCGAGCCCAAACTCGGCCGTGCAGGCGTGCAATACATAACGTTGCTGTAGCTATGTAACAAAGAACAATATTTTAATATTCCTCAATAGAAAAAGCTGTATAATCCTCGTCTCACTAAATAGGTATACTTAATCAATGAGAATCTAAGCAGTAAGTCCCCCACGCCGCCGCCGCCGCCGCCCGATACGTATCGAATCGGAATGACGTCTCATTCGTCCGATTTATAACGCGTGCATACTACAACCAATAGACGTATTCGACCACCCATAAACAAAAAATGTTTTGAATAAAGCAAGTAGCAAACCAGCAGTGCAAAATGTTGTTTGCACTGAATGTTTGTAGCATGTGGCGTTACAGAGTTCCGTAGCAGGCGTAGTCTGTACGTAGCGTGACGCAACATTTTGCACGGCGTTCGATTCCCGCGCGGCTATAAATCATGTCGTCCGACAAGCGAACAAAGCCGGGTAACGCGCCGTGTCTTTGTGGATTTTGAGCGATTTCGGTTTATAATCATTTTTCATCCCGCTCCGCCGCCGCCGTCCGGAATTTTACGCTGATCACCGGAATATACGAGCTTTGTTACCATTATGTACCACTTCACTTTATGTGTGTGTCATTTAGATCTTGTACAGTCCACGTTCTGATCAATTAATTATAATTTATCATTTTATTATAGGTACTTTATAATAATTTACAAAGTGCATGTTGCATGTTTGAGGTCGCAAAACCTTCGCAAGTATATATTTATTAGTATTACCCTTTTAAAAGGTTAAAAAAACTTAACTATTACAATTATTTACAATTACAGATTTAACATTGAAATCCGCGTCTTAACTTTTTGTCACCGGCATTGCATTGAGATGTCACCGGCTGAGCGGCCGGCGGCGGCTGGTGCGGCGGCGGCGGCGGCGCCCAGTTCCCACCGAGCGCCGAACATAGAGCACGTCTCTAATTAATCATAATAGCGGTTTTTATAGCAACGTAATGAGGTAATAAATTTTTGTCAATAGTTAGACGTTGCACGTCGGTAAGTGCTAGCGTGCGGTCCGCGGGGCGCCTTGACCGGCCTGAGGATCGCGTGTCACTAATAAGCTAAAACCCAAGGTTCATATGAGAGATTCGACATAAATATGGGCGTGTTAGATAATGTATTGTTTGTTTCTACAGATTCGGGTCGAAGGTGGATGCAGTACGTTTATACTTTGGCTACGTTTCACTTTCGTCGCTCTGCCGTACACGGTATACAAGCACTCAAGTCAAGGCTCCCGCGACGCGACAGCACCACGCGACACTAGTAGCACAATCTCTATGAAAACTTCATGGAAAGTGTCGCGCTGCGCGTCGCACGGATCGATTTCTTACTGACTCTGAGACGCATGAAAATTATAAACAGAAAACAACCAGAAAGTGGTGTTGTTGTAGCCTGCCTCTAGATCCGTAACATCTTTTACCAAACTTTTTTTTTTCTTTAGGATTTTTGTTGTGCCTAACTGCAAATTATATTCAACTAATGTAATCATTGTTAGTTCATCTCCTAGTTGTGCTACAATTCCTTGCGTTCAGTGACGCGAATGCAGCTAAATCATATGTCGCGACAAAGCGCAGTTTAGTGTCGGCGTGTAAAACAAACGCGTCGCGACAGTTACGTTCGCGCGCCGCTGATTAATTGTACGAGCGATCCTACAAGCGAGCATACAACCGCCTCATTATTCTGATATTTCTTTAGAATACCTACACGATTATCTTGATTCCAAATTAGGAAAACATGTAAAAAAAATGCGCATCTATCTAATGTGAGGAACAGGTACCTACCACTGGAAAACGTTAAGTAGGTACCTACCTCTGGAAAACAAACATTACTACCTACGAGTATCCTTGTTGCAAAAATCATCTTACTTTACCAATAAAAGGCAATCAACTCAGCCTATAGCAGTCCACTGCTGGACAAAGGCCTCTCCCAGGCTGCGCCACAACACCCTGGTCCTCCGCCACCTTTTTAAGGTCGTCGGTCCATCTAGCTGGGGGGCGTCCGACACTACGCTTGCCAATACGCGGTCTCCACTCCAGGACTCGTCTGCTCCACCGGCCATCGGACCTTCGACAAACATAGTGCCAAGCAAGCTGAAGAGCTTGCTTACTCTGCAGGCTATGTCGGTAACTACGGTTCTCTTCCGGATAACTTCATTTCTAATCTTATCCTTCAGAGAAACTCCGAGCATAGCCCTCTCCATAGCACGCTGAGTGACCTAGAATTTGTGGACCAGATCGACTGTCAGAAAAAAAAAGGAGAAAAAGCAATATGGGTAATTAATTACTCTGAAATAGATCTATGATTAAATCATATTATAACATTTTATACATTTCACACTCGCGCAAAAAAATATTCAAGTCTAAACATCTCAACAATATACAGTAGGTACTGACAAACATTTAAGTAGTTAGCATAAAGTAAAGGTGTATTCGCCGCGACAACAGCGCGATTATCGCGACAAAACGCAGTTCAGTCGCCCGTCTGCGCCGGAACTAATGTGCGCCTGCCTGATTAACGCTCGATGTGAGCGATACTGTAAAACTGAACAGTCGGTTAACATTAAACCTTTAATGATCCGGTAATTAGTAGTTGGCTTAAGGTATTGGCATGTCCGGAAACTGTTAACCAAAGCATTTTTTGCTTGTCTAAATAAATTAGTCAAATGGACGTAAGTATATTACAGGAATTTTATCATTTGAATTACATATAAACAGCTGGTCTACTTTTGTAAAAAGAAACAATATGACGTTGTATCATTGTTAAAAATCGTTTTATACAAATCAGTATTATTTTTATTATTATCAATACGTTCTTTTAACAAAACAAAAACCATTCCAAAGTGCCATCCCCTTCGGACAAACAACAACCCTTGCGATGAACGGTACAGTCAGCCAAGAACAAAAACCAGTTGTTGATTTTTTAAAATAAAATGCAATAATTTCCTTAATCAATAATTTGCAATAGCTTTCTCAATTTTATCCTTTAATTTTCCTATAATTGCCGTTAAATGCATACCTAAAGTCACACACATATTTTTGTTACTTACTTGAGATAGTAAATATTAGTATTTCAGTGATGTATTGCATCGATTTGAATTTTAAATAATATTTATTACTGACTACGTGACCACAAAGATTTATATTTCAATATGTTGCGTAACATAATAACTTGGACCTAAGTTTTCATTAAAAAATTGTGTAAATCACTTACAGGGGAAGCAAACCAAAAGACTCTGACACCTTGTAACGGATTTTTTCCTAAGCCACGAGATGAATGCAGAATCGACTAGAATTATTCAAATATTCACTTGCGCTATGGATCGTATGGGATTTTATTCAAATTAGTGTACTTGTACAGAACCTGTTCTAGATGATAAGGGGTGTTTGATTCGCTCCCCTCGTCACTGTGCCGGTCAGCATCCGGACCGGTGCAACGGTCAACGATACCCAGCACTATCACAACAAAAATGCGTTAAAAATAAAAATGTATTTAATGAAATGATGTTCAGTTAAACATAAAACGAGCTAAATTGTTGAAATAAGTATATTTCTTCATTAGCTAGAAATTGTAAAATGAAGTAAATACCAGAGTTCGAAAACTCAATGCTAAAATCTACTGACAAAAAATCGTACTGCCTAATCAATTTACATTTAACGAAACAACAAATATTTTCTTCATAAAACACAACTCTGTTACGAAGTAAACTATGATTTAGTGCAGATGACAAAATTAACGTAAAAAATTTGAATGTAGCAGCAGCGATAACAATTTAGGTGCCGTTACAATCGTATGCAAAAATCGTCCTTGGACCGTTCACCATTAGCGATGCGTAATTAATTTAAATATATTCAAGGTAGGTTCACTTTCGGACTAATCATATGATTTTTACTAAACCATACGGAAATGAAGCAGAGACACGCGCTTACATTGATTGTGTCGTTCGCTTGCGCAAGTGGGCGGTGCGTTCGGTTTTCAGCTGACTGTACATATCGCCAATGTCATAGAACAAAATATTTGAATGACATTTGCGGTTGGTGCTGATGATTTTTGTAAAACTTTGATTTTCGTTTAAAAACTTCGATTTTTATCGTAATCGTTCATAGTCACACTCATAGGTATTATCGGAATTTTGTTACAAAAAAAAAGGATTTTTCCCAAGGTTAACTAATTGTTGTTAATTTTCCATTCGCAGTCATTTAAATTGTAAATGTTCGTACGTTAGTGAACTGTGTACTTACGTACCTACTTATATTATATCAGTTCAGTTGTTGTACATCATTGTTGTTTTGATCTTTCCCCCACAGGCATCGTGACTTTGTCGTGAACCCTGTCGACAAACATCATGTGTAGGTACAAGTTTCAGTTTGTACTTTGGGTGTTCTGACTTATTAATTATAATTTATTTTTCAACACATTTGCTCAAAAAATGCATTTACGAAGCCTGTACATTGTTCGAAAGTTAAAAATTACGCACCATACAACGGAACGGGCGGTAAAATAGGTACTCTCACCTAAGTACATGTTTTACCACCCCCTGAGTTGTATAGCGCCGTGCGTATCTTTTACGGTTTTTTTTAATTACCATAAAAATTATATAAGAATTCCACCATTTGTTTCAAATTACGAGAATAAATAAGCTGAATGATCAAACCTCCTTGGAAGCGCTTTTGCTCAATACGTTTATCTCACTTTGAAAGATGTAGTACCAATTTTCACCATGTGCATGTGGCGCCATTTGCAAATTCGCGCCATTTTCTTAAAGAAATGTCAAAGATTGTTGCGACTTTTCGACTGAGATTTACAAAATAGTAATATGAGTTCAAGCGAGGAATCCGATAAATCTACTGCACCTGATATCTTGAATGAGCCGCCAAAATCGCGAGTGCTATTTAATGATTTACAATAATTTTATATCATGGAAGACTCGAAGAAATACTCAATCATTCTCTTAAAATGTTTTGATGGCTTATTTTATTACCTATTGTACTGTTTTCTCGCAAATGTGTGAAAAACGTTGTATGACACACGCGCGGAAATTGGTATTTACAAACTCGTCCCAAGCCCTAGACTTTGTCTCTGGCTTACATTCGTCTACTCGTTTGTAAAAACCAACTTATCGTACCTATATCATAAATAACTATTGAGTTTAGATCTTGCACGTAATCAATTCAGTCTGAAGTCATTACGAACACTGTAGATGAAGATAGCCCAGTAGCTGAATGTAACAGGATGCTGCAGCGATCCACCGCGCATGCGCGAGTGACGCATGCAGCGCCCGCGCATTCTCATGGTAGTCCCGCATGACGACACACACTTAACACATGCAAATCGTTTATTGATAAACAAATAATGGTATTATAAGTTTTATTGCGCATTGTGGCCCTCGGGCGGCAGTGTCGCTGACCGCTCACTCCGACAAATTTGAATTTATAATGTTTTTTATTGTTTTGCCTCCATTGTATAATATTTGTGTTACTAGTATAGTGGCGTGCGGTTGTATCGTTTACGCTGAGCTGTCATAACTTTATAATCGGCCACTTATGGTAAGTATTGTTGACTTTCATTGTCGTGTCAAGTGTCACACACTAGGTTGCTGTCAAACAGAAATACCTTGAACGAAGAGTCGAACAGATGAGAAGCGTAGCTCCTACAGCGTAGCTCAGAGAGGCGTAGCATATCTTGGCGTAGCATATCTTGGCGTAGCATGTCGTAGCAGAGCGTGTCTTGGCGTAGCATTCCGTAGCGTACCATGTTATGGCGTAGCATGTCTTAGCGTAACGTGGTTAATACAACTAATTGCGTGACGAAACCGTCATTTTTATACTGAGAACGAACATCACTAAATTCTACTATTAATAGGTTATAATCATAGGTATGTTTCTACTTCTCCGTACTTTTATCAATAACGGGTTTATTGATAAACGTACGCCTTTTGTACTATTGCACATTTGTTTACTTTGCTGTTTTGTCTAATTGTTTTACAATTAAAATACAATTTATCTATCATTATTATTAGGTATGGTAAAGATTCTTCAGCGGTTCGGCGACTTGGCAACAGGTTCTGAAGTAACCATGAGGATCGTAGCTAATGATCGAGAGACGTGTCAATTAAACGCCTCGTCGATGACAACTAACTGACATTTACACAAGTGTGCAATATTCTGTTTCAACCTTATTGTACGGCCGCCATACTCCGCACAATTATATAATATATTAAATATTTTGCACGTGTTTATGATAGCTATTGTTTTTTCGGTATTCATATTATTATTACGTAGGGCACACTTAAAAATTCTGGAAAGAACGAGAAAAATTACTATGAATGGTCAAAAATTAATTTATTATTCCTCAAAATATTCTCCGTTTTTCTGTTTTCTTTTTTCTGCAAATCGGCTATAAATCGTCGTCTTGCTGTGCGTCGCTCTGTTGCTGTGCTTCATCGCCAAAAGCAGTTCGAAGCCGAGCGAGGCTCTGCTGAGCTGAAAAATTACACTTAAAAACGTAGAAAATTTTCATGCGTTAAATTCATGCTTATGAAGACAAGCAGTTTTTAAAATGACGCGACATTGTAAAAAAAATTACATTTAGATGAAACAAACTGTATTCTACAGCCAAAGAGTTCCATTTTCAAATGTTGTAATTACTTTTTAATGTTAATGTAAGTGGTCAGGGACCCTATTACGAACTTTAAAAAAACCAGGCAAGTTCCAGGCAATTCATTTCACTGGCTGGTTAGATTTCGTATTATGATGACATTCCTTATTCCAACCGACTTCACGCTGGGTAGTTTGTCTGTGGCTGGCTTGAAATTCTCTGACGTAACGTTCAGAAACACAATTAAATATTCATCGGGAAGTTACGGTTTTATTTAAATCACGTATTTTATGGCAAAAAAAATAATAAATATATATTAATCTAGTATAAAAGTAGGTGGAATATGAAAGATATGTATATTGTGCTTTAAAATTAATTAATTATATTATTTTCTGTGTTTGTAAATTGTAACGCCTGATAAAGTTTCCGAACGTACGAGTATTCCACTTGAAGGTCAGGGGGTAATTCGACCACTTCATTGTTTTTGTTTCACAAACTAATAGGAACACTATCATATTGTTTGTTTAATATTTCCATTCGCAAGATTGGTCAGTGGGTCGTCTATGGTTTGGGTATAAATAAAAACCTGCGTAACTGATATCGAGTGTTTTTAATTAAAAAGTATTCAGTTTTTAACATGATATAGGTAATAAAGTAAAGTTCATAAATTATGATATGTACCTTAGTCTCCACTGATAAATCCGTGGATTTTGTAGGTCCCCACATGTGAGGTGTCAGCTCCTCACAAAGATTCAGTACCTAGTCTTTGTTAAGTCGATATTGTTGAATAAATTGCACATCGTCTATGTCGAACGCATTATATTGATCACGAAGTCGTCTTCTTTTGTTCACTGTTTTGATGAGAAAAGTCACTTTCCAGGAACTCAAACAGTACCTACATATTCGTCAGTCATATTTTCTTTTTTATTTACCTATATAACACTCGAATATTTTCGCCAATACCCAAAACAATTCAATAAAAGCTCATCTGAAGCGTAAATTGAATGGATTGTGAGGTTACTTTTTGACAGTTCTAATACGAAAAGAAATGTCAAACGAACGTTCGTAATACGGGTTTGCCCGGCAATTGTCGGGCAGAAGTCGGCCAGGGTGTCATGTGACCGCTGACTGGCTTGTTTGAAGAGTTCATAATACGAAATTGCAAGGCAGTTCTGTTTACGCCATAAACTGCCTGGAAATAAGAGTTCATAATAAGGCCCCAGTCCCGGAAACTTATAGTGCGCCCCACATAATACCGTATTGTTTGCCACGTGGCACGTGCTATTATTTTGAGTGCGAATTGTCTGAATTTCGAGGTGCTAATAACGTTCTAGCTTATCTTCCCAATCGGGCACATAACAGTAAAGTACAAAGTGTATCTAATAGCCGCGTCCTCCCACACCGACTGATTCTGCTGAGAAACAGGTTGCTGGTTGTTGCTGGTGTTGCAAGCGCAACCGAACAACCTGCGAGCACTACTGCAAGCGTGTTGCGATAGTGTTTCATATATCACTTTAAACAAAACGCTCTGTACGGTTATAATAACCATTGGTATAGGTGCTAGCTGTTGATTTGGTACACCACTTTGAATTAGTACCTATTACTTGGTTCCCTATGTGTATAGGCTAATTGGTACCAGATCCTTCTTAAATTGTGTTTTATGAAGACAGAGTTTGAACGTTTTTACATGAAATCAATAAAGTCCCACGTTGAGCAATGACCAACTTTTGATACTAAATAACCGACCCATGAAACGGTCGCACTTTTTGAAACTTAATTATTTGAACATGGACATAGGACCGCAGGTAGGTACTGAACTCAGGACCTCAAACTCTACAAGCCCTTTGGAACTTTTATAATAAATAGAATATTATTAAAAGGCAGTGTTTTTTGTGGTTTGTTTAGAGAATAGTTCATCAGCAGCGGAGGGTCTGTCTGCGGTGCGTGGGGCAGTAATGCGATTACCAGCTAACTGGTTTACTGCCAACCCGCAGAGGGTGGCTGCGCGGTACTACGAGTGGCCACTGATTTGTTGAAACACTATCTTAATAACAAACATTCAAAAATAGATTTGATTGAATTTCGTATCAGTTCTTAATATTTAAGTATAAAGATGTGCTAAAAATCTATGCACTTAATTGGTGTCTTTTGCGGCAATAGTGGTTTATTTTCTCATTTTTGCCACTGTTGGCTGATCCCAGGATCGTCATCATAACCTACACCAAACTAAGTCCACTGCTGGACAGAGGCCTCTCCCAAGTTGTGCCACGTGCTTTCACTTATTCGTATTTAATTCAAACACATGTTACTTTATTACACTATCAATCGTAAGAACGCTTGCACTGACCCTCATTGTTCATATGCCATAATCTCACAGACATCAATATACACATCAATCTCGTTCCACCCTTTCTGCTACTGATACTAATGATAAGTTTTTAAGAATATTTGCGTCCTCTGAACTATGACCGATGCATATGTGGATTTCGGTAGCAACTGTACCTTGATTAAATGCTCGAAAGCAAAACTGACACAACAACAAGAACTGTCTTGAAGAAGTTTATAAAGATCTGCCAATCATAAAAGGTTTTGGAAGTTCTATTACCAAATTGAAATTTCAATCCATATGTTGAAGTCGTCGGTTAGTTGTGAAATAGTGCAGTTCTGCTGAATAAAAGTGTTAGCAATAAAAGATTGCTTTCCCGGATCACAGGCTTCATACGGGACCACCTTTTGCTAATCAGCTTCTTATCAGATAGCCACTCTTGTACCAGTTAGGTATGTTTGAGTCATATATCATTAACCGGGCACAACTCCTAACTCCGAGGTACTACTATAGAATGGTTGACCTATGGATTGGTCCCCAGACATCATGCTCAGCATTTGCACTTCAGCATTTGCACTTGTGACCACCAGACCACAGACCAACGAGTTAGTCTGTTCTTCATTAATAAACGTTTAAAAGGTTTTCCAGCTGACTGCTGTCCGTACAAAAAGCTGTTCATAAACGGTACTTAATATTAATTACAAGTCCTTCAGCAGGCCGAGCTCTAACTGATTCGATTACTGGCATGGATGCGTGAGCTTGTCGCTAAATATTCATAATTACATTACTTACGCTTTTTTTACTTTTAGTAGTGTAATGAATGGTACAAATAAATAATATTATATGTGTTGTAATGAAAATTCATTTCCATGAATATAATCAATAATAACAAAACTTAGGTAATTGCGTTAAAGAGACAGACACGAGACCACCATCATATCAGCAGTCAGGGTTCTGTATGACGCACTAAGCAGGAGTCATCATATGGGCTCCACACGAAGCCAAAATCTGTTATGTTGGAGCGCGTTCAGAACAAGTTTACACGCCACTTGCACAGGAAGCTTTACGGGGTATATCTGTTTTACCCGTTGATGTTCCCCACTCTATTTGTACTGGGTATTGTCGGGTACAATCACTTGGCGATGCGACGGGAGTTTACACTTGTCGCTTACTTAGTCAAGTCACGGGGCATTGAACATAACCCGGGGGCTGCAGGCCCTGCAGCGCTTGAGTCTTTGCGTACGTCCGCTATGTGTAGAGGCGGCGGCGCCCGCCACTGCTGGCCCTGCCGACAGCCAGGACCAACTTACTCGCCAAAACACCACTAACGCGAGCAGTTCGGGTCATTAACGATCTTCACATCAAAATTGATTTAGTCACATGTAATTTGAGTGAATTCGCAACGTTATTACTATTTATTTTATGCTATATCTGATGTAGATTATTGTAGTAGGTTATTGTGGGACAGATGTAATTTGTAGTATGTTATTGAGGGACAGATGTACTTTGTAGTAGGTTATTGTGGGACAGATGTACTTTGTAGTATGTTATTGAGGGACAGATATACTTTGTAGTAGGTTATTGTGGGACAGATGTACTTTGTAGTATGTTATTGTGGGACAGATGTACTTTGTAGTAGGTTATTGTGGGACAGATGTACTCTGTAGTATGTTATTGTGGGACAGATGTACTTTGTAGTAGGTTATTGTGGGACAGATGTACTTTGTAGTATGTTATTGTGGGACAGATGTACTTTGTAGTAGGTTATTGTGGGACAGATGTACTCTGTAGTATGTTATTGTGGGACAGATGTACTTTGTAGTAGGTTATTGTGGGACAGATGTACTTTATAGTAGGTTATTGTGGGACAGATTTACTTTGTAGTATGTTATTGTGGGACAGAAGTACTTTGTAGTAAGTTATTGTGGGACAGATGTACTTTGTAGTAGGTTATTGTGGGACAGATGTACTTTGTAGTAGGTTATTGTGGGACAGATGTACTTTGTAGTATGTTATTGTGGGACAGATGTACTTTGTAGTAGGTTATTGTGGGACAGATGTACTTTGTAGTATGTTATTGTGGGACAGATGTACTTTGTAGTATGTTATTGTGGGACAGATGTACTTTGTAGTATGTTATTGTGGGACAGATGTACTTTGACAGTTATATTATTGTGTCATATCAGGTATGTTATTGTCGGTTTAAATAAATAGGTATTTATTTAATGAAAATTTTATGAAATTGTAAAAGTTTCAATTATTTTTTTCAAAGTTATGTTATTTTTGAATAAGTTCCTAATCATTTTAAATAGTAAATAATTTTAGTAAGTATCTATATAAAGACAATATAACTATAAGCCTACCACTTACTTACATTGGACTTACCTTTGGCAATCAGGCCTACTTCTAACCTAACGCAGGGTAATCTTTTCACACGTCAAAAGCAGACACGAGAAAAAAAATAAGTTTAGTCAGCTCTACTTTTTTATAATTTCTGTCTACAGTATTCGAAGTAACGGACATACGTGAAACTAATTTAGATTCTCTAACAGGACCAAACTTGTATTTATTTAAATTCTTAAATAAACCAATTGAACTGCAAAATAATTTGATTACACTAATAACATTATCTTCAAGTCAATAAACCACACTCGACTCGACCGTAATCAATAAACCACACTCGACTCGACCGTAATCAATAAACCACACTCGACTCGACCGTAATCTACGAAATGTGACTTATATGACTTATGAGTTACCACTTCCACATAAACACACACACGTGAACATACAACTTGCAATAAACATGCAGTGCTAAATCATTCCTGCAACTGTAGGGTCTGACCGGGCATTGTGCAAGCCGCCCGGGTAATGTGCGCAGTGATCAATCAGCCGGCAACTATGTGCATTAGGACAAATGATGCGTTTTGTTCACCACAATCATTGTTTGTGGTTTAGGGTGATAGTGACTTCTAATGTTACGATTGTCTATTGTTAATTTGGCTAAAATAATTTAGAACGGTGCAGCGGTGTGTCGATTTGAAACATTTTACTATCCACTTTTGAAAACAAATTGTTAGAGGGTAATTTCATGTTAATGCATTGCCTTCCGCAGTCGATATGTATGCTAAGTTATCTCACCATCGACACCATCAACTAGTTTTTTCCATCGATTCACATAAACAACCGGACTAAGAAAAAATATCTATTGAACGTATGAATATCGGAATCGAACCATGCATGAGTGCACAGAGAGCAGACTTGCATGCACTGCACCGGCACTACTCAATAACATACGGAAATCGAATAATAATTATCTTTCGAAATTGAAGGAGATGAAATAATAAGGTGAAGTTATTTAATCAAATGTAAACTTGTTTAATAAAATTGAAGTAATTATATTACTTAAATTTTATTAAACAAACAACATGTTAAAATAATTAGCGCTGTGTCATGTGTTTGTACAAGTGTCGCGAATGTTTGTGATCGGAGACACAGCTAGCGACCAGGAAACTGTCACACTGATGGGCAGAAAAGACTTGTGGAGCTCATCAAGGACACCTACAAGTACATAATATTAAAGGATTGACCACGACCAAGCTACAGAGGAATATATGGGGTTTGGTAACTGTTACGCTTTATTGTAGCGTGCTTTTTGCCCTACTCCCTTATGCCTCAAAACATAACAGTTTAATACATTCTAATCGTCGTCCACCACCACTGAAATCTTCACATAACCATCATCAATATTATTATAGTCGAACAGGAGGCTATACATTAAAAACCGGCCAAGTGCATGTCGGACCACGCACAATGAAGGGTTCCGTAGTTGGGATGAATTTATCCCTAAAACAAACTTAACATTGTAGTTGAAAAACATGCTCTCCCATAGATCGATATACGTTACGGCCAATTCTCAAACTGCACATTTAAGTTGGTCGACTATTACTCATTCACTTGTAAAGCCTACTTTGCTGTGATAGTTTTCCTTTTAATTTCGTCATATACAACATTATTTTTAGTATATGTGAAACCTGAATATAGTTTGTTCAGAATAAGGAACTGAATCGATTTCAATAATTTTTACATCATGTTATATTTCGTCCCAAAAATATTTAGTGTGATGGATAATGTTATCACCATTTAACTACTTACAATACAATCGCCGTACAGTTAGGTACCTACTGCCAAATTATTATCAATGAGCGCAAGACGACCCTGGAGGCGCGGGGGCGCCGTTAGCATGTTTTTGTACGGACAACCCGGTAACATAACAACCAAATGATACAGTTTTGAAATTTTGTGCATAGATTCTTTACATAAAAAATACTAGACACGTGTTTCGGGTTTCTCATATACTAAAGATAATGTTGTATACTACTGCCATGATTTTTTTCACATATCCAAACTAACCATTTAGCTGGCAGAGGGGGGGGGGGACACTTGACTCTAACAAAAAGTAGCACTTTAAAGCTTTATATTACGCAAACGGTTCCCTGAATTGAAAAATGGTTTTTAAAGACCTACAATATATTTAAACGGCCTATCCAAAGATACCCCACACCATGGAATAGATGAGATAATAATATATCATCCCCATTTTATGTGCCAGAGTGGTACCCTAAAAAAAATTGTATTTTATGATTTTATTCAAAAACGTGATTAATATGTATACGCATGCCAAATTACAGCTTTATAGTAGTAAGCGTCTCTGAGCTAAGCTGGGGACAGACAGACGGACATGGCGAAACTATAATAAGGGTTAAGGGTAAAAAATAAGGGTTCCTTGTTGACTACGGAACCCTAACTACTCATACAAACCAAGCTGAGAGCTGAGAGCTCATATCGACAACTACAAAATTAATCGAAGCAATGTTAACTAGTAGTTGGCGTAGCGTCGCTCGTCCATCAGCGCGATACCATCGGCTGTCAATAACATCCTCGAGTTTCATATCACTTTTATTAAACTACAACAATTTCGGTTTTGTAAAACTACCCACACAGCCGCGGACCTTGGGTCGCTAGAACCGCGGAAACAAACCGAACCAGAACGAAATAGCCGCAACAACGATACTCGCCAATTTCAACTCTCAATTTCGCAAATTAGGTTCAATTCAGTTTGGCAGCCGCTTTATATGTGACCGTATTAGACATGTTTTTATATTTTGGAGTATGGTAACATCTGCTTTTATTTACGTTTTGGCTGGAAACAGCACAATAGGTGCGGCGAATCGGACGGCTCCACAATGGCCCCACGGCCGCTAGGGGGCGCCTCTCACACCGCACGCTTTTTATGGACAAATAGATGACCTTCTATTTGTAAGAGTTGCCATTTGCTATTTTTCTGCGGTTCGCGATACCACTACATTTAAAGCAGTTCCACACATTTCCTTGTATTGTTGTGTGCTGAAAATGAAACATTCTTACGAGCTCATTAACGCTTACTTGTACCTGCAATGAAGCAACTTTACTTGCGAACTGATTAAAAATGAGGCACCTCAAATTCGAATTGCCTAGGCAACGATGATACCTTGTGTACCTACTTATTAGCTAATCAGATACCTTTCCATTGTTTCGCTAGGGTTAATGACCAGCACTTGGACTTTATAGCTCATGTGCCACCGCCTTATACGACTGTGACCCGGGGGGAGGAAGCCATGTCGATACAAAGTCGAAGTGATCACCGCGTTATGTCGCCACCCCAAACAAGACATAATGGAACAATTAAAATGCACGTGCTCACCGCAGTTACGAATTAACCGCACTCGACGCGCGACGAGTCAAAACCGCGAGCGACATATGGCGTCGCGAGCCGCGCGGCGGCGCACCCCGCGTGTGACGCCCTTCGCGCGACAAATTACTGTTTAAGAGATTGCCATCAATATGAAAAGTACAAACTGTCCAATCCATTACGAACAAATGGCGTTATTTAGCATCGCCGGGCACTACGGGCACACCGGGCTGGCACCGCCAACACTGCCACGCGCTGACTTACGGCCGCACGCTAATCGAAGATCATTATCAACGGCGATTCAATCAGAAACATGATTAAAAACGATTTAGTGCATCATATCTCATCCGATACGTTCACTTTCGCGACGCACCTCGCTGTTTTATTGGAAGACTCTTAATATCAGTGTGTCAATCGTATTCTAATCTCGAAATTATTAGTGGCTCATCAGTCATCAGAGACGTTATGGTTATCGAGGTGGTAGTCAACCCGACGCAGACAACTCAACTACGTATGAGGAAAAAATCGACCAGTTCATCGTAAGTAAAAAAAAAATGGAACCGCCGTGATACAGTCCTATCTAGTCCTCATAAAAATGGAACCGCCGTGATACAGTCCTATCTAGTCCTAATAAAAACCTCGTGTTTAGGCTGTCAGAGGAAACATAAATCATGTGATTCAAAACCTTTACAAAACGCGATGTCAAATAGATAATGAATGGCATCCTATAACTATGAGAACGATTGTTACAAAGAGATTGGCCGATTTGTAGTAGATTATTGAAAAGCACAAATGGAACTAAATGAATACACCTCAAGAGAGGACTCGAGTTTTTTAGTCTCTTGACTCTTTGTAAAAAACACAATCCACGCATTGTGTACCCAAACACGATAAGGGCCAACAATCGCACAAACCCTTCGGCGGCCGCCCCCGCGCCCCCGCGCCCCTGCGCCCCCACACACAAATGAATTAACATAATATGATATCGGCGCGGCGGCGATGCGACACCGGCGCGGCTGCCGCAAGACTTTTACTTTTCTCGTCTCGTTCAACTTTCACCTCCACAATAATGTTATTTACATGTGTTTGGTGTACGCCTGACGCAGAGCACACGTGTCTACTAGATGCGATGCGATCGTCGCGGATCGATCTTCCTGCGTGATTGTGCTGCGCGACAATGCGACACAAAGCGCGTGGGCGCAGCGCATTGTGGCGTCGCTAAATGCGCTCACGCACGCTCTCGAGGGCTCCTTTGTCCATTGTCTGCCCGCCTGAGGGTGGCACTGTGACACATTTATTTTAGGCCAGTTTTTTACAGCACCCATTGTATTGGAAATTAGACATCGGCGCAGAGTTCACGAAACACGATATTATCTCAGCCCTCTGTGCCGCGCATCCTCCGACGATTTCTCCCGAAGCCATTGTATCTCCAGTTACAACGGATATTCCTAAACGCTCATAACCAGCCTATTTTAAAACCAGAAGACTCATGCGTTATTGAAATTTAAAAAAAACTGGTTAGCTTTCCATTTCTATAAGAGTGAATCGAAAATTCGTTAGACGAAGCGGTTAGGGAGTTCGATAGATCGGAGAATTGATCAAAGATGGACCGTTAGTGTTGTTGAACGGGTACTATCAGCTGATTATACGGATTCCTTTCATCTGAGCGTGATGAATGACAAGCGAGCGTCGTTATGAAAGGGCGGTCAGCGCTAGAGATCACATAAAGAAGTGTAGGGCTGGTTTATAGTGTTTGTGACCGTTTTATCGATGACCGGGAGACGCAGCATCCGGTTTTGTGCATTAATCTGGACAATGTGGCTCTATGTGATGGTTGGTCCCTTTGGTTACAAACTAGTTTGGGCAACGTTTCCCTAGACGCGCTCTAACGCGCCCTCCGCGCGGTGCATAATAATCGAATTCTTTTCATTACAAACATCTTCGCCATTGCAATGTCAAATTTTACATATTACAACGGCATCCAAATCAACTATTTATTCTGTAACGATTCCCACGATTTATTATCTAAGTTCATATTCTCATCTAGTACTCTGCTCGCCTAAATTCCACAAGCTAGTTAATCAACTGACTAATATCGCTAGTGAACCAGTCTGCATTACATGTCATTTTATTTGTATTGTAATTATTCGTTATATTGTAAATTCTCGTTTGTAGGTACATACTTATGTGTGATTTTGTGTGTATCGTTAAATAATATAAGGATGTTTTAAATATGGGTTATGTTGGTACCTGAATTAAATGAATTTTATTTTATTTTTTATTACCCGATCAGTCAAAATTATAGCTGAGATTTGTTATGTTGCTAAATTAATACCTTTTTATGATGCGCAATAAATTAAACTTTCTATAATTTGGTTCCAATATTTCACTTTATCGGCGTAAGTACGAGATCGATTTCTACGCGGACATTAGGTATGTTTTTAGTTAAAGCATTCGAATGTAAACTAGGAGGCACGCCATAAACCAAATAATTTACATAAAGCCACTAACGGATCTCACGAGAACCGGTCGCGAGCATATTAATGTTTGTGATATATTAGAAAATCGGCAACAACACGCACCAAACGGATACTCGTGTTTCTTTTTGTGGCGACTTTATTTATTCTAATTTCTATTCCCATTAAGTGGACCATTCTTCCAAGAATGTTCCCCATACAAGCACTACGTACTTGCATATGCACATGACAGCGGAGAGCGTTACTACTACTGACTAGGTCAGTCTCGGCTTGCATGGTCCGCAAACTTCCAGGATTTCTATTTATTACCACAATACAAAACACAAATCTTATAATAATTATGTGTTTATTTGCTTTCTGATTCAGCAGGCTTCACCCCCACCGCCATTAGAAATAAACTCATCGTTCATAAACCAAGTCCTGTTCAAAAATTGCACTACTCCTCAGCAGGTTCGGCGCCTGTTATAAATTAGTACACATGTAAATATTTTTTAAAGTTTATTGTAAAAGGGTAATAAAATTTGGTACAGATTCAAAACAAGCGCAGTATATCGCATTACTATTGTGTCGTACAATACTAGTTGTTGCGCATTATCAGCGCGGGAGCATTCCCAGGATTCCGTTAGCGGTTCACATGCCGACGCATCCCTTTCGCGCGAGTCAAGTGATGAGCCCCACAATGGACCAGCTGCCGACCCCTGGCGACCAGGTGACACCACGCACCGACCTGCCAAACAAATCACAACCTTAAAATAACCCATACACAGTCTACAATTAAAGTGTCCAAAAAAGGGATGAAGACACTCAAGATGCGGTTAAATGGTTAAATTTGAACTTAGTGCGGCTGCACTAGCGTTGGTTTTAGAATAAGGAAATATCGATGTTGAGATGATTGCAATAGATAACAAAGCGCTCGGTGATCTGTAACTAGTTCGACAAATAAAAATATTACGTAAGACTGTGCGGACTTGTTATGTTATGAATTTATGATTCTGAGGGATGGAGCAAATGCATTAGAATAATAACTTCTTACCAAGAAGATTAAGTATTTCTGCAAGAACGACATTCGCGGTTGACCCCTTGAATTACAATGGCAGGTCAGAAGAAATCCTTTCGCTCGGGGACAATTGCGAAAATGATAATTTATGCAAAGGGGAAGTGGAAGCAAAAAATACAAATAACGCTTATGCACCTGAGCATCGCATGCGCCGCAATAGAAGCGCAGGGATCCGTCACTCCAACAATTAATAAATTATACAAACAGTACGGCACGCGTGCACAAGGGACTGTTAGCACATTCTCTACATCTTCTGCCATGACTTCCATTGAACGTTGCCCATAACAGCTGCTAGTGCCGAAGAAGGAAACCCAATTACAAAACGTGACTGGATTTTTCTCGAGGGTGACAAATTGTGGTCGCAAAAACTTTTCTGCCCGATAATTACTGTTCATCGACACGTAAACACGGGCTTCCCTATTTGCAAGTGAATAGGGAGTTCGATCGAGGATTTTACTAAAAAAATAATACACCTGAACAAAAGCTAATTATACTTTGATAAAAGCTGGCCCACAATGGGTGGCGTCGGAACAATACCGGCATGGAGCACGCTGGAGGGCGGCACTGGCGACGTGTTAATTAGCAGATTTTCTCACCTTTCGACAATGATTTTTTTTTTTGTGCACAGTACCGTGAGTGATGTTTTTTTTTGCAGTTATGCTGTACATTGTCTACTTGCGTTTTTGTAACGAACTTTTTAAACGGTGGTTGTTTATTGAAATCAGAACACCCAAATACATAGGTATAACAACACACATTTTTTTTTCAAAGGCTTAGATATTTTCTATAATTTTTAAAAGCTTGAAAGAAGTGTGCAGTGACACAATGCATTAATCTACGAGAGCCATTTTCAGACCTATCTAAAACTAAGATAATTATTTCTTGCAAATCAAAATAACTGGGAGATACAGACCATTAAGCCGTAGGTAATTAATAAAGAGCGTTAAGGAGTGCACTGATATCGATGCGCGGACAATCACGCACGCGAAGACGTTGCAAGCACTCGTGTGACCCCCACCCTCGTCTGACCTCTGCACCGCATTGTTACGCGTGTCGCTACCTACTCCGCACTCACACTACACTCACTACAAGACCAAACGAACATGTACTACAACTAGGTATCGATTAATTGTGTATAACTTTGAGTAAGACATTTTCACTCATAGAAATGTGAATATCTCAACTTGTGTCAGTTTTGATCTCAGATGAGTAAAAAAAACAACCAACTTCCAAAAAAACCAGTACCAAGTGAATAATTTCGTACGTCGTTGTCTTTGGATCTGTATTTTAGTTTTTTGAAAACCGACTTCGGAAATTAAAGTAATTTTTCACTTTGAAGTCGGTTATTTTTTAATTTGTAAAAAGGTTTTTTTTTACTTTTTAGTGGGTCAGTTTGTAATTTATCTAAGTTACAATAGCCTAAAGTCAACTACTCATTACCTTATACAATATATGTATTGCTTTTCCCGATACAGAGACGTTAATTGTTGAGCAGTTCTCCTGGTAAGAATCATTCAAGCTCCACTCCAATCAGTCAATCTCCACTTCACCATATGCTCGTCTCGACTGGGTACTACTGGGTAGTCGAATTGCAATCCGTGACATACTTAGATATTATTAAGTAGTTCCGGTGGCCAAAAATCAAAATTAAAATATTTTATTTCATATAAACCTACATGGGCACTTAAGAAACGTCAAAAGCTAGTAGCACGGTACCAATTATTGGTACCGTACCCGGCAAGAAGCTCCACGGTTACTCTTTAAAAAAATAATTGGCTTTTACAATGTTTTTAAATTACAGTGTTAATATGTATGGCAGGACAGTGTAGGCCATCTGTGGTCTTCATCATCAGTCCCACTTCACCAAATGGTGCATTCCGAGAGCAAATGCAGGAGTTACTATTAAAAAACATACAGCCGAACATATAACCTGCTTCTTTTTGGAAGTCGTTAAAAATACCCAAATCGCTTTAGGTGTGCCTATAAAATTTGAGGATTTCCCTCGATTTCCATGGGATCCGGGATCTGGGAATCATCAGATTCTAACTTGGTGACAACGGGACCAATTCTCCCCCCTTTCAAACATAAATTTAATTTTCTAAATCGTACAATTTTATTGACAGAGAAATCGGTGAACATAATATATACAAAAAAATAAAAAACGTACTGACGAACATAATTATAATAACCTACGCCTTTTTGGAAGTCAGTTAAAAACCAGAGATATACCTAAAGTCAAAATGTTAAATAGTTAATGCTATAACAGTTGGCAGAATGACAGTTAAATTTTAAAATCTGGGTACCTACCATCTTCATTGAGAACTGGGTAGTTTTACCGTGTCCTTGTGTCAACATTTTGGATCCTAATGATCATGGTTAGGGATGAGATTATTAATGAAATTAACGAAATCAGTAATATTAACACGTTGTTGCAATGCATAATTCATTATCAAAGTGTAGGTACAGCGGTCACTTCGACATTCAATAAACTAAAAGTAAATCAATGTATTTTGGCAATAAACCTTTGTAACCTCATTGTTATTTCATTGTAAACATCGACAGTTTAAAGTCATGACGCAGGACGTCTCAAGGTAATGCAAAACTTTGAACCCCTAAACCTGCTGGTGACTGATCCAAAAGATAGCATCAACCAAGGTAAGTGTACTGAGCAGATATTGTTGTACTCAATAGTAGTAGTAGTAGTAGTAGTAGTAGTAGCAGCTCAATGGAAAGTCTCGACCCAGACACGGGGCAAAAACAACTTGAAATTCGTAGGTACCCAAACAACATAATTATATTGTGAAAACAATCACAAGAGAAAATATACAGTCAAAATATACATTACGCCATAAAAATAGGTTAAACTTACCAAGCTCTACGTAGAAATGCACTCAACAAGTACACTAGTCATGTCAATTAAAATATATAATAAATTACCAGAAATTATTAAAGAACAACAAAAATTATATACATTCACAAATAAATTAAAACAATTTCTAATAAATAAATGATATTATAATATAAATGAATATTTAAATGACAAATTTTAAATTACATAAATTCTTATAAAATAATTACAATATTTATTGTAACAACTAAGTAGTCAAATGAAAGCCCTCTTCCTCTCTCCTACTTTTGCTGTGCCCGACACACAATGATCATTTTTGTAAAACCTACCACCTAAGTTCACATGTGGAAGCAATAAATATATTGAGTAGGTACGAGTATTGAGTATTGAAAATAGTTATCGTTGAGTCTCGTTGAGGAGCAAGGACCGCTTCTAATCAGAGTTTTTAGCTGAACTTTTGGCTTTATTTTAAGAAATGCTTATGATAATTTCTCCTCTGTGTTTTTCAGTAATTTCACGCATATTTCAAAGGAATATGTTCAAAGTATGGCTCACAATGGTGTCGTGTATTACGGCGGTGTCGTCGGGCACGGGTGACAACGTCACCTTTGGCCCTCGACCTGCTTTGTGTGCTGCTACGAGGGACCTAAGGTGCAAAAAGTATCTTTTTGTGGTTCCGTACCCAAAGGGTAAAACGGGAACCCTATTACCCTCCTGTCTGTCTGTCTATCTATCCGTCTGTCACCAGGCTGAATCTCATGAACCGTGATAGTTAGACAGTTGAAATTTTCACAGATGATGTATTTCTGTTGCCGCTTTAACAAAAAATACTAAAAAACAGAATAAAATAAATATTTAAGTGGGCTCCCATACAACAAACGTGATTTTTTGGGCCATTTTTATAGGTAACGGTACGCAACCCTTCGTGCGCGAGTCCAACTCGCACTTGGCCGGTTTTTTATTATTATTTGTAATAAACTACATTTTAACGCGTTCACAATATCGAACAAAACAGTTACAACTATAAAGTTAATTCTAAGTACATAGCTAGATCCACTCATCACCTAAAATAACATTATTCATTAAAACCACTCTAGCTTCCTGAGTATTATTTATACAAATAAATGTATATTTAACAGATTCGTAGACTTGATTTGCTCATAGTCTATAGATATCACAAAAAAATTAGGAATTTAATCACTGGCATTAAAATATTCTTAACCAGATACTTTTCTGTAAATATGTATACAATCGGTCAAAGATCGCAGTTCATACATCACTTATGACATAATAACACTGAGAGCAACTTGTAAAGTAGGGTAGTGAGACACAGACAGACCGGTGAGCAAATCATGATAACTTAACGGTTTCAATGAAATTCCGTCAAAAATCGTTTATTTTAATGTCTGCTGCGTGTTTTCGCATATAGGTCTTTTTATCTATCGTTACAGCGAATTATCAAGCAGGACCTTAACAAATAGTTTTTTGGGAGCGTCGTCATTCGATTGGCATTATTGTGTCCCCAAAACTAGTGACATGTCGACAATAGCGCGGTGGAGGTACAACCAACAAAACCAAACAAAAATTGAAACCGGATTTCCAAAATCCCGTTCCATCGCATCGGCAAGAAGCTCTGTTTTCGATTTCTATTCCGATTGTTTGTTTTTTAGATCCATTGTTGGGTCTGTCGGAGCTGCGACACGCGTACCCATTTTTGCAAAGTCTATTCCATTGTGTTAGCGAGAGGAATGACATTTGACGGACACGAGTGACACGCTCTGCACCGCGCGCGCTCCTGTGAGGTCAAATATTTTAACAGTCCTCCCGAGCGTCGTTAGTGCTGTGACAAAAAGGAAGATATCAGGTCCGCTCGTCCGGAGCTCACCTCCGCAATATTTGGCCGAGCACTGCGGGCTACGCAACGGGATTCCTGTTATCATATAGGGTTCATCATGGTCTAAATTACTTTTTGTGTGGTGTAAAAGGAACGAAACGTTTCGTCGGTCAACCATCGCTCGGAGCAACACTCGACCAATTTTTATTTTAAGGGTCTCCCATACCCCTTTTCTTACCTGCACCTCAGGATGTCTTTCGTATTCATTTTTAGCTGCAGTTATTGTTCCTTTATTTAGATTGCATCATTCCATTCAGACCGTAAAACCACTACATATACCTAGTAGCAATTTATAAGGCCATATTAACTGCATATTACGAAGTATCTTTGGATTCATTGAGTCCATTGGTCGACTCTGAAGGTGGACCACGTCGAACTTTTTCATTTTCTTTGAAACGTTGTTTGTTATGTTTCCCAATTATCAGTACACCTACACAGCGAGCGGGTAATGTTCCTCATATGGTGACAAACTGTCCATTAATGCCCACATTCGGACAACGGAATGTATTATATGTTCGCGTCTATGTTTGGCCTATTACGTTTAGAGAAGATCAGTAGGTTGTCTATGTGTTAGTTGTGTTGTCACTAGTGCGTCGATTTGGTTCCGTTACGTAAGGACGGTTATCAAACGGCGAGTCGGCCTCGTTCGCAAAAAGCGCTCGCTCCTGCGCGTTCGGCGCGCCAATTATGCACCGCGCACGCGCCTCCAAAAAAACACCCGCTGACCATCTCAGCCATTTTTTAAAAGCCCAACTTAAATAATAATGCAGTAACACGCGAGAGTATTCGCAAAATGCGATCCGTGAATTTCGTTTCCAAATTCCACCCGCTCCGGGGCTGGACGTCGTTTTTTGCCGCTACTATTGTCTGTTTGTCTTTATATTTGTGTTCTGCTGTTCTCGGAGCTTTGTCGGTATGGCTGCAGCTACGTTTTCAGATTTTCGTTCGTTTAGTTTCCTCTTATTGCTGTTGAGACTTAATTTTTATAAAACTGGTTGGTTAATTGGTTCCTGTCCTATATCGTCCTCGGCGCTGTCAAAGTTCCCTGCGTCCGCTCCACTCACCGTAAAGGAATGCAAAATCAACTGTCTGCGGCCGTCGTCCCGAGCGGGCTTTTAATAATGCACACGTATAGCTATAATGAAGTGCCCAAAGTTTTTTTGTGTCGGCGCACGATTAGTCCCTCCCGGCGATCTGGCCATGTACACCGGCCCTATCATTACTAAAAACGATCCTAATAATATAATAGCCCTGTCACATCCCTTCAAAGGATCGAGTTTTTAAAGGACAATTTCCTTAATAGGCGACGGAATTTAGCAGTCATTTAGAAAATTTGATAGTTTAAACTGTCCTTCCTTGTTATTATTTGTTGCTCGATCGTCCGGGGATTTAATTTGAAATCGTTTTTGTGGGTTCATGATAATGACGTACGTTTCCGTCTGAATCGACTGGTTAACCGATTTTGTCGCTGTTATAACTGAAAACTCAAAAATATGACAAATGTGTACATTATTCTATGAAGATGGAGTGGACCGGTTGAGGCTTACCACCTGGACTTCAACAAATCGTCAACAGTTTTATTATCCACAATCCTGAGATGGATTCGACAGATTGCCTGCACTTGAACGTTTATTTATTGCACTGGAGTTAAATTATGAGTTTATAGATTCAGTAGCGAATACAAGGCTGTAAATCATGGTTGGTATCTAGCATTAACTATAGATGTCGAGTTGTACCTTTGCGTAGAGAAGTGTTGCGGAGGGTGTCGAGCTCGGCGGGGCTTGGCAGGGCTCGGCGGGGCCGGCAAATAGCACATTTATATTGTTCATTACGGGGCTCCGGAGGTGAGAGATGTTGGCGCTGTCGTCGCGCCGGGGGGCCGCCGCAGGGTTGGCCGCACCCTCACGGACGTGCAGCACTCCGAGATGCACTTGCATCTGGAAAACATATAACACCCCATTGTAATACTACCAAAAACTCACTCTGTTTCTGCTCTAGAATTGTTTGGCAGGTTAGTTGCGGAAGAGGACATCTTGGGGTTGATATCAAAAAACAAATTCTCTAAGATGACCTCAACTAATGTAAAATCAAAATCGTATAAAAGTTCCCATTATGTCTGCTCATTACTCTTTCCTAGAATCCTTTAGTATTTTTTTACGTAAATAAGCTAAAGCTTGGCGTTGCTGATGCATGTGCTGCACTGACTGTTGGCAGCCCTACAGGCGCTGCCACCGGGGGTCCGGTGCGCGCACGTCCGATCGCGTTGATTTGTGCGCGGACTCCCGCCGACAGTATTTGTACAGGGCACGCGTGGGCCGCGCCGCGCCGTGCCGCGCCGCCCCGCGACACGCGACATCGCGCGACATGACGCGGCCGCGACATTGACCATCATGTTCAACCACAACATCTCCAACGATGTTACTGAATAATTTACGTCACACTTCTCTATACCAGAAGTAGGTCGAACATGAATTGTTTAGTTTTGTACAATCCTATCACGGCTTGAATAAAGTCAATCATGCATCTGAATCTTAATCTGATTCATGCCCTAACCCACGAAGCCAGATAGTAAATAGCTATAGTCCTGGACATTGAACTAGGATCAATATGGCCATCATATAAATCTGTGGTTTACCTATTTTATGTTTGCGTAAATCAACTTCTAGACTTTTGTAAAGGATGTAGCGTCAGCAAGCAATATCCTACAGCACAGTGAAAATTCAAATTAGTCGTTAAATAGACCTGTTTATACGAAACTTGGATGTTACTTTCAATGCCGTAAGGTGTTTAATTAATGACTTAACAGCAGCCACAGACAATGATCGTTAGTAATCTTAATGCGGGCGGCGGCAAGCGATACGTGAGAGAAAACATGGGCTCCGATCTCACCCGGCTGAGTTTCATTTCGAATATCTTTGTCGACGTATTTTCCAATCTAAACGGGCCGAAATTAGAAGGCTAAGACAACTTTGAAACCGGTCAACATAAAATTGGAAACCAACTGTAGTCTCCGAGTTGCGCAAGAGTCGATCGACCAGTTTGGCGCGGGCTCGCCGGCGCGTGGGATCTATGGGTCTGCGACGCGCCGCGACACCGAAAGTCGCGTGGGCACGCCCCGCACCTGCACTTAGGACGTTTCACGCCGACATCGATACCCAAATTATTTAGACTGTGACTTTATTGCCGCGGATTAAGCATCTCATTCACATACATTATTATATGCAGCACGTAAATTATGGCCAGTAACTGAAACATTAACTGCAGTACGAATATGCGCGAGAGTTACGACGACGCTACGAGCTTGCAGCACTTTGCTCACCACCATTCGTTAACATCCAGCCACATGTACGCTTAAAAGTAACGTGTCCAAGTTCAGTATGAGTAATATCATCCTTCGTATCGACAATGTCTATTTGTATCGGGTTCGATTTTGAGGTCAAGCGAAACATGTTTCAGATTGTGCAAACAGATTTAGCGTCCTTGATCACCGACAGTCTGCTACGAGGTGATTACGCCAACTTCTTCATTAAATTTCGTCAATCAAATTAATGGATAGGCTTCTCAACGGCGGCGCGGAGGCATTCACAGCCCGTTAGTGTGTTACGTTAGGTGTATCAGAGAAAGAAAGTGGCACACTGGCAGATACGAAACAGCTCTAAGTTTCAACAGGTAGTTATCTCACGTTAATTTGCCTCCACTAATGTAGGCATCGGTCGCGTTATCAGTGGATAACTTCATCCGAACCTGAGTGCGGCCTGCCGGAGCCTGTCGGGTGTCGGTGACTGGTGACGCAGTGCCTTATGTGGCTCTTATCAATCACGAATCGCTCGCCGCTAAAGCATCACATTTCTAAAGCCAATTAAGGACTAAGATATCGAAACAAGTTTTTAGTAAAATTTAATTTCGTAAGTAACGCAGTTCGCGTCGCCGCAGCCGCCGCGCGTTGCCACCAATCCACGCCGAATTATTATACATTATACGTTTTATAAGATACCATGGGTATTTAGAACTTAATTCAGAATCAAATTCGTGTAAACGCCATAAACTGTCAAAGGATTATTGACTATTCGAAAATTTTCACAACGACCTTTAGCTTAACGAATAGACAGCCACCATTTTGGATGAGCTATTAAAATAACTCGTAAATTGTATTTAAAGTTATCAGTAATTTATTTATCTGCAATAAGATATTGTTTTATGCAAATTCACAAATGGACTGATGTCGAAATTTCACGCTTAAAATTACCGTTCGGTTAATCTTGGACAATCTCTGTCGGTCTATCGGGATATAAAAACAGTTCGGTTCTGGACACGATGCGTGCCCGTACCCGGCCAGCTAATAAGTGTTCCGGATAAAACGTCGTGACCACAATTACAGTTTTATATTCCAACCATGAAAGGGTGTGCGTCGCTCTGCTATATTGATGGCGTATATTTATCATAGACAATTTAGGAACACCTGCTGTTAGTTCAGATGAGCGGTATATGTCAAATTAATACGCTCCTCGCAGAGGGTTTATAGTTTGTTGGCTTTTGACGCGGCTAATGTTTTATTTGTTCTGGTCGGGACCGATTGATGGCTTTCAAATAGATTCCTGACCGAGCTTTTTTTTGGTTTCTTGGGTATTTTTATCTTTTTATGGTTGGGAAAAGGTAATCGATTTCTATTGTTTGCTAATTGTTGCTTCAAAAAACCTTAACTCTTTTTTGTCTGTTATCTTTTAGTTTTTTGTGAAAATGTTTACCCTTTCTTCAAGTTGATGTTGTGACACTAAACATATTATAACCTAGTTATATCTATGCACTAAACATATTATAACCTAGTTATATCTATGCACTAAACATATTATAACCTAGTTATATCTATGCACTAAACATATTATAACCTAGTTATATCTATGCACTAAACATATTATAACCTAGTTATATCTATGCAATAAAATCGTTTCCGGTTGCGAGATCATCGTCGCACCTTTGATGTTTGGCTGTGTTCACTTTGGTTACTAAGATTATGATTGGTTATCAGAATGTTGTGCAACAGTGATTGCCATAAACATTCGCAACTCAGCTGGTTTAGTGGTGACTGGAAATTTCCATTATTTCCACAGCTTTCTTTCAATGATTTTCCATTCCTTAGAGCACTTCAGTGACGACAGTTTCCTTATGGCGCGCTGGCGTCGTCATTGGCGGGTAAAAATAGCGTGGTAGCGGGCGGCCTTGCCCCGCGCCGTGGGCCGCAGCGCGAGCGCGCCCCCCGGCCGCCGCCGCCCGCGCTCCGCAAGCAACGAATAGTTCCGATACTCACAGTGCTTCTACTGTGCGGTGACGAAATGCAACGCAAAAACTGTCCGTTGCAGTACTGTCTTAATTTTCATAATCATCTTTATTGCGATTATTCTACTGAGAAGGACCTAAAGGTTCTAAGATACTATATGAAAAACTAGGTATATGTACCCTACCATGGGGACATTATTTTTAGGGTTCCGTACTTCAAATGGAAAAAACGGACCCTTATAGGAAGGATCACTCGTATTTGTATCTGTCTGTCTATCTATCTGTCTGTCTGTCCGTCTATCACAGCCGATTTCCGCAGAATCTACTGAACCGATTAAGTTGGAATTTGGTACACATATGAGTTTCTGTGTCCCAAACACAAACGTGTAACGTAAATTTATGAATTTTGTGTACTTATACTGTTAAATAAATATATCAAAAAGCAGTCTATGGTCTTAAAATAACAGATAAATCACTCAATATTGTGCGTACAAACTTACATTTGCAGTTGGAATGTATGGAGCAACATGTTTTTCAACTAAAATGTTATGTTTGTTCTTGGGATAAATTCATCCCCACTACGGAACCCTTAATTGTGCGTGGTACAACACGCACTTGGCCGGTTTTTTTTTACTTTATGACAACATCGTTAAAGTTCAGAAGCTTTGAAACCACCAAGTTTTCTTCATTTGTTAGCAAGCTTGTAAAATTCGCACCTATTTTATTTATTACAATCTTTTTATTTAATTGGCACTCAGTCACAAACATTTGATTTATACTACCTTTGTTAGCAACCGTGGTCGCGTCAGTGGCAGATGCGCGCGCGCAGGTGACCGCGCACCTTATCGCGCACAAAAACGCCGTATCGGTTTCGACGCCTACCATGTACTGCCTTACTTCGCAGCATTATATCAATTACTAGCTGACGCCCGCGACGTTGCCCGCGCCTATAACGTTTTTCCCTTTCCCATGCGAATTTCAATTTTTTTTTTTAATTTTCGACTTTTCCCTTTTCTTTCCCCATTAGAACGTAATTTGATATATGACCTACATTAAAAAAAAAGAATTAGCCAAACCGGTTCAGCCGTTCTCGAGTTTTGCCTTTAATTTTTAGGGATCTGTAGTCAACAAGGAACCCTTATAGTTTGGCCATGTTCATCTGTCAGTCTGTATGTACCTTAATAATTATATCTGTATATTAATAATTTATAATAATAATGAATTGCTTGAATTTTATTGTTACTTAGCCCTCTTCCTCTCTCCTAATTTTTGCTGTGCCCGACAGGGTCCATATTGATCTTTTACTTTTTTATACGATCTATTAATACATATGGAATGCAATAAAGAATTGAGAATTGAATTGGCTTAGCTCAGAGACTCTTAGTACTAGAAAGCTGTATTTTGGCATGAATATACATATTAATCGCGCCGACAAAGTGGTAAAAAATAAATTGGAATTACTAAAACTAGTGAAATACCTAAAGCTTTGAAAGTCATGCTTTTAGAAGCATGACAAGGGGGAGATTTGGAAGGAATCCTTCACAAAATCAATATCAGATCTATATAATTCATCAACTCCGACTGCTACTCCTAGGAATTGACGCGAAATGATTTAGGACAACCTTTAGATCCTCACATTTCATTGATAGCAAAGCCAGTGAGCAGCAGTTCGATATACGTTGTAGTTTGGTACTACTTGTACTTCTCTAGAATAAGCTCTTACCAAGCTCAAAACAAAGTCTCAGAATGTGAAACTTTTTGTTAGAAGCCGAGCATGCGTGAAGCTTATGCGGAATGGGAAACTTTTTCTAGAGTAACTGCCTTATCTAACAAGATTTTTTTATCGGTACTCTGAAAATTAACGAAAAATCTAGACCAAGCACTAGAGTCGAAATTTTATGAACAGATACCACATTAAGATAATTAAGTGTCCGCCGTGTGCCTCAGTAGTCAAAAACTATTCTTTTAAATTCGCATTTGTAGGTAATATTTGCAGGCAGGCCCAATAACCAAAGTTCTTCCCAATGAGTAAATGATGAAATCATAACACTGACTGACCCTAACTTATTGCTTGCTGAAGCCTCGCAGGGGTTGTTACGAATATCCCAAAAAGTCAAAAAAGAAATGCTTTTTAGACCGGTGTTTCGGCAAATTCTACGCGTTTTCAACTTTTTGCTTGCACGGTATCCTCAAACCGCAAATTACGGTGGCGCACGCAGCCCGTGCCTCGCGCATGCTCGCCACTGTTTACGCAAATTCACGCTCATTTAAACGCTGTCAGTCGCCGAGCGCTGACGTGTTTGTTTTGCGCTCATGTAAGTGTTCACCGAGCGTTTTGCAGTAATTGCTTTTTTAAACTTCATAATATAATTACATATTGAGACTGCTGTCTGAAGTTGTAACTTTTTCAGACAAACGTATTCCTTGGTAGAGTCCACTTAGGTACGAGGTAAATGCTCATTTCTTCATTTTAAGTCAAAAGAAACTGCAGTTTACTAATGCTTGAATAATAGGCATAAGAATAGAATATAGGTATATATTATCCTTATAACCAAGCTGTTCTTAGAAACATTTAATGTAAAATTAAATTAAGCCTCTCATTTGTGTAGTTAGCCCCCGAGGTCGGTGTGTGCGGCATATGTGCGCTATCAATATCGGTTACTGATCGCCGCCGGCTCGAGATTTATCGCCAATATTTATATGAAGCCGGTGCAGTCCGCCGTTCTACTCCTTTGCGCACATTTGTCCTAGCTGCGTGTGAGTCAGGGAGCTAGACGCTAACACTCTCATTACAGACATTATCTGTGGCGTCCTAACTCTATTGGAATAAGTTCTAAGAATTCTTAAACTAATAGTTCATATCTTTCTCACAGTTACGCCTGCACTAATAAAGGACATCCTGATACAGGGCACACAACTTTACAAAACTTATAATAATTACACAGCACACACAATACAATAAAGAGATATACCTAATTAATCCAACGATTACCAACTAACTACACAAATGACATTTACCTTGCTTTTATTAACGTTTATAAATAAGTGCCAGAGGACAGCGCCAGTGGCATTATATTTTTCTGTTAACTTTAAATTGAGAGCAAATTATAGCTGTCTGCTGTGAGTATGTGACTAATAAAATATGATTTATTAGCTTTCATCATCATCATCATTCCAGCCGACAGACGTCCAACATAGGCCTCCTCCAAATGGGGAGGGGGTTGCCATAATCGCCACGCTTGGCAGGCGGGTTGGCGATCGCGTTTTTTTTTAATAGCTTTGCTTTGTTATAAATCTACTGTTACTAATACACTAAGGGCACAATATACTTACCCATATCACTTACTTACCTCTAGTTCGTCTCGTCTGCACATTGTCTGTGTGGGCCTTACAACCAGATTGAAGAAGGTACAGCAGGCCAACTCCAGATGTGTTATCAGTGAATGATTTGGGACCATCATTTATGTAAGAAAACCTCATCCCTCACTGCTGAGGATCGTGACTCCTTCTGATCTCTCTCGGGTAAGTGGTTCTTCATTTCCTCTGGCTTGTTTGATTACCAGGTTCGTTGGAACTTTCAGTAAATACCAAGATAATTAAGGTGAAATCGGAAAGATCCTTTGAAAATTCCTTATAAAGAATTCACACAAACAGTCGCAGTTGCTGCGTGGGCAAAGGTATCCGTAGCCATGTCTGAAAAGCTGATTATTAGCAGTAGTACAATGTGAAGTGGAGCTTCTGCGGCACTCTACTCTGTGAGGTGTACATGTACAGATACAGGAGCTCGGCGACATTCTCGCCTACCTGCACGCACCCGCAGCCCTCCACCACTAAGTACCCCGCCAAAGTACCACTGCACTGTGTTATACAAGCATCAGTCATTCGGAGAGCTGAACTCAGTTCATAGGTAAGAGGCAAAGCTATCGGAAGAAGGATTGAAGGGTTCAGGAAGTAAATGTCAATGTAAAGTAAGTAACACTTTCTTGTATGATTTAAGTGCTATGGACACTTTAAAAGTTGCTTGTGTTCGAAAAATTATTTACCTATCAATAACGGTCACTTCACAGCTTAGTTTTACTTTACATAGCAATGCATATCGAAAGGAGCTTAACAATCATACGATAAGCCATACCGAAACAATCATTTTAATGTCAACAGTAACAAATGACTGCGTGGGCCGTCAATGCTCGACACGCGCGCGACTGTCGCGCCAATGTCGCGCGCGCGTCGAACGCTTGTCGCACGGGCTCGAAGGTACCCGTGACACTATAGTTCCGCCTCGGTTATTTATTATTGGCGACTGGTCCCGCAGGCGCTGTGCCTTTGATATGCTCTTCCTTCACGACGGACGCTACGCTCAGCTAGTAAGTCCGTAGGTACGCACTCGCTGCCAATTCCTATTGCCCTCGGACACGTTTTCCGTTCGATAGAAAACGGTTTTCCTTTTATAGAATATACTAGCTTTTGCCCGCGGCTTTGCCCGCGTGGAGGACTGAAGTTATCCCACGGAAACGTACTATCGGTATTAAAGTATCCTATGTGCTAATCCGGTTATAAACTATCTGTGGGGCAAATTTAATCCAAATCCGTACAGCCGCTTTTTCTGTCGTAAAAAGCCGACGAAAAGGTCATTGTCTCATGTGCTAGCGCTGAGCTGCCGTCAATCATAATTATTTTGTTACGCATAATTTTGAATCTGTGATATCAGTATTACTTTAAATGTTAAGATGTTATGATGTTATGCCATATTTTAATCTAAATAAATTAAATGCCCAATTTAAATAAAATATTTTATTGGGTATGTATTAATAATTTATTTATTTATTTATTAAGAATATAATAGAAACTTTATTATCAGACACATAGTCCATAGGTTACAAAACATTACAATAAAAAACACAATACACATCAAATAAAATAACTGCACGTTAAATAAAATAAAACACAAATATACATAAAATGATTTAAGGCTTTGGAATGACGCTCTGTGAGTCGTCATCCAATGCCACATTATGAGGCGGTCCATCCTGCTGGCCTCAGTAGCCAAACGACTGTTGGGACTATCGCGCACTCGCCGCATCAGGGACGCTGTACGCAGACGCATCAGCGCGTAAAAATCCGGCACGCCCGTTTCCGCGAACATCTCGCACTGCAAGAGCGCAGTAGTCCCAACATCACCCTGAAGGCATTGTTATATTGTTTATATAAATGATCTTCCTTACATGATGCATAGTTTATCGGACATAATTGTATTCGCTGATTACACTTCTCTTATTTTTTAAATAGATAGAAAAGATACGGATGTCTTACACGTCAACGATAGTCTGGCTGTTCTTTCGAAATGGTTCGCAGCTAATAATCTCTTACTTAATGCGAACAAAACAAAATGCCTTAAGTTCTCATTACCAAATGTACCCCAAGTAGGTCTAAATTTAAAACTTGGTGGCAAGAAACTATATGCTATTACGGAAACTGTATTTCTAGGAATGACTCTAGATTCCAAATTGCAGTGGGGTGCCCACATTAGAGCTCTTTCAGGTAGATTAAACTCAGCTGCATATTATGCAGTAAGAAAAATAAGGCAGTGGACAGATATAGCCATAGCTAGGTTAGTGTCATTTGCTTATTGCCACAGTATTATTTCATTATGGCGTTCTGCTGTGGGGATCGGCAGCCGAAGTATCTTCAATTTTCATTTTACAAAAGAGGGCAATCCGCGCGATCTATGGAATGGGTCCTCGTGACTCCCTTAGAAACAAATTCCAAGAAATTGATGTACTAACTCTGCCTTCTCTTTATATCTTAGAAAGTATTTTATATGTTTGCAAAAACTCAGGACTTTTCAAAATAAGAAACGATTTCCATAATATAAATACACGTAGTAAACATAAAATTGTGATACCCAAATTTAGATGAACTAAAACAAGTAAGTCATTTCTTATAAACAGTATCCGCTTTTATAACAAGTTGCCAAAGTCGGTTACAGAACTTAGTGATGGAAAATTCAAAACACACATCAAACGTGCCCTTATAAAAAAGCATATTATAAGATTAAAGACTTCGTTGAAGACAAGGAAGTAATTCCTTCCGCACATGTGGCTTCCCTGGTACCTCATTAACGGCGACCTCATCTAGTTTTTACAATATGATTGACGTGTAAAAGTGTAAACCTACTTACAGATATAAAAATCATTTATCATTTAACAAAAGTTGGATTCAACTTTAACTTAAAAAGCATTAAAAGGCAAATTTATGTAAGAGGGGAGTCATCATCATCATCATTCATCATTTCAGCCGAAAGACGTCCACTGCTGGACATGGGCCTCATGCCCACAGCAAGTCCCGCGTATTTTACTTTGTTTCAGGCCAGTTACGACCGTGAAGAAGCACAGGAGCAATGACCTAAATCTTGATTCAAACTAAAGGTAGTTTGCCACAACTGCCTGCGCGAATACCTACATATTGTAATGTACACATACTCCTTAATACGAGTTTTCCATAAAATTTTCAAAAACACAACGTAATAGGTATACTCTAGAAACTTAGAATTAAAATAATATACACAATTACGTTGACAGTAAATTATCTGGGTGAGCGCAGGTACCAAACCTTCAATATTTAGGCTTATCAGTTGGAAGTGCCTATTTCCCGGTTGTAACTAAACGGCTATAAACAAGTGTGACGCGAAGGACATGCCGCATGTCGTCAAACTTAAGGGCCGTGACAAGCCCGCGCTATCGCGATCGCACGCGCAGTCCGCGCACACACCTGCCGAGTCGCCGGCAATGATGTAATGCCTTTATTCAATTTTATGCCTTTTTGTTATTGATATTGTCTTGTCCCCTTTGCATTTGTTTTGTTTACAGAGAACTCGTTAGGGGCATTCTTGAAGAATTTTTTTGATCGGAATACGTCCTAATTAGGTTCTAAAAGTAATTACTTTGTAACAACACTTAATTAATCATTTGCTTCTGATAAGAACATCATAACAGTAAACATTACTGACTACTTACTGACAATACGTTAAACATACATAAAAAAGAGAGCTTTCTATTCGGAAAGTTAACGTAGTAAATTATGCTGAGTGTGTGTTAAGGCTTTTACATACCGGGGCGACTTGTCGCGCGACGCGACGCGACGCGACGCGACACAAAGGCACCGCTCGTCCCGCGACACGCGGGGCCTTTGTGCCGTGTCGCGTCGCGCGACAAGTCGCGCTGGTACGAAGCCTTTATTTTAAAAGTAAAGCAAAAAGCAATCAAAACCCTTTCTAATGAAAAAGTCATTATACAAATAATGTTCCACAAAAACACAAAAGAAGTGAATACAGTTCTGTGAAACCGCACATATCTACTTGAGGTGACATTAGGTGTAATGTGGCACGAACATGAAACAAAGGAGCTGGCCGGGTGACCTCCACACACGCTGGCCACACATCGGCCATGGGTCGCACTGACCGTGGGCCATACATCACGCATATCTGCCTTCAGCTACTTCTTTCGGGTCCTACTACACTCGTGAAAGTTCTTCATAATTCAACATTAATCATTTTGTTTTCGTGTAAGAAAACAATAAGTAAGCTTAGCTATGTCGACGACTTATTTATTTCTACTGGTGGTCGCCCACTGGTCGAAATTCGACCCCTCGTCTTACAATCTAATACCTAATTATTACTAATTCTATGAGTAGTAGGTACTTACCCCATGGTCGAGCTGTCACTTCTATCACCTTCTACAGGTACTTAGTCCATAGTCGAGCTGTCACTTCTGTCTTCGAGTCATGAGGCCCTGATACGATCTGTGTGTGTGTCAAACGCATGGTAGTGTGTAAATTTTATTTTTATTTTTATTTATTTTTAATGCATAATATATAAAAATATTAGCTTTCTGCACTCATCCTACATAAAGGTAAGCTTTAACTGTGCCAAATTTCATATTTCTCTGTTTGCGTAATTTTCGTAAAAATTCACGTGTTATAATTATTACTAGCTTCTGCCCGCGACTTTGTTCACGCGGAAGTCGTAAGACGCCACATAATAATAAAAAACAGTCACATTTTTATAAAATTTTTACGTTTGTAGGTTTGGTCTCAGAGCAGACAAAATACACTGAAATAAAAAAAAAACAATCACAAAAATTAAACACTGTGGCTTATCTACAGGGCGAACGAGGATCCGTTAGGCTGTGTACTTCGTTGACAATTTGACTAAAATAGCTGTTCTTATACATGTCAAGATTGACTGCTTAGCTCCTTTTATGTATAGCGTGATGATATTTATTTCAGAGGTCCTCGCGGACCTCTGAAATAAACTCGTAAGATCCGTATCTATCAGTACCCCAAGTGTAAGTTTGCAAGAGAGTAAACGTAACTATTTCGTTTGCGTTAAAATTTGACCGATAGATCATAATGCTAAGAGTAAAAGAGTCAGAATAAAAATCTTAACGC
This sequence comes from Tiliacea aurago, assembly GCA_948098905.1. Taxonomy (NCBI): domain Eukaryota; kingdom Metazoa; phylum Arthropoda; class Insecta; order Lepidoptera; family Noctuidae; genus Tiliacea; species Tiliacea aurago. The sequence goes on along the minus strand of OX402580.1, from coordinate 556,731 downwards.
AAACGCGCTAGTTACGTTTACTCACTTGCAAAGTTACACTAGGGGTACTGCAATATTTTATATTTGTTTTAAAAATATTCGATCTACAGGTTTAAGTTCGTTACTATTCTATTATATACTAGCTGACCCGGCGAACTTCGTACCGCTTTATACCGCCAGCAGTGCCACCTATGTGAGGGTCCAATTGTGTTTTCCAACCACCAGGAACCCGTTGAAATACAAATACAAAATTTCAACTAAATCGGTCCAGCCGTTTAGGAGGAAATAATATAAACAATTAACGGGTGTAACTGTTCAAATTATTACGATGCTTACTAGGATAATCATGATTAGCGATTTTTTGTTTTCCTTAAAGTGGTAGTGTCTTTGCGCCAAGACCAAGAAGGGAAACTACCAGGCGCGCCGATCACCTATTTCTCGGATAAGTTACCGGCTTTGAATAATGACTTAGAATAAAATAACAATGACTTCCCGATTTGATCGAAAATCATTGATTTTCATAGTAGGATAATTATTGAAAATATTTTTATAGTTCTTCAACACGCTATATCGAATATATATTTTAAAAGCAGCCAATATAGAATCTACTCAAACTCACTTTAATAGTAAATTGATGTAATAAAAAAAAATAGTTAAAAAAAAACAAAAAAAACACGCATTTATAGAAAACCAAACTAAAAAACGGAAAATAAATAATAGTTTAAAAATAAAATAAAAAACACGCTTTTATAGAAAATCCAACTAAAACCTAGAAAATAATTACTAATAAATTTGAATTAAGAATAGTAAATTTAAACATTTATATCTGTAACTTTTATGGTGTACTACATAATAAAGAGTATTTATTATTATTTATCTATTCTATTCTAATAGTGTAAAAACTGAATCTAACGTGTGCGGAGTACGCACACGTTACATTCAGTTTTTACCGTCAGTTTTCATCCAGTTTTCAGCATCATGTGCAACATTTTTTGGTTCTGGTCTGGCCTGATTTTGATCAGCTGTGCTATTCTTTAACCATCTCACCGTGAAAACTTAGGTGAACTGAGCATGGAGTGAACTGTCAGTGAGGGATTGACACTATTAACAACTCACTTCAAGCTCACTTCACCTACGTTTACACGGTGAGAACTTTTCAGAATAGATCGGCTGGACTTGGTTTTTTCAATCATGGCAGCGACTGTCTCTGACTAACTGTCTAATGAATCATCTTGTAATGCATTAACATACCTCGCTGGCCGAGGATTGAAGCGACAACCGTGCAATAAATACTTACGATATGGACCAAAGCCTCATATATTGACTCACACACAAGTCCTGGCACATAATCTCTTCTGGTTTCAGGTCGCGTTGTCCTCGTGTCGTCAGGTTGAAGCCGCCTCAAATAAATCGTCGAGATTGAAAAAACGCCAGGCAGCAATTAATAGTCGTCACTATGAGGTTGGAACGTTACAGCGCCAGTAATTCCCGTTCGTGTGCAATACACATTACTCTCGGTAATATTTGTAGTACTAACTAATGTATGAGTCTGACCCATATTATATTCGTGGTGTGCGCAACTTGCGAGCCACCGCCGGACCGCCTCGTGGTGTGCGCAACTTGCGAGCCACCGCCGCACCGCCTCGTGGTGTGCGCAAGTTGCGAGCGAGAAAAAAAAAAAAAAAAAACAAAAAAAAAAGGTTTAATCGAGTCTTTAAGACATTTGCACGCCATGTTATGGCAGGATATGCTGAAACAAATTTACTGTAACACCCTATGTACCATATTCTAGGAAATAAATATTTTTTGATTTTTTAACAACTGTAATCGCACATTTGCGCACTTCAGCAAAACTTCATGTTTACGTGAGCTTTCTCTCGCTGACGTGGATCTTCTGAACGTTATTTGTGGAAACTTCTCAGATTTTCCTTTTGTACAAATATACCAACAAAAGCCAGTATTATCGCCAACATTACGTGGCCAACAATTGGCCGCGATGTGTATTTGGAGTGAGTTTGTTACGTTTTAGTATTTACCGATATAAAGGCTCGTACAGACTCACGCGATATCGCGGGCGCGACAGGGGTCACGCTGCCTGTCGCGCACGCGATATCGCAACAGTCTGTACAAGCCTTAACGCGTTATTATACCTACTGTAGGTAATTAAGTCGTTTTCATTCATTTATGGAGATTGAATTGAAGTTATTATTTTATACATTATTGTTGATATAGTGCAGTGTTGAGGAAATTGCTCGAAAGCTGTTGTAGAAGAAAGTGTGATTGGCTCGATGTTAGAGGAAGCTCGACCAGCTCACTCGGCTGACAGCTCGGAACAGACAATATGTCTTACTAATGTAGTGAAGCTCGAAAACGGAGGAAATTGAATGTCGTGTCAACCTATACTGCTCATAGATAATACATAAAAATATGGGTAACTTTACCGGAACATAAGAAAATAGATAATTCGTTTTTAACAGGAGCCAATGTAATGAATGTGCAGACTAACAAAAGGATCATTAATTGGTGAGTCAGGAGGGTATCTGAATAAATTAAATGGACAATTAATTCGAACAATATTTGGTTATAAAGCCTGCTTCTAATGTTGACTCTATTTGGATAGACGAAAAAAAGATGATTTTCCATAACCAAAATTCGTAAAATTTTAGAAATTTTATGTTAATTGTAACTAAGAGAAAATATAGTGTTTGATATAAATTCAAAGTTATCTGTAAAATTTGTGACGTAGCAGTTTACAAGTTGTTACTTGATCGGTTCAATTAAAAACAAAATGATCATGATGTCAAATTTTACTGAAATACAGGATGTTTAAGGATGTTTTGAAACGTAAAACATGCTATTAACGACCCTGCCTAGGTCTACAACCCCGGAACAGCGTGAAAGAGCCGTTGATCATTTTGAAGTTGTTTCTCAAACTACAAACATTAGCTTTGTATAGACCTTACTGTTGTAACTGTACGAGTAGCGGACGGGCTACCGCATCAGACCTACTCGTACCCTGATATAGTTCAAGTTGTACGAGTAGCGGACGGGCTACCGCATCAGACCTACTCGTACCCTGATATAGTTCAAGTTGTACGAGTAGTGGACGGGCTACCGCATCAGACCTACTCGTACCCTGATATAGTTCAAGTTGTACGAGTAGCGGACGGGCTACCGCATCAGACCTACTCGTACCCTGATATAGTTCAAGTTGTACGAGTAGCGGACGGGCTACCGCATCAGACCTACTCGTACCCTGATATAGTTCAAGTTGTACGAGTAGCGGACGGGCTACCGCATCAGACCTACTCGTACCCTGATATAGTTCAAGTTGTACGAGTAGCGGATGGGCTACCGCATCAGACCTACTCGTACCCTGATATAGTTCAAGTTGTACGAGTAGCGGACGGGCTACCGCATCAGACCTACTCGTACCCTGATATCGTTCAAGTTGTACGTAGGTACTACTTAGATAGATTCTATTGAACTAGAGTTACAAGTGCATCTGCTATGCTTGATGTTCTGGGTTCAATGCCAGCGATACCGAGGTGGAAGGAAATAAACAGATGATTTGTTGTGTTTCACACACAAAGAGGAAATGATAGTGCGTGCGTATCGACATTGAGTAGGAGTCAATTAAGAGAACCGGTCGGTACTCCTTCCGCGTCCGGAATTAACGACACCCTGCGCTCATACTCACACAGTTAATAATGTGCAAATAACTAAACACCACATGTTCTAACTTATGTGGATCTAAGGAGACACATGTAAAGCCGTAGAAACAGGTTGTGTAGCAAATTGACTATAAACTAACTATCTGTTCAAATTACAACGGTTTCATTATTCAGATTACCAGTCGTATACAATGGCTATAACGGCAAAGCAAAACGTAATGTGTAACAATACTTGTCCCTGACTATACACACTGTTTCGCTTAAAGGCTTCTACATACCGGGGCGACTAGTCGCGCGACGCGACGCGACACAAAGGCACCGCTCGTCCCGCGACACGCGGGGCCTTTGTTCCGTGTCGCGTCGCGCGACAAGTCGCGCTGGTATGTAGAAGCCTTAATACACAAACAAATAAATAAAGTGTAGTATAATAAGTAGGTATAGCTAGAACACATTACAGTAGTTTTTTGTAAGTTAAAAATTGAAGGAATTGTTAAGGATTTCATTAGGTATTTAGGCATACACAGAGCTTTACCAATACACAGTGCATCACGTAACAACAGAATATAATAAAATAATTGCATTGTTTTAATTTGCATCAAAACATGATCGTTCAGGTACCTACACTAGCTACATAACAACGTGCATACTGTTACATAGGTACTTACTAATAAAGGCTCTTACAGACTCACGCGATATCGCGGGCGCGACGAGACACTAGTAGGACAGTTTCTTTGTCGGTGCCTGTCGCGCCCGCGATATCGCGTAAGTCTGTAAGAGCCTTTAATCTGAGATAACTATGGTTGTGTGTCACGAGCCATTTCAAATTAATTATAGTTATTGTTATTATGTAATCATTGCACGAGCATTGTCTTTTTTTGACGTTTTTAATTACAACATAACTTTTAATTAATGCATAAACTTGATTTTGACGAAAACTTTTAGTTACAGTTACCTAATGCCAAATCCATTATTTTGTTCCACAAAAGATTTGAAATGATTAATTTCCTTTTCATGTAGGCAGATCAAAGAAAAATAACATATTATGTACAGTGGAAATTATTTTTGGTGGTAGAAACTTCCTGCTTCTTGCTTTCTTTCATTTAATATCACAATCTCAATGACCATTAAACTTGTTAAAGAATAATACCGTTTTAACATTTAACTTGAATCGATTTATCGTGAGATCGAGTTACGAGTCGTATGGTAACTTCACTAGTCACGTCGCGGTTGCCCATCGCGACGTAACTAGTTACCCTACGTCGCGGTTGCCCATCGCGACGTAACTAGTTACCCTACGTCGCGGTTGCCCATCGCGACGTCGGGTAACTTTACCACGGCCACGTTATAATACAACACACAATTACACAGCAATTTACATACGTGAAAAAACTACATGATCTCTATGCCACACTAATTAGATGCATAATTAGAATAACTTGTTTTATATTCTATTTCCGTCACATGAATGGCACCTTCAAACTCACACACGTGCAAATAAAATTACTGTGCTTGCACTATGTATGTGATATGTCCGAAAGTATGTAGAAGTGACACACACACACAAATCAGTGGTCACGACGCCGCGAATATCGATCACGTAATTAATCGATTACTGACGTGTGCTCCACAATATATCATATGTGTTGAATTTATGAAATTAATTATGTTAATACCGTGGTAATGTTTACATTAGGAGCTCCGTCATAACAGAGCTGCCGCTGGCCAACAATCAAATAATTAACAGCATTCGGTGCTAATGCTCACAACCTACAACATATTAATATTTATAACAGATTCGCATAATATCCGTGGAATGGGCAGCTCTATTTATAATAATGAATGCAAATAATGATTAATATGATACTCAGTGTGTCAGTAGGTGTATTAAACATACTTAGGATGTTTTCATACCGCTCGTTATTAGTCGAATTTAGATACCACGATCATACTTAACATACCTACATGACGTTAATAAGTACCGTAACCTATAAACAAATAATCGATCGTGATTGATTTGAATCGAATTTACAACTTCCTACGACATTACAGTTGCGACTGGAGCCGATCCAATTACCGTCCGGACTCCGGCCTCGTTAAGGGTCGTACAGACCCGGTATCTATGAAAGTTTTATGGAATATTGTTCTACCGGTGTTGCGTCGCGTATCAACTCGCACCGGTCTACACGAGCCTTTACCTCACAATAAGAACACTCCGTTGCAGTCGGAACTCACTTCTAGTTTATTTGCATCCACTAACAATGTCATTATGTTAATCATATCACGAGCAACTCAATCGAGACCGAGAGTGAATCGAGATCAACGTATGATCGGTTAATTACTATCCAATTTTGTATCGAGTCGGCACTCGGCAGTAATCGATAGGAGTATAGTATTAAAGTAATGGTTAATATTAATTGGCGCGGCGCCGCGGCGGCCGGTAGCGCGTATGGTAATAGTTAATAGTTGATCGTCATTATGGTCTAATTGTGGGCTGTGCTGTATTTGTTTAGAGCGCCGGTAATGGAATCTGTTCTACCATAATATATTATAAACATATTATAGGTACAATATTAAACGATTTGTACAGGAGTGAACATAGATGAAGGCAGAAGCAGAATGCGCTTTCTATATTCATACATCAATACAACCCTCTTAATTGTTGATTTATATAACATATAGGTGTCAGGAGATCGATTTATCAGGAATCTACATCTCCTCCAAGTGTCAGTGATCAGGGGCCGAACCATAATTAGCTGCAGAGAAGTTTAAATGTAGAACAAATCAAGGTGTTAACGTCACCTTGATTTGCCATACACCAACTCCTTCTTTGCCTTTGCATCTTCTCTGCAGACCACCGCACGTTTGTACAAAATCGCTTGACACTGCACTGCATGTGCAGTATTGCCCTGCTACGAAGCGCATGGCAACCCGCAGTGCTCAGACGTGGTCGCTAGACGGCCGGCCGTCGTCTAGACGCTCTCAATTGCAGGATACGTCTGCCGGCTGGTGCCGGGTGACGGCTGCCGGCGCCCATCAATCACAATCACACCACCAGACTCCTATCAATTGGAGATATAATACCACGGGGGAATCTCCATCGACCTATTGCAGTTAGTACCGTTACAAAACCACTGGCAGAGCTTGCTGAAATTGCTGTAACACCAGTTGTTCACAAGTGAGTTGTTGCACTATTAGGTGTGTAGGTATAAGATTATCTATTTGTAATCAGTCCTACCTACAAAGTCAAGTTTTAGTTGTTGGATACTTCAATAGGTAATAATAATTTTCCTTTTTTGCTAGTAAAATTTTATTAATCATTGAAATACATGGCAAGCTATAGTTTTGTATAATTTAAAAGCATTTTTTACCCGACTACGGCGAAGCAAAAAGGAGGGTTATGATTTTGACCGGTATGTATGTATGTATGTTCATCTAATCCCTCATTACTTCTAAGCTGCTTGTCATAATTTGACAAATGAGGTATCGTTAGAAGCGTCTTGATCGTCCGCTGGTTATAGGCTATGTGAGGTTACATTAAATTCATATGGCGCCCTCTAGCGGACATAAAGTGAAAGCCTAAAAAGAAAAAAATGTTTATTCATGCCATGTTGGGTATCAAGTGAAAGGCCTTAATTAGCACATTTCAAAAATATATATATTGTCAGCTTTTGCTCATGCCTTTGCTTGCAAGCACCTAATAATTAGGTACAATTTCTATAAAATCACAAGCAACAAAAAACATATTTTCTCTCCAAACCTACACAAAATACATAATTATATTTATTATAATAATTACGTATTTCAATGTGGCCTATTTATAAAAAAAAACAAAATGTATGTAACAATAATGACATAAGCTTGGGAGTGCCTCCACGCGGTGAGCGGTAACAGTAATATTACTGGCTAATCTAAACCAAAATTACACGTAATATATTTTAATGTATTTAATACATATTCATAGTGATGTTCAGAAGACAGCCGTGGTCGTATGCCACCTAAACTATCAAAACAACACATTCTAACAGTAGTAAGCGATCATAATCTTTAGGGCAAGTGGCATACGACCACGGCTATCTTCTGAACATCACTATGAATATGTATTAAATACATTAAAATATATTACGTGTAAGTTGTTTATTTAATAGACGATAAATATTGAATAGTTTGTACATAATAATTTCAGATTAGAATATTTTCTTGTTTCATACTTTTTAGAGCGTGATTTTTCAGTAGTCGGGTTTTAGTTTTTGAACTTATTTTTTCAATTTTGTAAATGTGAGTACCATGGAGCCGTATATTTATTATATTATGATGTATGTTGACTTAAAAAAGCCTGGCAGTTGAGAGTATGTCATGTTCACTTAAATGTCTCGCTGATGGTGGCACGTGTGTTGAATCATTCGGTTCCCTAAAAAATGGTTGAGCTGGATGGTGCTGATCCACACGTCATGTTCGTGAACGGGCGCCGTCAGTTGAGACTGGTCATCTCTTAAATGCCAGGGCTTATTTGTAATATTTTAATCATATATTATATTTTGAATTGTATATAAATAATTTATTTTTTTACATTGTTCTCACATATAAAAGCGACAAGAATAATGTACCCAGGATTTTGTAATAATATCTTGATTTAAAAGACAAGGACACCCTTGGAGTTTCTTGCCTGTTCTTCTCCATAGAGATCTACGTTTTGGAATGGGCAAATAGCTTCAACTTTATGACTAACTGACCGACTCTTTGACTAATCAAAAATGCCTGTACCTAATTGGTTTGATGTTTGTAATGTTTACCTAATAAATGCTTTGAGTTTGAGTCAACAAATGATGTACCTTCTTATAACAAAAGAATCTGCCCCGATGGTCTAGTGGTCGCAAGCGCTACCGACAAGTATGAGGTCATGGGTTCGATTGCCAGGTCGGGCAAAGTGTTATTGGGTTTTTTAATCAGGAATTTCTCAGTAGCAGCCCGGAGCCTGGATTTGGCCCCGGTTGATGGCAATAGGCTCGCCTTCTATTACATGAGACACACAACTGGCGAAACGTGGGTGTAATATAGGTACACCTCTGTCTTACCCTTCGAGGATTTACAGGCGTGATATTATGTTATGTTATGACTTTTGTTTTAGTCGAATTTTACCATTAGATGTGAGGAACGTCATCAAAAAGATGAACCGTGGAGAGCGCGGTCATGACGGTATAAGTATAGAACATCTGCGTTTTGCAGGTGTACATCTGCTCGGAGTCCTGAGTGTTGTTTAATTTTTGTATAGGAGATTCCTTTATTTCGGATGATATGATGAAAACAGTTGTTAGTTCCAATAATAAAAAACAAAACTGGGTATCCGTCTGACTAATTACTAATCTAATTACCGGTCGATATCAATGGCTACAACCATGGCGAAGGTCCATGTCCAGTCATGAGACTGGACATGGACCTTCGCCATGGTTGTACGTACGTTGCACGCAGCTGAGCGAACACCAGATAAGTACCCGTTCAGATATATGACTTGACAGTTATGTGTCTGAAACAAACAGTAAGATACTATACCGACAGGAAGACACCAATATATGCGTGTTTTCTTGATCTTTCGAGGGCGCTTGACCCGGTGGCTTATGATATTCTTTGGCATAAACTGCTTGAAGACACCACTGTGCCGAGAAAGCTGGTATCTCTCCTCAAATATTGGTACAGTAATCAAAATAATGCTGTCAGATGTATTAACACGCATAGTCAGGAATATAACCTGAAATGCGGTGTTAGGCAAGGCGGTTGGCCTCTCCGAGTTTGTTTAACTTGTTTGTTAACCAGCTGATCGGCAGGCTCAGCGGAGCCATGATATCCGATCATGGCTCCGCTGAGCCTGCTCAATATATGGAAGAATGATCAACAATATTAGTTATGATGACATGGTTCTGTTGAGCTCGTCAGTGAGTCCGCTCCGGAGACTTCTGGGTAGGTCCTCTCAATCATATGCCCTGTCACATGGACTCAAATATAATGCTAATAAGAGTGTTCTCATGCTATACCTGCAAAGTAGAGATCATGCTATACAAAGCAGGGAACAAGGCTCCTTCGAACGTGTCGCTAATTAAGATAGGTGGGTCGGCACGCGTGAGGGTGTCTAAAGTAAAATACTTGGCTCACATGCTGACAGATCGGCTACAGAACGATGGCAGTCCGCTGCAATATGTTGGCCCGCAGATTCGCACGATGTACCACAGATATAAAATTGTTACTTGTTAGAGCCTTCTATCAGTTATGTTACACGTGCAGTCTGTGCGTGTTCAGTACAACGGCTCTGAGGGCAGTGTTGAGAAAACCCCGGTAGGTACTGCTGTGCTTCTGCAATGTTTGCGGATGCTTCCATCGATGACTTCTTCGCTGTCATTAAAAAGAACTGCATCGCTGATGAGCAGGGTCCGTGGTTAGCGTGCAAAATTAATAGTCCATTTACTGTGTACTGGGCAAGTGCACCTGCACAGAAATAGGAAATAGACTTGTGATTATTGTGTAACTTGTTTTGTTTACTACTTTTTTATTTTTGTGTTTACTACTAACAACACTACTAACGCTATCTTGGTAAAACCAAATATGGGCATAAACAAATAAAGATAAATTATTAATTATTATTATTATTATTAAAAAAAATCTATCACTATTTTCTGTGACGTCGAGTTTAAGCTGCTTTGCTGACGTTGAGTTTAAAATGTTGCGGGCAGTCTATTTATTATCACCTCTGTACGAATTTATATCAGTTAATTAGAATCCTATTAACTCCTCATCATCCTCAATACTGACCTCGACAGAAATCACATCATACTGTCCTGACGTCACATTTCATATGCCACTCCGTCACACATGCAATAGCAATAAATCTGACAGTCTTCATAACAATAACCAGAACTGTCTAATAATTATTATAATTATTTCATCAACATCATTATTTTATTAAATAATTGCAGGTCTTAATTTAATACAAAATTTGGGTAATTATACATTCGCTTATCAACGGCTGAAGATCAGCTTCGTGAACATACCAACCGTTTGTATATTTTACGTTTACTTTATATCTTTTATATAAAGATGTTGTTAATTATCCACGAAAATACCAACTTTAAGTAGGTACTGACAACAATATATATATTTATATTAACAGATTACATCGTAGCAACCAGTCGTAATGTGACTGAAGTTATTACACGTCATAGCTAACTAAGCACCATCAGAAGAGCGTCCACAGTTTATCAGCAGGACCATCTGTAGCTATGTATATAATGTACTCTGTGGCCTCAAAGACCACTCCGAGCTAGATCGAGATAATGAATTAGCGCCCACTAATTAACTAAAAAACTGTTTATAGAGTGGCTCTATAAACTCAGCACCCAACTAAGTAGGTGGGTATGTTTCTGTTGTCTCAAACCTGTTTAATTGATCTCACTGACTATATTTTAAACACTATTTTTTTTTTTTTGCCTACAGAACATAGACCGTACAGCGGGAAAAAGAGCCTTTGTATGACAAAAACAAACGACGGACACAAAATAACTGTTATTGTTATAATAATAATTAATGTATTATTATTTTGATGTCTGCAGTCTTAAATTATCAACTAATTCAAATGTAAAAGGACCGCAATAGACCCATGAATAGTAAGAAATGAACTCAATTATAACATTATTCTAATATTTAGTTCTGAATACACATTGGATTACCAACTGAAATAGTTTCTGATAATATTCCGATTAGATATATTCTTGCTTGTTATTACTGCTAAAGTATAGTTTTATCGACAACTAAATAACTATATAAGTACCCACCGCAACTAGGTAATGACATGCGAAATAGTTTTAATCAGTAATTATCTACGTAAGTCAATAGTGTATTAGCCGCTCTATTCATATTCATGACTCTCTCGCATTGTAAACTTTTTTTTCTAGTCTAATACGAGTAGCTCCATTTTCATCAAATATTTTCGAGGTAATGTTGTCTAAAGTAATCACACCAACACTTAAACTTGTCTAGTTTAAAAGGGCAGTTAACTGAATGGTACTAACGTCGAACCTGAAATGTCGCATGTCAGCCATTAATAATGGGGAGTTATAGAGACATAGTAACAATCACACGCCTGTAGGTTGTTTCAGCACGTCATACGTTGTTTCAGCACGTCATACGTGACGGATCTGCTAGTGTAAGTATCACACGCCTGTAGGTTGTTTCAGCACGTCATACGTGACGGGTCTGCTAGTGTAAGTATCACACGCCTGTAGGTTGTTTCAGCACGTCATACGTGACGGGTCTGCTAGTGTAAGTATCACACGCCTGTAGGTTGTTTCAGCACGTCATACGTGACGGGTCTGCTAGTGTAAGTATCACACGCCTGTAGGTTGTTTCAGCACGTCATACGTGACGGGTCTGCTAGTGTAAGGTAACTGGCAGGCAGTAAAGAGTGCACCACGTTGAGTGCTTACGTATCGAAGGAGTCGCGCTCACTGTAACGTTTAGCGAGTAATATGACGTGTCGTTGTGTAGCTAGTGATGTTGTGTGAGATATGTATTACAGCGGTGATTGGTCGCCCAGTGGGGGGCGTAGGGGGTGGGGTGGCGGCTCCATCTAGCGACGCCCGCGGGAACCTCGGCCATCTGTTGTAATGGCTTCCGAGCTATGATACGTCGCGCCGGATTTGTTCCAACTTGTTATGTGTCTGTGTTGTACTCCAATACACGGCAAGTAATCAGTTCTGCTTGAATTGTCATAGCTGATACGTTCTAAACGTGAAAATCTTTTGCTATACCTAAACACTTAACGTTCTGAAAGTTTCAGGTCAATGAGCTTTTGCAGGGACTAATAACGAAGCAAATGTGTGTTCTCCACCGATATGGGAATTGGTGTTAAAATAGTTAGTTTAGTAACAGAAAAGAAAACAGCGAAGTGTATCCACTGAAGGTTGTTCCTGAAGTAGGTATACAATAAAATAAATTGTGACGATTATAATGAACATTAAGTACATAACCTATTGCTACGAACATAGCGAGTGAGCGCGTGCTGACCGTGACCACAGATTTCAGTCTCGTTGACAGATTGGCATGAGAACAGTTTCTACTGAAAAAAAAAATTAAATTGCAAAAATAAATAAATAGTGCGATTGTAGTAGTGACGTCAAACAGAACAGTCAAGTTTCTTCTGGCAATTACATTCAACAATTTGACATTGAAGCGCCATAAAGGTGCAATAAGGTGGTTAGTTTAAGTGCTGCTACTAACGTGCAGTTGACCGTACAACTAGTGCTACCACTGACGTGCAGTTGACCGTACAACTAGTGCTACCACTGACGTGCAGTTGACCGTACAACTAGTGCTACCACTGACGTGCAGTTGACCGTACAACTAGTGCTACCACTGTCGTGCAGTTGACCGTACAACTAGTGCTACCACTAACGTGCAGTTGACCGTACAACTAGTGCTACCACTGACGTGCAGTTGACCGTACAACTAGTGCTACCACTGACGTGCAGTTGACCGTACAACTAGTGCTACCACTGACGTGCAGTTGACCGTACAACTATTGTGTTGAAAGACATTACTTAATAAACACTAATTAACTGCTTCACAATCACCCAATTGTTATAATAGATTTGCCAGAAATATTTTGTAATATAAAGGTGTCAATCAATTTACTGCACGCTCATTAATTAGATTTAATGTGTTAATGACAGTCGTTTGAGAAGCGCGTGCGTGTTGCATGACATATTCAATGAAACTCCTATAATACTAGATAACGAGGAAGAATACTTAATCTAACTACATTTACAGAAACTAACCGTCTCCCAACATACACATAATTCTTTTAACCATCTGCCAAAGACCAAGTTACATTTTAAGTTACAACCTGTCACATATGAACGACCTTATTGTGACGACAGCGTCACAATACCCCAACAAAAAAAACAAACAGCACTTCCCCACCTGTTGCTCAAGCTAGGAATCGAACCCTGAACCTCACGACCCTAAGCTTTATGACCATTGGCACAGTCATATTAAGGCTTAGTTTCATCACTCAACAACAATAGGTAATGTGAGCATAATATCAAGGAGTGTTGCCATCATCAGTCAGGCTTTCCGCCAAGGTGTGGCGACATTAAGTAATGCGTAGTGTGGCAACACTGCTCAGTCGGCTGCTCTCGCAGTGTAAGCGTTATTGATGGCGGATCGAGCATCGGTCAAGGATGCTGGTTAGCACAGCAGTGATAGGCAGGCGCTGGGCACTGCCGACAACAACCTGCGCTACTGGGAATATCGTATGTGTAATATAAAAACTACTTTGAGATTACAAGTGGCTATGCTTCCTGTGAGCAATCGAAAAGTTTTAACATTTAAAGCAGGTGCTGGTTTTGTAAATTAAATCGAGTAAGTCGACTGTGTGTGGAAAGCGGTTATTATTGTACTCTTCCCGTACCCACGCGTAAGTATGTTGTAAACTTAAGTAAGCTGGAAGAGCCCACTCACTGCTTAGAAAACACTGCTAAACTTGTCACAGCTAAAACACGTTGCTAATAGCAGCTCTTTCTAAAACATCAGAAACAAGTGTGATAATATTTAATAGTAGCAATGTATCATAATTCCATGTAACATCAGTTATTAAAGCGCTGGGAGGTATTATGCTAGTACGGCTATGAATGAGCCCCAGCATTCATGCTCGCACTCGAACGCAAAAAATATGAAATGATTATCATTCGTCGGCACCGTTCTACAGCACCATGGCTATATGAAATGATTATCATTCGTCGGCTCCGTTCTACAGCACCATGGCTATATGAAATGATTATCATTCGTCGGCTCCGTTCTACAGCACCATGGCTATATGAAATGATTATCATTCGTCGGCTCCGTTCTACAGCACCATGGCTATATGAAATGATTATCATTCGTCGGCTCCGTTCTACAGCACCATGGCTATATGAAATGATTATCATTCGTCGGCTCCGTTCTACAGCACCATGGCTATATGAAATGATTATCATTCGTCGGCTCCGTTCTACAGCACCATGGCTATATGAAATGATTATCATTCGTCGGCTCCGTTCTACAGCACCATGGCTATATGAAATGATTATCATTCGTCGGCTCCGTTCTACAGCACCATGGCTATATGAAATGATTATCATTCGTCGGCTCCGTTCTACAGCACTATATGACTGGAACACTTGCGTTTTGTTCTTTATTTGTATAATATGACCTATGGGTTCGAACTTGGGTCTTTATACATGTCCCAGAATTAACGCACAACCATTTAAGGGGTCATTGTACTCATCATTATGAACATTTAGATTAACTAAAACAAGCAAGTCATTTCTTATTAACAGTATCCGCTTTTATAACAAGTTGCCAAAGTCTGTTACAGAACTTAGCGATGGAAAATTTAAAACCCACATCAAAAGTGTCCTTATCAAAAAAGCATATTATAAGATTAAAGACTACGTTAGAGACAAGGAAGTTTGGCATTAATTCCTTCTGCACATGTGACTTCCCTGGTACCTCATTAACGGCAAAAATATGTAAATGTCTATTAACTGCTCCCAAGTTGCGATGCTTATGTTATTTATTTTTTACATACTTCCTTGACTTATTCGATGTTTTTTTGATTTCAACAAGGCTCTAACTTTTATTATTTTAATCATATTTTATATCGTTTTTTTGTTAATGTGAGGACGTTGTAGGCTTAATAGACTGTAGATCTGTAAACCATTTTCTATTTTGTTAAGTACCTGGTACTTTTGACGGGCCTACGCTGTCCTCTCATACTTTGAAAATATTGTAAAAGCCAATTTTTTTTTTTAAATAGTAACCGTGGAGTTTCTTGCCGGCTCTTCTCCATAGGAAACGACCAATTGGAACCGTGCACCTAGCTTCTGACGTTTCATAAGTGCCCATGTAGGCTTATGTGAAATAAAAATATATTTGATTTGATTGATTTGAACAACTTTTATTATGGGACCAAACCTGGAATCGCGAAAAAAAAATCTGCTGTTCCCTACATTTTGACAAGTTATGAGAACAAATGTAGGGAACAGCTGATTTTGTTTCACGATTTCAGGTTTGGTCCCATAGTGAAAGTTGTTCATAATGATGAGTAAAATGACCTCTTAAGAGGTTGTGCGTTAATTCTGGGACATGTTGTATAGACATTTGCCGCACGCTTTGTGCTTTTCAGGGGTTAATAGACTTTTATCTGGTGGCTACACCAACAGATATATATTATATTATAACGTATAGGTACGCCAGACCTTGTTATGATATTAGCCAAAGTTAGGGACTTCAATTACGCAAAAGTGCTCTAAGTTAATGAATGAAGGAGATGGCATAACTAGCTGGATACAATAATAACATTTCGTTAGATCTGAATTATGGAATTCACGGACTTAACTTTGACAAAGTTAACCTTAGCAATTTATAATAAAACACTGATTTAGTCAATAAAAGTCGTTTTAAACCAACAATGCTTGTTTTCTCACAGTAACGTCATGTCTCACTAATATTGTCTCGTAATTAACTAATAGAAATAAGTTGCCGCGAATATAATAATGATGATCGCGTGATTGTCGCAAACAGAGAGTCAGGCAAGCGTCACCCGCCACTATCGGCGGAGTGACCGTCACGGCGGTGATCCATGGGGCCATGGGGGCTGCGCAGAAGTACCTTCGTTTAAGTACTTAGGTACATGGAACAACTACAGGAAGCTAGCGGTATTACTAGTGTTGCCCAAATTCAGTCTTGGTCTTGCAGTCTTGGTCTTGTTCTTGCGTTTTTGCAAGACCAAGACCAAGAACAAGACCGCGTATTTTTAGCAAGACCAAGACCAAGACTGAGCGTGCAAGACTTGAGCAAGAACAAGACATAGCCTGCAAGACTCTTGCGTCTTGCAGCTAGGACTTAGCGCTATTTCACTGAGTAGTTAGGTGTAACAGTTCGGTGTATAGGTAGGTACGCTTAGGAATTCTATGAGAGGTTATTTTCTAAAGCATCATTAGTAATTAGAAAACATAGAAATAGGTTAAGTGATGAGTCAGCCAGATGGTTACTTTGTATTAATTCTTGGTCAAAAAAATTGATATAAATTATCATAACCTAATGATAAAGCTGTTGATTTGTGTTGTATTTTATTTTTTATTCAAATAAATGATAAATCGTAAAACTCTTTTATTAAATTTCTTATAAGTTGAGGGTTCAATCTCTTTCTAGACAGATAAGTATTGTTCTTTAAAATACAGTCAAGTTATTGTAATTAATTTGTTTTTTTACATGTTTTAGCAAATGTAAGCTTATAAATCATAAATGTTTATTAAGAAACAGTTACTTCCATGGAAAACGACATATAGGTCAGTTGATTTTTCGAATTTCTTATCAAATCTTCAGTTATTTATTAATCTGCTTGATCTTTACTATGGCTATGTTAATTCAAGCTCACAATGTTCCAATTCTAATACGTTTTTCTAAGATTTAAAGTAAACTTTAATAAATAGTAATAGACTAATAGGTAATTGCAAGACTTGCAAGACTCTTGCTGCAAGACCAAGACCAAGACTGGGAGCGCAAGACCAAGACCAAGACCAAGACCAGGTGTATTGGCGCAAGACCAAGACCAAGACTGGCTAAGTCTCGTCTTGTTCTTGCATTTGGGCAACACTAGGTATTACCGTTTATATACTATGGCGACTAGAATCAATTCTATTTTATTTGTAATTTTTGACGTTCAAAAGTGCCATTTATGTGCCTATTTGAAATAAATAATTTGACTTTGACTTACATTGTGTATATAAGCACATGAAAGGAGGGGAAGAGAGAATCAACAAAAATGCTCCGATGACTTCTAAGTAGTTTCACAAACGATGCACAAGTAGCAGGATTAAAAATAATTGATTTAATAGTTATTTTGATAAATCGATTATTTTTCTTGGCTAAAATCGTAACAAGCATTAACAAAAACTTGGCAGTTTGTGCAATTCATGAAATTATAAATTTACCAAAACTTTGCTACGCCGAATTTCGTAGCACTTATTCGTAGCAACGACATTTCAGGCCTTGTCGGCCACATAGAACTGATATCCGGACTAACGTTGTCGGCCACATAGAACTGAAGGCTAATTCTCGTAATTTAAAACGTTCAAAATCTAGTCGCAATCTCATCTTGGCAACAAACAAACGTCAAAAAATTGTCAAAATGTAGGGAAATAAGAGGTATTTTTGACAGATTGAGACTGAGATCAGACTGTGAACGTTCTTAAAATTAGTAGAATTGCCCCTCTGATATCCGGACTAACTTTCTCAAGTGTAATATTAGTACCTGCTATGAGTAGGGACTCGTTCGTCACGCATGGCCACGCGGTTTTTCTTCGTATAACTTTTTCCCTGCCTACCCCAGCGCCAACGAGCGTGAAGAACGCGCATTACATTCAACTATGTTACATGTAAAAACTTCGTTTGTGTGTTTGAATGTCACGGAGCAACTGAAGCTTTTTGCTGATAACTGTCATTAGTGACAGTGTCCAGTGCTCGCCAATATGGGGTTCAAACTGTTGTGGCAGTATGATTTACTGTGCGATAATACATGAACAGCTCATACTGGCGAGCTAATACTTTGTAGATATGTGTGTATGTAACAGGAATACATATTACGTATGATAATTATAGTTCTCTTTTACAAAGTCATCAACATTATATCATTTGTTTTACACGCAATTTTCAAAGTGTACAAAATCAAAGAGCCATGGATAATATATGTAATGAGACACGTAAGACATTAATGAAAGTCTTATTTGCGTCATTCATAGAGCTTGTGATTTTATGCGTTTGTATTGTACCTTTTAAAAACGGCTAGCAACTAGTAAAATACTTGAAATATCTTTTAACTAGTAAAATATACATTCGCTTATATAAATTTTATGAATTGTGTGAAAGAATAAAACAAAAGTACCTATAGTTCATTCTTAAAGTCCCAAAATAAACAATGCCAAATTAAAACTGAACTTGAAACTTGACACCCGCCTCATGAAATACATTCCACATAAGGTGGCTATGTGAAGCCAATCAAAATAAAGACAAGGTTCAAGACCCCGCGCAAGTGCACAGCCTGTTGGCTGCTGGCTCCCAAATGAGAGCTAGCACAGAACATCTCAAGTTAAACTGTACAAACGAACGATTTCTACTCACTGATCACTTGTAGAACTAGTTTTAATTACTACTTGATATTACTGTGACTTAGATTTTTATAATTTTTGCAATGAATACGGTAAAATGGCGAAAGTACCGTTGATACAGTTTAGTCAATTACCGAAAGATTTATTTGATTAAAAAGTGTGTTGAAATGAGAGAAACACTCATTAGTTACAGGATTATGTTGATAGACGTTAATAACCAGACATGCTTGAACAAACTTTTGGATATATCTAGGTGCTCGACAAAGTTATAGAGAAAGTGTAGTTTCAACATTGATAATTAAAGATTAATTAGGAACCCGTCGGTAAACTTCTTATATACTAATTATCTGAAATATATAAGAAAGTTTATCGAGGATCACGCTTAACTGCACAAATCTTTGTTTTCTATCGTAGCCTCTCTAATACATTACTACTTGCATTATGTATGTAGACGAGATATTGCTAGGGGCTCGCCAAACACCATTTGTTCGATGCTCTAACAAAATAAAAACTAATGGTTAATACAATTTTTTAATAGACATATTCTTATTCGATCAGAGCTGGAGGGTCACGGGGTCAGTCCGGGTGCCGCGGGGCACCGCGGCCCACTGACCGGCCGCTAATTACCGCTCAATTGACCGACACTTGACCGACGCAATCACTGACATCTCACTAGCAGCTCACACAAAGCTCTTCATTCTTCGTTTGATATTATATCAGAAGAAGGTAATAGTTTGTGCATTAGAAAACTACCACTCACTAGCGATATGAACGAGAGAAAATAGGGATTTTTTGAAATTCGGAGGGAAATAGCGTTGCGTTGAGTATATTTCTTTATTGTGATAGAGAAATATACTCAACGCGGCTGTAAAGCATAAGATGATGATGATGATATAATTTCACATCAAATATCACATATGGGCAATATGGGCACTATGTTGCACCGACAAGATACAGAATGGTCATTACGAGCATGAGGTTGGCTACAGACCTAAGAAGGTGGACTTGACCACATGACAAAATAACGAAGTTTCAAGGTGCTCCCACACGACATGTGAACATAAGGATGAGTTCATTTAATGTTTTTCTTTTTTCCCTTTCTCAAAGCTCACTAAATACCTATGTAAGTAGGGTTCAGACAAACATTGCCGGTCGTTACCTGAAGGCTTGTTAGATACGGTAACATTGACAGTTCCATTAACATCAGCCGGTAGTACCTACCTGTTACTGGTAGGCAGTACATGCGGGTTGCTATCCTGTACATAATGGTTCAGTGATGTAACTCGCGGAAATCATTGCGTACCTACTTAAAACTTAGAGCGTTTGTGACTGTTGTTTGTTGGTCAGACTGAAAAATTCAGATTCAAAATGAAATTTCAGTAAGAAATTTTGCCTTCTTATTAATTTCATGTTGAAGTTATTAAATCAGTACACTATGATTCAGATTGGTGTTGTACGTGAAAATTGGAACCTGAAAAGTTACTTTGTTACACAGATAAGTATAGCTACCATTTTTTATTTATTTCAGTTTTTGTGCAATTTTATCACAAGCTTACAGACTGTAAAAAAAATTGTTTTTAAAATACTACATCTTACAATACATAATAATATAGGTATCATCTTTATATATTAGTAGCTTTCAAGCAATACTTCTTTAGGACTGGTTATTTCAGGTGCGAGTGTGGCCTAACAAATTCCTACATTATAAATGCATTATCATTTATAATGTAGGATTAATAACACAAGCTATTGCGTTGGATGAACACGTATTGATATATTAGCATTATAAAAGTATAAGTATTTACAAATTAATTAGTTAAACATCTGCATTAAAAAGTTATGAATAATATTGTCTGAATGTGAAATATGATCTAATGTTAGTGGTTGGTGCAGCGACTGTGGGTAGTTTAACTAAATTAATTATTAATTGATTAGGAACACTCATTGTATGCACCAAGTGGATGTGCGCGACACAAACACACTTCCCAAACATGTGTTATGTGGGTTTTGCAATATAAAAAATCTGAGTTTAAAATAAAAAATTAATGATTCCAGTTCAATAAAAATTAAATATTGTTATTGAACTGGAATCAAATAAATACAGATATTTTGAAAACTGTAAAAGTTAAGATTTTAATTATTGATGTCGAGCTTAAGATTTAATATTTCAGTCCATCATATTTAGGGTAGGTACTTTAAAGTCAAGCGAAGTAGGTACCTAAACCTCAAAAATTTTAGATTTAATTAATAAAACTATTTAGCTGTAAAGCGCTCACTCATTCATGAATATCAACTGTTTTTGTATGTAACCTACATTACATATCTCCCCGATCTACTCTTTTTAACAGTATAGAAAAACTTGTAATTTTCCGAGCTGTTGGCATTCATGTCTGCGTAAAGGATAAAACTATAAAGCGTAATATAAATAAATAAAACGATTATATATTTTGCACATAAATCATAGTTCCTGCCATCCCGGTAATGAGCATGCACCTTGAAAGACTGAGCTCGTCCGTGACTACTGTCTATCTATACTAGGTAGGTACTACTACTGCGTCGCGCCTGTGGCACAGGCCGACGAGGTGACGCTATGTATGAGCAGGGGGTAGGCAGTGATGTACAATACCCACATTGTACAACCTATACCACATTTTACCAGTAATTTTTTTATTTTTGGTAAAAACACATGCACAACATTACAGACCCAGATCTAGTCAGGTACGAGCTAAATATTGCAATTTTACACTTTGCCCGGAATCGAACTATACTTAACTGCATTGACATGCTTACATTATCTACTTAGTAGGTACTTATGTCATGGCGAGCTTGTAAGTAGTTTTCTTTAAATGTGATTAGTGAAAAGCATTCTAAAAATAACTAACTTCTACATCATTTATTTCTATAAATCATCGCTATTTCCGGAAAGTTTTCTAAATGAAAACAATATTTTCTGAAATTATCGGCTGGATAGCTATTTTCGAACTTGTTTGACGTATTCACTCGATAACAACGAGACTCAACAACACACAAATAAAATAATATGGCTACAGATTGTTTTAGCAACAAGTTTCATCGTCACATAAACTGCTCCCTCCCGCCACTCTCAGCTTAGGTCCTGTGTGTACCTACAGAAATTAGCACAAATACCTACTTTAATAACTGTAAAAGCAGACGACAACATCGTTTAAATTTTTTTATCATTAAAATTTTATTAGTCAAAGTATTTTGTTTAATTAAGAAAAGTGTTATACCATATTGACTTCAAATTTACGACTGGTCAGCAAAAGTCCAACTTGGTCTAATTATGGTCATCATAATTATTAAAATCACGGGTATTACTTATAAAATGCAAATTGATAAGATTTCAAGTGTGAACAATCTTAGCTATGCAGCCACTCACGAACGTTTGTCTGACTGTGTATGAAACAAAGTGCCGAGCACTGGCAGCGTATGTAGGGCGCGTTGTAGTCGCTGCAGCGAACACTTGAGTCCGTACATCTCACCGTTTTTCTAAGATAGAGAGATAGGTGCTCGAGTCACGTGCCGCGCCGCACTAATGAGAGCGTCGGGTGCTGCACGCTAGCCGTCGCCGCCCGTCGGTCGCGTTGCGCCTACACCACGCAGCTACGCGGAAAAAACATACGAAGGGCGAGATAGCGGCGGCGCGCGGTCGGACCGCGGCCGGACCGCTCGCGGCGCTACCAAAACCGAGGTGACTATAAATTTAGTAGAACATGGCCGCTGATAAAGGTGGCCTCGCCGCTGCCGCCGCACCTGCCACAGACCGCCGTTTTTTGAATACATATTTTACGACAAAACGCAGAAAAACTGACAGGTAAGTTGGTACGAGCACTCGTTTGCGCGACAATGTCATCGCGCGTCGTTTTTGTCGCCAGACATTCTGACACAATTGAAATACAGATGTGAACTCACATATAATAGCCACCTTAAATAACTCTTTTATTTAACTTATTCTTTGTTTTGGATTCGCGGAAACAGGAACATCGCTATCATTTACTGAATTTTTAAAAGTATCTCGCCCATTAACGTAATTAATTGTTTGTTTTGATTAATCTACAGAATGAATTAGATATCTAGAAACATTGATGTTTAGCATGAAGCAGTGTTTATGATTAGATATGAGATATTTCTACAATCTTGTGCTTAGAAGTATAAAAAAAGATTAGTAACAGTGATGTATGTAAGTAGGCGCATGTAATGAATGACATTCATGAATCAGTTTCAGTAAATCGTCGGTGTCGCACGCGGTACCTACATCGGCTACACGTTAACAGTGGCTGCTTAATAATTTCGTTTTTCAAATTTTTTGCCATTCGCCTATTTGTCAACACCTTCAACTATTACGTCAGTACATAACGCGACACTTTGTGCAATATACTACAAAGTCCATGAAAAAATACCTTTTGTTTGAAATATTTCTGGTCTTAGTTGAAATAGGTACATAGAGGTATTATTTAAAATGGAAAGTACGTCCTGAAGACACAGTCATATATTACAAAGAGGATTGTGTTACACAAGATGATTTAGAAACGTCGGGGAAACAGAGATCATGCGAGTTGGTAGTTAGATTGTGGCGTATTCTGGTGCTAATGTGAGTGTGGTAATTAGATTGTGGCGTATTCTGGTGCTAATGTGAGTGTGGTAGTTAGATTTTGGCGTACCTATTCTGGTGCTAATGTTAGTGTCGTAGTTAGATTGTGGCGTATTCTGGTGTTAATGTACCGTTCCGTACGGACAAGTGAGCAGATCGAAGTGGATCAATGTAGGAGTAGACAAGTTGTGTTTCAGCGCTAGGCGTGTAGGTACTAGTGCCGCTAGTGTACGATTATGAGCGAAGGCCGAACAGCGCTCGATACGTATTTATGTCGCGGCGATGACTGCGACGAAAACCGAGAGGAGCCTGGAGCGAGCTACGAGTAACAGCCAGAACGTGTTGAGTGCAGCTACGAGTAACAGCCAGAACGTCTTGAGTGCAGTTACGAGTAACAGCCAGAACGTCTTGAGTGCAGCTACGAGTAACAGCCAGAACGTCTTGAGTGCAGCTACGAGTAACAGCCAGAACGTCTTGAGTGCAGTTACGAGTAACAGCCAGAACGTCTGGTCACAGCCATACATCCTACACTAAACATAATTGTTCTCAAACAACAACAAAAAATTGCTCAAACGTTTGTCAAGAATTATAATATTATGTATAATGAAGAAGCCTAGATATCTACCTATCTACATTACCTTAATTATTTCATATTAGTACAATGTTGTATGAATTGTTTTAAAAGCCAAATAACACCCTTATGATGTAGAATAGCTAAGCAAAGATTGCAATCGTTTTGATATTTGAAAGAAACCCTTTTTGTGGGTACCTACCCACAAAAGGGTTTCTTTAGGGTATCATAAATATTACAAAATCAAAGTCTACTATTATAAAGACTAGTAAAACCTACCAAAGTGTAGATTCATTTGACCTAAATATTATTAAAATATCTGATATCAGATAGCATTAATTAGCACACGACAAAGTACTTAACACAAATTTCATAGCATTACACATTATATTCTACAAAATACGCGAGTCCTAAAACAGCGGTCGCGCGGTTGTTCTAACTATTATTCGACAATGGTTAGACAGGCGCGGTTTTTTGCACAAAATTCTTGTTCGACGATGGTGCAAAAAGTTTGGAGTTAACAGGCGGAAACAAACGAGCGATTGTCGTTTTAATTCTGAAAATAATCGCTAACAGAGACAAAAAGTTATACAGAGTGAACGTAAAAAACTGTCGCCCGGGTCGTACGTATGTGTGCAACAATGTGGCTAGACCACCTCAGAAATAATAAATATTAAATACATTACCTTGGTACTTACATACAATTTTATTTTTGCTAAATATTGTGTCTCAGTAAATTTTATTAAGTGCGTTTACAAATTGTGGAAAAACAGATTAAGTTCTTTAAAAATCTAAACAAACCGATGTAGCTTCATACTGTTTTACCTATTGTTAATCATACTAGGTACCTACTTAAATATATATCTGCATACACATAAATAAAATAAATATGTAGGTCCATCTATTCTGATACCTAGCTACACCAAATATTTGCGTATAATGTTTGCTACTTTTTGACTTGGATTATAAACAACACAAAAAATATTTTGGTAACAGCTGTGTTTAAGTCAATATCAATTGCACAAAGAAAAAGAGGTTTGAAAGTTTTCGCCGAGACCATCACATAGCTTAATCAGCTTATCCTCCAATGTTCGAGAAGGAGTGGGTCGTAATCCACCACGCGGGCCCAGGGCGGGTTACTATATGTCACATGTCTTCGAGTTTTTGGTTCTAGGACCTGCCGGTTTCCTCTCGATGTTTCTCTTCACCGTCAGCAATGGTGATGAAATGATTTACACAAAGTAAAGCACTTCCCGACCACGTGAGCCCATTACCACTGGCCCACCACTGCTCTGCCACAGCACAACACATAGGTACCTAACTGTCAATACAGAACGCATCGGTGAAGTTTCTTGAAACACTAATCTTTGTTGGTTTGATATTGTTCAGCGAAGGTTTCACTGCGGCTATAGCGCTTCATTAGTCAGACGGAATGTTATTTGGTGTGCTGTGGCGGCGCGCGGTGCGGCGCGGCACGTCAAGTTTTTGCGCTGCGCGTCTTCACCGCGCCGCGCGACAACCGTCAACATCCACTTCTTTATATTTTTTATGCGCGTCACTATTGACAGGAGAAAGCTATCAAACATACTCGTTAGAGCAAAAAAGTTTGTTTATTCGCCTTCGGCCACAGAAACAATTTTAGTTTAATTGCACCACAAAGTTTGGTCCGCGAGCCGCAGATATAGGCTACCTACTTGGTTAAGAGAAAACCTGTCTAGCTGCAGTTAGTCATTACAGTGTCATTAAATTAAGTTTAGATTGAGGCAGTAAAATGCTATAAGCATTACAAACGTTGTATTCTGTATAACAAAAATAACCGTAGTGGGAAATTCACGATTGCAGTTACTCTGAGCAATAAATGTAGCCTCTGTAACTAAAATACTTGTTTTTGTACTGATACGTACTGTTTTATTAAAGTCATTTAACAAAACATATCGATACGATCGCTCCAGGAAATATTTTTTTAAATATAATTATCATTTATACAAAGAACACAGGATTACATAATTATTGATAGCAACCAAAAACCACTAAGGTTTAAACTTATGCTATCTATCTACATATGTCTATTGTATATGTAATTGTTTGTGTGCATAGTAAGTGTACAAGAACAATTGTTATTGTGTTTAAATTATTGCAAACAGGGATTGATATTATTCAAAACGATTGAATTCTCTTGAACAACAATAAAACAATGAATTGGCCAAATGTAACAGTACATGTCACTCAGTTTAATTCATCTAACAAATAAATTAGAAACGTCATGCGATAACACTAGCTGCAGTCTGTTAATAGAACTAATTGTACAAACGTATAGATCGGACAATAACGTACAAAGGCATTCTTTAAGAAATATAAAAAGTAATGTGCGATGTGTTTAACTACACGATAGGATCTGCATGTAGTTTGTCAAATCTTTGATAAATGTTTTGTGCTGAGCCGGCGCAGGCGGCGGAGGGCGACCGCTCTACCTGCCCCTCTGCTTGTACCCTCATAAATAAAACAAACGACACTAAGTCGACTCACAATATTTTTTTCACATTATAATTATGACCTACTGACCGGGATTTATCAATAATACTCTTTAGTAAAATATTTACTCTGTTTTATTAAATACTTAGACGATAATATAAAATATCATATCACTAAGTAATATTTACTTGCTATTTAGACTTGCATACCTAACTCCATCGTGATGCGATTATCTATTTATTTACATTATTCATCTAATTCAACTTTAGCAAAAACATTTCACAAGACTTACTGAGCTTCTGTTCGTTATTAGTAAAACTATGCAAACAATCCCTAAAACTAAACATTCGTTGGTGTCCGACACTGACACGGCACGCGCGACGTGTCCGAGGCCTGGCTGGCACGTCACTATAGTAAGTTCTAAACAACTATCAGTAGGAAACAAACAATATGTATGTCGAGGCAGAGAGATAATCAGGACATGTTCAATAAAAGTCATTTCCATATTTCAATTTCTATAAAGAACGTTTTTAATATATATCATCATATACGTCGTAGGTACATTATTTTATATAGAAAAAATACCTATTTTTACAAGTATTAAGTACCAAGATTGGCCACAAATACATACAAACGAAAAAAAAACAACAAAACAAGTAAAAAACAGGAATAAAACCATTTTGGCATCGTGTCTGCATCCTTTTAATAATAATTTTTAATAAATTATGTAGTGGGAGCTAGGTGTGCGTCGAGTGCGTGTCAGCGCGTGGTCGCGCGTGCAGGCGCGGCGCGGCGCGGCTAGCGCGCTCACTAACACCAACAGAGCGCGCCGCCGCGCCGAGCCGCGGCTCTCATGACTTACTACGTACATGATTGCTCTCACATTCGGATCGTTTCATTAAACACTTAAAATAAAAATTGCACCTATTGACTCACTCGTATTCCCTTACAAAACGAAGCTTCGACCCGATTCATATTTTTTACTCTCGTCCTCGTCACTAATCATAAATGTACAGTAATAGCAACAATTTAAATGTACCACACCACAATGACTCCCTACTGACAGGTAGCTGTATGAACATCGTTAATTTGTAATATCTATAAATAAATTCGATGAAATCGTCCTTTACAAAACTGAATGGTGCTACGCACTCCTCGCCGGATCGGCCAAGCGGCGCGCGCGACTCGCAGGTCGCGGCGACGTGCGTCAAGTACGCGATACGCGTCAGTGTGTACGCGGTACTGTGCTACTCGTGTGTGTAATGTCGCCGTACTTACCGCACGACGTCTGATGGCCGCGGCCGCCGGCGAGGCGCGAGCGACGCCGGGATCCACCTCCGATTTAAGCTCTTATTTATCAATTAGACTATCTAGCTAAACGTATCGGCGATCACTCCGAACCTCGGCGTTTCGATAAAGTATAAACGATTACTGGCTTCGATCTTAACATTATTCACATAATTAATCAATGACTTCACTGAAATTATAAAAAAACAACTTAAACGTAGCGTTCGGTCCGTGGGGGGCTCGCGATATGTACAGAGGCGCGGGCCCCGCTCACTGCGCCGCGGGCACGTCCAGGCGCGCGGCGCTATGTACACAGGTATCCCGCGGGCGCGGCGCTAGTCGGCGCTAGTGAGGCTCCGAATAGTAGGGCCGCGGCGGCGCCCACGGGGCGAACTGTTAGTGCGCGGCCAGCGTGTGCGCGCCGGGGGCGAGTCCGTGCTGGGGCGACAGGCCGGGGGGCGAGTGGGAGTGCTGCAGGGGCGAGCCGTGCACCTCGCCGTGCCCGTAGTGGCCGTGGCCCATGCCCTCCATCATCTCGTTGCCCAGCGTATTGGGTGGCGTCATGCGCTTCTCCTTCTGCCGCCGGTTGCAGAACCACACGCGCACAACTTCCTTCTCCAGCTGCAGGCTGTCGGCCAGCGACGTGATCTCCTGCGCCGACGGCTTCGGCTGCTTATGGAAGTGCTGCTCGAGCGCGCCCTTTACTGACACTTCTATCGATGTGCGCTTCTTTCTTTTCCTTCCTTGTGCGGCTATTTTGTCGATGCTCGTGGGGCTTCCCGTGGTGGAGTCGGCCTCCTCTAGCCACTTCTGCAGCAGCGGTTTCAATTTGCACATGTTCTTAAAACTAAGCTGGAGCGCCTCGAACCTGCAGATGGTCGTCTGTGAGAACACATTGCCGTAAAGCGTGCCGAGCGCCAGGCCCACATCGGCCTGCGTGAAGCCCAGCTTAATGCGGCGCTGCTTGAACTGCTTGGCGAACGCCTCGAGGTCGTCGCTGGTGGGCGTGTCCTCCTCGGGTGGGTCGCGCTCCATGGCGTGGTGGTGCAGCGGGTGCGGCGAGGGCTGAATGTCACGCAGCATGTGGTGCTGGTGCATGGGCATGGGGTAGCCGCCGTGCAGCGTCACGGGCGAGCCGGCGCCGTAGTGCGGCGACACGACGGGCGCGTGCCAGCCGCCGTGCTGCAGGTGGCGGTGCTCGTGCGGCGCGGGCGGCGGCTTCACGTCGGGCTGGTGCGCGTGCGCGTGGTGCTGGTGCATGGCCCAGGGGTCGGCGGGCGGCAGCGACGTCCAGGGGTTGAGCACGGGCGCGCCGGGCGACGGCGAGCCGCCCGCATGCAGCCCGTGCGCGTACTTCATGTCGGCGGGCTCGCTGCGCGGCGACGCAGCATGGTACCCGCCAAGGTTGCCCAGGTCCATGTCGGCGGGCATGTACGTGGTCGCCGCCATGGCGCCGTACCTCAGATCCACGGTGGACGGCGTCTTGCCGGCTCGAAGGCTCTCGAGCCTTCAACTGGCTTATTCGGTCGCGAAACAAGCGCGTTAGTCGCGCGGAGCGGCAGCGGCGGGGGCCACCTCACATCACCGGGTAACACAGCGAGCGACATGCGCGTGCGTGCGCGACGGCAGCACGGAACGGACTGGAGCGCTCGGCGGCGCTGCGCGCGCCCGCAGAGGTAGAGGGGCGGCCCCGCCCAGACGCCGCCCGCTAATGACGATGTAATTACTGCGCCCCGCCCCCCGCGCGCCCCGTGCCCCGCGCCCCTTACGCCCCGCGCCCCTCGCTCGTCGCTCGTACTCTATACTGTGCGTCGCGTCGCTACACTCTCCGCGACCGCTCTCTGCCGACGCCGACGGACACTACTTGACTCTACCAACATAAAGATCACGTTCACGACTTATTCAATGATAGAGACAATTAATTATATCCCAATGCTTCAAATTAAGTTGAACTTTAATTCATTCTTCTTGTAAGCAATTGACAAAATGACAGAACACTTAATTTAAAAAGTTATTAATTGATAAACTTTTTCCTTTTGTGCCAATTTAAATAGTAAATAATTTTTAATAGCATCTTCAACTCTACATAATTAATAATAATTTTTACAAGAGTATTTTTTATTTTTTTATTACAAATATGAATGCCTTCTGTATGCGGACCGGTAGCTCGCTATTGACTGATAGTGCTAAGGCAACTGTATAAACTTACTGACTATGATGCAATTAGGTATAACAAAATAATTCTTACAATTAGCTAAGTATACTTAGGTAGGTACTTAATAATAAATTAAGTATGTCATCTTCATATTAATTGGCCAACAAAAAATATTTAGTACTAAATTAAACATAGATAATTTTTAGGTGTTACTATTAAATAATTATTGAGTATTGTACTACTAACGTAGTTAGAATAATACACAGTTTTTTTTTTCTTGCAATATTAAATATTTGTTAACACAGAAGATACTCTACTGTCTCTTTAAAGGCTCTACTAAAATTAATTAGTAACAGGCGAATGTATTGGATTTAGTGTGTTGTAAACGCTACCTTGAACAAAGTAGAGTCATCAATACAGGTTTATAAATAATTTAAATTATAATATTATCAAGTTGTCCAACACTGACTAAATATTTAAAGTAAAAAAAAAATATATTTAGTTATACATAGTAAATCTGATATTTAATTAATCTTCTTTTTAGTTAGGAACCTACAATTACTTTTCAGAAAAACTTTTGCATTAAAATATTTTAACTTAATCCACTTTACTGTTTTAACATTAACTTACCTATATATTTCTGAACCTAATTTGTTACACTAGCGCAACATTGTTACACTAGCGCAACATTATTTGTTACACTAGCGCAACATTATTACAACGAAACGCGACTCTACGCACCTATCATCAGTATTACTTAAACTTTTCAAAATTATCTACCGATGTGTCACGAGGCGTTCATTTCACAAATTAATTTTATTAGGAAAACTAGGGCTCTTTGTGGCACCTTGTTTATAGTGTTAACTGGAAATGACAGCTGTCATTGTCACTTAATATTCAAAAAACCGGCCAAGTGCGTGTTGGACTACCGTTACGCACAATTAAGGGTTCCGTAGTTAGGATGACTTTATCCCAAGAACAAACTTAATATTGTAGTTGCAAAACATTTTCCCCCATACAATCCAACTACAAATGTAGTGTGTGTGATTACCACGTTATTTTAAGACCATAGACTTCTTATAGATTTTCCTGTTATCTTTATGTAGGTATGGAACTATTCTACGTATGTTTTTCAACATTTTAGGCTTAGCCGTTTCGGAGATAAGGGCCGGAATAATATATTTTCTTTAATAACTTTGAAACGAATTATTAAAAAAAAAAAAATCAAATCAAACAAGTTCAAAAAACTTCAAAAAAATTACAAATCAAACATTTGATATGTCAAACGGTATACTTGGTTTGCAAAACTTTTTATTTCTAATTTTCTAATTTGTCCCCCAAAAGTGACCCTCATATTCAAAATTCATGTATTTGTACAGAACCCTAAAACACGTCATGTTTTTTTTTCTCAATTAGCTCATGTGACCTGTAAAAATATCTAAAACAAAAAAATCTTGCTAAGATCTTCTCTAGTTTCTCTAGGTTATCTACTACTTTGGTATTTGGTAGGTATTATTATACTACCTGTTGAAAGTGAAAAAAAAAACATTTTACACACACCTAGATTTATAAAATATTTGTCTAAGACCTTTGTAGTAGGTACTCCATTTTTATTATTTTTATTTTTTCTTTCGATTTCCTTTAAATATTTTGAATTTTATCAACACATTTTATTTTAGTTTTAGAGAGTGATAACTTAATTTTATAATTTAGTTAGATAGATCTCAATAATTGCACAATATTTTCCAATGTGTTGTTTATGTTATTAAAAATGAAGAAATTGTCGAAATGTCTACAGTATTGGCTAAAGGCTTATTTTTTTTACATTCTTCCTTGACATAATCTTTTTATTTACTTTACAACATTTTTTACAACATTATATACCTACAATTTTAATTTAAACAAGGTTCTATATTATTAAAATAATATTTCATTTTTTTGTAATGTTTTGTTAATGTGAGAACGTTGTAGGTTTAATGGACTGTAGCTTTGCAAACCATATTTTTCTATTTTGTTAAGTACTTGGTACTTGTTGACGGGCCTACACTGTCCTCCCATACCTAACTTGAAAACATTGTAAAAGCCAATTATTTTTAAAATAGTACCTAACCGTGGAGTTTCTTGCCGGCTCTTCTCCATAGGAAACGACCAATTGGAACCGTGCACCTAGCTTCTGACGTTTTATAAGTGCCCATGTAGATAGAAGTGAAATAAAATATTTTGATTTTGATTTGAGCAGACAGGCGCGACGCGACACTATGTAGCACAATTTCTATGAAAACTTCATGGAAAGTGTCGCGCTGCCTGGCCCACCCACGATATCGCGCCAGTCTTCACGAGCCTTAACGATATTCATCGCGCGCGGCCGCGCGGTTAATAAATAATCCTAACGCACACGGAGAAGCGACCGACTGCGACTGCTAGCGACATCTGTTGCCGAATAGTAAGACTAACTCGAACTAACGCAGACCAAAATTATTTTTGAACTTATTGAAGATGTACATTTATTATATTCATTTTTAATATGTTTTACTTAAAAAAAGATTATCATAAACAATACTCCTGTGTTGTATGTATAAATTATTAGAAAGTTAGACGTGAAAATTATGTGAATTTATGAAAAATGTTTGTTGTTTGAAATAATAAATTAATTAAAATATAGTTAAAACTATTGGCTTCTTTATCAAGACATTTCAGTAGTTTTTCATAGTCACTTACATAGTTAAATTGATACCATTAGATTTGGTTGCAAAAAAAAACACAGTGAGAGCTATCTAGCGGTGGGTAGCCGAAATACCAACCACCCAACTACCCTCTGGCAGGAGGGATGTAACTTGTGAGGGGCTCTGCTTCACTGAGGGATGTCTGTGTACTGGCACGATAGACCGTGGCGCCTGCCCTCACCACTGACTTAGGTGCCGTTCTGATAAAATACAAAAAACAAAACTCTCTGTCTTTGAATGCATTTTTCGTAAACGTCCTAGATAAATATATGAAAATTGTTTTTGTTACAAATGACACAAACTGACGAGGGTCTGCCATTGACAAAACGGTAAACCAATGCAACGTGGCGTTAAAATTTGAATACAACATCATAGTATCGTTCTTTGAGTTAGCTTTTAAGAATTAACTCCTGAGCTTTATTATTAATTAGTGTCTCTATTTCATCATCATGTTTAGATTATTATAAACTGGTGAGACAGATCGTTCTACGATATGAACCTTTCAATAATCGAGAAAGTGTAACATGTTTTAAGGCCTTTAAAATAATTGTTACAAAGACTAAAACAAACTATTAATTAATATTAAAAACATAAGTAGGTAGGTATACATATTCAATAGGTGCCGAACACGTGCTTATGTTAATAATAACTAAATAATCAGTAGGTACTAATGATTAACTAAAAACGATACCGTTATTGTCTCTATTAACAATATCGTTTAATTACTCTGTAATCGGTCGTATCTAGTCGTTAATAATTCATTTTCTTTTAATGTAATATTTATTTTGTAAAAAGTTTTACAAAATAATTTTTATGAAAGTTATTTTGTGTGATTTGACAAAAAGTGACACTTTCAAAATACCTGTTTATCACATGTAATTGTCACTTCAACATTATCGTCTTATTAACAATTTTACTTTATTTGTTGCCTGAACTATTACATATGAAACTAAAATTAATCGGAATGGAAAATGTAATAAAGATATTTTGGTGATTTTAATTTAATAAAAGCGCTACTGATTTGTTACCTATTAATTTGACTTACTTAAGCCTAAGGTTTATTGTATTAGTAGTCAGGTGATTAGCAGGCAACAATATTAGCAGGCAACTATATTAGCAGGCAACAATAACAGTAGATCTTTTACTTCAAAAAATCGTAAGTTCATTAATTCACTGACAAACTACGCACAGTCTGCCGCTGGCTCTAGAAGCATAAAATGTTGCACAAGGGTTTCTTATGTACTGATAACTAAAGTGAACACTGAGGAAGGATCTCTTAAAGTACAGGTAAAGGGGGAAAATAGGAGATGTAAGTTTGTATGGAAGATCGTCATTTTTGTCGATGACAAATCCCATCGGGCGCACGAGTTGTAACGCAATAATTTTCCAGACTGCTGTGGGCCAAACTAAGTTGCTTATTAAATTTTCTCTAACTAATATATGGGATTCTTATGAGCCATCTCCAATCACATTAAGAGCATCAGCAGACTACTGATACTCTTACAAGAGTGCCGGCAAATACGGGTCGCAAACATATTAGTTGTTCAACGGAGGCTTAACAAACACGGGACGCTCGGCCCGCGCTCAGCTGTTGACTCAACACTTGACGAACTGTTATTGTGACTTCACGACAATGTTACTGATATCACACCCCTTGGAATAAGGAGTGTTTGATTCTGTTAGTAATAAGTAGTTTAAATGTTTTTATTTTTATGATTCTGCGATGGAAAAACTGAAAGTATTAGCAAACCACAATAAGTAGTCAAAGTCGAGATATAAAACACCTACTTAGGTAGTCAGACGCAACACGAATCAACAATGATTCAACTAACCGAACCCAGTTCTAGTGAGTGCTGCACAAACGCATCTCCCAAGTTGCACCTCAACACACATTTCTCTGTGGGGTGCTCCCACTTCAAGCTATACTTACAAGTTATAGATCCTAAATATTTTGTGCTTTAACAAGGTCAAATGCAAGTTCAACGTGGACTCTCCATCTGAAATCGGAGGTAAACGTCCGTCAGGGCTTGGAATCAGCTCACTGACTCTGAATCTCGTTGTAGATTGTACATGCCTACCCTACATACCTATATCACATAAACCCCAACATCTTTAGTTTTACAAAAAATCTAAGCAACCGTTTTACATAGTTTGCCTGCGGCAAAACAAAAGAAAAATAATATATTTGACATTCTTAGGCCCGTATTTATACTCAGTTCTCAAGCATTACTTAATACTAGATTCAAGCCATCATTGGATTGGTTGAAACTAGTCTTAAGTAATGCTTGAGTACTGAGTAACGCTCTACTCGTATAGATACGGGCCTTAAAACGCGGGTGATGACTTAGTCCCTGCTTACTTATTGAAATGTGGCAGGTACATGTTAAAACAATATTTAGGTTTACCCAATCCCAAAAAACAATATCTTGGAAAAATTTCAAGTTAAGGAAGATTTTTTCGTAATTTTCGTGTAATATCCACTGTAGGTACTTGGCGTACACGACAGCAGTCATACCACCGACAACATACATACTGTAGGTACTTGGCGTACACGACAGCAGTCATACCACCGACAACATACATACTGTAGGTACTTGGCGTACACGACAGCAGTCATACCACCGACAACATACATACTGTAGGTACTTGGCGTACACGACAGCAGTCATACCACCGACAACATACATACTGTAGGTACTTGGCGTACACGACAGCAGTCATACCACCGACAACATACATACTGTAGGTACTTGGCGTACACGACAGCAGTCATACCACCGACAACATACATACTGTAGGTACTTGGCGTACACGACAGCAGTCATACCACCGACAACATACATACTGTAGGTACTTGGCGTACACGACAGCAGTCATACCACCGACAACATACATACTGTAGGTACTTGGCGTACACGACAGCAGTCATACCACCGACAACATACATACTGTAGGTACTTGGCGTACACGACAGCAGTCATACCACCGACAACATACATACTGTAGGTACTTGGCGTACACGACAGCAGTCATACCACCGACAACATACATACTACATGTGTATACGTACTACTACTTCTACTTTAGCTAAACGCTAGTTTCCTATTGATGAGTTTTTATTAAAGTAACTAACCACTTTAATAGGAACATTTAAGGCGACGTTAACCGACTATTAGTGATTTTATACTGAAGATCACGTCTAAACGTGTAGTGTTAACGATTAAAAAAAAATATGTTAAATTAAATCATTTTCTAAATAACATAATATACGAATATTTTAGATTATGTTTATAATACATAGTGAAATTAATTTGTAAATTTCTTTCTA
Source organism: Tiliacea aurago (assembly GCA_948098905.1). NCBI lineage: Eukaryota > Metazoa > Arthropoda > Insecta > Lepidoptera > Noctuidae > Tiliacea > Tiliacea aurago. Next base: position 520,739 of record OX402580.1, on the reverse strand, counting down.
ACGGGGATATAAAACTGAGAATGGCGCAAAATCTACTAAACGTATTTTTCTGAAACCTTCACCAATTTAAAGATAATTTAATTATTGATATTTTAGTATACGCGTTTTATTAAAATAACTTTTGTTTTGTTTATAATAAATTAATAATGCGTCCAATTTAGGACAGTGCTCCTTGACGGGCGAGTCATATTACTGGCTGAACGTACGACGCGTTGCGTGAGCTCAGTACAGAACACGCAAGCTAACTACTCAAGGTCACTAGCATATAACTGCGTCTTAATAGATATCATCAAATCATGTTTTTATTCACAAGGCCTTCGGCTAAAGGATGCGATTTCTAAGAAAACTAAGTAAAGAGCTACTTATTTTTGGGAAAAAAATCTAATAAGATTATCAAAAATATAATGAGTTTGTATCCCGGCTACGGTAACCGTCCACCTGTAAGCCGCGGAGGAAACCGCCCGAGGGCTTCGCAAAACTGCAATCTTACACATATGCCTTTGAATTTGCAATTGCATAGGATATAATCAAGTTTTAGTTTATATATTTTTCTTCTGAATTGTTTGTTCTGTTACTTATTTAGACATCGATTTGAAAACTTTTAACTAAGTCATAGGCAACACCGAAGTGACCAACAAAGGTATAACTCTGCTTACATGCAGTTTTAGGCCCATAAAATATTGGTACCTACTATAAGCTCTTATTAAACCTTAACATAAAAAATCTTAAGTTATATTCAATATTACTGATAAATTACAAGTAATGTTTAGTTGAACTATTCAACTTATTTTATTTTAAACAAACTTAACCCCCGTACCGTCATATATTTCTTATCTATTGTGTCACTCCTAAAAGTGGTATCCACAGACTTCTAATTAGAATCAATCACTCAAATACTAACCCTATTACAGCATAGGGCACACTAAAATATTACTCGAAGCGTCATCGGGATGATATAGTTTATGCAAGCTCTACATTGATGTTTAAATGATGTTTAACTGATGTCGAAATATTGATTTAAATCTTCTATCAAATGTCAAAAACATTTGATAGAAGAATTACACCACTATTTTGACTTCAGAAATAAAACAAAGGCTCACTTCCTTCAGACGGAATACCGTGAGGAACTATGTTCTTAGGTAGGAAAGACTGTGTGTACTAGTGTGGTACATTAGCGGAAGGATGGTTGTGCAAGATATTTTCAATTTGATCGCGAGGGGCGCGGGCGAGGCGCATCTATACGTTCCGTCGCCGCCACGCGCTCTGATAACATCGGCCATCGGATCTTACGAAGATTTTTACGAAATCGACCTTTTTGGCTCCTCAATATTGTTTAAAACTTAAAATTACTGTAATCTGCGTCGAGAAGAGGGTTATCGACTTTTTTTTTAATTCCGCGGCTGCTATGTTCGCAGAAAAGAAGCTCAAACAAGATGGTTTATTGTCCAGTAAGAAAAATGTAGTGTGCAATCTAGTGTATCTAAATCTATCTAAAATGTTTAGTCTCTGCGAATTGCACTTTATCGGCTGAGATCGAAACAAAAGTCGTAGCTCTTCGCAAAACAAGTTCTTACAACTTTTTCCATTCTACTCAGTGCCTTGCATCCAGCCAGTATTGCAAACACCTGCCATTGTTTTCTGTAAATTATATTATTAAAATAATAATATTAAAATTGTAATAGGTATTGCTATTTATAATCCACACGGACCAGCTGCTCACCAACGACTTTGTCCGTGTGGATTTCGTACTTTCCCCTACGAAGTTCAATGCGTCCACCTAATAAATCAAATCAATCAATTAATTAAAGATTATTACCAATTGTCAAAAATTGTTGAGATTTTCGGTCTTAAGTAAAATAAAAATACTAAGTTTCGAGTTAATAGGACCGCGCGTTTAAATTCTTCCATACAAACTTTGACTTATAATTAGAAAAACAAAAACACGTCAAACTTCATAATTTACTTATATAAGTATTTGTGCCAAGTTTCAAGTTTATTAACTCATGGAATAAGATTTTTCGTACTAGCAAAATACCCCCTTTTACCCGCTTAAAGGTTGAATTTCCAGAAAACCCTTCTTAGTGCTCCCCTAAATTATAAAAGGATCCCGTGTGCAAAATGTCACGTTCCTAGTGCCAGTAGTTTTGGCTCTGCGTTATGAATCAGTCAGTCGGGACAACTATAATTTTTATATAATATTATGTATAGATTACAATGGACCATGGGCGAGCCGACTTTTAGATTATAATCGGTGTAGCCTGCTGGTGACAAGTATTAAAATAATAAGCAGGAGGGACAGACTTTATATACTTGACTTAAAATAAATAAGGGTAGACCTATTGCCTACTGACTGCTCAAGTGCCTGTTATGAAATACATGTCAACAAACAACAAAAACATGTCCAAAAATAAAACTAAATTAAGTAATTATTTCAGTACTTACTTTTATTTGACTTATAGCGCCTTATTACAAAATAAGATCTATATTTTGACATGGCTTAAACCATGAAGCCAGTTTTTGTAATAAGAACGTAACAGTCATTGAAATACCGTTCTATAAACAAAACTGATAACTTAGTTCGGTACTAAGTTGTCAGTTTTGTGTTTAAGAACTTTATCATAGCCGTAATAAAGTTCGAAATTCAATAATGGCTCCATGTTTTAAACCTGGGTCTGAAGATAAACCTTGTTTTGTAATAAGGGGGTTAAAGTTTATGTACTTACCACAACTAGCCACCGGTGGCCTCTCCTCTCTTTCATAAGATTCAGATCAGTTTAACTGCGTATTCAGACAAGTACTCTGGAAGCAGTGAACTCCTCGGGACCTCATCTAATGAGAGCAGTCTTTTGCTATGATGCACAAGCCAATTTTGAATTGAAAACCATTACTGATTTAGTTATACGATAGGTACTTTCGTTGTTGGTCTTATTTGCGATAATTAATAGATAAGTATCTATTCCAAATACTTTTAACAAAAATGTATAACCCTTCCTCATAATTGTATTGACAAGTATTAGGTGAGGGCTGGTTTTAAAGTTATTCGTAGATAAAACAAACGACGGACAGTAACTAAACAGGGTTTGAGGTTATGTCGTAAGCGTTTTGAAGATACTGATCACGAGGAAGAAAACAATAAAAATGAAGCTTTGACCGGCCTCCCCATTCAGATACTCACAGGACAGCTGTCAACGGCGACGTCACAATATTCGCACAAAACATTGAAATTAAATATTGTTCTGTCAACGGTTGTGAAAAACTAGCGAGCTTCATACAACACATTCAGCCGATAAAAAAAAACTAAACCTTAACATTATAGGCACACAGTAATTTATGTCGCTGAATAGGCATCGATATAACGTCATACTCCGACAGCTATCACCGATAGGGTTACACAATGACCTTCCACAAAATTATTTAATAATTATATAATTGCTTAATATATGTGTGAGTACTATGTATACGTACTTACCTACTATTCATAAAGCTACCATTTACTGGGCGACTTTCATTGACTTGAATGTGTCCTGGCGGCTGAGAGTATGTCATGCTCACTGTAATGTATCGCTGATGGTGGCGCATGTGTTGGATCATATAGCTCCCTTCAAAATGGTTGAGCTGAATGGTGCTAATGCGTCATGTTCGTGAACGGGCGCCGTCAGTAGAGACTGGTCTTATCTTAGCTGCCATGGCTTATTTTAATTTAATTTAATTTCTGAATTGTTTTTTTTTAATGTTTTTATTACGTACGCTTTTGACGTTTTGAATCGTTCTCATAAAGATAAAGATAATTTATTTGTCAAACATGCGTTTACATAAACACATGAATAATTAACAACAATCACACACACATCAATAATACGTATAACACTCGCACGTCACGTCGTCTCTTCAATAATACGTATAACACTCGCACGTCACGTCGTCTCTTCAATAATACGTATAACACTCGCACGTCACGTCGTCTCTTCAATAATACGTATAACACTCGCACGTCACGTCGTCTCTTCAATAATACGTATAACACTCGCACGTCACGTCGTCTCTTCAATAATACGTATAACACTCGCACGTCACGTCGTCTCTTCACTCTTAAGTATAATTTCAACATGAATGACCAAAAAACCAATATTTTGTAACCTTATGTTAATTTAAAAGAGTGTCCGTGGAGTTTCTTGCCCGTTCTTCTCCATAGGTATCTACTACGCTTTGGAATGGGCAACTTTCTGACTGACCGACCCCTTGACATTTCAAAAGTGCCTGTAATTGGTTTATTTGAAATAAATGCTTTGAGTTTGAGTTTGAAAAACATTTACCATGTTTGTGCTTTCGACATACGAGTACCTGTCATTACCAGTCCTTCAACAATTCTACTTGCAGTTGCAAACAAATTAGAAATTCGTAACAGTTTTCAATATAGCTGTTGGTGTTGAGCATTTAAACATTAAAACCATGGGCACTTGGCACTCTTTTGTCGTTTGTCGTCGTGAAGTGAAAAAAAACGGTTAAGTGCGTGTCGGACCACGCACAATGAAGGGTTCCGTAGTTGGGATGAATTTATTCTAAGAACAAACATTGTAGCTGAAAAACATATTCTCCCATACATTCCAACTACAAATGAAAGTTTGTATTCACATTACTAAGAGATTTACCATGTTATTTTAAGATCATAGATTCTTATAAGTTTTTCTGTAATCTATAAGTAAAAAACTATTTTCTGTATTTTTTTTAAATTTTAGCCTCAGTAGTTTCGGAGATAAGAGGGAGAAAGTTTAATTTTCATTGGTTTTCATTATTAATTTTTATAGTATTTATTTTTAAATAATAAAAAGTTATATCAGAAATCCTTACAAGCCCTTTCATTTGATATGTCGCACGGTTCAGTTTGCAATACTTTTTTTTCTAATTTGATCCCCAAATTCAACATTCATTTATTAACGTTACACGTCTGTCACAGAAGACCATAATATTTGTACCAAATTTCAACATAATCGGTCCAGTAGAGTCGGAGCAAATTGGCTGTGACAGACGAACAGACAGACACACGACTGATCCTATAAAGGTACCGTTTTATCCTTTTGAGGTACGGAACCCTAAAAAATGTGTCAAATGAGTGCTCCTCCCTCACCGCGACTTGAGTTATTAGCGAGCACGGCTTTGAGACAATAGCTCAAAATTGAGTAAGGAGTAAGTGATCAAAATATGAGCTATATCTTCATAAGTACGAGTCGCCCGCCGCCGACGGGAATGTACGATTGTTTCTCGTTCATTTACAATCCCAGTGTTTCACGTGGCAACCTGTTGCGGGTACAAATTGTTGGAAATGTCGCTAGGTACGAAAAACGATTGCGTCACGACGCTGTCGACCGATTTTTTCTTAAAATAAACTTGTCGGACGCAAGGAACATGTTTTGCATTCCCGCCACCGTTCGCTACTCGCCGGAACGGTTTACTCTCGTTATGCTATTTTGGCTTCATATATACGTGAGAGATTATTTTGTAGGGTAGGAGGATGTGAAACTTACAAAGTTGGAAGTAAATCTCTAACAGGCAATGTTATAGCTGTTTCCTGACGATGTGCTCGGCCGGTCGCTAACGAAGTCGCTGTCGAACATAAATCATTGTAGTTATATCAGTGGAAGGCACACTCGTCAAGATTACAGCGAGCGGTGGCTGATTAAAGGTCTATAATGGCGCGGGAGCCACTCGAACAGCACTTGTTTAATTACGCGCGGACGCAACATGCGACCATGCGACCACATGCCTCCGCGCAATTATTATACGACGAAGAAAGTCTTCCTACTATAAGATCAGAGCGACCGCCTCTCGTCATGATACAATATAATCAGCAGAGGTCAAAGATTTATTTGCTGATAAATATGGTTACAAAAGTTCTTACATCGGTAGTATTTTAATAGCTTAACATATTTAATCATAACATAATGACATGCAAATTTATGGTACCTATATGTACAATTAGGTCATTTTAATTTAAACTGAAGGAATTATTTTAAAGTATAAAAGGAATTCTCAATTAACCAACTGCGTAAAGTTATGAACCTTATGAAGCCGGTGAAATGGAGCACGTAATTTGTCCTTATTTCTGGTGTTAATATTGAGAATATCACTGTTTTTAGTGTATAAGTGTATAGTTTGCCTAACATAATTGCGAAGATGAATTGTGATGCCACCGTGAGAATACGAATATCTTTATAAAAATTCTCTCAGAAAATCTATTTATTTATTTAACAGTTTATGTACACACATATATACAGACAATAAAAAAGGAACAAAAAAATACGTACAAAGGTGATGCTTATTTCTAAAGAAATCTCTTCCAGCATACCTGCGACAAGGAAAGTAGACAAAGAGATGTAGACAACGTGTGTAAGATTAAAAGAGAAAACATAATACATAAAATCAAAATAAAAATAAAAAACTTACTAATATTATTACTATACTAATCACTAATTTAAAAATAAACACACAATAAGAAAATATACTTACATAGTTACTTCTAAAATAAATATCACTAAAATATATTTAAGTATAAAATAATAAATACATAATATGCAACTATGACGAAGTGGAAAGATAGTGTTCTTTGACTCTCTTTTAAAAACTGCAACGGTTTGCAGTCCCTAATTTCAGGCGGAAGTGAATTCCACAACCGAACCGCGTGCACAGAGAAGGAGTAGGAGTAAAAGTTGGTAGAGTGGGGAGGGGATTTAAGGAGATTTCTAAGATGCGACCTGCAGCAAGGCGCATCAGAAGGACGAGCGTAGGAAAAGCGTTCCCGCAGATAGGATGGCGTTCTAGGGTTGTGAAGGATGTTAAATAGCAAACACAATATCCGAGAGTTCCTGCGAAGTCGAATAGGGAGCCACTTGAGTATCTTGCGGAAGTTAAAAACATGATCATACTTTTTAAGGTTAAAAACAAAACGAATACAGATATTTTGCAAACGCTCAAGTTTATTTAAAAGCTCCTCGGTGGCATCCAAATAACAAGCATCAGCGTAGTCTATGATGGGCTGTATGAGAGTTTGAGCAAGGGAGATTTTGGTATTCAAGGGTATGAAGCTCTGGAGGCATTTTAACGAATGGAACGTGTAGTGTACCTTGCGACTGACTTGAGCAACATGGGCAGTCCACGATAGGACTAGGTAATATAAATATTATACCAGAAACATCATCTTAAATGTTGACGTTCAACCCAGGAGACCTTAACTAGTGTTGGGCCACTTTTCTGGAGTTACTCTTCAATGACTCACGCCTTGGCGTATCACTTTTAATCGTAACCATAACTACGAACGTGTTGACAGCTCCTATATCTTACAAGTGGAGCTTGAAAGAAATACCAGGCAGCTGGATGGCTGTAGTAAATACTCGCATTGCCTAGTGACAGTGTTTTTATATGTGTCGCGAGCGAATCCGGGTGCGGGCCCTGTAAAATGAATTATAATTCTCTACGACGACGCGGTCGCTGGTACTGCGGCGCCGGCGCATCTAAGTATAGCTCGATACTTGAGCCAGCTATACTTAGATGCACGACTTTGCTGATGCAACATTAATATGTGATATAGTTTAGCGCACTTGAGATTAGTTCAGAAAGACTTTAGTTTATACAGAGTTAGTTGTATTTAAAGAGCATTTTCGATTCTCTACGGCTTGGAGGACTCAATTCTCAAGTAGCAGTTAGCAGGAAGCTTAATACGCCTAGATGATATGATAACCTAGTCCCCGATGCGGTGAGGTTTAGATGGGTTGTTTTGACGTATTTTGTAATACGTATTTGTCTGGTCACTTCACACTTGTAACTCTAGCTATAGAAAGAAAAAACTCTAGCTATAGATAAGGAAAAATCCTTTGCATATCTTAAAGTTTGTTATAATAATAATAATTCTTTATTTACACTTCAAAGTGACAAACATCTGTGTAATCCTGGCTCTTGTACTGATAATAATAAAAAATTTATTTATTTCAGGTAAATAACACCCATTACCAAACATAAATTAATAGGAATCATCAGATAAAACCAAATGAGATCAAATAAAACTAAATCAAAATAAATAATGATAGCAAAAAATATATTTTGAATTAAGGATTCTACATACTGGCGCGACTTTCCTTGAATTTTTCATTGAAAATGTTCTACTCTTCTAATATGTAGAAGCTCTTATCAGTAGGATAGTTTACTTTGACTGTCGCAAGTCCAAGGTAGAGCTTTTGTGATCTAAAGTTGACAAAAGCTCGTCACAAATTCCAATGACCATGATATAAAGAATTATAATTATCATAATCGTATTATTAGAACTTGTAACAATGCGACAACATGCACAATCATCAACAATGGTTGCAACGGGCTACCCTTGTTTCATCCAAAAGAAATTGACAAATTATCATTTTCCAAACAATTTTCATTTGCCAAATTATTACTTAGCAAAAAATCTCTTCACAAATAATTGTAACGCAAACCTAATGTTTGACAACTATTGCTTTTACCAATTTGAAATATTTCAGTTGCTACCTACTTGTAACATATTTTACGCAAATAAAATAAGCCATATATTCGTTTTTGTGCAAGGACACTACCAGCCGCACTACCACTAGCCGCTCGTTTCGCTCGCTCGGCTCATGCGTAGGTGGTCACAGTTTTAACCTAACCTTTTTTTTTTGTTCACGTGGTGTTGGTGGATAATCTTCATGGATGTCCTAGTTTGAACCTAACCTAAACATTTTTTTTTAATGATTATCCTACTAATAAAAATAATTCATACAATTATTTGACAATGTTTATTGCTTAAAGATTGTTTACTGTAATAAATCATTTGATTATATATAGACCAAATGCCTTAATAACATTATCCTTGGCTATATATATTCTGCCAAGTAAAAATTTGAACAAATGAAAATGTGCGTACTAAAATCATTCCAAATATTGCATTGGTACAAAAAAAAAAAGGTTGCTAAAATTTGTTTGGGTAGTGAAATTTTGTCAGTCTGTTCGGCAAAACGGCAGGATCCCGGCTGCAACACTTTGCTTCTGCAACACAATGATACTAATGATGGTATAGGAACTGTACACCGTACACTACACGTGCACAATACTATACTCCGTGACAACTAAATCAGTATGAAATCTATATAATAAAAACCCGGCCAAGTGCGTGTTGGACCACGTACAATGAAGGGTTCCGTAGTTGGGTTGAATTTATCCCAAATAAAAACTTATCATTTTAGTTGAAAAACATGTTCTACCATACATCGATAGGTATACGTCACGGTCAATACTCCAACTGCCAATGTAAAGCCTACTTAGCTAATAGTTTTCATTTTAATTTCGTTATATGTAGACACAGCGTCAGTATGTGCTAACCCCTTATGTTTTAAAATGGTACACTGCTACAGCATTGAATTCGTTATGAATAATCTAAAGAATAATTCATAAAGAGTTAATTGTTTCGACTTGGGTTTGAACCATCGCAACACCGAACGTGTCATACTTATACCGGCAGTTTAACGAACTAGCCAGCGAGCCCGTATGAACAGTGATGAACTAGCCAGCGAGCCCGTGTGAACAGCGATGAACTAGCCAGCGAGCCCGTGTGAACAGCGATGAACTAGCCAGCGAGCCCGTGTGAACAGCGATGAACTAGCCAGCGAGCCCGTGTAAACAGCGATGAACTAGCCAGCGAGCCCGTGTGAACAGCGATGAACTAGCCAGCGAGCCCGTGTGAACAGCGATGAACTAGCCAGCGAGCCCGTGTGAACAGCGATGAACTAGCCAGCGAGCCCGTGTGAACAGCGATGAACTAGCCAGCGAGCCCGTGTGAACAGCGATGAACTAGCCAGCGAGCCCGTGTGAACAGCGATGAACTAGGCAGCGAGCCCGTGTGAACAGCGATGAACTAGCCAGCGAGCCCGTGTGAACAGCGATGAACTAGCCAGCGAGCCCGTGTGAACAGCGATGAACCAGCCAGCGAGCCCGTGTGAACAGCGATGAACTAGCCAGCGAGCCCGTGTGAACAGCGATGAACTAGCCAGCGAGCCCGTGTGAACAGCGATGAACTAGCCAGCGAGCCCGTGTGAACAGCGATGAACTAGCCAGCGAGCCCGTGTGAACAGCGATGAAATTGATCGTCTGAGTCACTTTATCTTTAGGTCTCTGTCTAATTGATAGATGTTATAATTTGAGGGTTTTTACTTAGGTTTTCTTTATAAAATTAATCCATACCCTCAAGTTATAACTACAACGTTTCATGCTTCTCGTTCACTTAATTAAAGGATGTCACTTGTCTAGGGACCCGTTTGTCAGTTGCCAAAATATTATCTATCATCTAATATGATAACTGTAAATTATCAAATCAAATTGTAAAATATAAATCTATGTAGTAAAATAAGATCAGTTTTGTTAAATAATAGCAATATTAAAAATTATTGTTAAAATATTTTATTATTCTTGATTTTTAAATTCTTTATAAATATTACTAAAACAAAATAGAAAAATTTTTTATATTCAAAATATATTAATATATTAAATGATTAAATATATATTAATTATTATATAATATTCAAAATATATAATGCATGACAGTAAGCACACTTTGTGCCTAGGATTTGAACCTCCAACCTTATGCACGGCAAGCGGTCTTGAAACCTACCGTCTACTTAGACGTTAAATCAGTCTTCGTAAATGTTAACCCTATTATTGCTTGTCGTTATACGCAATTATAAAAGTATTAACGTTTTATTGAAAAAAACCCCACTTTACGTGTAAAGGAGGCACCCTAAAAATACATTGTTTTACCACTTTGTCGGCGTGATTAATATGTATACCCATGCTAAATTATTCCTTTCTAGTACTACGAGTCTCTGAGCTAAGCCCCGACAGACAGATGGTCATGGCGAAACTATAAGGGTTCCTTGACTACGGAACCCTCAAAATTAATGGCTTAATGTGTTGCTGAGCGCAAAACTCGAGAACGGCTGAACTAATTCGGTAATTATTTTTTTCAAATATTCGTTGAAGTCCGAGGAAGGTTCCTAAGAAAAGATTTTTTTTTAAAAGTTGTCGGGAAAATTGATATAATAAGTAAATTTTGTATGAATTATTGAAATTTGAACAGGGCAACGTCTGTGGGGTCAGCTAGTATAGTAATAATAGTGATCTAGGTACCTAGAGTACGTGCATGTTGACATAGTGCAGTGTGGAGGATGCAATGAGTGGGTGCGCGACACAAACGCAAGATGGATGTCGCGTGGGCGGCGCCGGCCCCGCCCCTGCGCGCGCGCCGCCGGACTGTCGCCGTACCGCGCATCATGTCCGCGCACGCGGTGTACGCAACACTACTGAACTATCATTAACAGACGAGACATAGTAGATTGAAGGTTTCCTTCTTAAGCCTACCTTCAGAATCATGTAAGACAAAAGACTATGCACGTTTGAATGAACAAAACCTTAAAAACATATTTTACTTAAATGATTTAGGAGCAGAATGCCCAATTCTCAAAATGTCTAAGGCCCGTATTTATAGAGCGTTACTCAGTACTCAAGCATTACTTAAGACTAGTTTCAACCAATCCAATGGCTTGAATCTAGTCTTAAGTAATGCTTGAGTACGGAGTAATGCTCTATAGATACGGGCCTAAGCCTTTAATGGACTAATTCTCAAAATTGGTAATTCTCAAAATGCCTAAATCTCATGTATCTTTGAAACCTATGTTCATTTATAGAAGGACTGTAACTTCACATGTTTAGGTATCTTTGAAACCTATGTTCATTTATAGAAGGACTGTAACATCACTATATCTATCAAAAAAACTATTTTTTAGCAGCAACTTAGTGCACTACTAAGTGGTGTACTAATGAACCCATGATTAAATTAATCTGGGTATATTTTTATATTTAGTATCCTCTGAAGTGCTACCTACCTCCATAGGTCAAGCGGACAATCTGTATCTGCATTTAAAAAGCTTCCACCGAGTGACAATACAGACGAAATGATAGCACACAGCCTCGCTAGCAACCTCATTGACAGGTTAGTTTTTTTTTGCACGGTCTAATATTTTCTATCTCGTATAACTCGTGCCGACACGAAATAATAAGAAAAAGGCACAGTGTCTTCACGTAGCAAAGAAATTCCGTAAATAGCAGCTACAATAAACTTCAGCTGTCGTAATACAACATTTAGCAACATACATCACTAATAGGTGCTAATAACAAGTGAATGCTTCGTGTGGGGTCAGATCGCCGCGAGCGCACACCGCTGCACCGTGCACTCCGAGCGAATTGATTCGCGACCCCAGACCCCGAGCTGAGCCGAACTGAAATATCGAAGGACTCACGGACTTATTATAGCTGACGTAAAATTAAGCAACGTGTAGTAACAGCTAGAAACAAAACTTCACACGACGTCGTGTGGGGTCAGATTGCCGCGAGCGCAGTGCGGTGCACTGCCTCGCCGATATTATGTCGACCAGCGAACTAAAATCTCAGAGCTAAGTAAAAGATCCTTGCCATAGAACTGGTGAAATAGGAAAACGGAGATTTATAACGTGCAGCTATATTATGTATAGTTAACGTCGTATTCCAACGACGATAAAGTTATCATCTGCTTCGGCCAAAAATATAATTATATCTTTAATAAACCTTCGTGTTATATACTTTAATGTACTGACTGGAGTTTGCTAGTGAATTTTAAATTCCTTTTATGAATTCGTAGCGTCCTGCTACGAACACGCACCGGTATAAAACTGATATTTGCTGCAGAAATGTCCACGTCGTCATCCGTGCTAACATAACTTGACATACAATTGTGCATAATCATACGTACGAAAACATCCAAAGATCGTATTCACCGTATGTCCATATTAGTCGCGGGTTCAATTCGCAGCATCCACATGAAATTGATTTGCGGAGCGTCTTGCGGCGTAGTGGCCGGCCGCCGGCACACCGTTACCTAATAAGATATTATTAAAGCGGTGACATCATTGCTATAACGGGCTTGTAATTCCTTCAAAGGTATTTGATAGCAAAGACACAACTGGAGGTTCTGCACGTACGCACTGGATGTCTGGTTGCAGACCGTCGCTTGCTAAACTTTGGCCATTTTCGAGGTAGTCAGTCTCTCATAGTTCAAGTTCCTATTCCGACACCATTCCCAGCACGAAGATTTTGTACATTGTTTTCACTGAAACGGCTAGGCAGAGGCCAGAGTACACCCTGATACACCCACATTTCACCAGTTCAGTGTTTAAGTCTGAAGTCGTTGTAAGAATTTGGAAATTGTAAAGCATCTTAGGTAAGTTATAGATTTAAGCCACAATCTTCTAATTTTAATTTTAAAGTCTTTCGGAAAATGGTGGTATCCAATTGCGGAGAATTTAGGAACACAACAATAAATAAACACAAAAATAAAATGAATCTAATGAATTCATGAATGAGGTGGTTTCATATAAATTATTTATTGTGGTGTTCCTAAATTCTCAGTTTTGGAGCACTTACTCCGAAACTGGAGTCCACCAATTTCCCAAAAACATTATTTTGGGAACTAGCTACGACAGCGCCATTTTGATAGTTGAAATCCCATTCCTACTGGAAATAGGTTTAACTTGTTATAATGACAACTCGCTGCATTTATTGTGCAGTTTTCTATGTGGTTCCAAGCTTGTGTTAACAGATATTTTCTTCATAAAGGTATTTCATATACGTAGCACATATTCCGGTTCAGTTTCTTCCATGTTAAAAAACCTTCTCCGAAGGAGGTACCTCCTTTAGATCGTCAAGATAAAGGCTCTATTACAATAAAATTGAACTAAAAAATACATTTATGACACAATATAGTTTCATTAGGTAGGTAACGAGTGTCTACGATTAATATTTCCATCAGGTGGACATTGTGTTACAAGCCGCGTATTGATTGCTCACATTAATTGTAAAAGCAAGAGTGTTCAAGAGCACAGTAGTAGTGAACAACAGTTATTACTTTGACCTCTTCTCGCAGACCACGTCGGTGGTTATGTAGTACCTGAGTTCATTGCCTGTGAACCTCCATTTGTACATTTTATTGATTTTCGTTTGCAGCATGTTTTACAATATCTTTGCATTCGATGTCAACTCTGTCAGAAACGACCAAAATGTTATACCTAGTCCTTCGTTCTAATCTCTCGTTGTTGATGTGGATCGTTATAGTCATCTTGATGGAGATGTTGATCGTACCTAATCAAGTTTATTCTTGTGATGTAAACGCTTGATAAATACTACAGCTCAGCTTGTGGTTTACTGTGCTGATAACTCATGTTCTGCAAATGTCGTATGACTACTTAACAGGCTAGCAGGCGCCCGGGGATCAGCAAGGAACCGTAACTATTTCTAGTATTTAGCCACTCATAGCAGCCCCGCGCGCGCGCGTGCCCCGTTAAGGCTTCTACATACCGGCGCGACTAGTCGCGCGACGCGACGCGGCACAAAGGGCCCGCGTGTCGTGGGACGAGCAGTGCCTTTGTGTCACGTCGCGTCGCGCGACAAGTCGCGCCTATTTTAACTATTTTTTATCGCTTTTTTATGGCTCGCCGGCCGGCGACCCACTTATAAACGTTTCGTAAACAAAAAAAATCTATGAAGCGTTGTAAGGTGACGATTGTTACGTTGAGTGCATAGATAAGGCTATATAATTCAAGTTGTTTCGTAACTTAAATGACTGAAGTGTTTTTTTAATGTTTGTTTATTGGGAACTACAGATCCCAGCAGCATTTTACTTGTAGCTTCTATTGTACAACTCGGAATTCCATGTATTATTTACAATCGAAATGGCGTAAAATCTCCAACAAAACGGTATAAAATCTTCACCAGTATTATTCGTTATGTTGTAATTTCTTGTTTGTGGTTGCATATTTGTGTGTGATTTTGTGTGTATCGTTGGGTAGTATAAGGATGTTCTGAATATGGGTTGTGTTGGTACCTGGATTAAATGAATTTTAATTTAATTTAATTAATTGTCACAAAACACTTGCACGGAAATGTTAGTTCAACAAGCTGACAATGTCATTTTCAACCACAGATTTCATATTTCCACAGCCTGATAATACACAGATATTTTTTTTTTAATAATAGCTTGATACAAGGGTTTTTAGCCACCATTTGCCGGACACACGGCATTGTTCACGGGAGTGGGTAAGGTAGGTACTTATCTAATTAATGAGAAGCGGATCACATCCAACATCTTTCACTATAACTTACATTAACTGTGACATAAAATTTACATTTACATTTTATTTGCATCTACATTGAATAGTCACTTCTAAATGCAATGTCTAATGGTATACGTTTTAACACTGTCTACCTTCTGAGCCACTTACTATGTTTTCCGTTGTCCACTAGTCTTTTCTAACTGAATTATCAAATGAACATAATTACGTACAAGACTAAAGATAATCGAATAATTACAACTTTAAGCTATTATATAACTAGAATGTATAAGAGAAAGAGGATGAAATATATAAATTGTATGAGTCGTTGTGGGATGATCAATTCGGGTGGCTTTTTCAAAATCGTTGGTATAGAAAAAAACGCAGATTGTAAATATTTAGAAAAATCAAGACATACCCTTCTGTAAGTCAAGCTAGGCTTTTATTTAGTCAGGCAGATCCATGTCCAGTATAATCAATCAGTCAATTCTGTTTCTGGACGCTTACAAAGGCTTGTTAAGAAAGAACAAGTTCTCATATAATAGCATAGCTTTGACCAGCACTCAATAATTTTTGCTCCAACACTATTACCTCACGCGTCCCTCTTGATGAGTGTCGTCCTGGGAGAGGCGGGGCCAGGCGCATGACTGAACGGCTCTCGAACGTACTCCAACTATCAACACAGTGCTGCTGATCCAAAACATGATGGTTTCAACTCTCGACACAATGAAACACTGTTGCTGTGTTTAAGGAGATGGTTATAAGATCTGGTATCAGATGGAGCGGCTAATGCAATACATATTGGACATTAAATCGCGCATCGATGCGTCACGATTAATAGCTGCCATTTTGCAGTGTCGACTCATGTGGCCTGTCAGTAGGTAACCGGGAACAGTTGATGTATTGCATACAATTGAGGATCGCACGCCCTTTTCACAAACTAACATTAATTTTGTCGATCCATCAGTGAGTTCTGATAATCTGTCATGTCTTATTCTTAGTCGATCACGGAGTAAAGGTTTCTAATACTTAGTTTATATGTATGTTCGTGTATATCATGCTACATTTTCAACTCTCTGTCAGATCCCGTGTTCCTCCCTCGCATACCTATTCTAACAGCACAATGATTACATTGATTAGGAGTAGCTCGTAGCTCCGCAAGTACTACTATATTACGGACGATCGTGTTCTAATGGAACACTTCTCTGGAATCCGTCTGCTCCACTCGTTATACAGCTACTGTATCATCTCTCGCCGGCGACGCTAAAATCTTCTAATAAAACTGCAACTCAAAATACGCTCTATTTTTGAAACTCAACGTCAATTTTTGACTGTCGGTTCTGCCAAGTTGTGACTTTTCGATATGGAGCGTGTTTGAGTTAAATGCAGAGTTTATTTCAAGAGAATATAATTAGTGGGTGGAGTTCAATCAAATAGTTGTTGTACGGCTGCCGACCGCGAAATAAATCGACTCCCGCGCCAGCGCGCAGCGGACGGAATTCGGGATGCGCGGCCACAAACGCCACACACTGACACGATTTAGAACTAAGTTAAATTAAAGTTTGATTAGGTATTAGTCATACTTGGTCATACTTTGGTCTTTACGTGATTCATATAAAATGTTTAAATATAGTTTTTTTAAGTATTATAAAGTAATAGACCGTAGAAAAATTCTTGTGGATATAATAAATTTTATAAATTGTAATTACCAACAAAGTGTCTCTGGCGTGAAATGCAATTTTCGCAATGTTCTAGTAAATGTAGCTCTCCTCCGAGTGTCACGCGGCCGTAGTTCGATTAACTACGGTAGTAATAAATCACGCCGGTATCAATTATCGCAATATACAGTTAACAGAATCCAGTAATCGAGTACCTACGCGGATAATGATACAAGTTGACATATACCTACGCTGTTTTACTAGAATACCTAGAATAGTCCTACGCAACAGGTATGAAGCTGCGGGAAAAATGCATCATGAAATCTGCGAGTAGTATAGTCAGTTAATGGTATATTGATGATAAATTAAAATCACTCTATTTATCCCCTTAGAACCAGCCAGCAGGCCGTATAGCGGGTGCGAGGGCCGAGGGGCGAGGCGTGGGGGACGAAGGATACGACAGGAGGTAATCGGCGGTTCATTATAGGCGCTGGTCGCGAGCATGTCGCACTAAATTGGCCGCTACCCGTCTTACCCGCACTATGATTTAGGAATATTAAGGCTCATCCCACGCGCTGCGTAATTGTGAAGCGACACGACACCGACACGACTCCGACTATTACGTCCTCGCATTTAGATGATAGGCGTTTTTGTTGCCAATCATTATCTATCATTTGCAATGGAACTGTATGAACAATAGAATGAATAGCTCATTACTGTGTGCTGTATCCGTCCGTGAGTTTTTTGTTAATGGCAGAAGAGCAATAAAACATCCAACACTTGTACTATATTGTGCTCGGGAAGGTCACCATAACATTGAAAATATTGTTTGTAAAAAACGAATGAAAAGTAAATACATAGGTCGCTGGCAACTCTTCTTACAGAATCTCCGGTGTTATCACACCTCATCACCTCACGAACAAGAACGAATTAAAGAGATGGTGTGATCAGGGAGACATTGCTATTCGACCTACACGTCTGAACACACAAAATAACGATAGCATAAATACGTACCTTATACGAGTACCTAACCCTAGTAAGAACTGTAGTATTTTAAAAAACAAAGTTTTCAACTTGTATGTCCATAATTATGTACCCGCAGACGCCCAAAGCCTTGGTGCCTACATCCTACATACTTGTCTACAATTGATCAGCTCCCAGCACACTATACATAGGCTGTTATCTACCGCTGGAATAAAAAACCTAGTTGTCTGAGTTATGTCCCGCATGCACTCGCAGCATGCGCTTACATCGCTGCTGGAATTCGGCGCACACCAGTATTACCACATACACCACCGGTAGCTAGCTATAGGGACGTCGAACTAACAACTATCGATAAACTTATTAGGAGAATCTAGAAGTCTCGATTCAACATGAGATTTAAGATATTCAGGTTAATCCATCAAATTGAGAAAAATACATACATATAAGTTCTCTCATTCCACAACGTTGCATCTCTATGGTGAAAACTAGTTTAATGAAATACTGAATTGTTCAAAACTAAATTACATCACCATGTTTCCGTCGCTGGTAGCCAATGGTAGCACCGCCCGTCACCCGCCAGTTCATCCAAATCCGCCATCCAGTCGAATTCCAGCACAAAACGAGTGCCAGACGCGCTTGTACCGCATGTTGCACAACGTCACCACTGACCTTCGGATCTCACTGTGACCGGATGATGTATTACTATTATAAATGACTGATTGATTGAATTTGTACTTGTAATTTCTTCACTAATATACCATCTAAAACGACGGAAGCCTTAAATTCTTCACTCGATGTGACAATTGATCTATTAAGGGCGAACGTTCCAAGCTCCGGTTGAATTTCAATTTAAACATATAAACGCTATGATAGTTATTATAGCATAAAGCTTTAATAACTATCATAGCGTTTATATTGGCACATAAAAAAAGAAAGAACGAAGTTTGTACACCCATAATCGAGACTGTAGCACCATACCTAGCTTAAATATTTAATTTGTGTGTGGCGCAAGGATCACTTTTTAAATCTGGGGACAGCAAAGACACCAACAATTATAGACCAGTATCCGTGTTGCCGGTATTCAGCAAGGTGTTTGAAAAGGCTGGTAATGCTCAATCCGATGCTTAATCATTTTAACACAAACCAAAGCTTACACGATCAGCAATATGGTTTCACCAGAGGACATTGTATGACTGAAGCCGGTGTCACCGTATTAAAACACATATTTATAGCGTGGGAGGAGGCCTAAGATGCCATAAGATTCTTTTGTGACCTCTCCAAGGCATTTGACTGCATAAATCACGAAATCTTACTCTTGGAACTTTAGCAATATGGACTAGATAAACTTGCGCTAAGTTTTTCTTATTTAAATGATAGAAAACAGCAAGTTCAAAGAAATGGTGTCAATTTACTCGGTTTATAAGTAAAAATGGGTGTTTCACAAGGCTCGATATTGGGCCCTTTCCTCTTTTTAGTATATATTAATGATCTACCCCATTTATTAAAAAAACAACCACAAATGGTGTTATTTGCTGACGACACTTCCTTAATCTTTAAGATAAATAGACGTGCATCAAGTCTTGATGACGTAAATACTGCAGATAGAAAATTGGTTCACTGCTAATAGCATAACATCACGCCTGTAATCCCCGAAGAGTTAGGCAGAGGTGTACCTATAATATACCCACATTTCGCCACTTATGTTTAAATCCCACTTCTAATAATGTAGTATTAAATTGGAAAAAAACTAAATGCTTAAATAAGTAAAAATGGGTGTTTCACAAGGCTCGATATTGGGCCCTTTCCTCTTTTTAGTATATATTAATGATCTACCCCATTTATTAAAAAAACAACCACAAATGGTGTTATTTGCTGACGACACTTCCTTAATCTTTAAGATAAATAGACGTGCATCAAGTCTTGATGACGTAAATACTGCAGATAGAAAATTGGTTCACTGCTAATAGCATAACATCACGCCTGTAATCCCCGAAGAGTTAGGCAGAGGTGTACCTATAATACACCCACATTTCGCCACTTATGTTTAAATCCCACTTCTAATAATGTAGTATTAAATTGGAAAAAAACTAAATGCTTAAGATAGCAAATGTAATGCATTTAGTTGAATGTTAAAAGTAGTGATTCTGACATAGTATTGAACAGAGAGAAACTTGAATTCGTCGTTATGACTGTTTTCCTGAGGCTTGGCTCAAGGCTCCAATGGGGTCCTCATTTAACATCTCTTGCAGGACGGCTAAGTTCAGCAGCATATGCTGTTAGAAAAATCCGTCAATTCACTAATGTAGACACCGCGGGGCTAGTGTATTTCAGTTACTTTCATAGTATTATGTCTTACGGTATTTTATTGTGGGCACGGGCTGCAGATATCGACTCTATTATTCTACTCCGCAGGTGCGATTTGCTAAGGTAAGGACCTTGTCAATATATCTCTAAAAACATCATGTACGTAAGGTTTTTCCTTACGTACATGATGTTTATCTGTGATCTAAATATTTCCAATAGAAGAGATGAAAGACACAATTATAGGACTAGAAATAGAGACCAATTAGTTCAACCAGGTTTTAGACTGGCTAATGTAGACTCATCCTTCATGGGGTACCTACTGTTTAAAATGTTCCAAAAAAATACCTCCCCACATACTCCAACTGAATGAAACGAAATTTAATTTAAATTTAATTCTTGTATAAAACGCACCCAACGATACTGCTTATGTATCTGTGTGTATTATATTATAAGTTGGGGATTATATCGCTGACAAAATGCTTGGCTTAACGCTGGTCCTGTGAACACGGGTGCATAAACTAATTGATTAGCATTCGAAAATATTGTTGGAGCTGCTAAAGATTTTAAATACTTACTCTTTATATGGTATAAATTCAATCTCTTAGTTTTGTATAAATGCATAGCACATGTGTGAGCACTATTTACCTACCATTTACTGAGTATGTCTTTCATTGACTTGAATGTGCCCTGGTGACTGAGTGTGTTATGCTCACTCAAATGTCTCGCTGATGGTAGCGTGTGTGTTAGATCATTAAGTTCCTTTCAAAATGGTTGAGCTGAAAGGTGCTGATCTATGCGTCATGTTAGTGAACAGGCGCCGTTATTAGGGACTGGGGGCCTAAAATGGACGCTTTGGCAGAATCATAATAATAATATGATCTGCGTACAATTTATACCCCGCAATTCATCTGTTTGACAGTTTTGTATGGAGTTTCGTAAAATGGTCCACAAATTATGAATTGCTGTATTGTAATTGCGGGATGCATGAATTGTATGCAGATCATATTATGATTCTGCCAAAGCGTCCATTTTAAGCCCCCTGGTAATTTCTTTGCTGCCACGGCTTTTTGTAACTTATTTTAATTGTTTTTATATTTTTATTACGGAAGCTTTTAACGTGCTCGTCTTTCTACATCGTTCTCACATGTATAATTGCAACATAAATGATGTAACCAATGCTTTTTAACAATAATTTAATTTAAAAGAGTGTCCGTGGATTTTCTTCCCCATTTTTCTCCATCGGAACCCACTATGCTTTGGAATGCGACTGACTGACCGACCCCTTTACAATTCAAAAGTGTCTGTAATAGATTTATTTGAAATAAATGTTTCAAGTTTTGAGTTTTTTACCAGGAAAGTTCCCTAGCTAGTAAGTAGGTACGTAATATGTTTTTTTATTAACTTGTTAGGATCTTTCGTCTCCATGGACATGAGGGTATCATGGTAGTACCCCTGCAATGATCTCGTGTTGACTCAAACTCAGAATACTATATATTGTAAAATCTTATGGCAGACAATTCCGCCATAAGATCGGGATTCTCTTTACTTTCTTTCATGATTACCATCAGCCATTTAGCTCTTCTCGACTACGCTGAGACGGATGACAATGGCCGGGGTCGATTTGTGTTTATTATTTAAAATGTTCAAAATCCCTAATTTACCTGAAACCTAACCATTGTGTTCCTACGGGAGCACAAGAATTACAATATAATGACATGATTACGTGGCACAATTTAGTGCAGACTGTGTCCGCTCTCAATTGCTCCCAATAGCTCCTATTACGGGCTCGCTTCGGAAATTGATAGGAATTATAAAAATGGCGGAGCGGAATGCAGCTGCGATTAGCGATACCTTGCTGAATTGGGCCGGACCGAACCTACTCTCCCAAGGACCCCTAAACATGAATAATATCATATAACAGAATCTGTAATAATAATGTATTGTTGACCTAATCAAAGTCTACACGGTAGGTACTTTTAAAACATATTTTTTAACGATCAAATAATTTAAAGAAGCATTATTTTAATGAACTTAGGTAGGTAATAACTACTTATTTTCTAAAATTATCTTCATTTCAATACAATAACTCATAAGCAGAGCAACCCTTACCTATATAATAGTGTCGCCTGTCCGTCCTGTACCTACCCATTCAAACCACGAATGTCGTTACGAGGTGGTGGTGTGCCATTCTCAAACCCTGACTGTACACTCATTGTAACACACACCCAACCCTGACTGTACACTCATTGTCACACACATCCAAACGTAA
The DNA here is from genome assembly GCA_948098905.1 of Tiliacea aurago. Lineage (NCBI taxonomy): Eukaryota > Metazoa > Arthropoda > Insecta > Lepidoptera > Noctuidae > Tiliacea > Tiliacea aurago. Next base: position 498,339 of record OX402580.1, on the reverse strand, counting down.
CTGTACACTCATTGTCACACACATCCAACTGACAGCTCGTTATGTTAAAGAGGTAACAATGCTCCTGCTCTCTTGAGGCTGCACCTTTCCTTCGTGCTATGTGTCCGCGCCTCGTCCTGTTGGCAGCACATCGCCACGCCATGCCGCACATAATGCGCAGTAATCGCTTGTTAGGACATGCATTATGAATATTATGATACGCACACATCACAACAACGTATCGCGAGCCCAACTCATTGCTCATGGTAATCGGTGGTGGCTGGTTGTCGTGAGAGGCGAGCTCGACGAATATAATCGGTGGTGCTTGGTTGTCGTGAGAGGTGAGCTCGACGAATATAATCGGTGGTGCTTGGTTGTCGTGAGAGGTGAGCTCGACGAATATAATTGGTGGTGCTTGGTTGTCGTGAGAGGCGAGCTCGACGAATATAATCGGTGGTGCTTGGTTGTCGTGAGAGGTGAGCTCGACGAATATAATTGGTGGTGCTTGGTTGTCGTGAGAGGCGAGCTCGACGAATATTATCGGTGGTGCTTGGTTGTCGTGAGAGGTGAGCTCGACGAATATAATTGGTGGTGCTTGGTTGTCGTGAGAGGCGAGCTCGACGAATATAATCGGTGGTGCTTGGTTGTCGTGAGAGGCGAGCTCGACGAATATAATCGGTGGTGCTTGGTTGTCGTGAGAGGCGAGCTCGACGAATATAATCGGTGGTGGCTGGTTGTCGTGAGAGGCGAGCTCGACGAATATAATCGGTGGTGCTTGGTTGTCGTGAGAGGTGAGCTCGACGAATATAATCGGTGGTGCTTGGTTGTCGTGAGAGGTGAGCTCGACGAATATAATTGGTGGTGCTTGGTTGTCGTGAGAGGCGAGCTCGACGAATATAATCGGTGGTGCTTGGTTGTCGTGAGAGGTGAGCTCGACGAATATAATTGGTGGTGCTTGGTTGTCGTGAGAGGCGAGCTCGACGAATATTATCGGTGGTGCTTGGTTGTCGTGAGAGGTGAGCTCGACGAATATAATTGGTGGTGCTTGGTTGTCGTGAGAGGCGAGCTCGACGAATATAATCGGTGGTGCTTGGTTGTCGTGAGAGGCGAGCTCGACGAATATAATCGGTGGTGCTTGGTTGTCGTGAGAGGCGAGCTCGACGAATATAATCGGTGGTGGCTGGTTGTCGTGAGAGGCGAGCTCGACGAATATAATCGGTGGTGGCTGGTTGTCGTGAGAGGCGAGCTCGACGAATATAATCGGTGGTGGTTGCTACCTAATTGGAGCTTAGTAAGACTATGACCGTGTGTTTCACGTCAACAATAGAATGCAACAGGTGGAACTTGAATTAAACTCACTTCTTACATCTCGTTCACCAGTAAGCGTCATCGAAGACTGCTTAAATGTGATTCTTAAACGTAAAAGTAATCATCTTTTATATCGTGAACACAAAAAAATACTATATTTTTATTTAAAATGATTCAAAATTAACGAAAGTTGTTTTTAATTAAATATAAGACCAATACTTACAATAATTTTACTATGGTAGTCTTGCACATTAATGTCAGTAGATTTGGCTAGATGTAGAGTACCTATGATCAATTTGGCTAGATGTAGAGTACCTATGATCAATTTGGCTAGATGTAGAGTACCTATGATCAATTTGGCTAGATGTAGAGTACCTATGATCAATTTGGCTAGATGTAGAGTACCTATGATCAATTTGGCTAGATGTAGAGTACCTATGATCAATTTGGCTAGATGTAGAGTACCTATGATCAATTTGGCTAGATGTAGAGTACCTATGATCAATTTGACTAGTTGTAGAGTACCTATGATCAATTTGGCTAGATGTAGTAGAGTACTTATGATAAATTTGGCTAGATGTAGAGTACCTATGATCAATTTGACTAGATGTAGAGTACCTATGATCAATTTGGCTAGATGTAGTAGAGTACTTATGATCAATTTGGCTAGATGTAGAGTACCTGTGATCCACGTTGTGTACACTCGTATTACTCGTCCAGTTAAGAATCTCGGTGAAAGTCAAAGTCAAATCATTTATTTCTGATAAGCACATTAAAGGCATTGTTACACGACCAAAACGTTGTTTTTATTTTTAATGGAAACTTGTCATGTCTCTATTACCGTCACAAAATTGCTAGACAGTCATGGTTATTTATAACAATTAATGTTTCATGCAAAGAAGTGTACAATAGGTAATTTTTTGGCAGGAACATGATGACTCAGAAAACGTTAGCTAATGCTACAGAAGAGCAAAGTAACAGCCAAAACCACAAGCAACCGCGATGCGCCAGCGACGTAGGTACTTGTAGTAAGTAGGTAGCTACTGGATATAAGTACAGGTAAAGTCACACAACAACCAGGCGTCACGTATCGCATAGATCAGGTCCTGTCAAACTAAACGGCTACCGTTGTAAGCTGCAACCAGGAACGGTGGATCGTCTCCGCGGAAAATTTCGTACCTACATTTTATTAACTAAAACATGTAACTGAAGACGTATGTAATTCCTTTGTTTTGAGCTACATGTTTTCATTTCGTAAGGGGTTTCACGGAGGTAGGTATACAGGATCTTTACATATAATAAAATAGTAACAAAGAATTTTTGTGAGGTAGGTTTAAAGGATCTTTATATATAATAAAATAGTAACAAAGAATTTTTGTCTGTTTGTCTGGATGTATGTTCTGGTGCAAAAACGGCAGAACGGATTTTCATGCAATTTGGCACTCAAATAGTTTATATCCTGGATTAATACATAAGAGTTTTTATCCCTGTAGCACGTTCTCGTGGGATATTTTCCGACACCCACGCGGGCTAAGACGCAAACGTATGCTAGTTACAAATAATGGAACATGAACTATCTAATAAAAAAAAACCACAAAAATGTGAAAAATAATTTTGATTTCGGAAGTCGGTGGCAACAAACGAAAATACAGATAAGACCGTTGTTTTTTTGTTTTTGTAAAAACGTTTTTTACTTTTCCTTTTTAGTTGTGGTATCTACCACCAATTCGTATACCACTACTTGCTATGTAAACAACAGTGACAGGAGGTTTTATAACATCATCAACATACACAAAGTGGTACGTATTATTGAAGCTAACTCAAAACCACCCAAGCAAAAGTAATACATTTTTTATGGGACCGCGCAAGCTTCCTCTGCCAAATGAAAGAATCTAAAAATTGTTCATAGACAAATAAGTGTTGAGTCTGCTCCAATAAAACTAACTTTTAGGCACACTTAAAGGCTTCTACATACCAGCGCGACTTGTCGCGCGACGCGACACGGCACAAAGGCCCCGCGCGTCGCGGGACTAGCGGTGCCTTTGTGTGGCGTCGCGTCGCGCGACAAGTCGCCCCGGTATGTAGAAGCCTTAATACTTTATTATTTCACTTGCTTGCAACATAGTTAATAACAGACTGACTCAAGAGCCATCGCGCTATGCCGCGTCGTCAACCAACAATTAATGAATGCATAACTTTAAATGTAAAATCAATGTTTGACACAATAAATGGATCCCAACCATACCAACGTAAAAAGTACTGCCATTATACCCACACAACAATACTATCTTTAATATATCATTATCTCAAATACAGGGCCGGATTTAGGGCAGGGCAACAGGGGCTCTAGCCCTGGGCCTCCACAAAGAAGGGGCCTCCACAATTTGATTTTTTTAGATAAGAAAGAAAATACATCCTTTCGTAGGGATGGGTCGTTGACGGTTTTTCTGTTAACGAAACGTCAACGTTGATTTACATTCGTCAACTAGTCGATCAACTAGTTAAATTCGTCAACGAGTTAACATGCATCGTAAACAGTTAATTCATTGAATTGTTTTTATTCGACGCTGGAACGTTCAACGAGTCTCCTTGTGTATCAAAGAAAAAAAATCCCAAAAGTCTGACAACCAGTCTTACCAAGGGGTATCGTATTGTGGGGGTCAGATAGGCGGTCGTTCCATGTAAATACTGGTATTCAGCTGCATCTGGTTAGACTGGAAGCCGACCCCAACATAATTGGAAAAAGGCGGGCAGATGATTGTGTATCAAAGAAAAAAAAAATCACATTCACAAGGTACCTTTTTAAGTTGTTTTTTGTCTGTTCTAAATATATTTTTGGGACCTCCACTTCTTAGTTGCCCCAGGGCCTGTACACCTCTAAATCCGGCCCTGCTCAAATAGCCTATCAAAATTATTATTATTTCAACAAAATTCTAACATAACTTATGCCCGAACATATCTTGTATTTTTTTTATACAGAAAGCTTACAGACTAATAACACAATTAAAAATCATTCTTAAAAGTCAGGAAACCTAAAAAGTCCGGCTCTTTCTTCACAATCTAATTGAACTTCAGATTAACAAGGTATGGAAGTATCGAAAAAAAAAATTATGATTATGACCTTAAGAGATAGGTAGGTAACTATAATTATTATCTGCAAAGGATTTTCACAGATTTATCGCAATATACAATAAGCATTAATGGAAGATTATCCGAAGAAGGCATCGCATAGGGACGACAGAAAAGCTATAGGGGAGACCTTTCCCCAGCGGTGGGAAAATTAGGTTGTAAAAAAATACAGTAGGTACTTAATTAAATCTTGCGTGGGTATAACTTTTTTGATTAAAATACATTTAACCAGGAGTGTACGACTAAACGCCCACAGACTGAATACGAGACTTTACTTGGACGGGACTCTTCGCCGACAGGACTCATCAGCGACACGTACACTTACCTTAACAATCAGTTGTTAGTTTTGTTAGAATTTAAACTGGCATCGAGTTTTTGTTTTGGTAACTGAATTTAACAACAATAGAGGGGATCTGGCGCTTGGCGGCCGCTGCCGCGGCACGCTCGCTTCGCTCGCTTGCCATCGCGCGTTAATGGTCACTGTTCTCACCTAACCTAACTCAAATCTTTATTTTTTATGAATTGTGTCGCTGATGAGCTCCGTCGGCGAAGAGTCCTGTCGGCGAAGTGTCCTGTCGGCGAAGAGTCCCGTCGAAGTAAAGTCTTGTTGGCGTAGTGTCTGTCGGCGTTTAGTCGTAAACAGTTTAACCAGCAAGTTGATCGTGTAAGTGCGTAGGAGCCAGTGAGCGAAGCAACTGGTGGCACTTGTACGGTCTCAGCGCGCGCCGCCCCCGGCTCTATTGGATAGCCCCGCGGCTCCCGCGCTCGCAACGGTCATTACGTTATTTTAAAAAACATATTATTTTCCTTCTCCTTGTTTTGCTGCGGCTGGAACGCCTTGCCAATACACTCTTTTATTTATTATTTATGAACTTAATGAACGGTTGACGGTAGGTACCGTCAGACACAACATGGACATTCGTTTTTCGCATGTACCTTCCCATGTAACAAAATACCATTCGGCCCGTGTCGGCGTCGCGGTCGGCGCAGCTCTCGGTAAAGTTTTACGTAATTGAAAAGCTTAAACTAAACGTTATAATAATTGGCACTCACTTTGTATAACATCGACCTGAATGTTCAAAAGTCAGAGATTACCAAGAACAATCAAATTAGCGAGCTTGTAATCTCATCAGATGCAATTGGGGCACCAGTTGTGCGGCATTAACTGCGCACTAAGCGGCGGCGAGCACTCGCGAGCGAAACGAGCGAGCAATATTATACGACACGATACATATCGAGCGAATGCTACCAGCGCGGCGCGGCGCGGGCGGTGGAGAACGACACCGCGCGAACACAAAACGTCGTCTCGTCGAACTGCGGACTTAGCACTTACGACGTTCTACCGCGGACCTACAGAAATAATTTAATTCGAGCACAGCCCGTTAATCTGGCGGATCACGGAGAAATGCGCCGGCGCTCGCCGCCTGAGAATTTATTGTTTATGAAATTATTTTTGCATGTTCCAGATTAGCCCAGTTTAATGTAACATTGTGTGGCAAACGTACGCCAACTAAATATTAAACGACTGCTGATATTATGTCGTAAGCAGATAGCATAGGGAAGTTAATAGAATCGTAGATCACCACGAGATCTGTGAGATGGAAGCAGACGAGAAAGAACCAAACGAAACAAGTACCTAGACACCCACTTGTGATGTTTAGTACGAAAAAAAAGTAACTAAGACCTTTGACTAATTCTGCTTCATTTATACTCAAGTCGATGTCCCGTGAATCGTTAAATTTTGATTTCCCCTCGTTTAATTTTGTACCTACAACTCATAATAATTTATGTATTTGCCTACAGAGAATAAACTACAATGATTAATTGCTGATGTGTACGATTTGTACGATAGCGTGTCGTATGTCGACAGAACGCAAAAACAAATGAAAGATGACGAGTGTGTGACTTGTCCACGGCCGCTATTACTTGAGGTAAACAAGTCATGGAAAAAGTCTAAATAAGCGCCGCGGCCCATCACAAAGAGCAGAGGACGCGAATATACGATCACGTACGGTTCAATTACGTGAAGCGCTATAAAAATACACTATTTGCATGAGGCACGACGCGGCGCGGCGGTGCGGCAGCGGCGCGGTGGCGGTGCGGCGACGTGGCGCCGGCGCGCGGCTAGATGTGCAGCGATACCCGCCGCGACGTGACTCGCTCGCTACACTACACGCGTACACTCACTCACCTCACTGTGCCATGGTCTGCTGAACTGCCTCAACGCAGTGACACAACTGAACTGAATCCAGGTGATATTGAGGCGGAACACAAAGAGTCGTGGTGTTCCAGGTTCAATGTGGTATGTATAGTTACTAGAACAATCAGTCTTCCAGTCAAGAGAGAAGATAAGGCTTCTTTAGAGTAAGGTGCACGGTGCACCATCATCGACCGGATTATAGAGTAAGGTGCACGGTGCACCATCATCGACCGGATTATAGAGTAAGGTGCACGGTGCACCATCATCGACCGGACTATCGCATAACATCAGTTGATTGAGTAATACAAATGGATGCTGGGTGGCAATGCAATAAAAGAAAAAGTACTTACCTACATACTTACTAGTTATGATAGATTCAAATTCAACGTGTTCACATGTTCCAAGACTAGTCCTCTTGCACGCGTAGCACCACCGTGAAGAAACAAACGACAAAATGACAGACTGCAGAAACATTTCTACGGCGTTATGTCAAAAATTAAGAAAAGAAATATCACTTCTTTGTAGAGTACAGGTAGAAGTGGTCATGTTATGCGTGCCCGATATGCCCTCGGTCAGAATTTTTTGTCGTCGGTAAGACGGACAGATTGATGGTTTCCAAACAAACCCTGCTATTTTCACTTGTCACGTCGACAGTTCTGCAGAAAATTGTTTCCAAATTCACACGAATTAGACAAAGGAAAAACCAACCTGAGTCATCGAAGCACGCACAAGCCTGTCTGTCAATCATCACAGACTACGGGAATCAATCACTTGACGCTCGTAGCGTCCATTCTAATTCCAGCGACGCATTGTCCGCCGGCAGCAGCTCAGTGCGCCGCGTTCCTAGACGAACTACTGTGTATGTCTTGTGCTGTGACTCGGTGACGTCACACACACGCGCCTGTGCTATCTCCCGCTAGTATCGCAATGTACTCACTACTTATTACTACCAACAGATTTGCAAGATTATGTCGTCAACATTTAAGGCTTCTACATACCGGCGCGACAAGTCGCGCGACGCTACACCGGTAGAACAAAAACTCAAGAAAATTGTTCAACCGGTGTCGCGTTGCGCGACAAGTCGCGCCAGTATCTAGAAGCCTTTACTGTCACTTAAATATTATTCTGTGAAGTCGTAAGTAAGTAAATTGAGTGAGTTAAGGTGTTTGATTGTTTAGCTACAGCATTACATTAAAGGAAGTATTTACTGAAGCCATTAAGTGACAACAGGAATCAAAATATGACTCGGTCGTTTTGTGTGTCAGCAAAGTAGGTAGTTTGAATGCTTCCCACTTTATTTAACCACAAATAAACAGTGGTATTTGGCTCATCAATGCCATGCGTCTGATTATATCTCACAAAAGCTTAAGTACCCCCCAGTACGAAAGCAACACAATAACGAGCTGGCATATGACGGTCTAGACAAATCTAGAGTTAGTCTTGCGCAGTAAAAATTCGAAGTTACCGACATTGCCTGCAGAGTAAGCAAGCTGAAGTGGCATTGGGCTGGCCATGTTTGTCGAAGGACCGATGGCCGGTGGAGCAGACGAGTCCTGGAGTGGAGACCGCGTATTGGCAAGCGTAGTGTGGGACGCCCCCCAGCTAGATGGACCTACGACCTTAAAAAGATGGCTGGGACAGACTGGATGTGGAAGGCGGTGGACAGGGTGTTGTGGCGCAGCCTGGGAGAGGCCTATGTCCAGCAGTGGACTGCAATAGGCTGAGTTGATTGATTGATTGATTGAGTAAAAATTCCATTGCATTTATTGGACTTTTCTGAAATAACATCTTATCATTCGAATTACAGAAAGGCCAATGATATGAAATCCAACTTAGACAGATAAGAATGGGCAAGTTTGTACGTAAAACAAAAACTTATGTAAAGCGATGAGAGTTACTTAGTAAGAAATACGGTTCTGATCGAAACAGAAGAACCGTCGAACTGGGCTAAGTATGGAACCCTGTGGAACCTTGTCTTGAAGATCGCCGTAACATCAATAAGTGTTCGCAATTCGTCGGTAAATTTTCGTAGATAGCTATTGGTACGATTCACATTGTACCTTATCCTAATAAATGCTTGTGCTGTTTTGCCTGTAGTCAGCACAAGTTATAAGGTCCTAGCTATATGAGTCGTAGCTTTTTAACGCGTGAAATGATACTGAGTAATAGAATGAACTTGTGATAGTTGAGTATCCAAAACAGTTATGTATGTTCGCATCGATTTCACCGCTCAAGTACCGTCATTTCAGTGGTGGTTGGTGTCAGCGCGCGAGTACCTACCGGTACATACGCTCACGTTTGTACAGGAGCGAGACACGTACAAACGGAGTTTTCTAACATTGTGAAGCCTCACGGAGGCACTAAAGCGTCCAGCTGCTATGTATGCCGTGCGCGCGCGCATGCCCGCGGAATCACAATCGACGCTCGCGGTAATAACTCGTCGAACGAAGCCGCGCCGGAATCAACAAGCAGCTGCGTAGGCGACGACGCGCGGCGCGGCGACCGGCACCACCCGCCTGCACTGTGGCCAGCAGGACCTTGGACGCGAAGGTCACTACATGATGGACATTATGGGTAATGTCCACATTTATAGATATTCGTGATCAAGCGGGCTAAGTGATGACGAATATTTATAAATGTTAGCACGTCGCGGTATCGCCCAGTAACCGCTAAGAATGATAAATTTCGAACCTGTACCGACCGATACGTCCACAGCAGTCTGTTGATAAAAAGCATTTAAATCAGCTAAACCAAGAATAGATCAATCTAAACTAAATAGGTGATTACTGAGTTTTTCTACAAAAGTCAGAAAATGTTAATAAAGCAAGAAGCACATCGTTGCTTGCGTTGACGATCAATCTGTTTCCATTCAACGCTTTTTCATAAAATCAAAGCAATACATTTCTTAGAGAAGTTGACACAAAGCTAATGACAATTATAATAGCGTTTCTTGCAAATGATGTCTAAAAAAGAGAAACAAAAAATAAGATGAACAAACATCGTTTGATATTCATGCGATTCATGGAAATGTTGGGCAGGCGACGCGCATTATTCAGATGCGATCGAACGCGTCAATCATTCCTCACCACGGACCGCAGATTCATCACTCGGCTCGGCCGCGCACGCTAATACCGACCTTAATTACACATACTAAGATACATATTTATATTGCTAACATAATTCGGATGTAAAGACGAAAGGTAATATTGAATAGGTCCATAGTAATGAGGCAGTCGGTGACGAAGGAAACTCCGCATGTATTTATTAAAATTTATGAGGATTGGTATATAAATGTAAGCTTTTTTCACACTGCGATGATTAGACAATCCAAACACTAAGTCCTGAACTCTTAACTACCTCAATGACAGTTAGTTTCTTCATCCAAGCGGGCATCAGCAATCCCTTAGCTTGTGACCTGTAGCTCGCAGGCTCGTAACAAAGCTCATTTATTGATTCAGCTATTATACGCAATTTTATACAAACTATGAAAATTAATCACAATGAATAACTGGTAATTTTCGTTAAAAACAAAGTACTCACCTACATAGGTAAGCATCAAGCTTTTATGGGCATGATGCAATATAATAAGTATACTTACCTACATATGTACGTAAATAAACACATGTATATTTACGTAGGTAGATTGTGTCACATTTAATGAAGTTCCTTCTTTATTATCATCTCCCATAAGAAGCACCGTCATTAGTAAGCGTATTATTTCTAATTAAACATAATAATATACATAATTAAGTATGCGTGTGCGCTGCAATCAATCTATTAAATTTCACATTAACTAGTTTTAGAATAAAAACAGTTTTGTCAATTTAGTGCGTTAATTGTTAATTTGATTCAGCTATTAACTAAATTGTTACAAAAACCTCGGACGTGGCGGTGTGGCCGCGGGTCTGGCAACTCCCGCGCAGTACCGATTTGATCGTGCACGCGCGCATACGTTACATAATTCAATAATTCACGTCTTTATCACTAGAATATGTGTTTTTATCATACGCTTACAGACGCTGGGCCCACCCCTCCTGTGCCACTAAACGATGATAGTGTTTCCTCTCGTCCAGGTGTTGACGCAAAACATCTAATGATCTAACTTTGCGTTTAATATCACGTCGTCGTAAACATATTTTGCTAAGTTAAACACATCCTAGTTGTTTAGGTATAAGTTAGGTAGGTTTATACGTATCAGTGGTGGCAGTCATGCTGTGCGCATCGTGTCATCTTAATTTGGAACACGCACCAGTTCTGCTTTCAGCCGACTACGTGCCTAGGTTCAGAGCTCCGGCGCACAGTCGCACACTCATCGTGCTAAAAATACTACTAACTAAGTTATAAGGGCTTGACGTTTTCCACAACTTATTGTCGTTCATTATTTGCAGATAAGTACTTACGACCGTGGAGTTTCTTGCCGGCTCTTCTCCATACTCCAGCTTCTGGTGTTTCAAATTGTATCGAAATCCATTCAGTGGTATAGGCTTCAAAAGGTAAAGTATACAAGTATAAGCTTATAAAGTTTTTTTTTTTGTCTTTATTAATAAGAACCAAAGTTCTTAATAATTTATTACAATTTAGCCTAATGGACTAATAAGCAATTTAACACTAACGTATTAATTTACGTGATAGATTACGTTATATCTCAGAATAGTGTCAATTTGCACTTTTACTCAATTCCGTAGCACTGGCGTAGCTTTGGGTCTGATAATTAATAAAAACACTCTGACTTGTATAGCACAGCATTGTTACTATTATTCATTACTAACAAGTATAAAATACCTTAACTCAAATTTTCTTTAGCATACGCACTATGTCCGTGTTGTCGAGCGGGTGAATGGCCTCGACATCAGTCTCGACAAGTACATTAGTATAAGTATTAGTATACTCATATTCATTTATTTGCGTTCCACAAGGTAAAAAAGACGTTATCAAAAGGCTTACAGCTAAGATCCGTAGTAGTATGCAAGTCGTAAGGAAGTGGTTACGGGTAGTCCTAGTCTTACGACCAGTCTTACCAAGAGGTATCGTATTACCCAGCAGTATTACCCAGCAGTATTACCCAGCAGTATTACCCAGCAGTATTACCCAGCAGTATTACCCAGCAGTATTACCCAGCAGTATTACCCAGCAGTATTACCCAGCAGTATTACCCAGCAGTATTACCCAGCAGTATTACCCAGCAGTATTACCCAGCAGTATTACCCAGCAGTATTACCCAGCAGTATCACCCAGCAGTATTACCCAGCAGGATTGTGGACAATCATTGCCCCTTCTAAATGACTCCACCGCATACATTTTTTCTTCAGTTGTTTGTAATTTGAGAAGTAGTTCCTTATACCGTGGTCTCGTAACATTATGTTCCCCATTGATATGCACTACGGATTCTGTATTTCCGACTCGGCTGCCCGTGGGAGCATCGTTTTGTTACAAAAACTCCTGTTTATGTTTCCTTTTCATACATTAGTTTGAGAGTAATAACAGCGTGTATAACTACTGTGACCACAATTGTTCACCTTCTGCACTGTTCATGTCTATATTTGTGTTCCTCTAGCTATGTCTTCTGGTTGCTAACTGACATTCTTCTTTCCTTTCTTTCTTTTAAATGATCGATCTTAATAAAATAATGACAAAATAATCAGTGCAGGATAGAAGTAACGAGGCTCGAATGCAGTTCCTGATTGATTGACGGAAAGTGTATAAGTTGTATACATTCTAATAAAAAAAATCAATGACAAATCGTTTCTGACAACCATTCAAGTCTTTTAAATACATTGCTGTTAAACTTTCTTGTAATGTGTCCTGTGAACCCTCCAACGCTGTACACCCTACAGGCCGTGGTCGCGCGGGCGCAGGAAGCCACGTCGAGTGTCGTACGTGCGCCACCAGGCGCATTGCCGCAGACGTGCAGGAAGGAACCGAGCAACGGAGACACTTACTCACTGTTGTTTGTCAAAAGTGTTCAAATCAACAAGCAGAAAAAGAAATTAAGGTAATAATTGTCGGCATCTTCCCTGACCTCGCCTAGCGCTCTTTACAATTCCCATTGTTTTCTTTCTAAAATTTAATTAGTCAATAATAATTTTCGCAGCAATTTTGCAGCTACAAAAATATTTAACACAATTAAAGCAGGCCTACTTTCGTTCACAGTAAAGTCCAGTATCTGATGAATGCAACCTGTGAAAAAACATGCAAAGAAGCTTGAATGTGATCAATACTGTTAGAGGTTCCCAGAATCCATGCGGAGGAACTAAAAGCCCTGGTTGTGTGGCGCACGTCTCGTTGTCCCGCCGACGAACACGTAAAATGTGATTTCCGGTTACGTGAGTGTGACGCGGCGATAAGGGTTGCGTCCCCCCCCCCCCCCGGCCCCCTCCAGCCCCCTCACGTACCGCACGACACTAACAGACTGTTACATTTTAATTAAGGGCTTCTCGAGGTGATCAAGGAACCCAGGGAAATAGACGTGAGAAGACCGATGACCCATGCGAGAGACAGCTAAAGCCTAGACCTTGCCTGGAACCGGCTTCATTGTTCTCTGTAGAGTTTGTAAGCTCAGATTATCAGCAGAATCCGCTTGTACCTACTCAAACCATGATTCCTCATTTTCCTCTGCAACATGATAATCTATATTATATGTTACCGTAAGATTGTGAGAACCGTTAGTTTATAATTTATCGGGATTATTTCTTTTAGTTTATAAACTTTCAAATTCAAATTTATTAGAAAAAAAAATGTTTTTATTTTTATTTTTTAACCTAACCCAACCCATTTGTGTTATGTAAGGTTAAACCGCGAGTGAACTGAGCGAGCGAAGCGAGCCGTGCTGTGGCAGCAGCCGGCGAATGCTAGTCCCATGTAGCTCGCAGCTCGGCAGGCTATTAAGTATCAGCACAAGGTGCGTTACGTCGCGCGTCGCAAGCAAGTTTGATACCATTTTATTTAACCATGGGAAGATTATTATTAATTTATTTATTTCAGACATAGTCCATACATAATAGAAAAATGAAAATCCCATTAAACACATTACATTCAAATAATCAACAATAATTAAATGACCCTTGGTCCGTGGGGTCCTAGCACTATAAGGCTTTTTAAGGAAATAACAAAAAGGTTAGTCGACATCACCTTGCCTAAAGGGACTCATATAATATATTTTAGTTACTTAAAAAAAAAAAAAAAACTATATTTTTTTTTTTTAGTTGTAGATAATGTAAATAATTATGTTATATTTTGGGAATAAATTGATTAATAATTAAATGACACATACACATTAAATTACATAGATAACCAATGTCATCAGCAAATTAAAATATATAAATTTTCATATTCAAATTTTTTTTACATTTTATAATCTAACGGAAATAATACCAATAGATTATAAACTAATTAAGTTCATAATTATACGGTGACATAAATAATATGTCTACCTACAAATTATGCTTACAATGGAGCTTTTCACTACGTGATCTTTGATTGGCGATCAAGGTTGTATTGTAATGAAACATAATACTCTATGCTAGGCACGTTCCAATGACTAATTGCAGATTTTTGTAATTATTTCAATAAATACACGCAATAATTACTGTCATGTATGAAGCTGTCTCAGCATTATAGACGTCCAGCTGATTTGTGAGCATCGACTGGCACAAGCAGTAGTCGCGATCCAGCGGGAACTATCTTATGATAATTGTAATGTAATATGTGCCAACTGCACTATCAATATTCAGTTACATCGGACACTACATGTTATACCTAAGCGTCGGTCCTTGTAAGTTCTGACAACCTGCTAAATATACTCCAACTAACCTAAATTGTACTTTAATTCATAGGAAAAAAAAATCTTTAGTAATGAAGCCTCTAAATAAAGCTTGCTCATATACTTAATTTTATGTTGTTAGACTGAACTCTTTTTAAACACTGGACCTCACGGTCGTGCAATCCTATACTCCGTTGGTTTAGGTAGTTAAATAATAAAGATAAAGAAAAAAAACCGGCCAAGTGCGTGTCGGACCACGCACAATGCAGGGTTCCGTAGTTAGGATGAATTTATCCTAAAAACAAACTTAACATTGTAGTTGAAAAACATATCGATTTATGTCACAGTCAATTCTCCAACTGCAAATATAAGTTTGTTATCGCAAAAAACATTTTTTTATGTGATAAAACTACTTTTCAATAGGACTGTTTCCTATATTTGTGCTGTGATACCTTGCTTCTTGCCCAACATCATGATTCTAGGTCAACGGGAAGTACCCTGTAGGTTTTGATTCATTTGCGAGTATCGAAATATGTCGTAATAGTGTCCCTTAAATCACCGTATTTTTTTATTGCGTTGACTTAGAAGCTTGATTTTAAAGCTCCAAGAGACCATCATGGACTTACGTATTTGATATTAATTTCAACTTGAAACATACACGCGTTCCTGAGACAAAGGGTCTTGGCAGACTGACAGACAGACGGACAACGACTTTTAGACGATTAGCGCCTAGATCCACGATGGCTCTGTCCAGTGTCGTCCCTTGCAGCTTGTGCACTGTCACAGCCCAACATAATATCAGTGGTAGCACATGCCGCTCGACTTTACCTTGACCCCGTAACGCGTCAAATTCGACAGTGCTAGGCTCAATTTTGACACCCAAACCGACTGTGTTGCCTCGTATTGTTTTGTCATCGAACTCTACGAAGACGGCTTGCGGTAACTCAACCGGTTCAAGTTGGTCACGACGTAGCGCTCGCCATACGAATTTTCGGATGACCCCCATAGCACCATTTACCAAGCTCTGTCCAACGTTAATATTTTTCCGCAACATTACTCTGGAACCGGTACCAACTTTTAAAAATGGAACAATACCTCCTGTTTTATTGGGATCAGAAGGTATAAATTCGGGTTTTGGCCGCGGCTGTCCGGGTTTTGGCTTCCACGGAAATATCTGATGCCGCCACGTCATACATCCGGCAAGTTTTGGCGAGTTCGTTGGTCATCGTTTGGTTGTAGTCATCCACCTGTCTTGTAGTGGGAAATATTCGCACACACTCGCCATCTGCGAATGGTCTAGTGAGTGTTAGGTACTCTACGGCGATCCAGGATTTCTAGTTGCTGCATGGTGAGTTAACCAACCCGCAGACTATTCAAAATATCCACAAATGTGGTGCCGTCTGCTTGCCTCATATTCTGTGGCAGTTCGCAGAAGCTAAATAACGCCCATAAGTTCACTTCAGCACTTAAATGTGATGGTTGTTTAAAGCAGTATGCCCCGCCGGCAGATTTAGCTACTGGTGGAAGCTGCATCAGGTCTCCAAACAGCAAAACGTTGACACCGCCAAAATAAGCATCGCTCACTTTCATTTGTTGTAGCCGGAGGTGAATATTTCTTAAAGTTGTGTAGGGCACCATAGAAATCTCATCTATGATAAGCCATTTTATACTATTTCACTTTATCCTTTCTCACTGAAGGCGCTCTTCGGTCAAGAGACGCATGGTCTCTATCCTGCCCTTTAACAAGGTAGCGCCTCCAATGAGCCTCGCCGCTACACCAGTTGACGCTGCCACCACTACGACTTTGCCGTTGGGAGTATGGATAAGGCGACACGACGTGGAAATGGATAAGAAATTTTTTTTCTATGAGTTATTGAATAGGTACTACCGTTATATATTTTTTTTCTTTTGTTATTAATTAGTGAACGTATGCATATTGAATACTACTGTTATATATTTTTGTTATGTACTAAGCAAGCTAGACGATGAAAGTATACGTAGTCAAATTTTCTGGAAAAAAAAATATTACCGTTTTTTTCATGAACCATGGCTCCCCCTTTATATATTTTTATATGTTCACTAGCCTATGTTATGGAATAAGATAAGATAAGATAAGATATTTATTTTTTGTAAAAACATGAGTACATATACAATCGAATTGCATGGTGTTAACATAATATTTGGGAACAGGATCTACATGTTTTGCCATTTATGGCGTACAAATTTTTTATTTTTGTTGAATTTATACATAATTAACCTACTGAAACATAATTTAACCTACTGTTACGCAGTACGGTTAAAAACATAATCTATAAAAAAAAATTAAAACTAAAAAGTGTTTTGTGATCGAAGAAATGTCATAATGGTAGGAACTAAGTACGATCATTCAAAAATTCTGTTAGGCTATAATAACATTTGGATATAAGGTATTTTTTTAGATGTGGTTTAAATAGCGTTGTGGGCATTTGTCTAATGGGCTTAGGGATTTTATTGTAAATAACTGGTGCTAATGAGAAAATACTTTTACGCATCAGTGCCGTGGTTGATCTTATTGCACATAATTTATTGTTATCCCGTCGATTGCGGATTGAAACATCTGAAAGTTTTCTAAATAGTTTGGGATTGGTTTGTACAAAATTAGCCACTTCAAAAATAAACAAGGAAGGCAAATTTAAAATATTATATTTAATAAAATACGGTCTGCAACTATCCGTTTTTTTTAAACCGAACATAGCCCTAATGCACCTTTTTTGTGACCTAAAAATTATTTCTTTATTAGTGGAATTTCCTCAAAATATAACGCCGAACCTTAATATTGAATCGACAATTCCATGGTAAGCAGTGCTAAGCGCAGTGATACTTATGATGGATTTTAGTTTGTAGAGTGCGTAAGCAGAAGAACAGACTTTTTTATTTAATTCTTCTGTATGTGCTTTCCAGTTTAGACGTTTGTCAATGGTTACACCCAAAAATTTTGCTGTGTCTACTATTTCTATTACTATCCCTTGGTGATTAACATTAATGTCTGGTGTGGCCAAACGTTGACTGAAGAACATAACTTTTGTCTTTTCAAGATTGATCATTAAGTTATTGTTATTTAACCAGTTAACTAATGATTTCATTGTATAGTTAATATAGTTTTCATAGTTGTCTCTATTTTCACAATTTATTGTGACCGTGCTGTCATCGGCAAAGAGTGATACTGGATATTTCGTTACTTTTGGTAGGTCATTTATATATATTATAAATAACAGAGGACCTAATACACTCCCTTGTGGGACTCCATATTTAACTATTTGTTTCTTTGATGAATACGTTTCTTCTTTTTTAGTGTGAATGTTTACTTTAGAAATTTCTGTATATTGTTTCCGGTTTTTTAGATACGACTCTATGAGATTTAGTATGCTGCCTCGAATTCCATAAGCTTCCAGTTTACGGAGCAGAATGTCATGGTCAACGTAATGAAAAGCCTGGGTCATGTCGCAGTAAATGGAACATACCGGTGTCTTTTTATCTACTCTCTCTTTCTCTCTACGTTATTTATAAAATCAAAAATAGCCATGTTTATTGTTTTATTCTTGCGGAAGCCTTTCTGGTCTTCCGTAAGAATATTTAGCGTTTCAAGATAGTTGTAAATTTGATTATATATGTACTTCTCAAAAACTTTTGAAATGATGGGAATAAGCGCAATTGGTCTATAACAGTTCATATTCTGTTTGTTATGTTTTTTGAAGATTGGTCTGACAATAGAAGTTTTTAGACTTTCAGGGTATGATCCTGAGCTTATACACAAGTTAATAATATGGCTTAGGTGATCACATATATGATATGCGACATATTTTATAATTCTAGTAGAGATCCCATCGTACCCAACACTTGTCGTATTTTTTAGCGATCTTATAATTTTAAGTACGTCGTATGGAGTACTTGGTGCCATAAACATTGATTGGCTTGATTTTGAAATATTTTCAGTTACTTGCTTGCCCGAGCCTGGTATCGGTTTTATTTTACATAAAAAGAAATTGTTGAAAGCTTCTGCGATCTCCTGTGGACTAGTTATAGTTTTATTGTTTATTTCTAGCGAAGTGATCGTATCCTTTGGTAGATTTGTTTTAGATCTATTTATAATTGCCCATGTAGCTTTGGATTTATTAGTAGCTGTTTTTATTGTATGATTATTTTGTGCTCGTTGCGTTAATTGGATTATATTTTTATAGATTTTAGAATAATTTTTAAATTTTGTTTTATTTATTTCATTACGTTTTAGTCTATAGTTCCACATTAGCTCTCTCTTTTTTTTGCTACAAATTTTTATGCCACGTGATATCCATTGAGGCTTAGCTTTGGTTCTTACAGTTATTATTTTGAAAGGAAAACACAAATTATACAGCATCATGAAAGTCTTTAAAAATGTATTGTAGGCCGTGTTTGGATTATCTGTATTGTAGATTTCGGAGAATAAAATAGACTGAATATAATTTTTGAATTTATGCATATTTTCTTTACTATAGTTGCGTCTACTTATTTGCCAATGGTTTATTAAGAATTTTTTATTAACCGGTATTTTTAATACTTGTGCTGTGTGGTCTGAAAGGCCGAAATCAACCACATCAGATTTACACTTCTGCCCAAGATTGTGTGCAAAATTATCTATGCACGTCCCGCTTGCAAGTCGAGTTGGTTGATTTATCTCCAGTTTTAAATTATAATTCAAGAGCAAACATTCTAGTTCCATCGAAGTATTGTTATGTTTAAGAGAATCAATGTTATAGTCTCCTGCAATTACGACATCTCTCTTTATTTTTTGTTTATTAATAGTACAAAGTACTATTCATAAACTACTACTACTACTAACTAAATTATCTAATTGTTCAAAAAATACAGTTAAGTTATTAAATTTTGGGACTCTATATACACAAACAATAATCGTATTAAACATTATTAAGTCAATTGCGCAACATTCAAATACTCCATTTATGGAGAGTTTAGCTATATCTTGGAGTTCTTTGTACTGGTGACCTTTCTTTACAAGTATACATGTACCCCCTCTCTTACTGTCCTGTCTGGCGTAGCTGGCCGCCAAAGTGAAATTAGGAATAAACAAGGATTGTTCATAACCAGTCTTTATGAAGTGTTCTGATAAACAGATTATGTCTATTTCTGTATCTTTCTCTGACATCTCTTCAAGACATACGATAAGCTCATTACTCTTATTCAGTGCACCCGCAATGTTTTGGTGTATTACGTTTAGGTACTTACAAACGAAAAAACTGCTCTGTTGTTTGTTGTTTTGTTATATTCACAATTTGCTTGGATTCTGTATATCCAGAGGTATTTACATTTATACGGTTCATAAGTTCGGCAATATCTCGAAAAATTATTTGCATGCCGTAATTATTTAGTGATCCTGTATTTTGTCTGTACATCTTGTGATCCCAGGTAAGGTTCTTGTTAGAGTCAATAAAGTAAGCATGTTCATGTGCTAAAATATCTTGGTAAAGTAGGTTATTGAAATTTTCTACTCTCTGGTTATACAGAGTGGCATTAATTAAACAGTGCCTATACGTCGGCATACAAAGAATAACATTTGTGTGTTGAATTTTTTCAAGTACATTTCTTATGTTCAAAATTATGCTGGAATATTCCTTAGTGGTTTTGAAATCGGTTTCACCAATTAAAATAATACAAAAGTCATCCAGAGTAAAGTTTTTTAGCTTCGGTTCCAAGTCACGAAACATATTATCTATTCCCGAGTATGCTGTTAGGTAGTGACAAAATTCAGAGTTTTCAAAATTATTCTCCGCAATAGTACGTATTTTATTGAATTTATTCTCACTTATAATACAGATTTTAGTAGCTTTTTTCTCCAGATGTGTATTTCCACTTTTTGCATGCTGTATTGCTGGTGGTACCGCAGAATTTTCCTTAGGGGTTGCCTTAGCAGTCGTTGTAATTGTTTGTGTGCTCTTACTAATTTTCTTCTTTTCAGTTAAACAAGCTATTTGCTCTGTTTGTTTGTTAGGCAATATTTCGCTTTTTTTAGGAGTTGACGATTTTTGGTTAGTTTTCTTTGTAGGAGTGTTAGTGATTTTCTTTAAAAAATCATTCTTTTTTAACAACTCTTTGTTTGATTGTTTAAGGTTATTATTTTCCAATGTAAGCATATCAATTACTTCTTCTGCACTACTCAATTGAAGAGTTAGTTTATCAATTTGTTTCTTTAGTTTCGACATCATTTCTTGATCGTAAGTGTCATCATTGCTCATCCCGGGAAGACTGGCTGCGGTGTCCTCCAGAGTTTGCGTTAGTGATTCGTTTTCAATGTGACTGATGTTACTTTGCGAGTCTGACATTGAACGAGTGCGACGAGTGCGTCGAACTCGCAATGTAATGTTCTCCAGGAAGTTCATGATATAATATTATTAATAAGCTCAAGACAAAAAAAAAACAAATAATATTTTATCTTTTTATTATCCTATTCTGTATTTTTTTTAATAATTTGATGCTCGAAAGTAAAAATATTTACTATGAAGTCACAAAAAGCGATTTGATGAATGCTGGGTTCGAACTTGAGACAAGCAGTTTCTCTACCGTACCCCGCAGTAAACCGCCACTCGAACAATTAATATGGTGATTGAAATTAGGATATGTATTCTTCGTAATTTTAAAAGTTCGTTATTGTTATTGGGGGTGGATTTGAAATATTGCTTAGAGTTTTTGAAATTTTGTTTGTTTTCACTTTTATGGTTTTATTAGTTTATTATCACTTTTTTCACGATATTAGATCACAAATTATGATTATATTTTAGTTTCTAGTGTATGTTTTCATTGATGAGCACTGTAAACACGTAATAAGGCACTATTTATTCTTGAGTTTGTTATTGTGAGACCGGTTATATTTCACCTTAGATCTTAGTCTGATACTGTTTTTAAGTTTAGATAACACTTGTACAGGTTTAACACTTGCTACACACTTTGTTTAGCACTAGTTCGAATGTTTTCACTGGATTAATTTATTTAAAAAGTTTAATGATTACGGAGCTCAATGTTACCGTGACTGTCACTTGTCACTTCTGTAATAGTTCAATAGTTCAACGCTTCTAACAATACCACGTACAATAAAATCGGTTAAGCAGTTTAGAAGTTATGGTGGAATAAAGAAACTCACAAACATACATACATACATACATGAACCCTGAAAACATAACACTCCTTTTTTTGGGCAGTCGTGTAAAAAAGGTAAAAATTAAACGCAAGCCGCGAAAAAAACTTGCGATGTTTATGGACCTAGTGCAGTGTCTGTGAGAGTAGCACAAATTTGGTTTAAGCGTTTTCAATCCGGAAATTTTGATGTCAAAGATGCACGTCGCTCTGGTCGCCCTATTACGAATAAAATGGATGCCATTTTTGAAAAAGTGGAGCAGGATCGGCATAAGAACTGGGAATTGACCACAAAACAGTTTTGGAACACTTGAAAAAAACTGGGTACACAAAAAAGCTCGATATTTGGGTACCTCACGAGCTCACTGAAAGAAACCTAATGAACCGTGTACTCATTTGTGATTCTTTATTACGACGTAATGAAAACGAACCATTTTTGAAGAAGCTGATAACTGGTGATGAAAATTGGATCACGTACGACAAGAACGTGCGAAAAAGGTCGTGGTCAAAGGCCGGTCAGGCTTCACAGACTGTGGCGAGACCCGGGTTAACTCGCAACAAGGTGATGCTGTGTGTGTGGTGGGATTGGAAGGGCATTATTCATTATGAGCTGTTACCACCAGGCAGGACCATCGATTCTGAACTCTACTGCGAATTACTGATGAGATTAAAGCAAGAAGTTGAGAGAAAGCGGCCGGAATTAATCAACAGAAGGGGTGTGGTTTTTCATCATAATAACACTATACCCCACACATCTTTAGCCACTCAGCAAAAATTAAGAGAGTTTGGCTGGGAGGTGTTAATGCATCCGCCGTATAGTCCTGACCTTGCACCTTCAGATTTCCACCTGTTTCGGTCTCTTCAGAATTCTTTAGGCAGTGTCAGGTTAACGTCACGAGAGGGGTTAGAAGCGTTATGACTACCTCTCGATAAGACTAAATAGCAGATATGACTAGTTCGCTATAGGACTTAATCTCGATATAACTAGATCGCTGTAAAACTAATTAGCTGTTTGACTACATATGCATAAGTCCTGTTATCAAAATGACTCATTATCGATATGACGTACAATCGTATCTAAAAGTGGCATTAGTATAGGAACTTCATGGAGTACCTACTTAGCTTTACTAAAGTGTGAATACACTATGAAGTTCCACTTTATCTCTGATTCCACTATTAAAAATAAATTGAAACAATAGTTTTCATTGTCACTTCGAATTTTTATCTTGCATGGCATATTTTATTGTTATTTAAAATGCAGGATAATGAAAAATTTCATTTTATTAAAAATAAAAAGAATAAGGAAGCACTTCTTCATGATGGCTACCGATACAATTTTGTGTCCAACAATTCAAGCGGAACATCGTTCTGGCGTTGCTACGAGTACAAGAGACAAGAGTGGAGTGCGTCTCTCACACTAAATCAAGAAAATACCATTATAATCAGAAAGAGTCTGCACAAGTGTGAGCAAGACCATGAAAAAATGCAAGAAGACCTTTTACTGGATACGGCAAAACAGAATGTATGCAAAGATATGTCTTCAGTAAAAAAGGTTTACGAAGAAGTCCTCCAAAAACTACCCTCTTCTTCAACCTTTAATGGCAGACCTTATAATTCAGTGAAGGATGTCCTGTACAGACATCGTAAAAGGTTCCTTCAAGTGCAAAAAACAGAGTTTTCTAAATCCAGTGAAGTGACAGTACCAAATATGATAAAGAAAGACTTTTTGATTGCCGAGTTTGAATTACCAACAGATGATAAAATGCTTGTATTCTCATCACAATTTTCCAAAAGGAATATGAAAATTTATGCAGATCAAGAAAAGGTTTTTTTGGTGACGGAATCTTTAAAAGTGCACCCAGGCCTTTCTATCAATTTTTCTCCATTCACGTAGACATTGATAGCACGGAAGAGACGACAAATATGTTTCCCGTGTTGTATGCTCTCTTACTAAATAAACGCGAAACAACTTATTTCGCTTTATTTACAATAATACGTGATGTGCTTAAAGTACATATTAAACATTTTAAATGTGATTACGAATTGGGACTCATCAATGCATTTAGGACTGTGTATCCGAATGCTAAAGTTACAGGATGTTTTTACCATTACAATAAATCGGTGTGGAAAAAGGCGAACGATATTGGTTTGAAGAAATCTCAAGAAGGACGATACATCACTAGAATTACTGCTAATTTGCCGCTCTTGTCTTCATCTTTTATACAAGACGGATGGTCTGCTATTGTGGAATGTTCAACGCAATCACCTGAAATGAATGCATTCGCAAGCTACTTTTGCAGGCATTGGCTAAAGAATCCTTTGCTTATTTCCTGTGCAAAACAAAAGCACAGAACGAATAACAGATTAGAGGCATGGCATCGCCGCCTTAATGTGCGCATGCAGCACAAACCAACATTGTTACATTTTTTATTTTATTTAAAAAAAGAGGCACATTTTCAAGATAAAAAAATCAAAATTCTCTGTTTGAACCGAACAACAAAAGAAGAAACACCATATTATTCAATCGCAAGTATCAAAGAGAATTAAATAAACTTGAGACGAAGGAGATTACGCTCCTATCTTTTTTAAAAAACGTTAGCGATTTAAAGCGTAAGTTTAAATAAATAAATAATTATGTTACAATGAAATGCTTTCATTTTAAGTATTTTAGTATAGGTACCAAGGAAAAAAACTTAATGCTATAACTGGATAACTGTACTCCAAAAAACAAACGAAAATATAGTCGTTACGCTATCTGGCCTTATTGCGATCTAGTCCAAACACGATATAGTCCTAACAAGATCTAGTCATATCGTGATTAAGTCCTATAGCGAACTAGTCATATCTGCTATTTAGTTTTATCGAGAGGTAGTCATAACGCTTCTAACCCACGAGAGGACTGCCAAAACCATCTGTCGCGATATTTTGATCAGAAGTCCCAAAATTTCTATAGCAATGGGATCATGTCCCTACCTACAAGATGGCAAAAAGTTATCGAACAAAATGGTACCTATATACTTTAGTTAAATGTAAATAAACTATATTAAAAAATGTTTTGAATTTTCTTAAAAAATGCGAAGAAACCAATTATTTTTAAAACAGTAAATTCAAATTCAAATTCAAATATCTTTATTGTGGGCATATGTTTGTTACAAGATCTTAACAATAAATTAAAGTTCCAATATGTCCTGCCTAATAGGCATACAATAATTATGTATTGGCATTAAATTTAAAAATTATTTTACATGTCAAAAGTTATTATAAATGTCAAAATATCAAAAAACAGTGAAATTAAAACATGGTCAACAAATCAATCAATAATTCAAGAAATGTTGGATTGTGTAGTATGCTTTAACAATTAAAAAGTTTCGTAATTTATTTTTAAATACTGGAAGTTCCTTAGTGCTCAGAATGTCAATAGGTATTTTGTTATAAATTTTTGATGCAATGCCAAAGAAGCTTTTGTTAAATAGAGCCGTTTTATGTGGTACATTAGATATTTTTAACATTTATCTTTTCGATTTAAGTTTATCAAATAGATTTTCATTTGTTTTTATAAATACGGCTACTTCATAAATGTAGATTGCAGGAAAGGTTAATATTTTAAATTCTTTGAAATATGGTTCACATGAATCAGGAACACGGATACAGCAATCGGACGTACACATCTTTTCTGCGCTTTAAACACTAAATCCCTATTGCCCAATATATGACTGCATATCTCAGTGTCGACGAAACATAAGCATGGTATGCGGTCAAAAGAACTGATTTGTCAACAATTTTAGATAATTTATGTAAGGCATACGAGTACTGATTGAGTTTATTGCATATTGTGTCAATATGTGTTTGCCAAGTCAAATCGTTATCTATCCAAAGCCCTAGAAATTTAACGCAGCTGACTTGTTCAATGTTCGTCCCATTATAATAAATATTGATGTTGTTATTTTTATTGTTACGCCCGAAATTTACTAATTTAGTTTTTTCTAAATTGATAATTAAGCTATTATCCGTCAGCCAGTTAATTATATTGCGAAGAGTGGAATTTATGTCATTTTCAAAAGTGTCAGTATCTTGACCTGTAAAGATGGCTGTGCTGTCATCAGCAAAAAGGATCATGGGATGCTGTGAAACTTTCGGCAGATCATTTATGTAGATCAAAAATAGCGGTGGACCCAACACACTACCTTGCGGCACTCCATATAGTACTTTTTTGGGCATGGATTTATGTTTTTGTTCGGTATTATTTAATACATTAATATTATTTATTTCTACAACCTGATATCTATCGTTTAGATAAGATTCAAGAAGTTTATGGACGTTACCCCTTATTCCATAATTGTACAATTTATTTAAAAGTGTTCCATGGTGCACATAATCGAACGCTTTAGTCATATCCATAAACATTGCAGAGACAGGAACATGTTTATTAATATTAGAATATACTGGTTTTAAAAGGTCATAGATTGCTAAATTAATTGACTTATTTTTTCTAAAACCTTTTTGTTCTTTAGCAAATAGATTGAACTTCTCTAAGTGAGTATTAATTGCATTATATATAATTTTTTCAAATATTTTTGAAAAAATAGGGATAAGTGCTATTGGTCTGTAACATACCATGTCTTCCTTGTTATTTTTCTTAAAAAGTGGCTTCACGATGGATTTTTTAAGTTTAGTCGGAAACACACCATGTTCAATACATAAATTAAATATATGACTGAGTACTGGGCTGATGATGGGAGCAACTTCCTTTATTGAGGATGTTGTAATATCATCATACCCAGCACTTCTAGTATTTTTAAGTGATTTAATTAAAATATTAATGTCATAAGGTATTACAGGGTTTAAAAACAGAGATTTATATGAGCTATTAGGTAATGTCAATTTGTTATTAAAAGATGTCAAATTTATATTAGGATTATTATTATTAAAATTGTCCGCAACTGATACATTATTGTTATTGAGTAAATTTATTGGTTTTATTAAATTAATATAGTTATTATTAAATTCTTCAGCAATTGTTTGAGGGTCTGATACTGTATGATTGTTTATTTTAATTTTATTAATATTTTCTTTTGGAAGTTGGCTTTTATTTGAGTTTATAATTTTCCATGTGGCTCTCGATTTGTTCTCTGCATTGAATATTAGGTAATTATTCTGAGACTTTTGGGTAAGTTTAACAATTTTTTTGAGACGAGAACTATATTGTTTGAGAGCATTTTTCTTGTCTTCACTCCGTGGAGTATCTTTCCGGCTTTTCTCCATAGGAAACGACCAATTAGAACTGTGCACCTAGCTTCTGATGTTTTATAAGTGCCCATTTAGGCTTATAAGTGAAATACAATATTTTGATTTAGATTTTATACATTTACTAGCTCTACCCGCGCGGTTTCACTCGCGTGTTTCATACGTTGGTGTTTAGGAGATTTAGTGTGTTTAGGGTTCCGTACTAAATGTAGAAGTTATAAATTGTATAGCTTAGTTAATCCATACGCAAAATTAAGTTTGTTGTAATAGTAAAATGAGGAAATTCTCAAAATGTTTAAAGTTTTCTAAAATTGTATTATTTGTTGGTAAACATAATAATAAAGTAGCATAATATTTTCAATTTTTCTAGTTCCGACGTCGGAAGTAGATTAACACAATCACTTACAGAGAAAATAAAATATTATAACTTAAAATATATGAAGCTCATTGGCTTAGTGGGTTGGTACTACCAAGACAAATTATATTACAATTTCGTAGGTATCAGTTTTAGTAACTGGAGTAGTTGTAGAAAATAATGTGGACGACGTCGTATGCGCATCGCCACTGCGGGTAGGTGTGCATAATACAAATGTTTACTAAGGCACATGACACAGTGATTGTTTCACTGCGTTTATAGTAATTAGATGTAATTAAACTTGGTAATAAAATATTGGAAAAAAGCTGACTTTGGCGGCCTCTCATAAATTTGTTTTCCATTGCTTTTGAATATTAAAGATAAAATCTTAATCTACTTAATGAGTTCTAAGAAATACTCCACATGCATTTTACACTCAGGACAGTTTTTTCCTTACAAAGCGAAATAAAAAAAAAACAAAACATTTTTTTGTTACCAATTTACCTATATATTTGGCTTTGGGTCAGTAAAATATATAAATAGTATAAATATGAAGACTGTAGCTTCAAAGGTTTAGCCGCTAGAGTCTAATGTGACAGAGGGACGGACGGACGTATGAGCGAAAGCAACAGGCCTCCATTTGGAGCCTTTGGTACCCTAACTTTGGGAACCCTAAACACGGACTTTTGAACAGATTTAGTGATAGTTTTAAGAGAAGCAAGGAACGATTACAGAAAGGGGATCGATCGGCTTTATACCAATAAAATTGTATTATAAATCTGCAAGCCTAAACTTGGGCTTATTTTTACATCCGGTTATTATACCGTAAGTCTGCAAGACCTCCTTAATTGTAAACTAAATTTCGTGTTTTATCTGTTGGTTGCAGTATTATGAGGTTTTCAGGTGAACTGACTCTAGAACACGCCACATAACTCACTCACACAACAATCCCTTCTCAGGTCCACCCCAGCTACTTTTAAAGTTTGGCCCTGTGATTTGTTGATAGTCATTACGTAGCAAACTTTTACGGGAAATTGTAGTCGCTAGAATTCAAAATGATAATCTGAAGGGATAAGTGGGATTCGAGGGATAAAAACTGTTTCTCCTTGATTAACGCCTGTAAAAATAGTTGCTTCAATCACATTCTTTATAAGTTGGCGGACCTGCAGCCTTGTCCCGTTGCTTAATTTGGGCGGTTGCAGATTACGCAGTAGCATGATTGGTGCACCAACCTTTAGGTGGAGTACATGTGGTGGTAATCCTGGTGGGCCCAGACTATTTAAGAACTCCACAGGGTAGTTAACAGCTTCTTCAACCTCAAGTACCTCATCCACAGATTTATATAATACTCCTTCAGTTAGAAGTTTCTCCAACAAATAGTTTTTGATGCTGTTGGCAGAATCGATTCTTGGAGTAAGAATGGCTCTTTCTCTTAAAAAAATTACATTAGCCTGAATAATGTTGGAATATATTCTGTTAGTGAGACTGTCTAGATCCTCCACAACATCGCAAAGGGTGCTCGGAATGGTTATTCGCCCATCTTCTTCAAAAATATTGCCATCACCAACATCTAGTAATAATTCTGAAAACTCTTTGCCCACGGCTCTCGGTATAGGTGCACGCGCATATTTACTCTCAAGGACAGAACTTTGACGTGATGCCACAATATCGAGGATTTGAGACAGGCCTTATCTTCGTCAGCACGTGTGCCTCGTGGTATATCAGGCAAGGTCTGTCTAAAGTCACCAGCCAAAAGGACCGTCAACCCACCCATTGGACGGTTTTGAGCTCTAACGTCCTGCAGAGTTCTGTCAAGAGCCTCTACACCGCCTTTGTGATCCATAGTGCATTCATCCCATACAATTAATTTATTGCTTCTTTAAGCACCCTAGTCATGTTACTTTGTTTGGGAATGTGACAAAGTGTAGACTCAGAAGAGTTTAGGTTTAGAGGCAATTTGAAAGCAGAATGAGCAGTCATGCCTCCGTCGAGTAAGGTAGCGGCAATACCCGAAGAAGCAACGGCAACTGCAATATTATTGACGCGTCTTACCGTGGCCAGCAGCAGATTTAATAAGAAAGTTTTTCAGAGGAAGGACAACATTCCACAATTAAAATTAATGCTGCGAATGATCTTAACGTAAGCGTCTCTCTGTTCTTGATTTAATTTCGGAACGTTCACAGCTACTGATTCAGTTAGTTAAACGGCATCGGAAGCAATCTCATTGAGGTATTGCCGATTGGCTAAATCGGGCTCTATTTCACGGGAAGGTGCTGGAAGTCCG
Organism: Tiliacea aurago; assembly: GCA_948098905.1. Lineage (NCBI taxonomy): Eukaryota > Metazoa > Arthropoda > Insecta > Lepidoptera > Noctuidae > Tiliacea > Tiliacea aurago. The sequence goes on along the minus strand of OX402580.1, from coordinate 468,920 downwards.
TCACATCGATGACCAGTTGGGCATCCCCAAACTCTCTGTCCATTTGGCGTATAAAGTATTCTGAAAGACTGTATCGGTGTTTCTCCCACACAATAAGGGGGTCTACAACTTGGCAGAACACTAACATGGTAGCGAATAACTCTCTTATTTTGCTAGGAGAGTCTGAAACAGAGGCTTCGCTTAGTGTGCGGTCCCAGTGAAAATCGTCCGCCAGTAAGTCAAGCTTCCTGCACGCTGCCTGATAATTGTGTCGGCTGAACAACGCCTTCAACAGTTTTTAAGGCAGTAAATGATAATAATTTGACTATCCATTTTAATTAAACAACGCTCACGACCAGTACCTAAGTAACGTAAAAAATATTACTTGAACGTAATTTTCTTTAAAGCTACCTTTTTACAACCCTTACAACACCAGCCTAAACCAAAGATACTGAACAATAAATACAAACGTAGGTATTCAAGGACACTTTTTCTAGTAAGAACGACTAATACTAAAAACTATTATAGAAATACCACAGTGTGAAATACCTATACAATAAGTAATTCGCAAAAGAAATAGAAATAACAAAATCCAACCAGGCAATAGGTAAGAACACAATTATTATCCTCCAATTCAAAATTAGGAAGCGAAACAAACCAAAACGAAGACTTAAATCAAACAACGACGATGAAAAATATTTCAAAGCAAATTAGTAGTAATAACAAAATAACGCAAAACAGAAATTTCGGTGAAAATAGCTTGAACGTGTATCGCTTAGATAACCCCGGGTTTTACAGTATTCTGTATTCTGTGATTGATACATGAGTTCGTTTTTTGAAACGATCCCCTTGCAAGCCGCGATTAAGGTTAAACATTGTGAAGTTTTCCCCTTGGCATTCTCGGCTTTATTGCTATAACTGCAACGGCCAAATTACCTGAATACCAATTAGAACCTCATTCATTATCTTTTAGCAGACGCTTGCATACTGAAAAATACTGGCCACCTAGAACTGGCATAAAAACTTTAGAACGTTATCACGCCTGCATAAGTGCATATTACTGAAACATACTGGCCACCTAGAAAAAAAACTAAAGATAAATCTCAAGGAACTTCTAAATTCTTATTTCAATGTACAATATGCATTAACGCGTTGTCGTAAAATTCAATTTGGATCTTTATCGGCTTCCGAATTCTAATTTCAATGTAAAGTATGCAATAACGCGTTGCCGTAAGATTCAATTTGGATCTAAACTGGATTTGGAACATTTTTCATACAAACATTAAACACCCTTATTTAAACCCTTAAGGGCCGAATTTCGTAAAACCCTTTCTAAGTGAGCACCTAGAAGCCTAAAGGAACAATCAGGCCAACATTCATGTCTCTAACTTTAAAAACATAGGACTTTCATACAAACTTTGACACCCCTTTTTAACCCCTTGGGATGCGAATTTAAAAAAAATCCTTTCTTAGTGCGCGCCTGCACCCCGTAGAGAGTGCTTGTGCCAAATTTTTGACCTCACGGCCCAGTAGTTTCCGAGATTTCGTGATGAGTGGTCAGTGAGTGGACTTCTATTTTATATATATAGATATGTAAGTGAAGCAAACGGAAGCGGAAGATGGCTGGACCATTGTTTAAGTACGTCTTTCATTGACTTGAATGTGCCCTGACGGCTGAGAGTATGTCATACTCACTCAAATGTATTGCTGGTGGTGGCGTGTGGATTGGATCATTAAGTTCTCTCCAAAATGGTTGAGCTGAATGTTGCTGATCCATGTGTTATCTTCGTGAACGGGCGCCGTCACGGCTTATTTTAACTTATTTTAATTTTTCAATATTTTTTTTTATTTTGGTATTATTTTGACATGAATGATGTTACCAATATTTTGTAACAATATTTTAATTTAAAAGTGTCCGTGGAGTTTCTTGCCCGTTCTTCTCCATAGGAACCTACTACGGTTTGGAATGAGCAACTAGCTTCATCTTTCTGGCTGACCGACACCTTCACAATTCAAAAGTGCCTGTAATTGGTTTAGGTATTTGATATAAATGCTTTGAGTTTGAATCGTATTCAAAGTTCGTGTTCGGGTCAATAAAAATAACTCGTGCGTATAATAGCACAAAAAATGTATGTCACCGCTCGTAAACTCCATAAAGCAGTCTTCCATCGATCAAGAGTACGAACGAGACATACGTCGTATGGGCTCATAAAGTCATAACGCTGAAAGCGGCTAGCGGAGCGGAAGCGGTGAGCTCCACACGTGAATTAGCATTACATTCTTATTGAAACCTCACCCCGCGCTCCCTGACCAACACGTTAATTAGACAATTTGCGTATCCACTTCCAGACGCTAGCCTCAAGTGACGTCCGAACTGCCGCTCAGCGCGCTACCCCGAACAGACTTTAATCGCGACCATCTTAGAGCAGATAATCGCAAGGATCTCCCGCGCACTTGACAGTGGCATCCAAGACATCGGCGGAATAGCTGATTCCTATTGTAATGTATGCTAAACGGGTGTGACCGCGACAATTAGGCTAGGATGTGCGGGCCACGGCCGCGGTCGTGTCTCCACATCGTCACGCTGAATTGCGATCAGCAATTAGTGGCTCATCGCTGCATCCGCGACGTGTTTATTTAATCACGAGCGCATAAATAATGTGCGCGCGCAGACGACGCGACGCACCTCGCGAATGTTAAGCGTCGAGGAATGGGATGAGACGTGGGACTGGCACAACACCGAGCACTCACAGCAGCAAGCAAGGGGGCAACGGATTAGGCGCAGCATACGCTGCTCATAACGCGATATTTTCTGAATCTCCAATTCAAGCCACGTTATTATTAAGGAGAGAGGTCGGGGCTCGTGATCGGCTCCTACGCCGCGCGCCACCGCGCACCGCGTAGCCATGGACACGAACAAAATAGTCGAAAAAGGTAAGCGCGCGGTCGTGACGGGAATGTCGCTGATGTTATGTATTTCAGGTCGCACTCATTGTATTTTAAACCTCTATTGTTTCGTATTTCGCGCCTGCGCTGCGCACAGAATGCTGCGCTTGCGCCCCGACTCACGCCGTTTTTCACGGTGCGTTGTCACTCAGCCGTAGTGGATACTCTATAAATAGTGGTCTCGTAATACTTTATAAGCAGCGGTCGCTGGAAGGTGGTCGTTCCACCATCTTCTGATGTGAGTACGATTTATGATGAGTGGTGTCGGGGAAGAGGTGCGGGTGTCGCACGTGGCACGCTGCTCCCACGGTCGGCAATTGATTAACGGTGCGGTTCGCGCTAACCACCGCCGCCGACGTGAGAACATCCGCGCTAATGTGCGCACGCAACATTCGGGCCGTGTCGCCGCCGCGTGACAGAATTGCAAGCGACGCTACCACACGACGCAGCGCCGCAAATACTACGCAAATACTTACTGTCACTATCCTACTAGATCTACCTACGTAACTCAGCACATTTACAATTGTTAACCTTTTGTAAGGATTCTAGTTTTGTCATCTGCTTGATTAATGACCAATCCAAGCGACAAGGAATAACCAACATTTAGCTATTTTACTGGTTTTCAAAATAATCTCGCCATCTTAAATCGCCAAAAACTCATAGTATTGCAATCCCTTCAACGGCTGCCATCAGGTACTTACGAATCCTAGTGCCTGAATTCAGATGCATCTCGGTGATGAACAGCCGTGGTTACTCGTTCTGACGGCCAGCGATAGTTCCTTCGAATCCTAGATAGCATCATCATCGATGGTTGGCGAGGCAGCGGCATGACGCGACCGCAATACGACGTGATAGTGCACGCACGCCTGGGAACCGGCGGGACACCGCCACTCCGAAACACTCCACTGCAGCAACAGCTATACCTTCGTAAACAACGCTGTGGCCTATGAATGCCTGTGAAGCATAGCTTTGAAGCTGATTTCATTCTTCGTTGTAAGAGACTCTTACCGTTTTTTTCCGGTATCTCTGTCTGGAGAGGCGCAGGTAAGGCCGCATTTATTAAAGCCGAAAAAGCACAATGAGCCGTCATTAAAGTAATGTTCATGAAACCTTTAATGTATCCAACTGACCATCTCTATAGGTGTTTCCCAGTTCTCCGTATCCGACAGCTTTTTATCCTCAATGCAGTACTTCAAACACACAGAAAATTAAAATCCAGACCAGACTACACAGAGATAATCTCAAAACGTACATTTAGGATTCCCATTCCTAAAGCAAACTCTCTTATGCCAAGACGTGCTTCAAACTATCTACATCCACGCATACCTATATAACGAAGCTGTTAAGAACTGCAACATAATAGATATCAATAAATCTCTGTGTAAAAAGATCATAAAGACGTGGCTTACACTCTCCTACGACGAAACAGAAAGGATTATCTACAAATATCTACATAAGAAGTCTGATTCCACAAACTGTCAGCACTCCTTATCTCACTCAGAGACACACATAATCACACACAAATACATACGCACTCCCAAAACACACACACACACGCACACAAAACACATTTAAGTTGAATTTTGTTTGTAAGAGTATTATTACCAATATTATTATTATATTGAGTTCTTTATTTTTTTTCTCATTTCAGAGAGTTTTACAACCTTACCCACGGGCCAGAGCCAAGTGGGTAAGGGGAAATTTAAATTGAAAAGGTGGATGATATTGTAGAAGAAGTCAGGAACTTTCGGGTGATGCGACAGGTGTTGAGAATGGTGGCTTTTTGGAGCATGTAAAGTGTGTGAGAAGGCATGTGTAGAGTGTTAAGACTTTGTGTGAGAACCTTCGGCACTACACCGGTAGGTGAGAGTACTACAGGGACGATATGTACGGTCTGTGCTTTCCATTGGGTTTTTATTTCTATGGCGAGGTCTTGGTACTTACTAAGTTTTTCGGATATTGTAGTTTGAATGTTGTGCGAGTTAGGTATAGCTATATCTATCAAGTAAACTGTTTTATTTATTTTGTCGTGACAAGTGATATCAGGTCTATTGTAATGTATAGTTTTGTCTATAAATATTGTATAGTACTACTGATGCGGTACAGGAGTTAACGGGATATATTGTGAATAAACTTAACGCCCACAAAAAAGTTCTCACCATATTTCTTGATTTGGCTAAAGCCTTTGATACCATTCCGACTTCAACGCTTCTAAATAAACTCGAAAAATTAGGTATCAGGGGCCTACAGTTAAGTTCTTTCACAGTTATCTTACAAATCGGACACAGTCGGTCAAAATAGGTGATCACACAAGTGATAATCTTCCAATTTGTTACGGTGTGCCACAAGGCAGTATCCTTGGGCCGACTTTGTTTCTTGCTTTTATTAATGACCTTTGTAATTTACACATCACTAATGCTAACATTGTGTCATTCGCAGATGATACTGCACTTACTTTTTCAGCCAACTCGTGGTCAGAGCTTCAGACCTCAGCACAAAATGGCTTCAATTCTGCAAATGAATGGCTACTTTCTCACACTCTCACATTAAATACATCAAAGACAAAGTTTATAACCTTTTCTACTTCACCTAAGTCACAGCCCGAAATTCCAATTCTCATACAAGCTCACTCCTGCCGCACACATTACCAGGCAGGTCTGTCAGTGTCCTCTTATTACACGCGTTGACAATATAAAATATCTGGGCATAACATTAGATCAATTTCTTAACTTCAAAACTCACATCAATCTTCTTACAAGCAGGGTTAGAAAACTCATTTATGTTTTTAAAAATATAAGACACGTCGCCGCGTCAGCTGTAATACGTACTGTCTACTATGCCTTATGCCAATCTATTGTGACGTATGGTATTGCATGTTGGGGCGGCGCCGCTAAGACGACAGTGAAACAGCTAGAAACGGCCCACAGAGCAATATTGAAGGTAGCCACGTTTAAACCGATTATGTACCCAACAACAACCCTCTACAAAGATTGGAATGTCCTTAACGTTAGACACCACAACACTTTGCCTTGTAGACCATTCTTCTACAACACCGACTAACGCCTTTAATTACAGTCACGAAACGTCGGAAAGATATGGTCTGCACTCCCAGCACCGTACTATAGATTCACCAAACGATTCTTTTTTTACCTTGGTCCATATTTGTACAACAAGATAAACGCAAACTTACAGATTTATAGCCTACCATATTCCAAATGCAAAACTGCCGTCCGTTCGTTTCTTCTTTTGAAAACCTATGATGAGACTGAGGATCTCTTAAAATCACTCTCATAACTTCTTGGCTCAACATAACCGTTTAATACCCCAATAGTAATTTCTCAAACACATAATACACACATACCCACACCCCCACGCGCTTATAAACCCGCACTTACGAACACCAAACACACACACGCAGTACACAAACAACAAACACTCACACATACATCACGTCTCACTTAAAACATTCTCTTTTTTACTATGATTTTATACTTACTTTTTTTTATAACAATTTTTTTTTATTTTTCTTTACGTATTTGTAACCAATTACAGTATTAAATTAATTAGTATTATTCTAATTAACAAGATTGATAATAATGTATGTAATGTAACTAATGACTTGATTTAGGAGTCAACTCGTAGCATTCTTTTTAAGATTTTTATCGAGAGAGGCAAACTGTCTCTCCTTAACACAGGTTGCTTTGCTACCTAGCTAGGAGAACAGTAGTTCACCCCTACAGATATTTGTTAGTTTTACTACTACGCTTACTTAATTATTAAGCTCTATTATGTACGTACTACAAATACCTTATATTCAATAAATAAATATTTGATTTGTTTTGATTTGATTGTTCAATCCCAATAGATTTTTTGATTGTTGTTTTCTAAAATGCTTTCTGGTTTGTACTTATAATATGGAACCATCTCACCTATAAGTATTGGTGTATGATTGCGGCAACTTGGTCATGTCGATGTTTATAATCTGTTTGTGCAAGTGTTTTACAGGCCCCTGTTATGTGTTGAATGGTCTCAGAGGCACTGTTGCAATGCTTGCATGTATCAGTCCGCTGATTAAGGTCTTTTATAATGTACTTTCTGTAGTTACGAGTTGCTATTATTTGATCCTGGATTGCAAGCATGAAACCTTCAGTTTCGGGAAACAATTCGCCTCGTTTGAGCCATTCGTTCGACTTCATTTTATCGACGTGTGGCTGGCTCAGGATGGCTCGGTGTCTTCCATTTAGCGCTTTTACAGACCATGATGAAATTTTTTGTTGTGTGCTTATGATTTGATGTCGCTGTGTGGAAATCGATCAAGCATTTGTAATGCAACAAAAGTGTTTAAGGGCTATATTTGGGTTGAAACAAATAGGTTCTTGTCGCCCATTCTTTAGAAAATATAAGATACTGACTTTACCGTGCATTTACATCTTGGAATCCTGTTTATTTGTTTTCAAGCATAAGAGTCTTTTTCAGCAAGCGACAAGCTACTATGCCCCTCGATCTCATAATACCAACAAGTTATATTAAATCCAAGACGAATCTCACACTCACATCGAACAACAGTTATATTATGTGTATAAAATTGTATAATAAAATTCCAAGTACCATTACGACACTCTCATTTTATTTAATTCAAGAGTGTTCTTACAAAAATATTAATTGATAAATGCTTTCATAGTGTACTTGAGTGCCTAGATTATAAGTTGTAAGTCATGAACTGTAGTATCATGATTGTCACATTATGAATAATATGAATTTAATACAATCGCCGTACAGTTAGGTGCCTACTGCCAAATTATTATCAATGAGCGCAAGACGACCCTGGAAGCGCGGGGGCGCCGTTAGGCGATTAACACACGGCACCGCGCACCGCCGCGGTTTCATATGGTGAGAGCACCGCTCAACCGCGCGGTCGGGCGGTGTACGTGTGTTAGGCATCAACGGATTTGTTAGAGGCTAAAGCGACGTTGAGATCCGCTTCACTGCCTACCGCGGCGGTGCGCGGTGCCGTGTGTTAATCGCCTTAGCATGTTTTCGTATGGACAACCCGGTAACATAACAACCTAAAACTTTGTGATTTTTGATGATACAATTTTGAAATTTTGTACATAGATTCTTTACATAAAATTACTAGACACGTGTTTCGGGTTTCGCATATACTAAAACTAATATTGTATAATATGAATAGAATAAGTAAATGGTTAATAGAATAAGTTAATGAATAGAAAATTATTAAGTAAGTGTAAATTATGGATTGCAATAAACGATTTGAGATTTGAAGAACTTCGCGTAATACATCCTGGTGTAAGACAGATCTCATGTGAAGCATTAAAGTAATTAATTACCTGCTTCAGTAAACATTTCATGATTTAATTTAAAAATTGAATAGAAGAATTCGGGACTGTGCAAACTAAGCAGACACTCCTGTCTGCCGTGCGTGCGTACAACAAAGGAAGAAGAAAAGACGCCAAATGAAACACCGCAGTCATGGTTTTGCCTGATGATCCGTGTACACCATCTCTGAACACCAGTAAGCATCAAAAAGCTTGTCTACCAAGCAGAGAGTTCGCCAATAAAATTACCTATAAGTTCTGCTGGAGGATCTCCCAGACAAACAGGTTCTTGTAAGCTCTCAAAAATGCCTCAGTAACCTGGAGAACCCAATCAACATCATCTGACTATAACAGAATGTTCCTATTTGTTTATATTTTTTTTTCTCTATATTCATGCTTAGTTTATTTTTAATCGTAGTTATAAAATGATTTTTTAACCGACTTCCAAAAAAGAGGAGGTTCTCAATTCGGCTGTATGTTTTTTTTTTTTTGTATGTTTGTTACGGGATCTCATGGAAATCGAGGGAAACCCTCAAATTTTATATGCAAACCTATAGCGATTTGGGTATTTTTTATAGTAACTCGTGCATTTGCTCTCCGAAAGCACCATTTGGTGAAGTGGAACTAATGATGGAGACCACAGATGGCCACCGGAACAATATAATAATGAGTACCTATTTAACGGGTTGCGATTAAGCAATTTATGCTCGTCACTATGCGTATGATGAGTGGCAGTTCTCCTGGTTCTTACCAGGAGAACTCCTCCACAATCAACTTCCCGGCATCGGGAAAAGCAATATTTTGTGAAAGGTGATAAGCAGTTAACATTAGGCTATTGTAACTTAGATAAATTCAAAACTGACCCACTAAAAAAAACTTTTTTACAAAAAAAAACAACCGACTTCCAACAAAAACAAAAAAATGCAAAATAACTTTAACTTCGGAAGCACATAACATAATCACGCCTTGTTTCCTCGAAGGGTTGGGCAGAGGTGTACCTGTAGTATACCCACATTTAATATTATATTTAATTTAATTTCGGAAGTCGGTGTCTTTGGTTTTGTATTTTCGTTTATATGGCCACCGACTTCCGAAATTAAATTAAATATAATATTAAATGTGGGTATACTACAGGTACACCTTTTTAGTGGTACCTACCCCACCCACACCAATTCGTATACTACTTGCTATGAAAACAACAGTAACAGGAAGTTTTATAACATCATCAACATACACCGAGTGCATTAAATACGTATTATTGAAGAGTTAGCTGTAAATCTGTAATGTTTATGAGACCGCGCAAGCTTTCTCTACCAAATAAAAGAATTATAAAAATCTGTTCATAAACAAATAAGTTATGCCTAAACATATATAATACTAGCTTTTGCCTGCGGAGTCACCCGCGTAGATGTCAGAAAAAATTTCACGGGAACCGGGATTAAAAGTACCTACCCTACATAAAAGGACCCCTAGTGCAAAATTTCACGTCGCTCCCAGTAGTTTGGGTTGTGCGTTGATACGTCAGTCAATCAGTCGGTCAGTTTCTCTATTTATTTATACAGATAGATTGGTTATTTAGACCAATACAAAATAATAATAAATTAGGACATATTATTAGTTTTTTTTCGAGTGTAATATTTTAAAATTGTTGACCTTTACGAGAACAACGTCCTGACAAACCTTGAAAATGACACCATATTGATTTGTAGACTATTTACCTCTTTACACCCCCAGAAGAGGCTGTTTTTTATAAAACATGACACACTTTTTATTTATTTGTTGACACGAGTAACCGTGCGAATTGTCGAATTGATACAATTCAAATGTTTTTCCATACAAGTTGTGAAACCCCGTTACACCCCTTTAGGAATTGAATTTTCAAAATTCTGCTTTCAGCGGTTACCTACGTCATAATAACTATCTGTGTGTCAAATTTTAACCCAATCCATTCAATGATTTGAATTTTGTGTTGATAGATCAGTCAGTAAGTCAGTCACTGTTTCCTTTTGTATGTATTAATTCTATAGTGTAATTCGACATGTTACGACGAATTAATTGGGATTGGGCAGGAGACTGATGATGAAGAATTGAGACTAAGTTTCAAGTTACGAGTAATAGATCAACGAAAGAAGAGGGAGTTTGGGAGAGGCCTATGTCCAGCAGTGGACGTCTTTCGGCTGAAATGATGATGATGAGATCAACGAAAGAAGATTTTTTCATACAAACTGTATCCATTCCCCCTTTACACCGCCAAAGAGGTTAATTTTTAGTGGTTTGCGTCTTTTCCATTATTTGACTTAAAGGTTATACCAATTTTCGAGTTAATCAAGCCACGTAGTAAAATCCTCTCTTCTAAAACTGACTACCCCTTTTCACCCCGTTATGGGTAGATTTTAGAAAAACCCTGATACAAGTTATTCTTCATTTTTAGTTTTAAGTATAAATACTGAGTTTCGAGTTGATCGGACCACGCTTTATAATTCTTCTATACAAGCTTTGACATCCCATCCGTTGAAGTTAAGATAACAAAAAAATACAAACTTTATGTTTTATTTACGTAAGTATTCGTCCAAGTTTCATGTTTATTAACTCTAGGAATAAGATTTTTCATGCAAACAAAACCCCCCGTTTTCCCCCCTTTAAAGGTCAAATTTCCAAAAACCCCTTCTTAGCGGATGCCTACGTGCCCAATTTCAGCCCAATCTGTCAGTGGTTTGAGCTGTGTTGATAGACCAATCAGTCACGGTTTCCTTTTATATGAAGGTACCTTTATACGGCTAAATATTTATATATATATTGAGAACCTCCTCCTTTTTTGAAGTCGGTTAAAAATCATTTATAGCCAGAATGCATCTCATGACAATTCCAATAAGACCAAACACGGGTAGGATAGATTGTTTTATTACCGAGTTCCAGTGCCTACCTTCCGGCTTCACCATCAGATCAGTTTCGATCATCAGATCAAATTTGCTTCGCTTAACTATCTTAACACTGACAGGCCAAATAGCCGAACACGGCATAAAGATAGACTTCGGCTGCCACCAATAAAACTAAAATGATTTAAGAAAAATGTATACTGCTTGTCGATTATTATTTACAATCATTTACCAAATACTTTTCAAGACTTACCGCTGACAAAGTTTAAAAACTTGCTTTTTAAACTATTACTATTTAAAAGATATTATACTATTAAGGACTATTTAGAAGACAAATCAATAGAATCTGTAATTTGTAAGTTGGATTAATTGACATCGCTGATTGTGAAGACATTTGCACGCCGTGTTATGGCAGGATATGCTGAAACAAATTTACTGTAACACCCTATGTACCATATTCTAGCAAATAAATATTTTTGATTTGATTTTGATTTGATTTAATCCAGATATCTCATCGCCACCCGTGAAATACTTATCATTGAGAAGTTCCGGTGGCCATCTGTGGCCTTCTTCATCAGTTCCATTTCACCAAATTATACTTTCTGAATGCAAATGATTGACTTGTTGATGAAAATATAAAAATCGTTATATGTATGCCTATAATATTGGAGGAGTTCCCTCAATTACTCATGGATCCCAACATCAGAACTGGATTTTGATAAATCTGCTCCACAGCATGTAATACAAACCTTTTTATCCGACTATGGCGAAGAAAAGAAGGGGTTTATGATTTTTTACTTACGTTTACAACGACCTTTCAACGTTTATCCTAATTCTTCGTTCAACTTTTTTGCATATCCTAATAAAAAATGGCTTATCTAGAAATTATTAATAATGAAATAGACGAGCTTCATGTTTCTAAATCGCTCAAGTTAGTGTCAAGCTGATAGTTAGCAGTTTATAAAAGACCCGACAAAAGGTTTAAAAATATTACATTAAAATTTAAACATTCGAAACATTTCCATAAAGTTGAAGTGCCAATGCGATTATTAGGTTTCCAGAGCGACGTGCTCATTCTCACTGAGTGTTGGTTAAGCTAACTTTTGAACTTGCTGACCTTGGATGGCTTCACTTCATACTACACTAAAAACACATTGAATCAAAATCACGGGTGTGCATATCTACGTTAAATCTTTCCTTAAGCCTGACGTCAAGGAACTACATTTTGTTAATGCGAACTGTCTCATTTGTCGCAAAGAGGATGTTACAATTACAAAAGTGGCTATTTATCGCCCTCCTTCTTTTAAAGCATTAACAACTTTATTGATAGCCTCGATAACGTACTCAAATTAACAACTTCCATGGTCCTGACCGGTAATATGAACATTGCTATTAAGATTGACAACATTAACATAGTTACTCAGATGAGTACTCCTGTGCTGTCTGTGTCTGTGACTAAAATAATAACTTTCCACCCTCGACAAAAAAAACCTTTATGTATAAGTTTCAAATACAACGGATCATAATTAGAAGCAGTAAATAAATTCACCCTTTTAGGCCTAGACATAGATTCACACTAAGATTGGAAATCACATATTCAAAAAATAAGAACTAAATTATCCAAATTTTCATACATAAAAATATTAACCCTGCCCTGCCTCTACATACTTGAAAGGGGTTTGAAGATTTTGGCCCTAACATCAGCAACCATTTTGTTTTTTTTTCAAAATCGCGGTGCACAATAAATGTCATATATTTGGATAGGGGACACTTATACAAACATAAAACGTCATTTAACATAACATCATAAAGCGTCACGTTTCTGAGATATTCAAAGATAAAAATAACAATTGTTAAAACTAATTTATTTATTTATTTTGTAGTTAATTCATGTCGATTAAGTTATTTACTGTTAATCTGAACCAGGCAGAGAAAGAAAACAAAGATTATAATACTAATCATTTATTTTGTTCATTAAAATCTTTTTTAATACAATCGGAACATAAGAATATGAGAAAAATGTGTCGAATTACAATGATAGTTTTGTAGTTAAACATGAAATAATTGAATACCTAGTGGATAAAACATAAGCTTTATTAATCATATTCGGTATAAATAATATCATCCAAGAAGGCAGCGGGAGGCTGAATAGGATATTCTTGATGTCGCGCCCATGCCATGTACCATATAATACACATAACATGGGAGCAACATCCAAGTGTTCGTTTTCCTACAATGCAATTACAGTAGTAGCCAACTATTTTATTCCTGCCTTGCAAATTATTATCGAGCAAGATGTAGACAAAACAAATTTGATTGTTTTGGTGTCTTGAGTGGATTCGAGCTCTTAAAAGCCAAGGATCAGAAACGACAATGTTGTATTGACTCAAGTCATAATCGATGGCAACGTCTTCGCACAATTCAATAAAAAATATGCCATCTTCTTTAATATGTTCCCCATAGTAACTACGAGCTTTAACGACTTGGTACGGTCCCAATGCTATCACTAACAAATGATCATACGTTAGATTTGGGAATTGTTCGAAATCTCCTCCGGCATCCATAGCCCGAAAATTGGCTCTACGGAAGTTTAAATTATTTTGAATCACTTAAGTGGTGTGGACTTACAATTAAAAATACCTTTAATAAATTACGGTATTTATGGTGACTGTATGAAGTTCGTTGAAATTGGTAATTAGAGCTTTTTTGCAGAAAGAAATAAGTACCGTCGCAAATTGTTACTAATGGTTCATTGCGGTTTGAAAATAATATCCGTGGAATTCTTAAAATCCTTTCGCGCATATTGTTTTTGTACGAAAAGGCACAATCAGGTCCGTATATATGATCAAAGCCCAAATGGTTGGGAACGAATTCTGTCATCAAACACTTTTTTTCATTACACTACTTAAATGTTGCGGAGTCATACGAAACACACTAGAAAGTCTTTCGTTAGAATCACCAGTATGCAACTTACACATGACCGTTGCAATGGCTGTTTTAGGTTTTCTAAAAGATGTCGAGATTGAAGGTGTCTCTTGCAGAATATTAAAAAATATTTTTATCCAATAAAATAATAAAAGACGCTGTCGTCAATAGTATCTAATCTTTCAAAATTCAAAAATGACAAGTGTTTGTGTTGCAACATTTTTAACATTTCTGACATTTGTGCGCTATTAAAAAGCTCTTGTCCAGGACGACAATGTGTTGGGAAATCATTCCACCGTGCATCAGGCCCAGCATGGACTTCACAAACACGAGTACCACGTGGGATGTATATATAATATTTAGACAGAACATTTCGTCTTATATTATAATGAATCATAAGCAGATTCTGTCTTTGGTGGCATCCTGCTATAATACAATTTGAGGCACTATACGTGACACGTGTGAAATCAGGTACTGGAGATTCATGTATTCACTGGTGGTATTACTTCTACCAAAGGAGCAACTTGAGCCTCAGCATCAATTTCCAGCGAGATAATGGGAGCGTGAGGCTTCTCGGGACTGTTTTCAAGTGGATCAAAAGGTGGATCTTCTTGTTCTCTTTGCTCAGATGTGGGCATATAAACGTCACTAATTGCATCTTCTTGACTTGCCAAATCCTCTGTCTCTTGTTCTTGAGCTACCCTATGCGCGATACCAAAACGATCAGCGCGTTGCAGACAAGGTCGGCAAATTCGGTCTTCCGCCAAAATCTGTTGTAAAAAAAATGTATTTCAAATACTCATTGAAATCAGCCAATAAATAACAATAGAAATATTACTATAGTGCCAGTATTAACCATTGGGCCATGAATAAAAATAAACAGCTAATAAATAACAATGGGAGTAATACTATAGTGCCAGTATTAACCATTGGGCCATAAATCATTGTTATCAGTCTCTCTCGCTCGCATTCATGGGGCTTATGGAGACGTATAATGTTCTCGCGGGCAGATAATCATGCACAAGACGTACATAATGAATATTATTACGATAACATTGAAAACCACCGAAATAGTCCTTTACTTGGTGAAAACTACCGGCTGTCATTTTTCTTTCAATATACTAACACGATAAGTATTAACATTTCTATGCAGGCAGCCAATATTAAGTACACTATATTGTTTATTTTTTATGTTTCGCATGTTATCTTTGTGAATATGTAGATATTGTTTATAAAATACCACGAGACTTAATCAAGACATAGAAATACTACAAAACGAAGTAGCACGCCATATAAACTAATATGTTTACAAGTCTCATGGTATTTTAGAAAGAATATACATACTCATACTAACAAATACACTTAAGCACAACATATATTATTGACTCTATAACTGTCAAACGTACTAACCCGGCGGTCCTGAAATAGGTGGCGTGCATAGTTTATGATGCTTAGATGACCGGCTATAAAGTCTTTAGTCAGCAAACAAGACTGTACAGGACGTGAAGATCTTCGCCGTGGGCCGGGCACGGTGCTTTTCCCACAAAAAAAGCATGTTCTGGCGCCAATATGGCTTGACATTTTGTCAAGAAACAATTTTAAATACAAGAGTAACAATGATCACGAACACAAAACAGTAACAACATTAATTAAGAACAACTCAACAAAATAGTATCAAATCTATTGCAGTTTACTACATAGACAGGAAAACGCGTGCACACAATGGACGTCAAAGTGGCAAACTGAAGAGTGAAGGGTGAAGCAATGGACGGGTGGGTCGTCGCGGGGTGTCCTCATTCGACGGGGGTATACTTTTGTCTCTTTCGCTCATAACTAAAACACATACACATGATGCAATTATGTTTTCATAGTTCAATATGCTTACCTGAAGGGAAAATAAACAAAAAATCCTGTTTCTTCAAGGTTCAGTTTTTTACTTATATTTCGGTGAATAACTCCGAAACCTGATGTTTTAGGATATTATGTTTCATTAAATTTTTTGTTTGTATAAGTGTCCTCTATCTAAATATATACGAGTAACTTTCGTTGTGCACCGCGATTTTGAAAAAAAATCAAAATGGCGGTCGACGTTAGGGCCACCCTCCATACAAAAATCTTCAAACCCCTGTGCTGCAGACCCTCAAACTCGTTCAACACATTGAAGATGGTTTCGGGACAACGAACGGTCACAGGCGCTGTATTTGTAAAACTGTCAGCTGCATACGATATAGTCAACCTCAAACGGTTGCTGTGTAAGGTGCAGACATTGATCAGCGATCAGAATTTTGTTCGAATACTTCGAGAATTTCTCCACAACCGCCGTTTTCTGTGCCACCTTCTCTCACAAAAAAAAGGAAAACGGCCAACCTCAAGGTAGTGTCCTGACACCTCCTCTTTTTTATTATCCATACCAACAACCAGTTATCCAGCCCGAACATATCACGCTTCCTCTATGCAGGCGACCTTGTCACAATTTGAGGAAGTTGAGGTCCGTATTACCTCGCTAACTGACTCAGGCCCAAACCCAGTCTTACTTAATTCATCTCCGCAATAGAGACTCATGCCGCAAACTTAAAACCGTTTGAGATGGGGTGTCCATCGAGCACAGCAACGACCAACAGTATTCTTCAGCGACTCGTGTGATCAAAGTGGGGTTGTTTGCCAAGGTGCCTACCATTATGCGGACCACTGGCTGGTACTATCTTTTCCTGCAGGTGAATTTGGGTGGCCCGTGTGGAGTCGTTCTGCCCATGCAGAATCAGTGGACACAGCTTTGAATGAAACGTCACGTCGACGATCATCACTGGTTACCTAAAACCAACTCAGCAGGAATAGTGGCACTAGTAGTTCACAGAGTGATGGCAAGCTCTAGCGGAAGAGCCAATTGGGTATCGATCACACGACACCCTTTGCACGACAACATCCTCGTGCCACAAAGGCCGTGCACTCTCGCTCCGAACCATGGCCTGAACCAGGGCCGGACGCGAGAGATCACCGCCGCCGATCGCCTCCATGAGGACACGGCAGTGCTCCACCCAAGCCGGGCAGACCTCCACCGTATGCTCCACCGTGTCCTCTGGGCGATCCACACAGTGGTGACACCCGGGTGTTTCCTCCCGCTTTATCCTGAACAGGAACCTGTCGAAACAACCATGTCCGGTGAGGACCTGCGTCAGGCGGAAGGTGAGGACGCCGTGGCGCCTCTCTAGTCACTCCTCAAAGAGGGGACTATCGCCACAACTGTGGCGTGCCCAGCGCTGGGTTGCGACAATCGCACTCTCCATGCCGCCATGAGATCCCGCCGCAGCTCTGTCCGCTGTGCCGTGATTCCTCGCGGCAGCGGCGTTTCACCCCGGCATTTCACCTCCTCGCGCCACTCCCATGCTTGGAGTAGCTTTACAACTAATCATGGCATCCGCAATTTATTTTTTATTTTTAATATAGCGTCCATGCCAGCAGAAAGCAATGAAATTAGGTATTTTATTAAATTACTGTGGCTATCATTAGTGGACGGTGGAATGTATCCCACTTCTGATGAAGGCAGAGCGTCCAACATCTTAAATGAAAATAAGAGATATAGCAGAAGTCAGCCTTTATTTCCACAACTAATTCACTGTAATAATAGTTTAATTCAGACTACAGAATCTAAGCGCTACAACATGTGCACAGGGCCGAGCCTGCGACAAGAATGATCCTTGCTGCGCGCTCGCTTATGTAGAGCGGCTCAAGTAGTGGGGAGAGTGGGGAGGCCTAATTGACACATTGCAGTGCGTAACTCGGCCCGTTGCACGTGCTGTTTACAATGGTGACGCCGTCATATACATACACACATGACACTGCTCTTGTTGTAGATGGTTATGACTGGCCCGAGACATACCAAAACGCCGGGGCTGCGCTGTCCTCCGTAATGAAATGTTTGACAGATAACTTGGTCATTTTAAATGTTGATAAAAAGGTATATGTTCCCTTTGCCATTCGGTCAAATATGCGTCTCTCAAATTTCCTTACCCTAAAAGCACACGCTTGCGGTTCCTTAACGCAGTGTGGCTGCCTCTTTCTCGCCAAATCCACTTGTGTAAGGTATCTAGGAGTCATTAATCAGCATCTCAACTGGCACCCTCTAGTCAAGGTCACGTCCCGCATATGTAAGCTAATATATGTTTTCAAAAAGCTACAAAACTGCTGATTACGAAACGCTAAAATTGGTATATTTTGACCTTTGTTTGTCCTAACGTACTGCTTGCTTGGGTGGTGCCACCCAAAATGTATTTATCTGCCTTCAGAGAGTGCAGAGAGCTGTCTTTAAGGTAATGCTCTCTCTTCCGCGTAGGTACCCTACTGCGAAGCTCTATTCCGATTCCAAGGTACTCACAGTCATGCAACTTTATGTGCTCCTGTCGACACTACACAAACACTCTGCCCGCCCTCCAAAGGAACCGACTGGCCAACTTTATACATACATGTTTTCCTCCACAAACTCCATAGAACTTTGCCAAACGCTAATTCTACGTTAGTAGCATTAAAATGTATACCGTCCTAAATAAAATGATAAAAATTTATTCGTGCCCTAAATATTTATGCAAAAACCTACTTAGAGATTATCTCCAAACACCAAGTTATGACAACACTGAGGATCTTATGCTGGATAAGTTGGGTAATTCTCATTCTAACCATAAACGGATGTGTACTGGACATAGACACACATTAGAATGCAAACACCCCATTCTTTCTCACTACACACAGCCTACACGTACTCACTACATAAGCACACACATACATCCTACACTCACTCACTACACACACACTCAAACCCTACATTTATTCACCTCACCATACAGTTAAATATTTTTCATTTTGTGTTTTCTATTCACAAATTATATCTTGTTTTCTTTTACACCATTTTATTCTTGTTGAAACGTCCTGATTTAGCTTTCTTCATCTATTTTGGCTTTGTTTGGTACGAAGAATCACTGGCTCTTAAGATACAGGCACTTAGTCAGAGTATTAAAATGATTGTTCCCTAGTTAGTTTGTTCCCTAGTTAGTTTGTTCCCTAGTTAGTTTGTTCCCTAGTTAGTTTGTTCCCTAGTTAGTTTGTTCCCTAGTTAGTTTGTTCCCTAGTTAGTTTGTCCCTTTTATAGATTTTGTAATGTGATGACTTTTTTTTGTGAAATATAGAATTATTATTATTATAATATTATTATTATTTTCGGATCTTTATGTTTCTTCTCGTTTAAGAGAGGTTAAGAAACATTACGCACCGGTCGAGCCCAAATTTGTAAGGCAAAATTGCGAAGGTGGATGACAGTGTTGAAGAAGTCTGGAACTTTCGGGCGACGCGACAAGTGTTAAGGATGATGGCTTTTTGTAGCATGTAAAGTGTGTGAGTAGTCATTTGTAGGGTGTTAAGTCTGTGTGAGAGATTTTGATATTACACCAGTAAATGAAAGAACAATGAGGACAATATGAACGGTTTGTGCTTTCCATTGAGTTTTCATTTCTATCTTGATTCTTACTGAGCTTTTCGGATATTGTGGTCTGAATATTGTGTAAGTTAGGTATTGCTATATCTATCAGATAAACTGTTTGATTCGTTTTGTCGTGAACAGTAGGTAATGTCAGGTCAATTAAGATAAGATAAGATTCATTTATTTGTTTAAACATGGTTTAAGCATACAACAGCATGCAAGATGATAATAAATTACAATAAAGGCTTCTACATACCGGCGCGACACGGCACAAAGGCCCCGCGTGTCGCAGAACTAGCGGTGCCTTTGTGTCGTGTCGCGTCGCGCGACTAGTCGCGCCGGTATGTAGAAGCCTTTAAGTCCAATCATGTTTAGCCTCATAATATATTGGCGTACAAATATTTTAGTCACATTAATTATAAAAAGAAATTAACCAAACGGCTATGTCAAACTTATAACTATATTATAATAAAATTAATGTCAGACAAGTTTTTCGACTAAAAATTCAGATACACTGTAATATGCTTCTTGCGATAAAAACACTATCAACTGACGTTTTAACGCCTTGGTATTTAGCTCCTTCCAACGTTTAGGTAGCTTGTTAAATATAGTTGGAGCCATGCAGATGATACTTTTGCGCATGAGTGCAGTTTTCGCAGGATATACGCAAATTATGCACATATCCCGTCTATTACGTGGGACAGCGTCCTGTAAGCGTGGAAATAATTTGGGATTCGCTTTAATTAACATCACATTTTCGAGGTTATACAGGCACGGTAAAGTTAATATCTTGGATCTTATAAAATACGGCTTACAAGTATCAACTATCATATTGTAATGAATACTTTTATCTGTTATTATTGTTCGGTCCTAGTAAATTTTCTGGTCCTGACTTTCTAATATTATTTCTGGTTTATATTTATAGTAATATACGGCATCATTTCGTTAACGAGCTTATATTTTTATAAGCTAACTTTTGTTGTATAATTTCAGCGACTTGATCATGGCGGTGTTTAAAGTCAAAGTCAAATTATTTATTTCAAATAGGCACTTATAGGGCACTCTTGAACGTCAAAATTTATTCAAAAATAGAATTGATTCTAGTTGCCCCTTCCAAAAGGTAGTTTTGTATGGAGGAGAATGGGCAAAAAACCCTCACCTTTATGTCAATAATCATTGTGCGCCACTCTATTCGATCTACCACCATTACAGGCTTATTGGCAACAATAGTCCTGTCAGTGATAATGGATCGGTCCCAGTACAATGTAATATTTCCATTCTCGAGAACTGTGTCGGGCACATACCTGTAGTACGGCACCTCAGATTCCACAAGGCTGTATTTCAGAGCAAGTTGCTGATGGATAATCCTGGCTACAAGGTTGTCTATGCAAGTACTCTTCATTAGCTAGACGAGAACACCTGGAGATAATGTGTCGGATTGATTCTCCCGGACGGTGGCATGCCCGACACACGTCAACCGTGCCGTCCTTCACAATAAATCTCCGGTAATTGTTCGTCATGATAACTTCGTCCATAATTGCACAGACAAAACCTTCGGTTTCACCAAAGAGGTCACCGAAACGCAACCAGGCTACGGACGCTAAAAAGTCTACATCGGGTTCATGTAAGGCCCGGAAAAGGCATCCGTGAAGCTCCTTACTTTGCCATGCTTACTATTATTATTATTAAAGCTGTTCTGGTTCAGAGCAATGATCTGCATGACATTACAGGAAGTAAAATGGTATCCTTTGAAGTCCGGTTCGCTCACCTTAAACTACGTGAGATTATTAGCGCGCCACAGTACGACGCACTCGCTTCACAACTATTGTCACATCAGCGTAAGTTTTCGTTTTCGTTTCTCTCTTAAACTATCACCTGTCACTGTAGTCATCTGGAAGTATTGATGGAAGCTGGAAGGGTTCCGGCACGATAGGCACCATGCAGGAACTTTTATCGTATCGAGAATCAGTCTATTAACTCAAATGCCTGTTACATTCCTCCATAAACGATACGACGTGGTATATAGTACGGTGTTTTCCGGACACACGATTCCATCCTCAAAGGGTAAAGCTACTACAATCACTGCTACTGTAATAATTACATGTCCTTTGTCACTTCCACATTGTGTCTACGTGTTCGCAGCGTGGTTGTAATTTGAGAGCGATGTTTATAGTTGAATGAGAATGTTAACCACTTTAGATTCTTTTCACACCTGTTGGCGATAAACTGAAACTAATTAATATTCTTTTGTACGACATCTACAACTGGCTTCTTGTCTGGCTTGTGTTCGTCTGATCCCTCGCTGTGATGCAGATTAGGAAACTTATGTGTGTTTGATAATAATGAGATGCGACTAATTGAGTTGACGATCGCTTGCGACAAGTTTGTTTTGTATATTTTTTACTGACGCCTGTGCAACTAAAAAACCAGAAGAGTTGTGTATATGGCATACAAGTCATGAGATGCTGTACAGTTTACACGCTTATCGGTATGTAATCAGAAGTGGATCATGAAGCTTATGTTTGGCAAGCCATCAGTTCGGTGCCGTAAAGTGGAGTAGTGTGTGACGTCACGCGAGGAGCATGCCGAACCGCGCTGATTAGGGAAAGCCTCGTCTATTCTCCGCTGAATAATGATGAACTCGCTTTCAAATCACTTTCCTGTGGTACGTACTCGAGGAGAAATGCGGCAATGTTGCACACACTAGAAAGTCTAAGAAGATGACAGCCTTCTACTTTGATACCTGTTCCGCTTCAATTCTGCTTTTATATAGTTAAGTAATCAGATGAGTCTTTGAACACTACTTACAAAAGTTAGCAGATTTAAAAAGTTATTTCAAGTCAAAGTCAAAGTATTTATTTGTTCAAGTTTTTTTTTGGACGGCGCGGTTGGCGCAGTGGTTAAGCGATTGACTGCTGTGCTGTGTGTGGCGGGTTCGATTCCCGCACGGAACAAATATTTGTATGACCTACAAGTAGTTGTTCCAGGTCTGGCTGTTTGTGTATGTGAGTTTTAAATGTTTGTAAACGCACCCACGAAACAGGAGAAATTCCTAGAGTGGGGCAACGTTTTTCAAAAAAAAAATATTAGTGTGAGTTTTGGTGATACAGTAGGTCTAATAGTTAGGATATGGTAACTCAAAAAACTCCCCATTAGGCATACACTATTTAACAATATAAGAATTAAAAATTGTTATTACTTACATACAAATTAAAAAACATTTCAATATTTAGAATTATAAAAGATTATATAATAATAAGATTACATGTAATTATTACAGTAGCAGTGATTGTAGTAGCTTTACCCTTTGAGGATGGAATCGTGTGTCCGGAAAACACCGTACTATACGAGTATACCACCACGTTCGTATCGTTTATTATAACAACACATTTTTTGAATAAACATTTAGAATACAATCAGTTATTATAATTATTATACTTTAATGTTGCATGTGTCCGTTTGGTGGCGGACGAAAAGAATAGCACCATCCCATTTCTTCCCGTGGGTGTCGTAAAAGGCGACAAAGGGACTTACTAGAGAATGGGCAGCAGCGCTCCAGATTTAACACACATTGTAGTACGCGTTCCGTTCCATGTACTGCATTGCCACGATATCAGAGACCAAAAAAAAAAGTTACTTTAACGTCTACCTAGTCTATACTGTCAGCTGTCACTTCATTCGTGTTTCGTGTGCGGCATTGCTACGACGTTATTTCAAGTTAAACTCCAATCTTCATGGCAGGAACAATGGAATATCACTGGAAGAAAAAAGCGGAGGTTTTACTATGCAGTACAACCTGTCATTAAAACAAAACCTTAGTTCCACGGTTACAAAAAAGCCTCCAATACCGTTTTATCCGTTCTTTGTCAAATTCGTCTAGGTTTTTGTTGTACTCCCGTTTTTTTGCGCTTAATTCGTGTTCAGGACTCCTCTCTCTGCGAGTGCGGATTGGAGGTTGCTCGAACAACGTTCCACTTTTAGATTTATTTAGTCGCCTCCCTAAATTTAAGATCCCTCTTCCGACAAATTTTTCCTCCTTACTAACATAATTATTCCTCTTCAGATCTGCTTGTGGCGCTGATGATCTTCATCCGTCACAATAACATAAAGTTATGAAGTATTCCGTTTGTGTGGGTGTGGTATGCGTATATTTTATGTTTTAACAATTATATTTTATTTATTTTTTGTTTGGTTCAGTCCCCTACTAATCCAACAAGATCTACTTTGTATTCAACTGTATCAATCGAAGAGTTTTATTAGGTTTTTAACATCTAATTATTTTTTATTTTTTACAATGCTCACTTGTTTTCTCAACTCACTTTAGACATTGGCAGAATAGTCGACACCGGCTTTACTTGCAATTTAACAAATAAATTAATAGAATAGAACTTTATTCGTTTAACCCCGTGTTTTTCTTTTAGAAATTGTTATAGAAATATGGGAAAACGAAAACGTGAGAATGAGGAAGTATATCTAAAGCGGAAAATAAAACGATATGAAGATAAATTAAGATATGAACGCGAAAAACGTAAGTAGTTTCACGCCTGCACCCGCTGTGTTTTTTATTAATATTATTAGATCATGAATGAGTATTAGGTTATGAGTTTGTGTACAACTGTCATCCGAGATGTCACTTCAGCCCAGCGCCTATAAAAGCGGTTGTCAACCAAGGTGCGCCCCTTTTCTTTTCCTGTCAGCGCTCGCGTGGTGAGGTCGTTGTATTTCGTCTCGGATCACAGCTAAGTTTTTGTTTGGTGGTAATTTTATTTCTCTAGGCAAATATTGCCTTTGTTTATTGTGTTTTGTTGAAGTTGATTGTTTCCTATTAAATGGTGCGTGGTGTTTAGCTCGTTATTTAAATATAATTTTATTAGGTTAGGCTGATCTGACAGTTGTTTTGTTTATTAAAATACTACTCCTGGTCTCTAAGATCAGAAGTGGGATTCGCCCTGGTCCACTAAATTTGATTTACACTAGAAAACAATCAACTTAAATCGTTGTTTTGAAAAAATGCCTCGATCAAGATCGCGTAGTGTGTCGTCCGAGTCCGAATCAAACTATCCACAGAAACGCATACGTAAACGTAAGCGGTACCGTTCCCGCTCCCGCGGGAGTGGTATTTATTAAAATACCACTCCTGGTCTCTAAGAATATGCATTATGCTATCTCAATGAGGTAACACGCGATGTTATCCAGAAATACAATGTTGACTTTCTTAGCGAGACACTACGCGATATTGTCCTGAAAGTAATAGCGACGTAACGTAGCGTTTCTTTTTAGAAAATACTTCTCCGCTGTCTTATAGTTCACCGTGTCACGATATATATCACGGAAGTCATAACGAAGATGCGTACAGCGACCGCGAGGATGTTATTTCAAGATTCAACATGATCAAGTAATTAAGTCAGTTGCAAATATTGTGCCACAAAATAACATCACACGACCTCCGCCCGCGATACATAAACAACCGACGACTGACCCAAGTGAAACTATCGAAGTCGCGGCCCGACACCGATTGAAATTTTGGAATTACTTGGCGATGCAAACAACTTAGACACTGAGCTGGGTACAAAAATACCCGAGGAAGTTGCTGACCGTCCTCAACGTTCAGCAACTTCCTCGGGTATTGTATGAAGATCCTGCTGGATGGTTTGGTCATAGATTAAAAAGAAACCTTGAAAGGGTAGATGCTCGTATCTGAAAATTTTACCCTGGCCTGAGCACCGAAACTAAACCCTGAAGTCACTTTAATATTGTCCGACTCGGCTAAAAACCGAGTTAAACACTTAGAGACAGCACAAAATCAAGTCGGTACAGCCGGGAATTGCGGAAGGAATAACAGATCCCAAGATCCCCGTTGCAAGTGTGGGAGGGGAACACTGGGGTGGTTTTTAGTCAGTAAGAGTCTGACAGACCCCTCCGCCCGCCCCAGGGCGGAGGACATCCATGAGGATTTTCCACCCCGAGAACAAAAAAAAAAAAAAGGTATCGCAGACCTAGTCAATTTAACAAAAGACCTGATACAGGCTCAATCTGTCGATAAGATAGACATCTTAAAAGGAATATCTGAGGTCAGCCAGATATTACTTGACTTACACCATGAAGAAACATATAACAGGCGGAAGGTTATTGTGCCACTTTAGGATAAAAACTTCTGGAATATAATAAAAGTCGTAAAAAGGGATGACCTTTTGTTCGACAGAAAACTTGGAGAGAACATTAAAACATCAAAAGACATAGAAAAATCTAGTCAACAAATAAAGAACCCCAGACACGTGAGGGGCAGCAGAGCTTACGACAAGAAGAATCAAAATTTACAGGGACATTTTACAAAAATCTCGTGAATTGAGTAAAAACATTCCTGCAACAACCACTTTCGTAGTGCCGAACAAAATTCAGAATAAGAACAGTTTATTCGCATACGTTTCATGATGGCCGCTTCTACAGAGAAATATTCACTGACTCCTCACTCACTGACTGGGGCGCAGCCTGTGACGGTGAAGTTACTAGGGGCCATTGGTCCACAGAAAAGCGAACACACCATATAAATTAACTTGAGTTGCTAGCTGCTTTCCTCGGTTTAAAAGCATTTTGTAAAAATGATCGCAATAAAGACGTGTTACTCAGATATAGACAACACCACTGCTATTGCCTATATCAACAAAAAGGGAGGCATACAATTTCCGAAACTTAAATAACATTACGCGAAGAATATGGCAGTGGTGTGAGGAAGGGCAGATTTACATCTTTGGGTCATATATTAGATCAAGAGAGAATACTGTTGCCGACCAGGCTTCTAGATATACTAATGTTGATACGGAGTGGGAACTTAACTATAATTTGTTCAAGGCCATAACATTTTGAGGAAAGAACCACACAAATTTGAGTGGACCTGTCCAATCAGTGTAAGCATTTGTCAGTAATCGTGCATCTCAACTCAAGACTTAAGGAGCTCAACGACTCGACGAACAATAACAAAGAAAGGACATTTGGGTAGGCCGCATAAAGCGCTCAAAATGCCAGACCATCATTAAAACTGAGAAAAAGTAAAAAAAAAATGACCCACATAGTGCTCACATTCACAATAAATTAAAGCAGTAAATATAATACTTTTCAAAGTAAACATTCATGTAAAATTGTATATAATATTCTGCAATGTCATTATGTACATAAAATCATGCATATTATTTAAAAAGTCAAGTTTTCCTGTTTAATCACAAAGCTAGCAGAGCAAGCAATTCAACCCCAAGCTTTTTTGTCTTCTAAATAATCAGAAGTTATATGTACCCTTTTTTACAAAGTTTGGTTTTAATACAGATTTTAAATCGTTTAATGGGTAAGTTCCGAATGTCAGTAGGAAGTTTGTTGTAAAAGCGTATACATTGACCCATGAACGAGTTGCCTACTCTGTGGAGGCGAGTGCGATCTACAGCAAGATTGTGTTTATTCCTGGTATTTGAATATCGGACATTTTCTTGAAATTTTATTTATTTTTGTGTATGTATACAATAGATTGTCAAATATATATTGAGAGGCTACAGTCAGAATATCTATTTCTTTGAATATTTCACGAAGTGAATCTCTTGACTCTCTCTTTTTTTTTTGGGGTGGGAAATTATCAAATAACTTCTCCCGCTCTGGGCGGAGCGGGAAGGCGTGTCAGACTTTTACTGACTAAAACCCACCCGTATTCCTTCATTTGCCTTTGTGCCAGGGCCACGATATCCCTTTCGGACAAACTCGCAACCCTGGCAGGCATTGGCCCTATCGGACCCCGTCAGTTGGTGCTGACATCTCTTTGAGGCGCGCGTGGAATACGACGCGCCGTCGACCCGGGCCTGGTCCTTATCGGACGGTGAGCTACCCATCGCTCACCGTCCGCAGGCCCGTGCCTACGGTGGCCGGAAATCGGCTTGCGACTCCCGACGCCCGGGGCGTCTCCTGCGGCGACTAGGGGCGCGAGGGCGCGAACCTTGCCTCTCCCTCACACGTTCCGCCTCCTCCTTCGCAAGCATTACTGCTTCGCAGAAGGAGGTGACGGCCTCCCATGCACTCTCGCTCCGAACCATGGCCTGAACCAGGGCTGGACGCGAGAGATCGCCGCCGCCGATCGCCTCCGTGAGGACACGGCGGTGATCCGCCCAAGCCGGGCAGACCTCCACCGTATGCTCCACCGTGTCCTCCGGGCGATCCACACAGTGGTGACACCCGGGGGTTTCCTCTCGCTTTATCCTGAACAGGAACCTCCCGAAACAACCGTGTCCGGTGAGGATCTGCGTCAGGCGGAAGGTGAGGACGCCGTGGCGCCTCTCCAGCCACTCCTCAAAGAGGGGACTTATCGCCACAATTGTGGCGTGCCCAGCGCTGGGTTGCGACAATCGCACTCTCCACGCCGCCATAAGATCCCGCCGGAGCTCTGTCCGCTGTGCCGTGATTTCTCGCGGCAGCGGAGTTTCACCCCGGCGTTTCACCTCCTCGCGCCACTCCCAGACGTGCGCGAGGACTTTTGCCTCCAGATCCCATGGCGGTAGTCCGGCAAGGAGGCTCGCCGCCTCACGGGAGACCGTGCGGTATCCTCGGACTAGCCTGATGGCCATGACTCTTTGAATCTCTTGGACCTAGATTGTAAATGGCTCGAACAGCCCTTTTCTGTAAAACAAAGATATTATTAATGTCCGCACAGGTTCCCCAGAGAAGAATCCCATATGACATAAGACTATGAAAATAACTAAAATAAACAATTCTGGCAGTCAACATCAGTTATCTGTCGAATTTTTTTAACAGCATAGGCGGCCGAACTAAGCCTTCCTGACAATTTTTGTACGTGTGGGCCCCATTGTAATTTACCGTCAATAGTTATATTAAGAAAAACTGTCGACTCAACAGGGTCCAACTCTATTGCATAATAAATAAAATAAAAATAAATATTTGATTTTAAGTGATGATGAGACATGTCCATGATCTGAAAATTTTTTATTTTTATTTTTAAACCGACTTTTGCAGTGTTCTGAATTTATTTTATTATTGTTTTATTTCTTTTATTTGATTTTTTTTTCTTTTTGAGTATAATAATGTTGTGATGTTATTATAATAATTATTTAATGATATAGCCAATAATATAAATATTTGCACACGTTGTTAGGTAATGATACAGTGTACTTAATATTTATTTGTAACATCTGATTATGCATGCACCTGTATTAAGCAAATAAATGATTTGATTCGATTTGCATTAAGTTAGCTGCCTGACATTTGGCATTGAAAATTTAATGAGTTTAGTCTTTGACTTTAGAGAGTGCATCGTTAACATGTTCAAAATTGACTAGCTGACGTTTGATTTTAAAAATGAGGGAAGTGTGATCTGCGAATAATACAATCTTGTGATTATCCCTTATGTGATAAGGTAAGTCATTTATATAAATTATAAACAAGAAAGGACCTAGAAATGAACCCTGCGGAACGCCCATAGTGACTGCAGATCCTGCAGATCCCCATCAACCCACTGAATTCTGTTTTTCAGATTAGTAGTCAGCAGGTCGAGAGCACTGTCCCTCACACCATAGTGGTGCAGTTTTCTGATGAGTGTATCATAATGGACGCAGTCGAAGGCCTTAGACAAGTCGCAGAAAATGCCAAGACCATCCTGTGACTCCTCCCAGGCCTCGAATATGCTCTTCAGTAATTCCACGCCCGCATCTGTAGTTGAACGACCCTTTGTAAAACCATACTGTTTAAGATGAAGTAAGTTATGTGTATTGAAATGTCTTACCATTTGTTTTAAAAATAATTTTTCAAAGATTTTGCTCAATGTAGGTAATATCAAAATAGGCCGAAAATTCGTAGGATCACTCGTGCTGGCAGATTTGAACAATGGAATCACTTTACTAAGTTTCATCAGATCAGGAAATACAACAGATGCTAAAAACGGTGAAATAACATCGATTATTGAAAACATGGTATGTACTGATAATCCCCAAAGGTCAGCAGTTTTTTTTACATCAAGAACTTTAAAAGATTCTATAATATCTTTAGCATTAACAACCGTGAATTTAAAGTGTGTATCACATTCTGGTACACATTATTTTAGTATTGAGTAAGCAGAAGTGGAGGACGACGATGTCAGACTTTTGGTTGTTATAATGGGAATATTAGTGAAGAAGTTTTCAAACTCAGTCGCCACCTCCATGTCTGCCTTAATATCTACATCATTGATTTTTAGATGGAAGTCAAGATTCCGTACTGTCGTTCTTCTCGTTTCTGAATTAATAATATTCCAAGTGGTTTTAAATTTATTTCCCGAAGATTTTATTTTATTTTTAATGTGTATGGCTTTTGCTGAAGAACAGGCTCTTTTAAAAGTTTTAGAATAATTTTTAAAAATTTTTTTTTTAATGTCATGGCGTCATGGTTATATGTTTTTTCATGATACAATTCATATAACCTCTGCCTACTTTTGTAAATACCTGGAGTTGCCCAATCACTAAATATAACGCGGTCACAAACAGGCAATGTGTTTGAGGTGAATACCTTCCTAAATTCCTAAATTAATGAGGTTAAATAGTGAAGTATAAGCTTGATCTGGGTCGGTGTGATAAGGCCGGCCCCATAGTTTTTCCATAAAATTATTTTTAATTATATCATTTTAATAAGGTTACTAATTTATTTACTGTAGCAGATTTTTCCAGTATATTAATGTAGAAATCTCCACAGACAACAACTGTTTTATTACTGTTACAAGTCTTTAATAATACTTCTTCCATATATTTCTCAAAAATATCATATGAAGCACATGTGGGCCTATATATGCTCATTACAATGAACTGCTCAAGCTCAATGCAAGCTATTTCAATAACTCGCTCAACAGAGAGGCTCACAATATCCTTACGTTCTTTAAATTTCATATTGTTACGAACAATTATTAGAGAGCCTCCGCGTATCATATTAACTCTGCTGAATGAGCTGGCCACCTGGTGGTTGTTAAAGCTGAACATGAACTGGTGGACTTATAACCAATGCTCAGTTACACATAAGATATCAATATAACTACAGTTCATGAACAGCTCCAGTTCTAATTCCTTACCTATCACACCCTGTATATTTTTATGAACAATTTTTAAAGTATTATTATTCTCTTTATTTCACTTAAGTACATACAAATTATATTTTTAAATATTAGAATATAAAAAAAAATATATAAAAATATTTAAAAATATAAAAAATAGTAGCCCACCGGTATCGGGAACAGGGTCCAAGCTACCGGCGGTCAGGGCTCCAGAGAGAGGAACCTCCTAACAATGCGAGCCGTGTCCAGAAGTACCGCTCTCTGAATCAGGCCCTTAATCGAGCCGCCCAACGAGAGCCTTGTTAGGTGTTGGTCGAGGCTCTTGGCAATTAAGCCATTGGCTGATACAACTATCGGCACAATTATTGCTGAGTCCACATCCCACATGTCGACAACCTCGCGAGCCAAGTCAAGATACTTGATTTGTTTATCTTTCTCGGCTTTCACGAGGTTCCCGTCATGAGGGACCGTGATGTCAATAATCATTGTGCGCCGCTCTATTCGATCCACCACCACTATATCAGGCTTATTGGCAACAATAGTCCTGTCAGTGATGATGGATCGGTCCCAGTACAATGTGATATTTCCATTCTCGAGAACTGGGTCGGGCACATACCTGTAGTACGGCACCTCAGATTCTACAAGGCTGTATTTCAAAGCAAGTTGCTGATGGATAATCCTGGCTACAAGGTTGTGTCTATGCAAGTACTCTTCATTAGCAAGACGAGAACACCCGGAGATAATGTGTCGGATTGATTCTCCCGGACGGTGGCATGCCCGACACACGTCAACCGTGCCGTCCTTCACAATAAATCTCCGGTAATTGTTCGTCATGATAACTTCGTCCATAATTGCACAGACAAAACCTTCGGTTTCCCCAAAGAGGTCACCGAAACGCAGCCAGGCTACGGACGCTAAAAAGTCTACAACGGGTTCATGTAGGGCCCGGAAAAAGCGTCCGTGAAGCTCCTTACTTTGCCATACCTCCCTGCGATCGTTAGTGTCAAGCACGACAGGTTTGCGCCAGTTCTCTTTAGCCAAGGAGAACGGGGTGAGGCCCTTGTCCACCGCGACCACATCTCGATGCATCCTCACGTCGGCTTCTAGGAAATATTCCCTGAGACTGCATATCTCGCGATTGTGGAGGGTCTTAGCGTTTAAAAAGCCTCGACCTCCACATTTTCGCGGGATATACAGTCTCATTACCGAAGATCGTGGGTGATGCATTCGATATGCAGTCAGCAGCGTACGAACCCTCCTATCCAGGGCGTCGAGTTCGGTCTGAGTCCATTTGAGTATGCCGAAAGAGTACATCAAAACCGGCATGACCCAACCGTTGAAGGCACGCACCTTGTTTCCGCCTGACAGAAGACTATTCAATACTTTCTTCAGGCGGCCAAAGAAGCGCTCCTTCAACGATTGCTTCATGTCAGTAGCATTGATGCCCAACGCTTCCGACATACCCAAATACTTATAGGTTTCGGATGCGGAGAGGGCTCTGAGGTTTATGGAATCCGAGAGTTAGGTTCCCACGGATTCCACAATCTTCCCTCGCTTTACATGCATGACCGCACATTTGTCCACACCAAATTCCATCCTGATGGCACTACTGAAAGTTTCAGTTACTTTCAGTAGCTCCATCAGATGCAAATTGTTGGGGGCAAAGAGTTTTAGGTCATCCATGTAGAGGAGGTGAGATATAACCTGACCACCTCTCCTCAACCGATAGCCTAGACCTGAATCCTCCAGCAGTGTGCTTAGAGGATTCAAGGCTAAGCAGAACCAAAGCGGACTCAAACTATCGCCCTGAAATATGCCTCGCTCGATCCTTATCGGTTCGCTATTCCTCTGGATATTTCGACATCCTGGATAGCGAAGGACTGTCCTCCATTGCCTCATACATGACATCAGGAAGGTGCGCAGAGTTGGATCTACTTTATACAGCTCCAGCACCCTCATGAGCCATGTATGTGGCACCGAGTCATAGGCCTTCTTATAATCACAGATCCTTTCGGGAACGTCGAACCTATTGGCTAATGGCCATATCAATGAGGAGTAACTCCTTAGTACCGCGAGACCCGTTCCTACATCCATTTTGAGAGGCAGACATGATGGAGTTAGTGTCTATATATTTGTTCATTTTAGCTCTCAAAATGGATGTAAGAACTTTATAGACCGTCGGTAAACACGTGATCGGTCTATAATTTTTGGGTTCCGCGGTGCTACCTGATTTATGGAGCAGGTGGGTTATTCCTGTCGTTAGGAACTGGGGTAGCGAACCAGACTCCAAAGAAGTCTGGTACTGAGCCGCCAAGCGAGCGTGCGACCCAACAAACCATTTGATCCAGAAGTTGTGCAGTCCGTCCGGTCCTGGAGACTTCCAGTTAGGCAACGGACGGACCGCACGAGCTACATCTTGGGGGCAGATGGTAATATTATTATTATTACATTTATTTAAATTACTACAATTTGATGAGTGTGATAGTAAAGAAGTTTGTGTAATATTTATTAAGCAAGAGGTTTCCTCTATTTGTCCTAAATGGTAATTTAAATGATAATTAATGTCATTAGTCGTTGCCAAATTATTGGCTGAATTATTTAAAAAGTCATTGCATTGCTCAAAAGAAGCAAGTTGTTTAGCCAAATTTTTGGCTGAAATAGTTAAAAAATATGATAACGACACAGCTATCTGTCTTTTGTATAGTTAGAAAGATATGTATGCTGATGATTTGAAAGCCTTTAAAACTATTACGACTATAGAAGACTGTTTAAAGTTTAAAGAAGACTTAGATAGACTCTCAGGCCAAGGTCTCTTACCTCAATTGTAAGAGACCTTGGTGTTCTACTGGACAATAAGTTATCACTTAATCAACACGTAGAAAGAATTGTGAATAATTTATTTAATATGTATGGTTTTGTCATGAGATCATCTACTGAGTTCAAACGGCCCTCCACCTATGTTTACTTATACAAGACGCTTGTACGCTCGCAGCTCGAATATGTGGTCCAATCTGGAACCCGTTTTATAAGAAATATATGGATATGATCGAGAAGGTCCAGCGTAAGTTTCTTCGCGCCATGCACTATAGGTGCTATAAAAGGTGTTTGTCATATTAGCAAATATAATATGAATTGGAATCCAGACGTAAGCTTCTAGAAGCCAACATACTACACGGTATTGTTCATAATCACTTCGATTCCATTGATCTCACGCGTAAGTTATGTTATGTGGTCCCCCGCACTGTAAATAAGCGTAGTGTTCGTGCAGGTACATTGTTCGCTGTAAATACCTGTCGGACTAATTCAGGACTGCGTTGCCCTGTCCGCCGTATGGTGGAATCTTATAATAGCAACTTCATTGATATTGATATATTTGTATGTTCCAAATCGAAATTTAAGTCGAATGTTTTTAAAATCTTATCTATTGATACTAAGTAATAGTGTACTAGTAATGTATTTCAACCGTTTTAAATATTTTTACTAAGGAATTGTATTGTCAATTCCTCTTTTTTTATAATCTTATATCTTTGTGATAATATGGAATAATCCCAATTTTATTATTTTATTTTATCCAAAAATTAATAAATATGTATTTTTTTTTCTTTTTATATAGTTAATTAATTAATTGTATTGTATTTTAATAATCTATTTCCTTTTACATTTTTTTTTATATAATAATTTATCTGAGTAATGCTGCTCTAGTGGCACTTCTTGCCTAATCTTAATTTTGTTAACATGCGGATAATGTAGTGGCCTGCAATATTGTTAATACTACTTATGAGCCTATATTATTGTTATTTGTAAACATTTTATAATTGTAGCTGTTTATTGTCCCATAATAAATAAAATAAAATAAAATAGTACATATCAATATTATATCTATCTTTTGTCAAATACAAATTGTTACCAACATAATTGTTAATATCCACTAGATGGAACATGCTGCATGAAACATGCTAACGGCTTGGCGGCGGCGCCCCCGCACTTCCACGGTCGTCTTGCACTCATTGATAATTAATTTGGCAGTAGGTACCTAACCGTACGGCACAGCGATTGTATTGTAAGTAATTAAATAGTGATAAAATTTTCCATCACACTTAAATATTTTTGGACCAAAATATAACATGGTTTAAAAATTATTGAAATCAATGCAGTTCCATAGTCTGAAAAAACTATATTCAGGTTTCGCATAACTATACTAAAAATAATGTTGTTTAAGAATTTCCGTTCCTTCCTCGTGGTCTAACTTAGTAGTCAAACTGATTTGACCACGAGGAATTTTAACCTTCTTCGTGGTCAAACTATCAAATTTATTAAAAAATTACACCCTGTGTGATAGTCTTGAAATAAAATTGTACAGTTATAGCCAAAAGTTTTGTTTAACGTAATTTATTTAAAAAGTAACCTACACCTATATTGCCATGTATAAATTCCATTTGACACTTTATTATGAATTCGTCTCGGAATATTTGTTCTTGGCGTCGAGGATATGGTTTTGGATCAGTATTTTCTTTTTTCAATAAAGTTGCCAGTAAACGAGCAACCGTGATTGGATGATATCGTTTCATCGATTTGTTTTCAGTTGTCCATTCCATGATTCAACTATATTATTTGTACGATGTCGCTGACCATATACGGACCATTGTTTTTTAAATGTGTTATTCTTAATCCATGTAGTCTCGAAATATTTTTCACATGTCGCGGTGTTTGGACTATCAGATTTAATATACTCCCATCCTTCCTCTATTTTGTCTTCAGGTAATAAGGCGAGTACAGCACATAAGCCAACAACTCTCTTTTCATTTTTACTTTACAAGTTCAATTTCTTTGCTCTTCGCTATTGGCTGTTTGAGAAATGATAAAAACAGTTTACAATTTGGTCTTTAGGAAAAATTTGTAATAGTGCATTGCTTGAAGCTGTTTCGAAGTCCACGTGAAAAACTTTTGGTGACCAATTATTCAATCGTGATTTTATCATCGAAAATAATATATGTATAGTAAGACTTCTTTTTTGTCAGTCATTAATGCATAAGCCAAAGAAGCCGTGTGAATTGTAGTTATCGATTTTGAAAAATCGGCATGAATGCAGTACAATTGGGTGAATGGACTCGGGCAACTAAAAAATGTGCCATCGCCAAAAATTCATCTGATTCTTGAATTTTTTCCATGTTGTTTTCGGAACAGAAAACCATAATCCGACATTTCTCTGTATTATAATCAGCCAAAAGAAATTACTGAAATTTATGTGGAACAGTAACTTTAGTAAAATCTGTAAAGCAAGTTTGTTTCCTGTTCGTATACAAAGCAGTTTTAACGCTACCAAAAGATGGAACTTTGCTTTCAAAATTTGCGTCCCAGTTTATTAGGGACGTTTTCTTTCAGCATACAACTCTGAAATTGTGATCTCAGTGTCTTTTAGAAAGAAAGAAAGAAAGAAAAATTGTTTATTCTGCACAAACAAAACACACATTACAAAAATAAAATACAAATTGACGAAAAAAAAAAAAAACACACTCTAATACAAGTAGCCAAATCGCAATCATATTTAAGACTATGAATAACCAGAAATAAAAATAAGAAAAATAATAAATAATAATTGCTAAAAGCCTAGTATTCAAAACCTTAAAAGTTAAAAGTTTGACAATGTTGTCAATTGCTTGATGTCAGTGTCAGGGCTTGTCAAGGCAGGCCAAAGACAAAAGACAATAGTTGCGATTTCGGTATTAGTAAATGACAACAAACAAAATCCAAACAAAACAAAATGCGCATTGCCGAGTGGAAATGTTCTACCCTTGTAACAATTACAAGTAAGAATAGCCGTGTGTCGCATCTGTGCAAGAACAGGTCGTTACTCAGCAAAATGCTGTGACTTCGGACGAACTTATTGTCAACAGCGCTGATTTTCAGTAACTACCTCTCGAGTGACATAATGACGTCCCCCTGTGTTACATAATAATGCGGGTAAGTCTTGTACTATATTTTAAAGAAATTATTGTGTTAAACTGAACATAGTGTGTAAAAAAATAACTGGTTATAATTACGCGTAACTTTTTTATATAAATAATACGTAAACTACAACTATAATAACATGAAAAGAAATAAAAATATACCATTATTCTAGACGTTGACGTTGTTTAAAGTGCTTTGTGATATCTAGTCAATGCAGCTCCGGCAAGATCATCAGCAAACACGCTCCATATAACTGAGGACTACCATTCCTCTTGTGAGGATGAAACAGACCGGACCTAAACAGGGCGCAATCAAACCGAGGCCACTTTGGACTGTTGGAAAACCATATTCATTGCCCGTAGGTCGTAACCCTTGAGGTAAGTGCACAGAGAGCATTTATAATTTTTAGTTTAATGTTACATTCATGTGGATTGTTGTATTTGCATGAAATATCTCTTTAAAGTATTCAAAAAATGCTTCTTTGTTCTCAGGACTCTTACTGGTGGAGGAAGGTTATTCCAACAGTGTGTGGCGGCGTATCTGAAACTCCCTCTGAATGCCGCGGTCCTATGTGTTGATGTACACAAAGGTTTAGTATTAAGACGAGGGTCATATTTGCTCTGTCTCCAACTTAACTTTTCAAACAGGTAGTGTGGTTTTTGTGTTTTGACTACTCCAAACAGTAAACTAGCCATATGCAACTTTCTCCTAGCAGCCATTTTCAAAATATTATTTTCATTTATAAAAGGAGTGACATGACTTCTAGGAGGTATTTTTACACAGAACCGTGCACATGCATTTTGTATACGTTGTATCAGCTTCTCTGTTCTTGTTAACAGGCATGGACCATACACAGTATCGCAATAGTTAAGCCTTGATAATATTAGGCTATCCGCTAGTTGTTTCCGTAGATCAACACTCAGGTAGTCTCTAATTGAATAAAGAAGTTTCAGTCTATAAAAGCAATTTCTCATTGAGTTACTGATGTGCTTCTCAAATCGTAGTTCCGGATCCATGGTTAACCCAAGATTACATGCTATCTCTACCCTATCTATTTTCTCCCCCCTGATAACT
This sequence comes from Tiliacea aurago, assembly GCA_948098905.1. NCBI lineage: Eukaryota > Metazoa > Arthropoda > Insecta > Lepidoptera > Noctuidae > Tiliacea > Tiliacea aurago. The sequence continues at coordinate 431,306 of OX402580.1, read as the reverse complement.
ACTTCTGGTTTGGCTAACAGTATGGCGCTGATCAATTTCCTACTTCCTAAAACCATAAATTTTGATTTTAGTGGGTTTAATACTAGTGAGTTACTATCTGACCATACCACCACTCTTTCTAGATCATCATTGATTTTCTCAACTGCCTCTAATGTATCAGCTGGTTTAAATGATATATATAGTTGGATATCATCGGCATACATGTGATACCTGCAATGCTGAAATGACTTAATAATATCTGTGCTGTAAAGAATATACAGAAGGGGCCCCAAAATCGATCCTTGAGGCACACCACGTGACACCCGACGAGGGGGGGATGACAACTTTGATCCATCCTCCTTCTGGATTTCAACGAGCTGTGACCTATTTTGTAAGTAGCTAGCGAACCACTCTATTGTTTCCGCTGTAAAACCATAATAGGCTAACTTGGAAAGTAACAGTGTGGTGTTTATTGCATCGAACGCCCGTGAAAAATCAAGAAGTGCAAGGATTGTTCCCTCCCCTCTGTCCCGTGCCTCCAGGATATTCCCCACTACGTCAGAAAGGGCTGTGGCCGTCCCACGGCCTTTCCTAAAACCAGACTGAAGGTCGGGGAGCACATTATTTGCTTCTAAATATTCGAACATTTGGTTGTAAACCACCCTCTCCAATACTTTCGACAAACAGGGCAAAATGCTAATAGGACGTAGGTCTTTAAAAGTACTTGGATTGCCGATTTTGGGTAAAGGACGCACAATAGCGCACTTCCATAAGTCTGGGAAAGTGTGGGTATCTATCGACTTATTTACTATGGTGGTTATAGCCTGAAGAGTGGTTGGTAACGTTAGCTCAATCATATCCAGACTCACTCCGTCCACCCCTTTAGCATTAGACCCCAGACTCTTAATAATTTTCGAAATTTCTTCCTCATTAACATTTCGTAGCTGAAATTGAGTTTCACCAAATCTATTTGCATCAAAATATGAAAGTTGCGATGTGGGCAGTATGCTCTGTCCCGGTACAGTCAGAAATGCCTTGTTTATCTTGTCCGGGTCATTAAATTGTACGGGAAGCATACCTTCACTATGTTCCGCAAACACATCTGATTTAAGATTTTTCCAAAGCTTTTTGGGGTTTTTTATCTGACTATTAATGTGCCCGTCAAAGTATACCTTCCTTTCCTGTGTTAGTGCTGCAATAGCTTGTTTTTTTAAATCCAAATAATATTTTTTTGTAGTGTCTAGCTTGTCCTTATGATACTTATCCTTTGCCTCGTCTCGCAGCTTAATCATTAATTTAATATTATCTGTTAACCATGGTGTGGGACGGTCCCTAAAAATCTTGCTTTTTATGGGGGCATGCAAGTCAAACAATAGGGTGATACAGTCATTAAAATGTTGAATCATGCTATTAACATCTGGCATTAAGCTTATTTCAAACCATGGCATTAATTTCAGATCCACTACAAAGTAATCAATCAATATATCCCTTAGAGGCCGATACACAACTAGCCTAGGTTTGCTATTTACCTTCTTGATGACTGTATCACATACAATAAACGAATGATGACCAAGTTCCCTGCTATGACTGACCAATACATTACGGACCCCGACATCGGTACAGATTACGTCTATGAGAGTACTACTATCCCCCACAAAATGAGTTGGTGACTGTACTACCTGATTTAGATTGGTATAATTTAGGAATTCCATCATTTCTTTAGTTTTTGTATTGTTTTTATCAAGTAGATTAACGTTGAAATCCCCCAACAATACCAAGTGATCATAAGGTGCCAATGCGCTGATACTGTCAGTTATTCCTTCCAGAAATTTTGATAATTCGAACCATGGTGGCCTGTAGGCTGTGCCAATCAACAACTTTCTACCATTGATAGATAGGTTCAACCACATCTGTTCCACATCAGACGGCTCTGAGTGTGGCTGCACACGCGCCCTAAGTCCCGTTTTAATGTAAAACGCTACACCTCCGCCTCGCCCCCCGCGTATAGTCACAGGGCGCGGCACGTGCTTCAACCTATATCCCGGAACCTTAGGCGCGCGCCCCTCCTCTCCAGGTCTCAACCACGTTTCGTTAATTGCCATTATATCCACTGAGTGTTGTGACATGGCAATTAGAAACTCATCCTGGTTAGTTGCCAGAGAGCCCGCATTGAATAAACCAAATTTTAATAATGTTGACTTAAGCATGTCATGTAAAGAGTAATGTCTGTATAAGTGTACTTATACAGTAATAATAATATTTTATTTACATGTTTATCATGGTAATTATGTTTATTTATTTTGTGTAAATAATGTTTGTACATAATTTTTAGTTCTTGTAGTAAATAATTAACTGTGTTACTCTTAAAATAACGCTCCCAGTCATTATGAATTGGAAATAATATAAATATGTTGTTTGTAAATAATGTTGTTGTCAATGTGTAGATAATAATATGTGTAAATAATGTAACTATGTTCCTCGTAATAATGCAGTACTCACTTTGATATTTCCACCTCCCCAGATCCCGACAGATACGACACTCAGACACCATGTTTAATAAACTATTATATCTAGAAAAACCATAAACTAGTACAAACAAATGTGCAGCAACGAACAAAGTTTTATTGATAAGTGTCTGTGTATGGTCCAATAATCTGTTGAATGTCTTCCCCAGATGCAACCCTATGAGTGGCTTCTCCAGGCTTTTGCCGGACCAAGATGCGACCGCGCTTCGTCCATACGAACCGCCATCCATGAAGGGCTGCAGCGGCCCTTGTCTGACGAAATAACTGCTGGTTCGACCTGGTCAGCCTCTCATTGATAAAGAACCGTAAGGGTTTCCCAGGGACCCCGAGATTTTCTGTTGTAGCGTCACGTCGCACGCGGGCGCCATTCAACACCGCGTCCCGCTGATCACGTCGAGCGAGGCGCACCATGATAGCGCGAGGGCGGGGTTCTGTTGAAGCTGTGGGGCTAGTCGCTTTAATGTGTCTTCCGCCGACTCGCTCTGCGCTCACGATGTCCCGGTCCTCCAAAGCGACTCCTAACTTTGTGGCAATTAACCGGAACAGTTGTGTTGGGTTTTCCGCTTGCGACTCCGGCACGTTACTTTATGCCTTAATTCATCAACGGCAATATCAATCTCATTCTTATAGTTATCAGCGGCACATAAGTGATTAGTACATTTCTCTATATTGCCATCCTAAAAAGAAAAAAAAAATAGTGTTAAATCAATTCAGGGGCGCATTGGGGTAGTTTAGTTACTACTTTTTTTGTAGGTAAAATCTGTTAATTATAATTACAAGTAAAAGAAGACTTCTCCCCTAATTCGTCATCAGCTCTCCAGCTACACTTCGTATAAGGCAAACGCAACTCGTGAAACAACATTTAAAGATTGTGTAATTTTTTTACCTTCAGAGTAATAGACCCCCGACACTTTTCTTTTTTAAGACGACTGCATGTCCAGAAAGTGGATCAATTTTTGTACGTCCGCAATTTATAGTACTGCCGTCCACTGAATAACAATACCGTTTCTCTTTTACGCTTGATGTATATATGTCCATATTTAATAATATCACTAAGTGCAGAAAAGTCCCAAATTATTTGAACATGAAAATGCAAATGCAAACAAGACAGGAAAATAATACAAGTGACACAGAAATACAATTAATTTTTATTTTTTCCTGTATAATAAGACTACATCGTATACAGTATGTTCAAAGAGGTTATATAGTTACAGTTTGACCACGAAGAATGTTAAAATTCCTCGTGGTCAAATCAGTTTGACTACTAAGTTAGACCACGAGGAAGGAACGAGAATTTCAGGCACCTTCTAATTGCTGACAAATCTTTTACTGACTTGTACCATCTAAATCCTAATGAAAAATATTTTTATAGAAAGAAAGAAAGAAAACTTATTTATTTTAGAGTCGCACACGAAATAACAAATAAATAAGATATTGTTTCTATCTTTATTCTTCAAAAGTGGGCCATCTGCAACCTCCGCAGACGCGACTCTGTAAGTGAACTGTTTATAAAAATTAACATCATGACAGTACCGTGCCAATATATGTAATATTATGAAATTTTAACATTATTATAAGGGTTCAAGACACTCTCTAAGCTCAACACGCACTTTATTCAGTCTTGACTGGTCACACTCATGATAATGTTTTATTGGTGTGGTAGTGTGATCGTCCCATAAATATACCTACGTATTATCCTTAGATACGTTACCCGCTCATTGGTATCGTCGAACAATATTACTTACCTAGTTTTTAGGTTATTTTTGATTTTATAAAATAACTCTGAAACCCTTTTTTTTTTTTTTTGCTTGGTAAATTATCAAATAACTTCTCCCGTTCTGGGCGGAGCGGGAGGGCGTGTCAGGCTTTTACTGACTAAAGCCTACCCTTATTCCTTCATTGCCTGTGTGCCAGCTCGCACCCTGGCAGAAACTCTGAAACCCGGGTTTTGCTTACAAAAATAACTTTTGTAGGAGTTAATAATAAGTGTAGTCTATAAAAAACAATGTTTGATTTTGATGCAGCTTGGACGGAATCCCATACATCCATGAGCATTCCCGTTTAAGTTGGTCGACTATTACTCGTTAACTTGTAAGGCTACTTAACTGTGATAGTTTTCCTTTTAATTCGTTATTTGTACTACCACCATGATTTTTTTCACATATTCTAAAATAATCTAAAAGAATCGAAAAATGGTATTTACAGACCCCCAATATTTATGAACGTCCTATTCAATGATACCTCACGCCATGGGATAGAGGAGAAATAAAAATATCATCCCCACTTTACGTGCAAGGGAGGTACCTTAATAAAAAACCGGCCAAGTGTGAGTCGGACTCGCGCACGAAGGGTTCCGTACCATTATCTATAGAAATGGCAAAAAAAAACACGTTTGTTGTATGGAAAATATTTACCCTTAAATATTTGTTTTATTTTAATTTAACTATTTATTTTTAAAGTCAATATATATCTACATATTCTTTGAATATTTCAAACGTCTACCTGTTGCCGTTATCAATAATAGAGCAAAAACGAGCAAAAAAATCACGTTGGAAGCCCCCTTAAATATTTATTTTATTCTTTTTTTTAGTATTTGTTGTTATAGCGGCAACAGAAATACATCATCTGTGAAAATTTCAACTGTCTAGCTATCACGGTTAGATACTTCCTGATGACAGATGGACAGACAGACGGACAGACGGACAGACAGACAGACAGACAGACGGCGGAGCCTTAGTAATGGGGTTCCCGTTTTACCCTTTAGGTACGGAACCCTAAAAAAACAAGGTTTTATTTTATCATTTTGTCGGCCTGATTAATATGTACACCCATGCCAAATTACGGCTTTCTAGTACTAAGACTCTCTGAGCTAAGCTGGGGACAGACAGACAGACAGACAGACGGACATGGCGAAACTATAAGGGTTCCTTGTTGAGTACGGAACCCTAAAAACAGCAATTGTAAACAAGCCGAAACAACAGTTGTTATTCAGAGTTATTCATTTAATAGAGTGGCGCCAAAATTGCCGACAGTCCGTGCCATAAAAGTAACGGAGAGGCGACCCGTCGGCACGAGCGAGCTCACCACAGATTAAGTAGTACTGAGCTCACTCAACTGCCAAGTATACGAACTACGAAGTAAAAAAACCTTATTTTTTCAGTACTTAGTCTCATCTCAAGCCACAGTTGCTGTAGGTTTTATTTTGCCAGACCAGCATTCAGTTTGCTTTCACGGAAAAAATTAAGGCAAACTTCTGCCGCGATTTTTAGTTGTGAGAGCGCGGCATAAAGTACATATTTATAATCACAACGTCATCACTGTCCAGCTTGGACGAAGTAAGCTAGCTTGTGGACCACTATTTACAATTTTGATGTGAAAAATCTATGCGCGCGCCTGCACGTAAAACCGATTGCTGGCGGGGCGACGCATGCCGCGTGGCGATTCACCGCTCACTCAGCGCGCGGTCACCCCGCTACGTGACCCTGACCTCTTTTCGATATTTGTTTGTTTGATTTCGATGTTTCACATCTGCCAGACGTCCCGTGAGGGCTCACAATTTTTATTTGTTATGAACAATGTAACGGCACATACCTAACGTTAGGGAACCTCTCGTATTATTATTGTCAGGACTTTGAATTCATTTGTGGTAACGGATTCCCTGTGATATGCACATATTGCAGCGAAGCAATACAAATGTTCAAGTATAGTAGGTAGGTATTTATCGCGAATTAGCTTGATGTGCCGGACGGGCGTTATCACCCGACGGGAACGGTCGCGACAGGTGTATCCCGGTATGAGGGTAAGTCTCTCCTGGTCCAGGCGGTGCTGACATCCTTCTTCGATAGATTCCGGGTATCTTCGTGAAATCTACTGTTGGCGGCTATGTCCTGAAGTCTTCACGGGATAGGGTTTTTGACGTAGAAAGAATAACACCGAAATGATAAGTATTCATAAGTCTTCAGGAAGTGGTTTGCGGGACTCTTCAGGAGAACCTACTAGTTGAAGTATTAGAAGTTATAAAGTTCCTTGCCGATGACTACGAATTGATCGCACGCGCGCTTAACTACAGACCACCTTTACCTTATAGAGAACTGCGCATCGCTTCCTGTTCCACAGTTTTACTTATCTTATTATCCACTATGTTTACATCACATCATGTTACTTCTAAACACCATTAATTAGCATGAAGGCGTATAAGACATGTCCAATACCACAAGATTTCCAATTAAATTACCTATCTACCGAGGCTATTATAATTACTGTATTTATTCCCGCTGTAAATATATTTCAGTGAAATAGGATAAAAGTGTTTTTTTATTAAATATAGTTTTACGTGTTAAATTACTGAAAAGTCGTCATCATTCTCGTGCCCTTATCCCAATTTATTTGGGTCGGCACAACATGTCACTTTCTAAATACATTACTCTCTCTTCTTTATACATTACTGAATAGTACTGAACCGATTCTTAAGTTACACATAGAAACCTCAGGCCCTATTGTCTTACAGAAATCTAGTATTTAAAACATTACATCTCGATTTTTCAACAAGTGGCGTGCCCTTGCACGCCGTTGGCAAAAGCCATATTTACAAGTAACGAACGAACGACAGTTTTACAACACGTTAACTCAATTAAATTGGATTTTCTGAAGGACTAGATATCTGAAAGTTAGGTTCAGGGCTAGGTCTCGGTCTAGGGAACCTGGACGCACAAAAAAACTGTGAACTATCTACTTAATTGAGTTATAAATGGTTATAGGTACCTACTTGCGATTCTTACGTAAATCACTATTTGAGCACAATTTTGATGCTAACTAGTATTAATAACTATCCTATTTGGAATCTAAGGTAATACAAAAACACTATATAATTTAAACTTTTTGGTGACGCATCGTCGCGAACACCTGTTAGTCAGTGAGTTTATCGGCTAGCACGTGAAGTAAAGAGGAGAATATCAGTTTATCGGCTAGCACGTGAAGTAAAGAGGAGGATATCAGGTTTATTGTCTCGTAATGACATCACCAGCGGACCACTAGCACCGCGGCCGATCGTCGGAAACGTTACGTGTCACCTCCCGAGTCCCGATTCCCGACCGGCGACCGGCTGCCGCGCGATAAACAACTCCGTGTGTTTAGCCGCGCGGCTGTTGCGCATTGTTAGCTTGTAGCGGTGCGCGGGCGCACGCGGTATTGACTCGCGGCCGCACGCGGTATTGACTCGCGGCCGCTTTGATCACGACAGACATCGCCCAAACAAAGCTCTTCATATTAGAACAAGAGGTGAACAAACACGTGGTTCCTGGTACCAGCACCGCACCGCACCGCACCCGCACCGCACCGTAGTTGGTAGCATAACACATCGTGCTTGTTTGTCTATACGTGCTTCCTACACTACATCATTCGGAATTACACAAATACATTCAATTATTTACTTAGATCCTATATCTCTTTGGAATTAAGAGACTCGAGAGCACACGACAAAACGTTTGACGGTTTTGAACCAATACGTACCTATGTCAAAAACTTCCCAGTTTTCAGAAAACAAACAGCGAGCTGTGTTTATAAATTTAATGTATGAGGGACGATGTTATTTTCTAAAGATACATTTAATGTAATATAGCGAACGCAGCTCTTTAAAAAAAATCTGCGACATCGGGAACGACGAAATCCTTCAAAAACAAAAGCCGTCCGGGCTCATCATTTAAGGACAGGACAGACGAATCGTATCAATACGCTGATGGAACTTTTAGGGACGTATAAAATACGAAGTCATTGTCTTTTTTGCGAGTTCGGTTTGCGCGCGCGACGCGGCCGCGGAATACCAACAAGGTGCGCCGCGCGCCGGCGCAGTGGAATGCGCTGCCGCCATTCGCGGGACGCCTGTCACACGTCGCTCGCATCGTGACGCTACACGCACACTACAGCGCTGCGCACTACAGCGCTACTGACTGACGCACACACTTTCCAAAACTAACGCGAACTCAGGAAAAAACTGTCATTCAAAACGACTTCCCGCGACAACCACATCAAGTTAGGACTTTGAAGTCAAGGGTTTAGGGCGAGTTTCGATCGCAGCTCAGCCATCAATATTGAATACTGAAGGTCTTTGTACAAATTTCGGACATGGATTTGCTTAGATAATAATCGCGCTCCGAGTGAATCTGAAATGTTGACTTCTTTATCAATTTCTTTTGTCCGAAATGTTGTCGAGATCTCAATGACTAACGTATTGCCCTTTGAGATTTTTTCGCGACTTATTAATTAGGTCCATTAATGTTTACGACATTTTATCCAGTTACAGTTGTTTGGAGCAGCAGAATATAGACAATGCATGCAGAAGAATATAGCTAACTGTATAACGTACGTATTCATAGACACAATTAAATATGGGCAAGGCAAGGATTAAGCGACTTTACTATCGACACATGGGTGTGTCGGTAGTAAAGTCGCTTAATCTTTGCCTCCCAGAAACCTGTGTTATACAAATAATTGAATTTGAATTTATATGAATTGTGATGAAGTATCAAGTACACGCGGTGTACACGTCCATGCTCATTGCTCATGCATCTCAATGCCTAAACAGAAATATACAAAACAAAAAAAAAAAATACGTACCAACGATCCGAATGTAAGTACTTACACCCCGATGTTAAGTACTTGCACTAGTAGCACTGTAGCGGTAAACAAGTAGTACCTACATGATACTTCTGGCTTTAAACAGCATAGCAGACTTAGATTTTAAAGTAATGCCCAATCTTCAATCTTTTGAATGTGACTGTACTTCTCGAAGTACAGTCACATTCAAAACTATTTTTGTCTGCTCATGGCACGATAGAATCTGTTTTACCGACTCAGCATTACCTATATTATACTGCGTCGTAATGTCAATACCCATGCAACACCCGCTCTCATGAAGATCGGTAACGCTACACTCGAAGTTGTTGACGAGTATGTTTACCTAGGACAAACTATCCAGTTAGGTAGGTTCAACTTCGAGAAAGAGGTCGATCGTTGAATCCGCCTCGGCTGGGCAGCGTTCGGGAAGCTACGCAATATCTTCTCGTCCCACATACCGCAGTGTCTCAAAACGAAAGTTTTTGACCAGTGCGTGTTGCCAGTGATGACTTATGGCACTAAAACGTGAAAAGGCTAAAAATCACCCAAAGGGCAATTGGAGAGGGCTATGCTTGGAGTTTCCCTACGTGATCGAAATGAAGAGATCCGCAGGCGAACCAAGGTAACCCACATAGCCCGAAGAATTGCCAAACTTAAGAGGTCATGGACAGTGCACATTGCTCGCAGAACTGATGGCCGATGGGGCCTAAAGGTTCTGGAGTGTCGACCGCGTACCGGAAGACGTAGCGTGGGAAGGCCTCCTACAAGATGGATCGATGACCTTGTGAAAGCCGCTGGATGCGGGAAGCACAGAACCTTTCGAAGTGGCGGTACTTGGGAGAGGCCAATGTGCAGCAGTGGACGTCTTTTGGTTGAAATAATGATGATAAATGTCAATACCGCATGATGACATTCAGCCATATTCTCTATAAATTTAGTTTTCTATGCAATAGTCTGCTCAGTACCGTAGCTTCAAAAGGTATTTATTATAAGTCCTCTCGGTAAAAGAAACAATTAGAAAACTGTCGAAGATATAAAAGACTAATAATTTAGATATAAGATAAGCGATAAAGGTTCGTACAGACTAGTGCGATATTGCGGGCGCGACGCGACACTAGTAGCACAATTTCTTCGTGTCTGTCGCGCCCGCGATTCTGTATGAGCCTATAGTCCTCATCTCTACCTACTTTCTTTATTTTGCTGTGCCCGACAATCCACGATTTTTCTAAAGCCAAAGTCTACCACCTAAGCATTTAGACATTATGGAAACCAATGAAGTATTGAGAGAGACTAGACTGTAATTATCTACCCTTACCTACTAAAGTTGTGAAGTCGATGACTTTGATAAACGTTTTTGTTTGATTCCATGTCCAGCGCCGCTCGCGCCACGTCACCTGTCTGCGGCGCCTGCGCGCCTCTTGCCATAAACTTTATATATTTTACGACGCGCACGTAAAGCTGCCTGGTAATTTTGAGGTGCGCTCCAGCGACAAGAAAATGTACGCCCTCATTAGTCATTCTGAACTCGTCTATACAATATTTATGTACGTCAGGCATGTTTTTAGAGCTGCGTCGTTGTCTCACACACTCACGCGGCTCACTTGGGTCGAGTGGTCCGTTGCACGTGGCTACCCGTGCCTTCTGAGCCATATCGCTAAAAGCGATCTTTTACAACCTTTAGATGGCGTAAAGGGAGAAGGAGAGACAATACTGCAGTAAAGGGAGAAGGAGAGACAATACTGCAGTAAAGGGAGAAGGAGAGACAATACTGCAGAAAGTCAATGGTGTACGATTTACACACACAATCAATAAATACATACATACATAAAGTATATACTTATCTGTATAAATAAATGTATAATTATACAGAGTGGAATTTTGAGATGGGGCAGTAAGGGCAGGTACCTCAGCCGTTGTAGCTACAGGAAAATGGTCTTAGGAGACTGTCCTTAACTTTTTGAGAAATTTAGATCTGCATTCACAGGTTTTGAAAAGATTGTGCAGTCTGAAGAAAATGGGCAGTGTTCACAAAAAACTTTTTTTATGCCAATCAAGGATCAAATTCTATTGGACCAACTGAGGTTTAAGTACTAGAAAAGTCAGAAATCGCATAAATCTTATTCCATACTTTTGGTAGGTAAAGAAACAAGAAAGTTACTTCTTACGACGACAGACTAGCCGAAAATAAACAAAAATTTAAACATCTAATGAAAACGCGTTAAATAATTTTATTTGCTTTATGAACAAGATAGTTTGTTGCTGGTGATTTCCGACGTTCTGAGAAAAAAAATACCTCAAATAATTTAGAACTTTCAGACGTATACGGGAAACGTAAAAAAATTGTCACCTACAAAAGTCAGAAATAGCAAAAAACCTTTGTATGGGCAAAAGTTTGTTCGGCATCAACATCGCCACATGCGAACTACGCGTCACACTGACGTCACGCAAAATCCTGCATCGCGCAAACGGAGTTTACCGTGCGACTAGCATATACAGGGTGTCCCGTGGCAGAATTAGGTTTTAAATTTCAAATTTCTCGATAACGTCTAAGCGGAGGAGCGGGGCGGGGGCCGCGTTAGCTTTGTCATTCGTGCGGATTATTTAGTCACGATGTCGCAGTGGACGGGAGAACAACGTGCGTTCGCAATACAAGCGTTTTTCAAAGCGAACGATTCGTGTGCAATTGCGCGTCGATAGTTTTGAGCTTATTATTTTCCGAGTGACTAATAACTTAAAAGTCGACTAAATGTTTGCAACAAATAAAATAACTTGCCAGCGATTAAATATTTTCGCGACTATTATATTATGTAAGGTTCAAAATTAAAGGTGTTATAAAAACTAAAAACTAGCAGCTGCGTTTAGGTAGCAAATAAACTATACCAGTCAAATAAAATATTAGGCGAGGAGCTATAAATAATGACTTGGCGACTAATAATGTTAGTATGGTGGCAAAGATAATATATTACCAGTCTAGTTAGAGTAGGTTATAATTTTTTTTTTAATTGTTAGGTTAGGTTAAAACTGTGACTTCCTACGCACGAGCCGAGCGAGCGAAGCGAGCGGTGCCGCGGTAGCGGCCGGCGAGTGCTAGAAACGACTAGATTATATAGAAAATCTAAACCTGCCCTAATAATACAATAATAATATATTATTTATGAATGCCCATTTTCTATTTTATTTTCGCCATTAAGTTTCCGCTTAGATATTAATTCTGTTCCCAAAAGAAAAACTTGATGCTAGTTTAAATTAAAACGGAGCTTATTACTGATATATTAATATGCTACCTATTACTTATTACGATACTCCTTATTAGCTGCCAACCCATTATATATGGTACCCACTCTATTTTTTTTTTAAACCTATATTCATTTTACTTAGTTGCCGCATTAAATACATGCCATAGTTTTGTACGCGTTACAATATTCGCCGTTTACGTGAAGCGCCAAGTGAAGATTTGATTCGATCTTGGGTCTGGAGTTTCCGGGCAACAAGTTTAACAACAAACGACCTACGGCCGGGACCCAGTCGGACGTCGAGAACAAACGAAAACATTGAACTCGTCGTGAACAGTTTGCACGATAATCCACGTCATCCCGTGCGGAAGAGAGCGGCTACCCTAGGGGCTTCTAAAAACGATAGTACACGAAATATTGAAGAAGGATCTTAGATTTTACCCCTTTAAGATTCAAATTGTGCAAGCGCTTTAACCTGATTACAATTTAAGTAAAAATTTATGTGAGACAATGTTAAAGCGATTCCGAACGGTAAACACTATCTTTTGGAGTGATGAAGCCCATTTTCATTTAAATGGAAGTGTAAATAAGCAGAATTGCCGTTATTGGTCACCTAAAGGACAGAACCCACGTTTAAAACATCAGCAACCACTTCACAGTCCCAAGGTAACGGTTTGGTGCACATTGTCAAGCAGAGGGATAATTGGACCCTATTTTTTTGAAAATCGTCGTGGTCAAGCCGTTACTGTGGACGGTGTTTCTTAACGGCGCATGCTAAACGATTATTTTTTGCCAAAAATGAGAGAACATCCTGCCTCCAGTTCACACACATGGTTCCAGCAAAATGGCGCCACGCCACACACTGCTAGAGACACGATGGCGCTTCTTCGTGATTTGGCCCTGGCCACCCAGGTCGCCGGATCTCACTCCCATAGACTTTTTTCTGTGGGGGTGCCTAAAAAAAATAAAAAATGTTTGAGAATGTGCAAACAGCGTTCTTTCATATGATACCCCACATGCCCTAGTAGCCTCACTTCAAAATTTGAAGACCCCGTTTCAGTCCCTTTTGCAAAAAAGAGATATTTTTTTTAATTTCTTTCTTGTTTGCAAAATAGTTGGGCAAACGTCATCTAAAAGTATTCAAAATTTCAAGTTGATAGCATTAGTAGTTCTTGAGATATCCAGGTGTGATAGACAGACAGACAGACTTAGTATCACCATAAGGGTTCCTTTTTACCATTTTATTACGGAACCCTAAAAACAAAAAATGTTACACTTTATAATTTACTTCGGTTAGTATTCGTGCCAAGTTTCAGGTTTATTAACTGAAGGAATAAGATTTATTCCCCTTTTTCACCCCTTGAAGGTCGAATTTTGGAAAAATCCGTTCTTAGCGGATGCCTGCCTAGTTTCCAACCATAAGCCGAAATATTAGTGATTTTAACTTGAAAAAGAACTTTCATTAAAAATAAAAATTTATCCCCGTTTTCACCCCTTAAGGGTTGAAATTCTAACAACACCGTTGCATTAGCTTCCAACCATAACCCCAGATAATATATTTAGTGTTTTTTACTTCGAAAATTAAGGACGTTGATACACAACTTAATACCCCTTTTTAACCCTTCGGGGGTGGAATTATCAAAAACGCTGAGTATAAATTAATTTTCAATCGTCAGCCTTTACATCAAATTTGAAGATCCTAACTTTAAAACTGACGGACTTTCATATAAACTTCCATCCCCTATTTCACCCTCTTATGCGTAGAATTTCCAAAAACCCTTTCTTAGTGGATACCTACTCTTTACAAAGAACACACCCTCCAAATTTCATGTCTCTAGGACCAGCGGTTTAGGCCGTGCGTTGATATCAGTCAGTCAGTCAGTCAGGACTTTGAATTTTATATATACAGGAAAAGTTTTTATCCACTGCGCAAATTTTGACAAGTTAAACTTAAACGAGTTTTATTAAACATATATTTTTTATTTTGATACGTCTTAGTACAAAAAACAAAAAATATTGTTAACGAAAGATGTTTACTTTAAAAGTGATTGTATGGCTACCCGGCGAAGCGGAACGCGCGAAAGTACCTACCTATCAGCTGTGCGCTAGCTCGATTCGCCGGCGTAGGTAGACGCGACGTCACACGACAGCGAGTGCGATGAGCGAACTGTCGAGTGTCGGCCACAGCGCCCGGGGCGCCCTGCCGCCCGGGGGGGGGGGTCACCCCCGTGCAACACCGCCGCTTGCGCCGGCCGCCGCGCGCGCCCATTGATATTATTACGAATAGATTGTGTCCATATTTTGCTGATTTAAAATAGGATAAAAAAAAAAAATATATTGAATAAATAATGGAAATGTGTTTTGTTACTGATATTGAACCACCAAAAAAAATTTGCGCACTGGTTAAAAACTTTTCCTGTATAGATAACCTGTATAATATTATTATGTTCATATAATTTTTTATTTTATTTGACTGTCTAGGTCAATTTATTTGAATTTATTAGTGACATAATCTACTCATTGCAATGTTCTTTTTATTAGTTGTATTGCAATAAATGGTAATAGCTAGCGATCTTGACCATTGATCATATTATTCTTGCCTGAGCAACTGGCAGGAAGTTCTTCACGCTCCCATAGATGTCCACTGCTTGCGGTATCGTCTGGGGTTGGATTGCCTCCTTTCCTCAAATATGGCAAGGGGGTGATGGCTGATCTTTGCGTCATGCTCGCGAACGGCTGCTGCTTGTGTCGTCTTGCTGACCACGGTTTTGTTATTGTTATTATTAATTAACTGTTTATTTATTTCACTTCGATGGTGCTGACTTCGAGTTACAGCTATAGCTTTATTTAAACGGGCACGCCCTTTATGCCTGGAGGCTTTTATTTAGGTATTAAGTTTTGTTTACGTTTTTATTTGTTTTTTTATATATACTTATATAAAAACTGTTTTCCTTGGGATCACGCTCGACTCAAGGCTGTAATTGGGTCCTCATTTAATATCTCTTGCATGACAGCCAAGTTCAGGAGCATATTATGCTGTGAGAAAATTCCGTCATTTGACTAATTTAGACACAGCGAGGCTGATCTATTTCAGTTACTTTCATAGAATCATTTCTTATGTTATTTTACTAAGGGGACGGGCTGCAGATATTGAGTCTATATTTATTCTGCAGAAAAGAGCCATCAGAGCAATATTATGGCCTCCATGAGCGCGATTTTCTAAGGGAACTGTTTGAAGATAACATCATGACGGTACCTTGTCAATATATCAGCGAAAACATCATGTACGTAAGATAGATCATTTCAGGCACCAATCTACAAGATCTGCCATGATCTGACCAAGATTATGTCTGGACTGTAAAAGAGACTGTGACCTCTGAGTTTGTTTCGGCCTTTCTTCTCAGAGTAGTCAGATACGAAACGCCAACCTCATCTAGTTTTTAGGGTTCCGTACCAAAATGGTAAAAAGGAACCCTTATGGTGAGACTAAGTCTGTCTGTCTGTCTGTCTGTCACACCTGAATATCTCAAGAACTACTTATGCTATCAACTTGAAATTTAGAATAGTTTTAGATGACATTTGCCCAACTATTTTGCAAACAAAAAATAAATTTAAAAAATATATACCTTTTTTGCATTTTTTATTTTTTTTAGGCAGCATAGTTTCCGACTTTTGATGAAAAATGTAAAAAAAATACCGTCCCCTTATCTCCGAAGTTTGCATAGATAAAAATCTGAAATTATTCTATGTGATAGAAGTATATTATATGTAAAGATTACAGGAAAAAATAAAACAATGTCTGTAAATAGCACAGTTTTTCAGAAATCATCATATATACGTACGGAACCCTCGGTGCGTGAATCCTACTCGCTCTTGACCGGTTTTTTTTTAATATGATTGAAGTGTAAAAGTGTTTGTACAAACCTACTTACAGAAAATAAATCATTTATCATTTATGGAAAAATCTAAATCTTTTCAGTAAAAGAGGTGAAAGACACAATCATGAGACTAGGAATAGGGACCAATTAGTTCAACCAGGTTTTAGATTGGCTAAAGTAGACTCATCCTTCATGGGGTACTGTTTAAAATGTTACAATAAAATACCTCCCCACGTACTCCAACTAAATGAGACGAAATTTAAATCTTGTATAAAACGCACACTATGCAGCCAAGCATATTATAAGTTGGGGGATTACATCGGTGACAAAAAGCTTCGCTTAACGCTGGTCCTGCTCCACAAGGGCGCATAAACTAATTGCTTAGCATTCGAAAATATTGTTGGAGCTGATTGGGATTTGAATTGTAAATAGGTACTATCTTTATATTGTATTAATTCAATCTCTTAGTATTGTATAATTGCATAGCACATGTGAATTATGTACCTACCATTTACTGAGTACGTCTTTCATTGACTCGAATATGCCCTGGCGACTGAGAGTGTGTTATGCTCACTCAAATTTCTCGCTGATGGTGGCGTGTGTGTTGGATCATTAAGTTCCCTTCAAAATGGTTGAGCTGAATGGTGCTGATCCATACGTCATCTTCGTGAACGAGCGCGACGGCGCTCGTTCACGAAGATGACGCATGGATCAGCACCATTCATGAAATGAAATGACGAGTAGGGACTGGTCATTTCTTAGCTGCCACGGCTTATTTGAATGTTTCAATCGTTTTTCTTGTTTTTATTACGGACGCTTTTAACGTGCACGTCTTTCTATATAATTTCAACATGAATCATGTAACCAATACTTTGTAACAATATTTTAATTTAAAAGAGTGTCCGTGGAGTTTCATGCCAGTTTTTCTCCATAGGAACCTACTTATACGCTTTGGAATGAGCAACTAGCTTCATCTGTCTCACTGACCGACCGGGACCCCTTGACAATTCAAAATTGCCTGTAATTGGTTAATTTGAAAAGAATAGTTTGAGTTTGAAGCGCCAACAGCTTCTACATCAGCTTAACTTGATTTTCATGAGAACCGCATTGTAGGAACGCCTCATTGTTTCTCGCAGCTAACCTCGTGTACCAAGAAACATTAATTAACTCAGTTGCAAGAAAACATACTGCACAATATATGACAGTCTATTATTTTATAAGTAAACGGCTATGACTGATAAGATGAGTAATGATGAAACATGTGTATAATGCATTTGTGCTTATATGGCTGATGTATCGAATAGTTTGTATAGTTAATACCTGGGTGGCTGGAGCAGACGGGCATCCTGCAGGCCCGACAGGCCGCGTCGGTCCCGCCACCTATTGTGAGCATGACAAAACATCACGCACACAGCCGCACGCGCATCAATCCGTCCGCTCCACACTAGCGTGTCACTCTGTGACATCACTTAAATTTCAATGTATATGTGCTTTGAACAAGATCGACTGTCAGCCAGCCAGGGCCGCAGAACTCTACCACCCCCCCGCACGTCAACGGAGCTGGGCCTGCGCGGGGGGCAATCGAGTGCACGCCGGACTCATGTTACAGCGGGCGGCTTACAATGAGCGGGGTCGAGTGCGGGCCGTGCAAGTGAGTGCCATTGTTTTTCATGTAGCGCGTTTTTTCCTCGCGTTTCGGCGGCAAACCTCGTCCAATAGCAGGCGCGCGGCGTGCTCATTGGCGGAGAGCGCGTGGGCGGGACGCGCTCGCCAATTCTTTGCGCCTTTCCGCGATACGCTCGCGTTTGTTTTTAAAATGCGTCCCGTTTTCAAAAATGTTATAGCTTAATTTCCACTATCCTCACAGGTACACGAGCTTGTCTAGATATACTAGACATTCGCCCACATAACTAACTTTGATGCTTTCACAACGTAGCTCTAAAACTATTTGTTTATCAAGTTATTTACTTGTTATATCAAAATAGTTTAAGAGCTACAATTTCAGCTTTACGAAATAACGACTGTATTATACACAATTTTATAGTGCTTACATCAATATGTCTTAAAAGTTCAAGATTATTAAGTTTATTTTGAACAAACGTAAGTTAAGTAAAAACCGGCCAAGTGCGTGTCAGACCACGCATATTGAAGGGTTCCGTAGTGAGGATTAAGTTACAGACAGATACACGAGTGATCATATAGGGGTTCCCTTTTGAGTTACGGAACCCTAAAAATTACCATTTTCACTATATTTCGAAAAATGTGCTATGGTATTAAATATGCAATTTTTACTCATTTTAGTATTTTGTATATCCACCACGGGCTGTTAATACAGCTGTTATAAATATATGTGTAATATGCTCCCATACCTCTATCAGGGCTTCTTTAGAGGTATGAGGAACAGGGCACGTTCACTCATCCTCCATAGAAAAGAGAGGATCCTCCGACCTGGCAGGACGTTGTATTATTATTATTATTTTAGTTGCGCGGTAAACTCTGTTTGCGCGATGCAGGATTTTGCGTGACGTCAGTGTGATGCGTACGAGTAATTCGTGTAGATGCCGCCACACTTCTTTCAGTTCACAAAGCGTGATTGGAGGGGAATTTCGTTGGCGTACACGTCGTCTCAGTTCGTCCCAGGCATCCTCGATGGGGTTCTAGTCTGGGCTGCGGGCCAGCACGCAGCCCAGACTCCTTGCGTGTGATAGCGACATCTTCATATTAGTCAAACACTATACGAGCTGTATGGAGACGAGCGTTATCTTGCATAAAGATGGTCTCACCCCTGTTTACTAAAAATGGGCCAACATACTCATTTAAGATTTCATTCACAAAATGATATTTTCTATCACCACTAGCATGGTGTGGCTTTCGGAAGAAATTCCAGCCCACACGTGTATGGAGCCTCCGCCGTATGGCACTTTCTCTTCAATGCAAGCTTGGTTACAGTGCTCTCCTGGTCTTCTGTAAACTCTTTGCCTCCCATCGTCTGGTATAGTATGAACCTCGACTAGTCATCCAGAGACCAATTCATGCGTTCTCTAGCGTAACTCAGCCTTTAATTTGGAAGTTGCCTTTCGAGTTTTGGACCATTTGCAGGATTTAAAATGACTTCAAATTTGCTTCAGTAAGACGCCGCTTTACTTTTTTACGCACACGTGCCATTGAAATACTACTTTAGTACATTGTATCTCAAGCTCGGATTGCTCCCTCCAGCATGCAGAAGGTGATTTTTGACTTCAACAGCCGTTTTAAATCCATTTCTCAACATTGTTGACACCATATTATATCGATCCTCCCGCGTTGTCATGCACCTTGTTCGGCCGGTTCCTGCCTGCGAATATTGGATCCAGTTTCTTCAAAGCACTGGAGCATTCTTTGAAAGGTTGTTAGCGATACACTAACAGCTCTCGCTGTTTATCGCTGACTGAGCCCGTTTTCAAGCATTGTCAGAATTCTGGTAGGTACACTCTTCAGGGGTTAGTGGCATGTTTTTAATTGAATTTGATCAGAATATAGAATTTATACACAAGAAATGCCATATTTATAAACAGAAACAAAAGTAAAATAAATAGTTTCAAAGTTGTTTAAACTATGTTGTTATTTACGGATGGAGCATTTGCGATTGCCTGCTTTATCGGTTGTTTTCCTTCTCGATAACTTGGTAATTATCTAGTAATCGGGTTGATTATCATTATTTTGATGTAGCAATGTAAAAAATGTAGCCAAGAGCAGTTCTTAAGACACTGACAAGAGGCAAATGATAAAAGGAGGCTTGTCACAGCACCTGTTAATAGTTTCATCACTTTTGCGCTCTCGAAAATATAGGTTATTTCGCTTTTGATTTACTTAAAGAAGGTTTGTACAATCATAAAATTAAATTTTGATTTTGTCTCAGGGTTACCTGAAGACCAGTGTGTGATTTTTAAATTTCTTGATATGGTATGCTGAATCATAAGAAAAAATACATTACCGACTGGGTTTTAAAACAAAATATAGCTTTTTTTCAACATTATGTTTCTGCTATATTTTGTATCGAAGTTGAAAAAAGTGCTTCCGCCTCATGCATGCAGACCATAAAATAATTTTGATTATATTTTTCAAAATCAAAAGTAATTTCTCGTAAAAAGATGATCAATCGTCATTTTCGCGTCAATTTTTGGAAAACCTGTTGGAAATTTTTGTAATTTTCCAGGAATTCTTAATTTTTTTGGAAAACTCGACTTTACAAGTCATAAATAACTTTGTTTAAATTCTTTTTCCCTTTCTCACAAACAAAATTGATCAAAATCGTTCGACTTCTTGCACAGAAGCCGTGCACGAAATCGAGAAGTATAAAACGGCTTATTTCCAATCGAAATAAAATATTTTTTTTACTTTTTAGTTTTTACGATGTTAATTATCTAGTTTAGTCATTTCTATCTAATTTAGGTATATTTTATTAATATGCTTGTTCAGTAGCTCGAAGAAATAAAGCGTAGGTACCATCGAGATATAAGCACTAAGGTACTAGAGAAGCTACGTCAAATAACTGAATTGTCCTATTCTTCGTAATATGAATCTTTAGTTCGCGCAGCGCTAAAATAATAACAATTCGTCTAAACCGTAACTAATTTATCACAGCGCTAGATTTGCTGCGGAAGTACTAGGCGCGAAAGAGCTAGAGAGCGACTGAGTGAAGTGCGGCGCGATCGCCGCAGTTGAACGAGACAAAGTAGGGATTTACGGTGTCTTCTCTAGTACGTTAGTACTTATATCTCGATGGTAGGTACCAATATTTTAGCAAACTATCTAACTGCTAATTAATGTAGCGAATGAAGAAGTGGTCAAAGCAGTTCGTTAATTGAGAATTACTTCTATAATTTAAAATAATTCCTTTAGTTTAAATTAAACCGACCTAATTGGACCAATACCATAAATTTGCATGTCATTATGTTATGATTAAATATGTTAAGCTACTAATAATACTACCACTGTAAGAACTTTTGTAACCATATTTATCAGCAAATAAATCTTTGACTTTGACTATAAAAAGCTAATATTTGATAACCCTTATTATAGACATCATTTTATTTTATACAGGGTGGATTTTTGAGATGAGAAGTTTATTTAAATGTCTAATCTTATTTCAAATGGAGTATAGAGTCCAAAAAAAAAATAGTTTCAAGTTTTTAATTTTAAGGAATGTGTGTGAGTGAAAAAAGGTGAAACACCCAAAGTAGAAGTTATTGTTTTTCGATCAGTCTTTATTGTAGCGGCCAGTTTAGTGTAGCGGCCAGTTTATTGTAGCGGCCAGTTTATTGTAGCGGCCAGTTTATCGATGGTAAGAAATAAAAGTTGAAAGTCTCATTTCCTATGAAATGTATGGGAAAAGTTTTTTGCGATTTATGACTTTTCTAGTACTAAACCGCAATCGTTCCTCAAACGAGCCCAAACGCGTGGTTTATTACAGGTTCTCATGGCCACTGGTTTCATCATCAGATCAGCTCCATGTCGTAATAAATCAATTTGTTAAAACAAACATCCCTCTTTATGAAATAGCTTTTAAAAGCCAATATAGGAAACTACGTTATAAAAATAAAGTGAGGAAAAGCTTTTTTTTATGACTCAAGAAGAACATTTAATAAGTTACCTTGCTCAATAAAAAGTCTATGAGTCCATGTCATGTATGACCCACTTCCCGGGATCCGAAAGACCTGAAATTTTGCATGCTTATGTAAATCGGTATTACTCAATCAATCAGAAATCAATCAAATCATGGCTATGTTTCATCAGGCCATTCCATTTCCATCATTTACGGCCTCGTGACATGGGGGAATTCAGTAGACGTGAACAGAGCATTCTTTGCACAAAAAAATGTGTCAGAGCTGTTTATGGAGCGAATATTTAGAACATTGTAAGCCATTATTTAAAGCACTAAAAAATCTTCCACTTCCTTTCCTTTACATTTTTGAAATTTGTTTATTTACTTATATAAAGATATTCGCACATGTTCCCATTATATGAACACATTTCTAAAAGAGTTAATAGCAGAAACCCAAATAAATTACTTGCATCTAGCCAGAGATTACATTTGTATAGCAGGAGTCCCAATTGCATGGCAATCAAAATCTTTAACAATTTACCCCCACACATCACAGTGTTGCCCTCTAATAAATTCAGGAAAACAATATTTGCCTGGCTTTTAGACTGTTTCTATTCAGTTAGCGATTTTTTTAATTATAAATTTAGACATTATATTTCATCAATACTTTGTGTTTATTGACTTTCTTTTTTTTTATGCATTTTACAATAATTAGTTAAGGTTGATATTTCATAAATAAAATAATAAATTAAACTGCACATGTGACTTATTTTCATTTCAGACTAATTTATAATTATATTAATTATTGTACTTCAATTTAAACATTTCTACACCGGCAACGGTAGTTTAAGTGAAGCTGTCTATTAATATTAAGATCTTAATGTACCGTATACTCAGGAATAAATTCTATTCTATTAATATGCAATAGGTAATGTCTATATTATATTCAACGAAATGCGATAATACCAAGAATAAATAATTATAATGTCAATAAGTTACAGATTATGAAAAAAAGTTTAAAATTGATATTGTCCACATAATTACTATTAGAGTCATCGTGCATTTATATAAATAGAAGATAAATAGTCATGTTACCAGTATAGAAACACTATATTATGTCAAAGAACTGTCATCAAAATAGTCACTGTGACTGAGGCAATACTAGTAACATTTCTGTATTAATATACTACGTAATTAACGCTTGTTTACTAAAGTGATAATAATATGTCTACGCATTGCCAGCTTTATCACCATACTGCGATCGCCAACCAGCCTGCCAAGCGTGGCGATTATGGCAACCCCCCCACCCCCTTTTTGGGGGAGGCCTATGTCCAGCAGTGGACGTCTTCGGCTGGACTATTGAATAATTGCCAGCTTCTAATAAGTGTATCAACTGCATCTATAAAATAATTTCAACGTAATCTAATTTCATATGGTCACCTAAATTTGGGCACACCCAAATACTCCGAAATATTTTATTCAAAATTTCGATGTTCCGATTTATTCAATCCAAATTATTCAATCTGGCAAAGTATGTATGTACTCTCTGGTTAATTTGCTGTGCAGTCGGTTTATTTGTCGTGAAATTTTATTTGATGTAGAAAAGTATGTAATCACAAAGTTTATTTGTGAAACATAGGTATACAATAGGTCATACATATTGGGAATCAATGTGTGGACAGAAATTGTTTGGAGAACAATAGATTTGGAGCTCCTGGGAATATGCCAAAATAACACGCTATGTTAAATGATGGAAATAAATTGATAGGTGATTATTTATATGTCGTGCAATTAATAATATCCCATTTTAATAGATAGATATTAAGTCTTTATTAGCCTTATGAGGGCTATCACAATTTTTCTTGAATTTGAGCGTTTTACTCGAGTTTTGATGCGAGGTTTAGATATAGCCATAAAATAAAAAAGTAAATATGCCCGACCAAGTTTGATTATTTTTCTTGGGAGTGTTTTAAATAAATATTTCAATTTGTTTACATAAATCAGTAAAAACTTTGTCTCTGCAAAGGATGTTTCATAAAATTTTACATTTGGGTATCTTTTGATGCTTTGTTACACCGAAGATAACATAATTTAAAAATTTATAAAAATGTCCATGGTATTGCTGTATCTTATACTTGGGAGCGCTTTAATCAATTTATTATATTTCATACAGAAATACACCAAAAATAATTCTGTAAAACAGAGAGTTTCTGATAATTTTTCATCCGAAATTTTATTTTTTATCTACGAATATATAACCCAAATTCAAACAAAAACTATTTGATAACTATGATTACTATGTTACCTTGCTCGAAAAAAAAAATAGTCTATTTAAAAGTAAAATAACGGCGTAAATCAACGGCGAAACAAGCTATATTTTCGAGAGCGCAGAATTGATGAAACTATTAACGGGTGCTGAGACTGACACGAATGGTTTATAACCACGAAAACTGTAGGTACTTTTATAGTTACACAGACTTAATGTTTCGATTATTTCACGCTTTCTCACAATTAGATAAGAAATTGACGAAAAACGTTTTTAGGGTTCCGTACCAAAATGGTAAAAAGGAACCCTTATGGTGAGACTAAGTCTGTCTGTCACACCTAGATATCTCAAGAACTACTAATGCTATCAACTTGAAATTTAGAATAATTTTAGATGACGTTTGCCCAACTATTTTGCAATTAAGAAAGAAATTTTTTAAAATATATGTTTTTTGCAAAAGGGACTGAAACGGGGTCTTAAAAATTTGATGTGGGGCTACTAGGGCATGTACGGAACCCTCGGTGTGCGAGTCCGACTCGCTCTTGACCGGTTTTTTTTTGTGATAGCACCCTTAAACATGGTATAAAGTTGTTACAGTTAGGTATTATAAAGTCCACATGTATAGCTATACAGAATAATATGTATCAATTGCATGCAAAATAATAATGATTAGTTAATTGTTGTTCAATGTCACAGATATTTATGGTGAATACAATAATATAATAGTTTTATGATTATATGAGCATTACCAACAATGACAAAAAAAAAAAAGAAATTTATAGTTTATTAATTGTTAAAAATCCTTAATGTCATAAAACATATTTATGTTCTTTTATACCATATGTTAATATTATATAACATTTTATTTATTTTGGAATTTTGTTATAAATGCGTATACTCATGACTAGGAAACTTTTCGCATACTTGGCTGATTTAGAAGTATCCTGCAATACAAGTCTGTATGGTATATCTATCAATATCTCTATTTCGAGAGTTCATTTAATAGGCTTTTTTAAACAATCCCTTAAAAACATAATTACAGATTTCATAAATGTAGAGTGACGGAAGTGATAATATACCTAGCTTTTTAAAGAACCGTTTACATGACTCGTCAGAACGGATACCACAAATGGCTCTTATGCATTTCTTTTGCGCGATTAATGCTCTGTGTCTATCCGTGCTGTTGCCCCAAAAAATAAGTCCGTAACTTAAGACGAATTCTGTAAGGGCGTGATCATGTTGTAATTGCTGTTTTTTTTGTTGGTTATATTCTTTATTTGTCTGAGAGCATAAACAAACTTATTAATCCTACCGCACAAATTATTCAGATGCACTTTCCAATTCAGATCTAGTTTTATGAGTACACCTAAGAATTTCGTTTGTGGAACTTCTGTTAACCTGTCAATATTAAGGTTGAAATTGTGTTGAGTATGTTTTGATTTATTAAACTGTATATAATTAGATTTATCCAAATTAATTTTTTATTTATTTATCTGTATCCATTTTATAATGTTGTCAATAGTATTATTAATATCCATCTCATGATCAGATTTAGTTTTATACTTTTTGTCAGATGTCACAATAATTGAAATGTTATCTGCAAATAATACACATTTATGATTAGTCAGTAGCGGTAAGTCGTTTATGTATAGTAGAAACAATAAGGGTCCTATAACACGATATATAGAAACAATAAGGGTCCTATAACTCGATATATAGAAACAATAAGGGTCCTATAACACGATATATAGAAACAATAAGGGTCCTATAACACGATATATAGAAACAATAAGGGCCCTATAACACGATATATAGAAACAATAAGGGTCCTGTAACACGATATAAAGAAACAACAACACTCGGATCCCTTCGTGTTCACATTCACACAGCATCACATTCCCTCATCCTCACTCTCACTCACACACTCGCATGCCTGCGTGCGTGCTGCATGTTTAGCTTTAATTCTCTTTTTTTTTATTTAATATTGTTTAGACCTTAGCATAAAACAAGTAAATGATACTTATTTAAGTTATGGAAGAGCGCGCGGAGTCTCCTAACACAGGCATATCTGCTTAAAAGGAGGCTTCAATCACTAGTTGTTAAGGTTTACTTGTAAAAATAATAAACCATTTTCATTTTTCATAAGGGTACTAATGGCACTAGTATAGGTTCTTATGTTATAATTGTAGCTATATCCTAGGTTACGGTGGTGCCCTTCTTATTCACAGCGAGCGTTACGTACACTGATACACTCCCGCGCTTGTGTTGCTAATTTTAATTTTTTCTTCATTTGATTTATTGATTTAGTTGTTGAATAAATAAGTTTGATGGCTAATTTTGAGGCTGGAATTTGATTTTACTAGCAGACATGTTGAATCTCTAAAATATATAAAGTAGGCTACTTTACAATATTAGGCGCTGAGTTATCAATTCAGAAGTAAATATATTTATCGGTAGCTCTGAGTCATATTTGTTCACCGCTGCACTAGAGGATGTCTTCAAGGTTCTGGACTGGAAAGAGCTAGGCATCAACATCAATGGCGAGTACATCACTCACCTTCGGTTTGCCGACGATATAGTTGTCATGGCTGAGACTATGGAAGACCTCAGTACAATGCTCGATGACCTCAGTAGAGCTTCCGAAAGAGTGGGTCTAAAAATGAACATGGATGAGACAAAGGTCATGTCAAATGCCCATGTAACACCCACTCTCATGAAGATCGGAGACGATACACTCGAAGTTGTGGACGAGTATGTTTACCTCGGACAAACTGTCCAGTTAGGGTAGGTTCAACTTCGAGAAAGAGGTTAATCGTCGAATCCGACTCGGCTGGCCAGCGTTCTTCTCCTCCCACATACCGCAGTGTCTCAAGATGAAAGTTTCAAAGATTTTCGCCAGTGATGACCTATGGCACTGAGACGTGGTCGCTCACAATGGGCCTTATCAGAAGGCTAAAAGTCACCCCAAGGGCAATGGAGAGGGCTATGCTTGGAGTTTCCCTATGTGATCTAATAAGAAATGAAGAGATACGCAGGCGAACCAAGGTAACGGACATAGCCCGAAGAATTGCTAAGCTTAAGTGGCAGTGAGCAGGGCACATTGCTCGCAGAACTGATGGCCGATGGGGCCAAAAGGTTCTGGAGTGGCGACCGCGTACTGGAAGACGTAGTGTTGGAAGACCTCCTACAAGGTGGACTGATGACCTTGTGAAGGCTGCAGGTATCCGCTAGATGCGGGAAGCACAGAACCGGTCGAAGTGGCGGTGCTTGTGTTGTCCAGCAGTGGACGTTTTTTGGCTGAAATGATGATGATGAATGATGACCAATGTTAATGAGTCTGGCAAAGTAGCCAAGACTGCTTTACCATATTCCGTATTGAAATAATAACCCTCGGGTGAATGGCGGTAGGTAGTTATCTAATGAGTAACCATATCGATATTACAAATATTGATAAGATTTCAGTACACGTGGAAATATGTTATTTTTTGTTGGTACCTACCCAATGCAAACCATGCCCCTTTACTCCGACTCCTTATACATAAGTTCGAAAGTAAAGCTTTTTAAATAGAGGAACTTCTAGCCCTACAAAGGAGAGCAACACGGGTCTTTTGCATTTAAATCAGCGTCACCCTTCGCGATACAAAACAAACTTAATATCGGCCGAGAGTCCTCAGCACGCCACCCCTCAAAGAAATGCCTCCCTTTACGCGAGCACAGGTCAGGGGGGCGTTCATTATCCGAGCGTAGGCTCCGCAGTCGGGTGCGAGCCACTCGACACCTGTACCGTGTAATTGTCTCGTCGCCCGCACTCCGGCACTCCGGCACTCCGGCAGTCCGCGCCGAGGCCGCCGCCGCCGACCCGCTCACACCCACTGACCACTTAATGATCTTTGTTTCGTTGACGTAACGTTAACTTCGGCGTGTGATTGAAGGGTATGATGAAGATTTTCATAATGTTTTGCATAGATACCTACTTACTACTTGGCATTATGGATCTTCTACAACAAAAACACGGTGTGTATGTACCGTTACAAGGAAGAGGTAGGTATTATCTTACTTTTTGTCTTCTTGCAGGTCATTTGACTTGGAAGTAGAAGATATGCAAATTAATCACTCCACAGACCTGTAAACGAGTTTTTCCAAACCAACATACATTAACAAGAACCAGACCACGGTTCGCTAACTTGTTTCAGGGACTGCAAATAAAGGAAGTGATGTAATAGTCGTGTTCAATTGTCAATTGATGTTATTAAAACAATCAAGTGTCGTGTTTGTGATGCAAATGTAGGAGATGTCCCCCGCCCACCCGCGCCCATTTCGCGCCCCGGGCGCACTCTCCCGCGCCCCACCCGTGCCCCCGCCTGCGCCTGTCGCGTTGCTATCAACATTGTTACAGCGCCGAGTCGCTCTTCAGGATGACACTCGCACATTCCTCTCGTTCCTATCAACACTGTTACGGCGCCGAGGCGCTCTTCAGGATGACACTCGCACATTCCTCTCGTTTCTATCAACACTGTTACAGCGCCGAGACGCTCTTCAGGATGATACTCGCACATTCCTCTCGTTCCTATCAACACTGTTACAGCGCCGAGGCGCTCTTCAGGATGACACCCGCACATTCCTCTCGTTCCTATCAACACTGTTACAGTGCCGAGTCGCTCTTCAGGATGACACTCGCACATTCCTCTCGTTCCTATCAACACTGTTACAGCGCCGAGGCGCTCTTCAGGATGACACCCGCACATTCCTGTCGTTCCTATCAACACTGTTACAGCGCCGAGGCGCTCTTCAGGATGACACTCGCACATTCCTCTCGTTCCTATCAACACTGTTACAGCGCCGAGACGCTCTTCAGGATGACACTAGCACATTCCTCTCGTTCCTATCAACACTGTTACAGCGCCGAGGCGCTCTTCAGGATGACACTCGCACATTCCTCTCGTTCCTATCAACACTGTTACAGCGCCGAGTCGCTCTTCAGGATGACACTCGCACATTCCTCTCGTTCCTATCAACACTGTTACGGCGCCGAGGCGCTCTTCAGGATGACACTCGCACATTCCTCTCATTTCTATCAACACTGTTACAGCGCCGAAACGCTCTTCAGGATGACACTCGCACATTCCTCTCGTTCCTATCAACACTGTTACAGCGCCGAGGCGCTCTTCAGGATGACACCCGCACATTCCTCTCGTTCCTATCAACACTGTTACAGTGCCGAGTCGCTCTTCAGGATGACACTCGCACATTCCTCTCGTTCCTATCAACACTGTTACAGCGCCGAGTCGCTCTTCAGGATGACACTCGCACATTCCTCTCGTTCTTATCAACACTGTTACAGCGCCGAGTCGCTCTTCAGGATGACACTCGCACATTCCTCTCGTTCCTATCAACACTGTTACAGCGCCGAGGCGCTCTTCAGGATGACACACGCACATCGAAAGACTGACAGCCAGTCTTACCAAGGGGTATCGTATTATGCAGTAACTGGGTTGTGGAGGTCAGATAGGCAGTCGCTCCATGTAAAATACTGGTGTTCAGCTGCATCCGGTTAGACTGGAAGCCAACCTCAACATAGTTGGGAAAGGGCGGGCAGGTTGATTGATTCCATAACAAGATTGTCAGATCCAAAGGCAGGCAGATTGATTAATTCCATAACAAGATTGTCAGATCCAAAAGCAGGCAGATTGATTTATTCCATAACAAGATTGTCAGATCCAAAGGCAGGCAGATTGATTGATTCCATAACAAGATTGTCAGATCCAAAGGCAGGCAGATTGATTGATTCCATAACAAGATTGTCAGATCCAAAGGCAGGCAGATTGATTGATTCCATAACAAGATTGTCAGATCCAAAGGCAGGCAGATTGATGGATTCCATAACAAGATTGTCAGATCCAAAAGCAGGCAGATTGATAGATTCCATAACAAGATTGTCAGATCCAAAGGCAGGCAGATTGATAGATTCCATAACAAGATTGTCAGATCCAAAGGCAGGCAGATTGATTGATTTCTTAACAAGATTGTCAGATCCAAAGGCAGGCAGATTTATTGATTCCATAACAAGATTGTCAGATCCAAAGGCAGGCAGATTGATTGATTCCATAAAAAGATTGTCAGATCCAAAGGCAGGCAGATTGATTGATTCCATAACAAGATTGTCAGATCCAAAGGCAGGCAGATTGATTGATTCCATAACAAGATTGTCAGATCCAAAGGCAGGCAGATTGATTGATTCCATAACAAGATTGTCAGATCCAAAGGCAGGCAGATTGATTGATTCCATAACAAGATTGTCAGATCCTTTAGCGAAAAAAATATCGATGGATTATAATTATTATTATGATTTTTTATTATGGAAACCACCGGCGTAGACTGTTCGTAGCACTTGCTACGCCGTAGCTACGAGTAGTAGAACACAGTGTGCAACTACTAATACAACGAATATTATAATTATCTTGATGGCAATATGCTAACCGTCGATATTGTCATGATTTCCAAATATTAATGAGAATTGTAGTGGATTTTAAATACTAAATATAAAATTGAAAGTATGTGATTTGCCTGTGTGCCTAGTGTAGTCATGAAGTTTAAAAGTATCTCATTTAACAGTTACTTTAAAAGTACTGGTTTTTTAACGGAACGGAATGGAAACATGATCAAAATCCAAATCAAAAGTCATTTATTCAAACTAGGCTGAGAATCAGCACTTTTCGAACGTCAAAAATTACATGAGACAGTCCCCCAAAAACACCCACCCTTCACCTCTTCCTAGTGCTTTAGCTGGGAAGAAGAAGTGGCGCAACAAACTCCCCAGCAGCACAGCTGTCTGTTCGCATAAAAAACTTGAAGCTATACAATACAATATAAAATAATTTGCATTACGCAACACAAAACGTTAAATTAAATTATTTGCCTTATGTTAGCTAGCACACACCATTATACAAATATATATATATAATAATCGTCGAAAACTATACTCAAGCAGAAATAAGGTAAACAAAACGTATCTAAATAAAAGCCTCCAGGCATAATGGGCGTGCCCGCTTAAATAAAGCTACAGCTATAACTCGAAGTCACAAATGATAAACTAGCACCATCGAAGTAAAATCAAACAGTTAATTATTAATAACAATAACAAAACCATGGTCAGCAAGACGACCAGTCACCACAAGCAGCACCCGTTCACGAGCATAACGCAAAGATCAGCCATCACCCCCCTTGCCATATTTGTGGGAAGGAGGCAACCCGACCCCCGACGCTACCGCAAGCAGTGACATCTAAGGGAGCATGACGAACTTGCTGCGGGTTGCTCAGGCAAGAATAAAGTGATCAATTTGTTAAGGTCGCTAGCTAACCACTTATTGCAATACAACTCATAAAAGAACATTGAAATGAGTAGATTTTGTCACTAATAAATTAAAATAAATTGACTTAGACAGTCAAATAAAATAAACAAATATAGGAACTCATATAACCTGTCAGTATGGAATCTAAGTGGAGAAAGAACATGAACATTGTCTTGAGTTAATCACATGACGTTTGGAGTGTCGCCTAGTTTCTAAGTTAATCTCATCGACCCTCGGAACCCAAAGGTTGTCTTCAAGATGTCTAAAGCCTATACTTATTATTATATTGAGTACCTAATTAAATAGTTCGTTAAATACTGCTGTGTACCAAGTTTGTATGTGTTCAAGAAGTTAAATCCAGAAATATTCGTACTGAAAAGGTGTTTCTTTCCAATATAGTACCTGTACAATACAGACATTTTTACAACATAAGGGTTGAACAATAAAGTTCTTAAGACAAAGACCAATAAACAATCGACAAGCTCTGCGACACACCGCTATGAATTAGGCGCGACTTTAATAAAGAGTTTTGGGTGAAATATTTTCCCAATAAACAGTATTGAATGGTCGGTGTGTGCACAGGAGGGGTCGCTCGCTAGTGGCGCACAGTCGCGTGGCGGCCGCTGTCGCTGCGATTGTTTGTCCACAATATTGCACAAGAGTAAACAAACACGCTACATACGCATCAGGGAGCAGAAGGCCCACAACGAACTAGGTAATAAAACGTTTGAATTTAATATAAATTTAAAAATAAAATTGCGATAACAATACAGCACCCCGCATGAGAGCTTAAGCTCACTGCTGTCGCAGGTAGCGGATACTTTCCCGAGTTTCCCGTTCAGTTCTGATCAATGGGTACATGAACTTGATAGAGAGAGACAGAAGCCCACACGGGCCCATTTAAATTAGAAAGAAAAGCTACAGCAAAAATCTATCTCAGCTCGTTGTTGTTTAGCACTCACATGTTGTAGTTCTACTGGCATAATATTTGCTATTGTGAAGCGAGATATCGCGCCGTGTCGTGTCGCACAATGTCTCCGCGGGCGGCGCGGGCGCCGCCGCGATCAAAGGGCAGCACTAATGCCATTAAACCGATGCCCTAATGATCCGTTATACGTCAATATTCATAAAGAGCGCATTGATTGGCGCGGGGTGTATTGATGTGTGGTTTTGTTTGTACACCTCCCTTCTGCTTGGATTCTCAAATTACAATTACAATTACCCGACAAACGGTATAGGCGGTACCTAGTATTATTATCAAAAGTTTGTAAACGACCTGTTTACGAAATATTTCATTCATCACCTCGGCCAGGAAAAACATCATGTTAGCTTTTATATGCGTAATATTATAGTAATATTTATAAAAGGAAGGGGTCACTGACTGACACATCATTGCAGAGTCGAACTACTACTAAAGTTACAACAAAAACCACTGAAAATTATTTGTATTGAGAATAGAGTAGGTTATAAAAAAGATTGTAGAATTAAATTGTAACGCTAAATGCTTCTGACTAGTTTCAAATACCTTCAGACTTATTTTGAAGAGCATCGGAATAGATCACTGACTAGCTACGGACTGGTCACGACTAGCTTCGCACTAGTCACGATTAGATTCAGACTTAGTCACGACTAGCTTCGGACTCGTTTCGACTACCTTCGCACTAGTTTTGAAGAGCATCGGACTAGTTTCGACTGGATTCGGACTAATCACGACTAGATTCGGGAAAAGGGGCTTGTATAGGAGAGAAATTTCAATTCCTGCCCACTGATTACGGGCAATAGCCACGATTTCTGGTTTTAATAGTAAGTTTTGAAAGTTAAAACTTTTTTTTTTATAAATTTAATAGTCCTATGACACTTTAAGTAAAGACCATCAGTTTACATGGAGAAAGTATAGAGTATGTGAACTTATATACCTTGGACAACTGATTTCGTTCACCCGGCAAATGGAACCAGAAATAGAAAGACGCATAACCAGCACATGGAACAAGTACTGGTCACTTAAGTAATGAAAAATACCCAACATCCTATATCTTCCAAAATAAAACTTTTTAATACTTGCATGCTTCCATGCCTCACATACGGCTGTCAAACATGGACATTTACTCAAAAAACCTTGCAGAAGATTACGTCTTGCCAAAGAGGCATGAAACGCAGCCTGCTGAACCTCAAAATAAAAGACAAAAAGAAAGCTAAAGATCTGATTAAAATTACTAAACGGAAGGATGCTACCGTCCTTAAGACGCAGATATATGCCAGTGACCTTAATTGGTTAGCTTGCGTGTTCTGTACTGAGCTCACGCAACGCGTCGTACGTTCAGCCAGTAATAGGACTCGCCCATCAAGGAGCGCTGTCCCCAATTTGACGCATTATTAATTTATAATACACAAAACAAAAGGTATTTAAATAAAACGCGTATATTAAAAGATCAATAATTAAATTATCTTTAAATTGGTGAAGGTTTCAGAAAAATACGCTTTGTAGATTTTGCGCCATTCTCAGTTTTTATCCGCGTTAGATATAACTTTACAAATTAATTTCACTATGTAATATATTTTTAATCTAAAATATTCACATATTAAGTTATTGAGAAAATGCTTTAATTTAACACATATTTTTTTGTAATCATTAACACTACTCGTTTAGACGTGATCTTTAGTATAAAAAGAATAATCATTAAAAGTCAGTTATTCCCTTAAGAAAAGACTTGGAGATGGGCTGGTCATATATTATGCTCCGCGATAGGAACAATAAGTGTTCTAAAGATGTGACGGAATGACAAATTAGAGATGGATCGAAAGAAAAGAAGTAGAGGAAGACAACGCAAACACAGGGACGACGACATAGTGGAGACAGCTGGTGCCCTGTGGGCTGCAGACACACGAAACGGTGACAAATGGAGAAGCCTGGGGAGGCCTATGCGTCAAAGGACGCGCTGATTGACGAAGACACCGAAGTGCAATAGTCATGTTTTGCTTAATTTATTTTATATTGTAATTAGTTTTAGTTATATCAGTAAATACATACATAAACTCACGCCTTCTTCCCATGGGGGTAGGCAGAACCTATAGAACGCCACTTGCTACGCTCCTTACATACTTCTTTTGCTTCGCCGACGTTCATACATCTGGTCATACACGCACGCCGGTTGCGAGTACTACGCACCAGACCTTAAATTAAATTAAATTATGACACTTTAAGTAAAAAAAAAACTGAAAATTAACGCAAAAAGATAACAATCAATTATAATAGGTTAAGTGAGCAGAAAGATAGCGATTCCTAAAAAATGCAATTGAAAAGCAAATTATACAAATTAGTAAGCAACTAAATAAAGTAGGGCTGACACGGCCAATCGTTTTAGTTCTTAATTTGTCCACAGCGCGCAAGCTCGCGGGGTGTGGGGCACGGCGCGCGGGTCGGGGTAATCCCGGTCGGCAATAAGCCAGGATCAACCGCTCTAATGAAAACTGTCGCTCGACATACAAGACCGATAGATGTCGCCGCTAAATTAAACTATTTCGCGAATACATTAACCGAGCCCGTTCGGACATGCGCCTCCTACTCAATTAGACATTTATTACTTCCAGTTGGTATCACCATGTTGCCCCTATATTTTTTTTACGAAATCAAGGCTTATGGTATTGCTTTTTCAAATGTATTACAATAAATATTTTAGTCTACATTTGCAATTCATTCTGATTCCCCCCAAATAGTTGTGTATGAGAAGTTCATCTAGTACTAAATTGAATCTCTGACTAGTTCTGCTGCTGATATCTTTAATAATAAGTAAACAACTCATTCATTCAGTTAACAATAGAAATATAATTAATAGCAACCTTTTAATCGAATCGCAAATAGGTACAACTCAATTCAAACATTATGCGACCATAATTACTTTCTTACTTTTAAATAGGGTTCTCGGAACGACTTCTAATTTGCATATTAAATCTGTCCGCTCCGTCACATCGAGGAAACTTCGGAAGCTTATAAAAATGTTTTGTGTGATGTGTACGCAGACGTGATTGCAGATAATTGAGAGATAACCCTTGACGAGCGACAATGGCTGGGACCGCGGCGGTGCGGCACGGCGCGGGGCTGTAATTAAAACGCGGCGAGGCGCGAGGGTGCGCCCTCCACGTCACACACACACACACACACACGCCACACTTACCACTCGTTATGATCGCCTCGCAGCACACAATTTTCTCTCTCAATTTTACATTTAATTTAAGTAGGTTAACCCCTCTTACAATAAACATTAACTTTCGATTTATTGCAGTTAGCGCCGTTTGATACTCAATCAACCTGCCTAGCCGTCTATAAACTTGGCTCTACATGAGATCTGATATCTTTTTCACAGGGCAAACCTTATGTGGTCGTCTTGGCAACATTTTAGTTACTCACTATAGTGACAAGCTTATATTTTTTGATACCAACACTTTTGTTGAGAAATTAAAATCGACTAGGGTTACAGCGTATCTGCCTATTAGTTTTAGACGTCAAATAGAATGGCTATTAGTTTTTATTATAAACTCAGACATAAGTAGTATGTCGAAGTCTGCTGTTATTAGCACCAAACAAATTAGTAATGATACTAATATTAAGGTAGCTAGCTTTAGTAATTTAAACTAGTCAGTAAGACAACAGAAGGTACCAGTAACAGTTAATCTCACCATCAACAAGGTATCTTCTAGCACTCAATTAGTTAATTGTAAAAAAGGGGCTAAGCAGAATTCCTTGAAATTGTTTCATCAAAATATTCAAGGTTTTTCTTCCAAACAATTAGAAATTGAATTGTTTTTAGAAAAAACAATGTTTGATATTACTTGTATAACTGAAGACTGGTTGAGAGATTATGAAATGATTAATTATGATAACTATTGTGTGGGCAGTTGTTTTAACCGAAAATCCATGCTGCATGGAGGTTCACTAATCTTAATTAAAAATTGTATAAAATCTAAGGCTCGTAATGACATAGTGGAACTATCGGTGGAACATAGCATTGAATTGTCATGTGTTGAGCTAGATAAGCATTTTATAGACCCCCAAATTATCTAAATTACTCTATATTGACCATTCTATGTAATTATTAATGTAATATTCATATACTTACAATATGTCTGTTAATTTATTGCAATATATTATATTTATACTCTATATTTGAGTCAGTAATGGAAGATGTTTTAGCAAAACTTGCAACTGGTAAGAAATCAGTAATTATTTGTGGTGATTTCAATATTAATATTTTGGAAAATAATTCAAATAGCAGTAGATTATTAAGCCTCTTCAAATCATTTAATCTGTCAAATGTGTTTTTTGAACCAACGCGAATAACTACAGCTACTGCAACACGTGTTGATTTTTTTTTTGTTGCTGTGAAAACCATTGTAAATTATCTCCCTTCGGATCACAGCGGTCAACCCGTTACTTTTAAGTCCAACACACCATTACTAAAAGTGCAGATACAAACTAGACCAATAACATCGGGTAATTTAAATAAATCTAATAGCACTTTAATTAGCAAGTTAAGTGCTCATGGCCTAAATATGAACAATGGCAATATTTTGTATGAAGAATTCTTTTCATTAGTGAAAACCGAGTTCAATAATTACTTTAAACGGTCAAGTAGGAGCTAAGGCTGACGTTGGAGAGTATGTTTTAGGAAACTATAGATTTCTGCTGCGAGTACAACTTAAAAATAATGAATACCTTCTTTTCTAAGAAAGCTGGTAGAAAATGGACCTGGATCTCCCCAAATGGCAAAGATAGAAACGAGATAGACTACATAGCTACTAACATGCCAAAGATATTTAACGATGTTGGCGTACTAAACAACCTCAACTTCAATATAGATCATAGACTGGTAAGAGGAACTATTTCATGTAAAGACCTTAATATAAAGAGAAGGAAATTTAACGAAACTTATATGACCCATCCACAAATATCAGCTCCATTATTGAGACAATTGCACCATATCTAGCTTTAATATTTAATTTGTGTGTAGATCAAGAGATATTCCCAGATTTAATGAAGTATAGTAAAGTTATTCCACTTTTTAAATCCGGTGACAGCAAAGACACTAATATTTATAGACCCGTATCGGTTTTGCCTGTTTTCAGCAAGGTGTTTGAAAAAGTAATGTTAAATCAAATGCTCACTAAATAATAAAAATCTTTATTGATACAAAAACCTTTGATATTGCTTAAGACTAGGATACATAAATTGGTTAACTAAAGGTCATACGGATAAGGTAAACCCTGACTCCTAAACTAGGTGATCCTGTGACTTAGGAGTCAGTGTTCTGCTGTCACTGTGATACCAAAAGCCTTTTATGTTGTGTTCTAAAATTACAAAAAATAGTCATTGACATTAAAGGTTACAATTCCAAGTAAGTATGTATATTAAAATTAACAACGTACTAAGGGATACTGGAAACGACGTTTAATGTGTATATGTGTGAGTATGTTAGAGTGAGGGTGTGTATGTTGGAGTGAGGGTGTGTATGTTAGAATGAGGGTATGTATGTGAGGGTGTGTTTGAAGAAAGTGTGTGTAGTAGTGTTAAGCGTTTGCGTGAGGGGGTGTGCGTGAAGTGTTTGAGATTGTGTTGTATGTGCTTCACTCACTTCAATCGTAATGACATCTTACACGATCAACAGTATGGTTCACCAAAGGACGTTGTACAACTGAAGCCGGTGTCACATTATTGAAACACAATTTTAACGCATGGGAAGGGGCACAAGACGCAATAGGCATCTTTTATGACCTATCCAAGGCATTTGATTGCATGAATATCGAAACACTGCTTTTGAAACTTGAGCATTACGGACTGGGTAAACTTGCGCTTAACTTAGTAAAATCATATTTGAATGATAGACTGCAGCAAGTTCAAATAAATGGTGTGAATTCATTGGGTTTAATAGTCAGAATGGGGGTACCGCAGGGCTCAATATTGGGTCCGTTCCTCTTTTTAGTATATATAAATGATTTACCTCATTTACTGAAAAACCGACCACAAATGGTGTTATTTGCTGATGACACATCACTGATTTTTAAAGTAAGCAGACATGCACAGGAGCTTGACGACGTAAATAACGCTATGCTTATGGTCCATAATTGGTTTACCGTTAATAATTTGGTATTAAATGAGAAGAAAACTAAATGCATAAGATTCGCGTTACCGAATGTTAGAAGTAGTGAATGTAACATTGTATTGAACAAAGAGATACTAGAATTCGTCGAAAAAACTGTTTTCCTGTGAATCACGCTTGACTCTAAGCTGCAGTGGAGTCCTCACTTAATATTATTTGCAGGGCGGCTAAGTTCAGCCGCCTACGCTGTGTGGAAAATCCGCCAATTAACAGACGTGGATACAGCGAGACTGGTCTATTTTAGTTACTTTCATAGCATCATGTCTTACGATATTTTGCCGTGGGGACGGGCTGCAGATATTGTTTCTATCTTTGTTCTGCAAAAGAGGGCTATCAGAGCCATCTACAACCTCCGCAGACGCGACTCTAAGGGAACTGTTTAAAAAAATTAACATCATGACGGTACATTGCCAATACGTTTATGAAAATATAATGTATGTTAGAAAAAACATACATTTTTTAGATCAACCACGTTTCAGGTTGTCAAAAGTACACACTTCTTTTATGGGGTACTGTGTAAAATGTTATAATAAAATACGATATTCTTCAACTAAATGAGAAGAAATTTAAAACGTGCATTAAACGCACACTATGTAGACAAGCATATTATAGGTTGGATGATTATATCGTAGATAAAAATGCTTGGCTTAATGCTGGTCCTGCTCCACAACCACTTGGGCTCACTTGTTAAAATTATAATATTTGGAAGAGATGCTTCCCCTATAATATATATGATTGTAATGTTCTGACATTACAATCATATTTATTATATATTGTAATCAAGTTTTAGTTGTTGAATGCTTCAATAGGTAATTAACGTTTTCTTTTGCTAGTAACATTTTATTAATCTTTGAGTTGCTGCATTGCAAGCTATACTCGTAGTTTTGTGTATTTTATAGCATTTTTTTTTCCATTTTTGTAAATGTAAGTACCATGGAGCCGTTTATTATTTTATGATGTATGTTGACTTAAAAAAGTTTGGCAGTGAAGAGTATGTCATGTTCACTTAAATGTCTCGCTGATGGTGGCGCGTGTGTTGGATCATTCGGTTCCCTACAAAATGGTTGAACTGGATGGTGCTGATCCACGCGTCATGTTCGTGAACGGGCGCAGTCAGTTGTGACTGGTCATCTCCTATCTGCCAGGGCTTATTTGTAATCTTTTATATTTTGTATCGTATTTATTTATTTACATTGTTCTCACAATATATAGAAGCGACAAGAATATTGTACTTACCCAGGATTTTGTAATATCTTGATTTAAAAGAGTGTCCTTGGAGTTTCTTGCCTATTCTTCTCCATAGTTATCTACGTTTTGGAATGGGCAAATAGCTTCAACTTTCTGACTAACTGAACGACTCTTTGCAATTCAAAAGTGCCTGTAATAGGTTTAATTGAAATAAATGCTTTGAGTTTGAGTTTTACATGAAATGTTTTTGGTGGGATTTCAGTTATTTTTGTAAGTTGCTAGGCAGTCTTTTTAGTATTTATTTTTTTCTTCTTTTTTTGGGGTGTATTTCTTGCACATCAGCAGTGCCGGTTTTCATAGCCCATTCTCTGTCTTTGCCTTTTCTTTGATGGTTTACTGATTACCATAAGCGATAAATCAGGGCGATATTTCGCTCTTAAGCGATTATATTTAACTATAGCTGACTGTTGTCGTACTAGCAAAGTCTATATTTATAAGGTGAACACCTTGTAAATTGGTCGTAAAATTATTTTAATTATATAATTATATAGGGATACATATCAATAAAATCTAAAGTATTAGAGCTATTCAATTGAGACTTTGTATGTTTAATTAGTCTATTATTGACATCATATCCTGAGAATATTAAATATCTGGTACATCGGAAACCAACTCTATAAGGGTTCAAAAAAACGACGAAACACTTCGAGAAAAGGTAGGTAGTACCCTTGCGCTTCGCTTGGCGCAGATTTACTTAATGGCCCAAGCCTAATAATTGTATGTTTGTACGCCAAATGGCAAAACATAGAGAAACTTTATAAATGATAAATGATAAATGATAAATGATTTTATTTCTG
Organism: Tiliacea aurago; assembly: GCA_948098905.1. Lineage (NCBI taxonomy): Eukaryota > Metazoa > Arthropoda > Insecta > Lepidoptera > Noctuidae > Tiliacea > Tiliacea aurago. The sequence continues at coordinate 390,684 of OX402580.1, read as the reverse complement.
TAAGTAGGTTTGTACAAACACTTTTACACGTCAATCATATTTTAAAAACTAGATGAGGTCGGCGTTTCCTATCTGACTACTCTGAGAAGAAAGGCCGAAACAAACTCAGAGGTCATAGTCTCTTTTAAAGTCCAGACATAATCTTGGTCAGATCATGTGAAGACCATGTAGATTGGTGTCTGAAATGGTCTTTTGAGGAAAGAACCACACAGGTTGAGTGGACCTGACCAGTCAGTGCACGCATTTGTCAGTAATCGTGCAGCTCTACTCAGAATATAAGGAGCTCAACGATGCGACTATCAATACCAAAGAAAGGCCATTTGGGTAGGCCACTTATATGACTCAAACTGCCAGACCATGATTAACACTAACTGAGAATAAAAGAAAGGGAAAAAAAAATATTATGCAATAACCCACATAGTCTTCACATTCACAATAATTAAAATAATATAATACTTTACAAGTAAATATTCCTGTCATTGTGTATAAAATAATAATTAAATGTCACATTTATATTAAGACTTGTAACATCTTGCACATTGTTGTAACCTATGTTTACAAATAAAGATTATTGATTGATTGATTGATAGACGCTTCCCAACTATGTTGGGGTCAGCTTCCAGTCTAACTGGATGCAGCTAAATACTAGTATTTTACATGGAGCCATTTGAAACTTTAATTCAAAAATAATATGTTTGCTTACAGCATTCAGTATTTATATATAAGCTTTTCTTCAGCCAGGGTCGTAGGCAGGAAGGGGGGGGGGGACTTGGGGGTTAAACCCCCTGAAATGAGAGAAAACTGAATCTCAATCCAGAGATCTTTGTTACGCGCTTTATTTCGGATAATTATCCACGTAGGTCAATTTGTATATATTATGACGTAAAATTATAATAAATATTACGGCTTAGCCCTAGGGTTGCCAATCGTTCTCTAATAGTTAAGTACACTATATTTCGCGTAGGTGCACTTTATAATCTGCAAAAGCAATCGAGCACGCTATATTATGTCGACTCTGAATTTAATGAATTCCTACAACATCAGCATTCTCTGAGAGAGTTGAACCAGGCGGGATGTTAAATGTTCTCGCTCGCCTCTCACACTCATGCATTCTATAAAATTGTCTGCTTAGGTCGATAAAGTAACTTCTATTTCTGTATGAACGGTCAAAGAAAACCTAACTTATCCGAAGCAGGGTGCAAACAATTTCGGGCTCACTACTCGCGCTCGTTCATCCTATATTTATTTATTAAAACTTTATGCACAAGAAAAAAAAATACTGTACAAAGGCGGACTTAATGCCTGAGGCATTTTCTACCAGTCAACCTTAGGGTTATGCAGAGACAAAACATGGTAGGTGTAACATAGGGGATGGATAACTCGAAAATCAAAAATATACTAATACATAGATACGTACGTATAGTACATACTTATAAACAAAATAAAAAGTGTCCGGAGAAATAACGATTGGTGGAGGAGAAAACGAATCAACGCTGGGATGATTCTGCCAACTTCTTACGAATGTATTCCCGTGCCTTCACTGTAAATGTTAACCGTTCGGTTGACATCCTGAGGCTCAGTCGCATTCTAAAGAAAAACCGCCTGGACAAAGAAAGAAGAGTGAATGAAACCAGAGCGGTGAGAAGGACATCGTAGAAGACGATTGTTGGTGGAACGGAGATGGGAAGTTAGGTAAGAAGGAGAAGAGGGTTTGTCGAGTATGGAAAACAACATAGACAAAGCCCTCAACTCTCTGCGCTAACGAATGGGCAACCATTTTAAAACCAATCGGTGTGCTGACACATGATCAATTGATCATACTTACGAAGATTGAAAACGAATCGAATGCAGTTAGTTTGTTATATTGTGTGCCTTTAGTCTGTGCTAAATAAATGTATTTTCTTTCTTTCTTTCAGTTATTTAGAAGGCGGTCAAGTTTATTGAGGAGATCAGCATTCAGGTCATAGTAACATACATCACAATAGTCAATTATGGGAAATATTAGGGACTGTACAAGCATTGCCTTTATGTGTGAAGGGAGAAGGTTCCTCAACCGATAGAGTGACCACAACGTTCCGGTGACTTTTTAATTGATAGGCCTGCCTTTGCCAGTCAAGACAAGTGTCGACATGCAGACCAAGATCCTTAACATCGGAGCTAAACGGGATGACTGAGTTGTCGAACATCACAGGTGGCACAGTTGAACCATTTTAACTACACCTAAATCCCGGTTTAGCTCCTCAATTGCATCAGATATGTTGTCAACACTTGCCTGGCAGTAAAGCTGTAAATCGTCAGCATAAAGATGATACGCAGTCCGAAGCTCGGTGGTGATAAGATTAATAAAACCGGCCAAGTGCGTGTCGGACCACGCACAATGAAGGGTTCCGTAGTTGGGATGAATTTATCCCAAGAACAAACTTATAATTGTAGTTGGAAAACATAATCCCCATACATTCCAACTGCAAATGTCAGTTTGTACGCACAATATTGAGTGACTTACCATGTTATTTTAATAAAGGATAAAGATAAAGATACTTTATTTGTCAAACATGCGTATACATAAACTGACTTAATCAGACACGCAAGGTATTTAATTCATAGATGTTGTGTACGTCCATGTTTTGCCAATAACGGCGTACAAATTTTGTAGGTATAAAAAAAAATTACATTTAATTGCTTTTTACATATTATAGTCATTCTAAATTTCATTACAAAATAACAAACAAATAGATAATAATTGATGTCAGGATATTAAAGTTTACGTATAATAATTTAGTCAAAATAAATTAAATTATGTCCACAATATTCATTAATGCAGTAAATGGAATCGTACAAAAGCCAATTGACACACAGACTTCTTATAGATTTTCATAAGTAAAGAACTATTTTCTGTATTTTTATCAAAATTTTAGGCTCAGGAGTTGGAGATAAGGGGAATGGTAACGTTTCATCTATTTTCTAAATCATTTCATAAGTATGTATATTAAAATTATAAAAAATATATTAAAAAAATCCTTAAAACAAGCCCTTTCATTTATATGTCACGCAGTACAGTCGGCAAAACTTTTTTTTTTAATTTTCAAATTTGGCCCCCAAAAGTGACCTCTATATTCAAAATAATTTATTTACGTCAGAAGTTCATATGTGTACCAAATTTCAATTTAATCGGTCTAGTAGATTCGGAGCAAACCAGCTGTGACAGACGGACAGACAGACAGACACGTGTGATCCTGTAAGGTTTCCTTTTTTCCTTTCGAGGTACGGAAACCCAAAAATGGAGAACAAAAGAGGAGATAATATCTGCTTTAATTTGAGGCACGCCAGCTGCAAGATCACACCAACTCGATGAAGAGTCTCCAGCACAAACAGACTGCTGACGCCCCTGAAGATAAGACGAAAACCATTCCAATACCTCCTGCGAGACCATAATAAGATAGGAAAGGATGGCTAAAAGGACTTCTTGCCTGACGGTATTAAAAGAATTGGAGAAGACAATTAACACTAAGACTGTTACTTTAGTGTCTTCCATCCCCCGCCTTATATCGGCACTTCGTCAGTCACTTTAAGGGGAGCTAACGGTACTGTCCACTGTGTGACTATATTGTCCATAGGTTAAAGATTTATTCAAGTTAAAGATGTTTCTGGTCATGATTGCAAAATGGCTGGAACAGAGAAACAGGGGTTTATTGAAATTGCTCTTCATATTTTTTTTGTTATGGCTTCGTGCGTTTGCACAATTAGCCAGTGTCAAGTAAACTTAGGTAACAAGTACAACGTTTGTTTAAATAATGATGAAAATAATTAACTATATTCAATGCATGATAGAAGATATCCCCCCGCCCGCTCCCCTTGAGTTTAAGGCGACGATAACCGACTTTTAATGATTTTATACTGAAGATCACTTCTAAACGAGTAGTGTTAATGATTTGAAAAAAATATACGTTTAATAAGAGCATTTTCTCAATAACAAATATGTGAATAGTTTAAATTATGTTTATATTACATCGTGAAATTAATTTGTAAAGTTATGTCTAACGCGGATCAAAAATTGATAATGGCGCAAAATCTACCAAGCGTATTTTTCAGAAATTTTCACCAATTTAAAGATAATTTAATTATTGATCTTTTAATAAATGCGTTTTATTAAAGTACCTTTTGTTTTGTGAATAATAAATTAATAATGCGTCAAATTGGGGACAGCGCTCCTTAATGTGCGAGTCCTATGTTCTATGTTAGAGGGTTTGGTTTCCGCACTTAGTCCTTCATGTGGACCATTGTGCGTGGGCCATGGCGGCCGTCAGTGGTTTATTCCAACCAGCTCACCTCCCTCCAGAAGCTGATTAGGTCTTCTGGTCTGCATAGGATGTCTGTGAAAGATCTGGGTGACCCGAGTGTTTCTCTCTGATCTGGGTGACGCCTGTGCAGTCAAAGAGCACATGCGCAACGGTTTCTTCAGCCTCCATGCAAGTCCTGCACAGAGGGCTGTCCGTTATACCTATTGTGTGGAAGTGTTTGTTCAGTGAGCAGTGTCCCGTTATGGTCCCCGTCACCAGGCGCAGGCCGTTCCTGTCCAGGCGTAGCAAACGCCTGGTTAGCCTGCCATCTAAGGATGGCATGGCTTCCCTGGATTGCCTGCAGCCCGGTGTCGAGGTCCACCAGTTCTCCGCTAGTGTATGGGTGAACTCCTGTAGCCACCTACGTAGTTGGTTAAAAGGGATGGGTACGATAGGTTCGGGTCCACAGGCTGGCGCGCTGGATGCTCTCCTAGCTAGTTCGTCAGCTGCGTCGTTACCCAGCGATCCGATGTGTCCTTTTATCCATTGCAGTGTCACTGTGTTACGGTTGCACACCGTCACCCGCTCCAGTGCATTGTGACATTCTAGTGTTAGTTGGAGGTTATATATTTATGTTAAAATCGTGTGAGAAGACTCCGACTCCGGTTCCGGAGTTGGTCTTTGATCCGTCGGTGTATATTCTCATCTCTTTCGGGCCTGAGTAGTCACACCGTTCCTCTGTAAGTATAACGTTGTAGTGCCTCTGAAAGAAGTGTAGTTTCGGGGCTTTGTCGCAGGGTGATGCCATCATCGGTTGTCGTTTGATTGCATCCTCCTTTATGCGTGTGTGCTTGACCCTAGAGTCTTTGCTCAGGGTTCCCCATATGTGGAGCCTGTAGGCGGCCAGGGCTGCCTCCTCTCGCATGATGAGGTGTAGGGGTGGCAGTCCTAGCATTACTTGTAGTGCGGCAGTGAGTGCAGTCCTCATACTGCCAGTTATTGCTACACAAGCAAACCGCTGCAGTTTGTCGAGATCTTTTTGGGCTGTACTCAGGTCCGTCCTGGGCCTCCAGACCAGTGAGCCATATGTGATAATTGGTCGGATGACTGTGGTGTATAGCCAGTGGGTGACCTTGGGACTGATGCCCCAATTCCTTCCATGCAGTCTTTTGCACTGCCATAGGGATATGCTGGCTTTTGTGGTGATGTAGTTGGTGTGTTTTGCTCAGTTCAGCTGTTTGTCCAAATAGATGCCCAGGTATTTGGTCTCAGTTGAAAGGCTTAGGGTAGTTCCATAGAGTCGTGGCAATTGTAGTGTCGCCAACTTCCTCTTTTTTGTGAAGAGAATCAATTCGGTTTTTGTCGGATTCATATCATATTCATATATTTATTTGCATTCCATAATGTATAGGTAAAGGTGTTACAATGGCTTAAAGCTAAGGTATAATAAAATTAATTCTTAAAATAAAATATAAATAAAATTAGCAAACAATAAGCAATCAACTTCGATTCACCGACAGTTGGTGTTTGTTGCACCAGTTCTCTACTATTTTCAAAGCTCGGCGCATTAGGTTACATAAGGTGTTCTCGTGGGTGCCATTTATTATTATGGTTATTTCGTCGGCGTAGCCTACGGTAAAATAACCTTTGTCATTGAGATGTGCGAGTCCTATTACAGGCTGAACGTACGACGCTTTGCGTGAGCTCAGTACAGAACACGCAAGCTAACCACTCAAGCTCAATGGCATATATCTGCATCTTAAAACACAAAAGCAATACAAAACATGACACTTCACTTTCCCGCCAAGAACCTTCATCAATTTGAAATCAGACTTAAGGATCATGCAGACGGGCGCGATATCGCGGGCCAGACGCGACTTTAGTAGCACAATTTTTTTGTCAGTGCCTGTTGCGCCCGCGATATTGCACCAGTATGTACGAGCCTTTAGAATATCTACGATCGTAATTTTTTGTTTTAATTATGTTCCTCGAAAGTGATTTCCTGGCTGCGGCCCTGTCTTCAACAATGATACACTATTACTTTACAATGTCTAGGTTTATTGTAAACTTAAGCCTAAGCGCCCCATTAGGTACTTACAGAAAAGCACAGCATGCACAGCATTATGCGCAGAAATATCACAATCAATGAATTAAAACAATTAATACATAGTTCCAATACGACTTTAAGCTAAATAATTGAGGAATTAATTAGGGGTGCTACAGACAATGCTGGCCAACCCGCTAGAAAAGCAGCTATTTATTTATTTATTTTTACCACACGATGTTCAAAGTCAAAGTCAAATTGAATATTTCAAATAGGCACATATAAGGCACTTTTGAACTTTCAACATGGCCACACTGTTGATGATAGTGGGTTTAGGTGCAAAAGGATGATGACCCTTTCTCTTCTACTAACACACCTAGGATCATCAAAACATAATCGTCTTCTGGTAATTCAACAGATAGTTCGTGATCCGTGAGTGTCGCAGTACGCACGTATGAAATAAATCTGCGCAGCGGCTTCCACTCACACCGACGCACGCGCCGCCGCATCTGGCTCAAAACACTCCGCACTAGCACCCACTCACACCGACACACGTGTTAATAACATCGGACAGCAACACCCCGCCGATGATAAACGAACCCGCCGATGTTATAGATAGAAGCGGTCGCAGTTCATAGAGACTTGCACCTGTGTCTTTGTCTGTCGTCCTAAATCATATCGCGTCGCAGGAACCCTTTGCTCGATTCTCTACGGACACCACACGCCGCGGCCGCTGTGGCTCTGAACATTGTTCCTATGATTTATGTGGGACACGGACATGATACCAAGTTAGAAAGGTGTTGGAAATAAATTCACGGTGTTAATTACTCGTAGCTACAAGAAACACCAATGCGTAGGACCGGCACGACTGATTCAGACTCGATTTGTATTGAGAATGGATCTGAGTTCATCCTGGAATAGAAACACGACTGAGCATTGTAAGCACTGCCGTCTTATTAACCCACTTATTAGTGAATAGTTAGAAGATACTCATTATGCAGTGTGGTGAGCTTGCACGATCACCAACATACTAAGTGTAGGTGTGTATAAGAATATATTATATTTTCACATATTCTGCTGCTGGAATCTCAGTTAGTCAGTACACCTCTGTCCAACCCTTCGGGGATAACAGGCGTGATGTTACGTTATTATGTTATGAAATCTCAGTCCTTCGCGTCATAGATATACCTTTTTTTTTTGTTTTGGCTGGGAAATTATCAAATAACTTCTCCCGCTCTGGGTGGAGCGGGAGGGCGTGTCAGACTTTTACTGACTAAGACCCACCCGTGTTCCTTTCGTTGCCGGTGTGGGCGAACTCGCAACCCTGGCAGGCATTCGCACCTAACCTAACGGACCCCGTCAGTTGGTGCTGACATCTCTTTGAGGCGCACGTGGAACACAACGCACCGTCGACCCGGGCCTGCTGGTCCTTGTCGGACGGCGAGCTACGCATCGCTCAGCGTCCGCAAGCCCGCACCTATAATGTTTATTTGCTCATACATGTGTACACATACAAGAATAAAAATGCATGCAGGATAACAATAAATAAAATAAAGGTTCAGACATGTTTGCCACGTACTATGGCGAGCAAATATTATGATTGGTAATAATTCATTTCAATACAATAATTTAGCGACAAACAATAATAAATTATAAATGTCAACAGCAAAAAAAAAAAAAAGCATAAAATCTATGCTTAAAATAAAAGATTCTACTGATCCAGAAACACATTAATAGTATGGTATGGCGGTTAGTGGAAGTGCTGTGAGTGGAATACCTCTAATACCTCTGCTTTGTTAGTTAGAAATGTCATAAGCTGTATTTTCAATTGTATATTAAGCTGCCTCCAACTTTTGGGTAGCTTATTTGTACGAGCCAAAACGCTCATACAGCAAAAGTACGTTTGCACGTTAGGTACGTGCAAACGTACTTTTGAATTAACTCAATTAAAATTAATTTAACTCAATTCAGTCGTAACTTCAACTCCGTCACGCGCGTGTGTGCATGTGTGTCGATCTATAACAAAAATACATTAAGTGTGGCTCAGATAACTAGACAAACAACCTTAAACTGTTTCCATAAATACACTATTGAACTTAACAGTGGTTTGGTGTAACTGAACTACCTACAATAACTACCGGGGTATCCGTCAACGACGAGAAAACTCTTACATCTTTTAGTCCTTCCAGCCTGGATGACACGGCTGATCCTTGTGATTTTTTGTGTCTCCTGATCAGCAAAGTGCTTAGCGTGGTATAACCCAGTTACGTTAACAAATCGGTGCTGTTGGCTTCCCACAAGCGGGTCTAACAGGTAGCATTGAGACGTTGGACATGACGTAAAGGAGGGTGAGCTACGCTGAGTGCCTGCAACCAACGAACCAGCAGAGGTCACGTCTAATGCTACAAACTACTTATCAAGAAACAATCGGCGAGGATAACGTCCACGGCGGTTGCTACTGCGGAGATCACGTCTACCGCTACTAACAAGAAATAACCAGCGGGATAACGTCCACTGCGACTACTTCAGCTCCGAAGACTTCATGAGCACACACTAGCTACACGCCAACCACTAGCAGCCACAAGGTATAAACTATGTCGACAGAAGACTACCCTGAATTTGTGGAACTTATAACTAAGCAGCTACGAGAGAATCAAAACTCTTCAAACTAACTACAAAAAGGATGCTGTGAGTAGAAAAACCATAGACTACCTTAACAAGCATCGAAGCTTTACAATCCCTATGGGATGAATTTCGATCGAATCATGAAATCTTGAAGAAGAACGAGTCTAAACAAAGAGAACATGACTACTTCAAGCAAGACATTTTCATCATAACAAGAAGCATGTTTGACGAAACAATGCAATCTATGAATCAAGACACAAGTTGATAAACGAACTTGGATTTTCGGGGATATCCAAACCAAAAATACTAGAAACTGGGAACAAAACTCTCGCAATTTTATACAACTGGAGTACACCAACAAATCGGAGATGAAACGCACAAGCACCTGTCAATACTGTTACGTAATTAAATGTGTAACTTCAACGCCTTGAAGCGAGCAGTCTCCAAAACTATCCTGGATAGCATTAAAGAGAAGTGGCAACTCCAAGATAGATATCTGATATAGATAAATGGGAAACCATCGACAAGATTCACTGGGAACTAAGCTATTTATTGCAAGGGACCGACAAAGACTATGAAGCAAAATACGACCCAATGGTCGTATTTTGCTTCAAAGTCTTTGTTGTTCCCTGGAGCAAGTCTACGACAACCTAAAGGAAGAGCTACATAGAAAAACTTGGAAACATCCCACTACGAAAAAACAACCCCGCGTATGGAATTACCGGAGATAAACGGAACTCTCAACAAATGGATCTCTCTTAGGAATTTATTCTTTGAAATGATTCATAACAATCCAACGCTAAACAAAACGCAGAAAATGGACTTCCTAAAATCTAAATTGAAAGGTGAACCGGAAAGGTTAATCAAGCACCTTCCTGTGACTGCTGAGAATTATGACTCGAGTCTAGATATTATTCAGCACCGCTACGACAACAAGCTATTACTTTTCACTACATACATAGAGATACTTCTCATGCATCTAAAATCCAAAATCAACTAACATGAAGAAGCTGTATGACAAAACGAAATAGTGTTTAAATGGCCTAGAAATCATTGACATCAATATTCCAGTTTGGGGTTCACTTATTGCGTACTTACTATCCTCCAAACTGGATGACGTCACTTACGGTGACTACGTCAAGACCATGAAACAGTCAAGAGAGCTCCCAGACTTCTAGAGGAGTTTATGGAGTTCCTGGAATTGCAGTTCAAAACTTTAAAAACATCCCGTAACAAAAATAACGGCGGGAAACAAAACTTTTCAACGAATAACCAACATAAAAGTTATAATTACAATAAGTCAATGAACTTTAAAGAGTCAGAAAAGTGGACAAAAACCTTCCATGCAACGCTGAGGAAATGTCCACTCTGCAAAAACGAACACATGCTGAGGCAGGGTTCTACATTTTTAGGGTACGGTACCCAAAGGGTAAAACGGGTACCCTATTACTAAGGCTACGCCGTCTGTCTGTCCGTCTGTCACCAGGCTGTATCTCATGAACCGTGACAGTTAGACAGTCGAAATTTTCACAAATGATGTACTTCTGTTACTGCTATAACAAAAAAAGTGAAAAATAAAAAACTTTTTTACAAAAAAAAACAACCGACTTCCAACAAAAACACTAAAAAGTGAAAAATAACTTTAATTTCGGAAGTCGGTGACTTTGGATGTGTTTTTTAATTTTTTGCCACCGACTTTTTCACTTTTTAGTGTTTTTGTTGGAAGTCGGTTGTTTTTTTTGTAAAAAAGTTATATATTTTTCACTTTTTAGTGGTACCCACCCCACACCAATTCGTATACCACTAATTGCTATGAAAACAACAGTGACAGGAAGTTTTATAATATCATCAACATACACCGAGTGGATTAAATACGTATTATTGAAGAGTTAGCTGTAGATCTGTAATGTATAGGAGACCGCGCAAGCTTCCTCTACCAAATAAAATAATTATAAAAATCAATTCATAAACAAATAAGTTATGCCTGAACATATATAATACTAGCTTTTGCCTGCGGCTTCACTCGCGTGGATGTCAGAAAAAATCTCACGGGAACCGGGATTAAAAGTACCTACTCTACATAAAAGGAACCTAAGTATTCGTCCAAGTTTCAAGTTTAAGTAGTAACTAGTTAACTCTAGGAATAAGATTTTTCATGCACACAAAACCCCCGTTTCCCCCCCCTTTTAAAGGTAAAATTTCCAAAAACCCCTTCTTAGCGGATGGCTTTTTTTTTTGTCTACGTGCCAAATTTCAGCCCAATCCGTTCATCGTTCGTGTTGTGGTTTGAGCTGTGTTGATAGACCAATCAGTCGCGGTTTCCATGTTTAAATAGCTAGATTTATGATATATGGATAGATATATATATATGTATATATATTGAGAACCTCCTCTTTTTTTAAATGCCGGTTAAAAATCATTTATAGCCAGAGTGCATTTCATGACAACTCCAATGAGACCAAACACGGGTAGGATATATTGTTTTATTACGGAGTTCCAGTGCCTACTTTCCGGCTTCATCATCAGATCAGTTTGATGGTACCATTTTGATCAGAACTATTTATTTAAATTTGCTTCGCTTAACTATCTTAATCCAGATATCTCATCGCCACCCGTGAAATACTTATTATTGAGAAGTTCCGGTGGCCATCTGTGGCCTTCTTCATCAGTTCCACTTCACCAAATTATACTTTCTGAATGCAAATGATTGACTTGTTGATGAAAATATAAAAATCGTTATATGTATGCCTATAATATTTAAGGAGTTCCCTCAATTACTCATGGATTCCAACATCAGATCTGGATTTTAATAAAAATGGGACCAATCTGGAAGTATATCCATTCAAATAAAAAATAATTGTCCAAATCGGTTCATAAACGACGGAGTTATGAGGTAACAAACATTTTTAAAAAATACAGACGACTTGAGAACCTCCTCCTTTTTGTAGTCGGTTAAAAATACTAACCAACAGAATAAAATAAATATTAAAGGGGGCTTCCATACAACAAACGTGATTTTTTTGCTCGATATTGGCAACAGGTAGACACTTGAAATATTCACAAAATCTTTAGTTATATATTTAATTTAAAAATTAATAATGAAATTAAAATAAAACAAATATTTAAGGCTCCCATACAACAAATGTGATTTTTTTGCCGTTTTCATAGATAATGGTACGGAACCCTTTGTTCGCGAGTCGAACTCGCACTTGGCCGGTTTTTTAACATGGATAAAATATTTTTATTTCACATAAGCCTACATGGGCACTTATGAAACGTCAGAAGCTAGGTGCACGGTTGCAATTGGTCGTTTCCTATGGAGAAGAGTCGGCAAGAAACACCAAACAACAAGTAACCTAAACTTGTGCAAAAATGTTTGTTTAGTCACGGCGGAAATAAATGCAATTCAACGAAAACATTCAGCACGTGTAACTTCAAACATCACTCTCTTTTCCATGATGATAATTTGAAAGAGCAACAATCAAAGCCAGCCACATCAACGGTGGCTGAGTGAACATCTCAGCACATTATCGGTGAACGACAGATACTCTTAACGACTCTTCAACTCAGATTCAAGAACAAGGAAGGAGGTTACGTCATCCTTCGGGCGTTACTGGATCAAGGCTCTCAAATATCCTTGGTCACAGAAAATGCTGGTCAACCGCTGAACTTACCCCGAAACAAAATGAGTACAAACCTACCTACCACGCCATGGCGTAGTAAGGGAGTGCTTAACAACAACCAAACTACGACCTGTTTTTAACGCATCAATAAACACAGACTATGGGGTTAGCCTAAACGATTTGATGGGAAAAGTGCCTAATCTATAAAAGGACATTCTATCCCTGATCATTAAACTGTGAAGCTATAAATATGTTCTAATGGCGGACATTGAGAAAATGTACCGTCAAATCCTTATTCATCAAGATCAACAATGTCTTCAAAAATAATTTGGAAAGACTCCAAGAGAAAACCACTGAGAGATATGCAGCTGTGTACCCTAACATATGCACTCTCCAACAGCTGGCCAAAGATGAAGGCAACGCTTGCCCTCTGATCCGAAAGGCGCTACTTAACGAATTTTATATGGATGACGCCGTCACGGGCCACCATACCATAGAATCAACAAAGCTACTGCAAAAGGAACTAAGCGAACTAACTGAATAAAGGTGGTTTTGTTTTACGGAAATGGTCTACTAACCAACCCATCTACTCTCAAAGAACTACAGAGGAAAGAGAAAAGTAACAAAAACTTCAAGCAACAAGAGTTCAGCAAAACACTTGGACTCGCATGGAATGACGCAAGCGACACATTCCATTTTATTAGCGACGCGCCTAGCAGCAACAAAAATGCACCTTACACTAAACGCAGGCTATTGTCTGAAATAAGCAAGATCTACGATCCGCTCGGTTGGTTGGCTCCAATTACCCTACAAGCAAAACTACTTTGTCAAAAACCATGGAGTGAATGCTGTCAAAACATTGTCTGGGACGAAAATGTACCGGATGCCATAGAAAAGGAATGGATGCAAATTACATCCGATCTGCTGAACATAAAACACATAAGACGTGTACCAAGAAAGGAACTACAAAAACCCAGAAAAGGATAAACAGCTTGCTTATGATATTACTTGTAAAATTAACAACGCTATCATGTGGAATAGCAGCACCCCTGCAACATTTTAAAATAACGCGATTAGCTGAAAACCAACCAGTTTACTTTTACCCCGTTGGAAATATCCAACCTATTCATGACAACATTCTGGCAAAGTACAATAAATATAGAGAAATCCGTGAATCGTATAGCTCAACTATGCGACGCGATGCCTCACGAGCCATGCCACTCTACGACACAACAACTCAAGTTCGTGAATCGTATAGCTCAACTATGCCACACGATTCCTCACGAGCCATGCCACTCTACGACACAACCACTCAAGTTCGTGAATCGTATAGCTCAACTATGCGACACGATGCCTCACGAGCCATGCCACTCTACGACACAACTACTCAAGTTCGTGAATCGTATAGCTCAACTATGCTACCAACTGCAGTATTTTTATCCATAGTTGTCATAACAGTATGCAAAAAGTCATAAATAGCCATGTTAATTGTCTTGTTTTACTTAAATCCTTTTTGTTCGTTGCAAATAATACTTTTCAATTATTTTTGAGAACAAAGGTATCAATGATATTGGTCTGTAGTATTCCATTATCTCCCTATCTTGTTTTTGAACAGTGGCTAAATTACCGATTTTTTCAGGGCATCTGGAAAATACATTCGCATAAACACTTTATAATGTAACTTAACAAGCAATTCATAAACAATCAACTACATACAATTTTGACACGAACGTTGGTTCATTTCATTACAATATTGCTATGTGTTGAGGTGTTGCAGTCCTGCTGATGTAGATGTTAGTAAGTCTCGATGTGAAGTCAGAGCGCGTAATAATGTGTACAATAAAGAATAAGAATACCGGTCACGGGCCGCGGGAGGGAGGTGACAGTGTTTCACAACTCATCAATATTTGATCTGATTTTATTTGTAGATGCGCTGACGCCGGTCAACGCAGAGCCGCCTTCCTCCCATTGTTATTCTTGTTCGTCAAATCAATCGTCCAGGTACCCATCGTACCAACTACACTTATACTCTGACACTGTTACTACGCTAACGCTCCAGTGTTCCGGAGAGTGACATTTACTGACATAATTTTGTATATTGAATTACGGTTCAATACCAACCTTAAAAAAATTTGACGCACCTTTAGAATATGTATAGTAGGTTACTAAGGTTATTCAACAGTCAAAAGTCTTGATAGTCCGGAGTTTTAATGCGAGCGCTCCTCATAACGAAATTACTGGATCAGAAACGGTTACATGATCTGTGAGTACTCCTCCAGAGGCCAGGGGCTAGCATTGACCTGCGTCCGCTGAACATTTAGCAGCCCTGGTTACATAATGCCCGGGCAGTGTGGTGCGCGCCCGCATCATGCAAACATTACCCCAATTATAACTATACCTACCTACTGAAACCTCTTAATATTGAGCTTGCGTGGCGACCACTGTATAAGGAATATATTTATTTATTAATGACCAACTTATATTTACAGTTTGAACCACACATACAAGTTATCGGTCAATCAATCAAAATATTTATTTGCGTAAAACATGGTATAAAATGGTGTTAAATACAAATTGATATGGCACAAACATGTTTAGCTAGGATAAAAACATAGCATGCAAAATTATAAAGTTAGGTGAAAAAGGCATCAACCATCAGCATTTTTAAAACTTACATTTTTTTATCTAAAAACTCCTTTAAACTATAAAAACTACATTCAAGTAACCAATTATAAAACTTAATTTTAAATAATTTGAAATGTCTTGGTATTTTGTTATAAATGCGCACACACATTGCTAGGCAGTTATTATTGTACTTAGCTAGTCTAGGTAAATCATTCAACACTAATTTATGAGGATCTCGTCTGTTCCTAGGATTAACATCCTTTGCAGACTTAAATAATTGTTTATTTTTAATTACAAACACACATAATTTGTAAACGTAAAGTGACGGTAACGGTCCAAGTTACTTAAATATTAGTTGACATGAGTCGTCAGGTCTATGACCACAATTAAGACCACAATACTAGTGTACAAGTTAACGGTCAATACGTGTGTATGTGTAACAACATATATTACATACAATCATAAAATTAGGTTAAATTACATAGACTAGAGAAAATTAGATAAAATTCAACAAAATTAGACAGACTTTGATCAAATTAGATCAAACATTTATGTATAGATACAATTTTTATTTATATAGGACATATTTTCTTTTTTCTTTATTCATTTGTTGTTTATATAGCAGGGGTTAAATATTTTGACAAGAATAAATTCTCTGTCTTCATAAATATCTACTCTGCGATGCGGTGAGACGCGTGGGTGGGACCATAGATAATATAATATATTGTAGGGGGGGACTGAGGGACCGTCACCGACCGTCGGTCCTAGCACACTGAACGGTAAGGCAGTCCTGCTGCCCGGAACTTGCTGTATTGCATGGAACGGCTTGCTAATAAAAGATGGTGGTTTGTCAATAACGATTCATAACAAAACAAATCAAAGAGATAACTATGTTTCTATCATTCTACAATGTTCACTTGCATTCCACCTAAAATGTATATGTCAATATTCTGCAGAATCACACGCCATAAACTAAGTCTATGATTGGTTCCAAGAATTACATTGTTGACAACGTTGAGAGATAACTGTTATTACAGAAACGAATGGTTATGTCATCGACACGTGGAGGGTGCGCAGATTCGGGGAAGCGGCGACCTTCAGGTGATCGAGTAAAAAACGCGAACCAGAGTCCCGTTGCTACCTGTCACGACTCACGAGCTCTACACCTGCCACAGGGGCACTGTGCCTACCTGCGACTGCTGCCACATCCATCGCCGCCACTACACGTGTTATCTGATGTTAACTGACGTTTTTTACAACGAATAGGTAGGTACTTATCATCTACAGTTGGACAGTTTTTGTGCACGTTTTGTGTCGTGAGTGATCTGTGGATGGCATCCGGGAGTGTGACTCCGCGTACGTTTAAATTATGGTAAACTGAACTGATGGTTTGTCGTCAGTTCATTTGAAATCGCCAGTCTATCATTTAGTTTTTTTATTATTTTCATCTAAACAAAAGTGAGAATACTCTACGTCGAGCAGTCAGTCCGCAGCCGCAGCGCACGCACAATACAAAGCCCTCCGCACAATAGCTGACCCGACCTCGTCTCACGCTACCTCAAAAAGTCAACGAATTATGTTTTTGGAAAAAAAGCAGTTGGAAATATGTGACAGGAGCAATTTCTTTAAGTTCTCCCTAAAAGGACCGCAACGTGGTATATGGCGGGCAGAACCTCCGCCATGATTTTTTACAGTGCACACTACCGCGCACTTCACATCATTGAACTGAAGTAGCGCCTCAATAGATTAACTGAAGTAGCGCCTCAATAGATTAACGTCTCAGATCTCTGCGACTGGTACTCACTACCTCGCCATGTAAAATAGAACATGTCTGAGGATGATAACCGCCAAGGTCTTAAGACTGTGAATGACTCAAAGAAAAGCTAGCTCTTGTGAACAAATAAAGTATAAATGTTTTATTTCTGTAAGTATGTTTGTACAAACACTTTTACACGATAATCGTATTTAAAAAAAACCGGCCAAGTGCGAGTCGGACTCGCGCCGAAAGGTTCCGTACAATTATTATCTAAGGTAAATTGCGGTTTACGATTTATGATGTATTAAAAAAAAAACTACTTGATCTCTGTAATGTACATCATATATTTTTTTTAGTTTTATTTATCATTATCTTATTTTAGAAGTTACAGGGGGACACACATTTTACCACTTTGGAAGTGTCTCTCGCGCAAACTCTTCAGTTTAGAAAAAAATTATGTAAGAAACTTCAATATTAAGTATTTTTGTAGACCTATCCATAGGTACACCCACACGTATGGGTTTGATGAAAAAAAAATTGGGTTCTAATTATGGCGAACCCCCAAATTTTTTTTTTTTCAATTTTTGTGTGAAAATCTTAATGCGGTTCACAGAATACATCTACTTACCAAGTTTCAACAGTATAGTTCTTATAGCTTTTAAAAAAAGTGGCTGTGACATACGGACGGACATACAGACAGACATGACGAATCTATAAGGGTTCCGTTTTTTGCCATTTGGCTACGGAACCCAGAGACCCGCAAGAGATGACTCGGTGGAACGCAGAGCTAAGAGGCTCATTGGCGACGTAAAACTGGTGGATGCCAATCTTCACAGCTTGGCCCATCGCCCATCGCAAGGTTGCCTGCTTGTCGGTCTTCTACAGATTGTACTTCGGTGAGTGTGCCCAAGAACTCCACGACCTTATTCCACCGGCCCCCTTCTATTATCAGACATCTAGACGCACTGCAGGTTACCATGCCTTCCTTGTTGATATTCCACCAATTCGCACTAAGCGTTTCCAAATGACTTTTATAATGCGCACAGCAAAAGAGTGGAACTCTCTACCTGCGTCTGTTTTCGAACGCATAAAACCTAATCTCTTCAAAGTTAGAGTAAACAGGCATCTTCTGGGTAAGCTCACTCGATCGTCGACTTTGTCTCTGTCACCTCTGCCCTAATAAAATAAAAAAAACCCTAAAAACGGTTGGCGTTTCCTATCTGACTATTCTGAGAAGAAAGCATGGCTCTTCTCCATAGGAAACGACCAATTGGAACCGTGCACCTAGCTTCTGACGTTTCATAAGTACCCATGTAGGCTTATGTGAAATAAAAATATTTTTGATTTGATTTGATTTGAAAGGCCGAGAAGAAAGGACAGTCTCTTTTAAAGTTCAAACATAATCTTGGTCAGATCATGTGAAGACCATGTAGATTGGTGCCTGACGTGATCTTTTGTCGAAAGAACCACACAGATTGAGGACCTGTCCAGTCAGTGCTCTCATTTGTCAGTAGTCCTGCAGCTCAACTCAGAACTTAAGGAGCTCAACGATTCAACTAACAACACCAAAGAGAGGACACATTTGGGCAGGCCGCATACATTACTCAAACTGCCAGACCAGATGAAAACTAACTGAGAAAAAATATTCGTTTTCGTATTCTAAATAAAGATTCGTTGTACAGCTTGTAGCGTGGCACAGCTATAGCTCTCTGTGTCCACTTTATACCGTTTCTCTTGGATTCTCTGGATTCCTCTGAATCCAGCCGTATCGGATACTTCTGCTATATTTGTTAGGTATTTATTCTGTCAGAAGTCTCTTATGTGGCGCAGATAGATTGCTAATGCTTGGCAGGCTTACAGCGTAATATCTTGTACTACACAATGATCAGACGTAATCAGTCGGCAATAACTCGTACTACACAATAAACAGACGTAATCACCGGCGCCCATATTATTATATACGTCCGCCATGTGGGTATACATGCACAATATATAACGTGTTATGATTAAGCGGGATCCAGTAAATCAATGTTGTCTTACGTAATAGCTCATCTCGATCTGTGATTACATTAGTTGAGCACATTCATGGAGGGGCTGATGTCGCTCCACGGCTGGTGGTTGCAGGCAGTTTGTGGATATTAATCACTTGGAAAAGTTTTCTACCGGTTCGGCAGTTTAGTGGACTATGGTACCAAAGCAAACTAACAACCACAACACAATAAAAAAAACTTTGATTTCGGCAACGCAGCAATGTTTTACATAGAGGTATTTTAAACTGTTTCAGTTATAATAGCTTAATCTAGTTTTCTTTAAGTCTACCCATTTCCAAGTGTTGTCTCAGTTTCCCACCTAAAGATTACCAGTGTCGTCATCTCTGGCTAGCTCCCCGTTGTCGCGCCGTAGTTAGCTGCGCGACATCTGTTAGCCGACGGGGGAGCGGTGCGCAGGCGGGGGGAGGTGTTACTGCATACCTAACTATAAATTATAAGCTCACCAATTAAGATAACGCTCCGTACGCACTGCTGAGACTGCAACACACTAGTACATTACGACGGAAGCTATACTCTCATCTGCCTTATACAGCAACCTTAAAGGTAACAATATTGTTGTGTAGATACTACTCTCCGCCACAAAAGGGACGTCGATAGCAGCGCGCGTGGAAGTTAAAATATCCCTTCGTAAGGTATGAGTGAACAATCGACAATGCTTTGGCTTTAAAACAAAAACATGAGTTATATGAACAAAACGGTCGGCGTTCATTGTGCGGGTGGTTTGGGAGCCATAAGTTACATGCGTATGAGCGGCCGCCATGGTGCGCATCGTTACAGGAAATAAAAGAGAAGCGGCGGAACAATAGCGCGGTCAATACGGTAGCGGCCATTTGCATATCGCGCATCGACTCCCGCGCCGGCCGCGCCGCAGGGCTGCTGCGCATTTCACCTGGCAGCAACTGCGGGTTCAATCATAGAGGGAATTGGAAAATTAGAATACTGGGCAGTATTCCAATTTTAAGATTATTCATTAACGTAACAATGCGAAATCATTAAATTTTGAATGTGCAACAAATCGCGTTGCGTTTGGTTCGCTTTACGCAGGTTGCTCATAGTATCATATCGAATTTAAACTGGTGTGGTATCGCGGGAAAACACCGGTGCCCACGCGAGGTCGATTCATTCCTTACTTGTCTAATATTGACATGAGCGCAGAGGAGATACCCATGATTCAAAGATTCCTCTCAGCTCGTCAAAGATTGCTAGATTTTGCGCGTCATATGATACCTCTTCCAAGCGGAAGAGAGTGGACGGCTAGTTTTGGAAAAATCGCAATTTAAACTCCAAGAAATCCCTGATAACCCTTTGTCTAGACTTGTAGAGTATTTTATTTTATTATCTTCGGGAAACATACAGCTAACTTACACAGTGTTCTTAAACAATATAAAATATAAAATTGCCATTTACATTCCACTGATAAAGTTTGTAATCGCATAAAAATATTTTTTTATGTGTTATAACTACAAATTAACGATCTTCAGACTTTTTCCTTTTCTTGCGCTAGGTTAACGGGAAGTACCATACAGTTTTTGATTTATTTGCAAGTTATCAAAATATGTCGCAAAAGTCACCGTATTTTTTTATTGCGTTGACTTAGAAACTTGATTTTTTTAGAGCTCCAAGGGACCGTAGACTTACATATTTGATATTAATTTCAACTTGATACCTCCACGCATTCATGAGAAAAAGTGTCTTGACAGACTGACAGACAGACAGACGGACAACGAAGTGATCCTATAAGGGTTAAGTTTTTCCTTTTCAGGTACGGAACCCTAAAAACATAAAAAATAAAATAACATAATTTTAATTCGGACAACTAAAAGATCCACACAATGTTAGTAACAGGTTTGCACTTAAAATACTATTGTTAGTAACTTAAATTAAAGACGAATTCATGAGTAGACACCGAACAACTAGACACAACGAAAAATGAAAACTGGTATCAGTCTTCGCATAAATTGCCTTATAATGGCGGAGGAAGTGTCTGCCGCTACAGCCTACAGAATGCTATTGTGACTGCACCTTATTCCTTATACCTTTCTTGCTCGCAAAATAATTGGGCAAACGTCATCTAAAACTATTCTAAATTTCAAGTTGATAGCATTAGTAGTTCTTAAGATATCCAAGTGTGACAGACAGACAGACAGACTTAGTCTCACCATAAGGGTTCTTTTTTACCATTTTGGTACGGAACCCTAAAAAGCATATATACGGTCGAATTGAGTAACCTCTTTTTTTAGAAGTCGGTTAAAAAAGCGTAATCTTTACGTGGTCAGTACACCGAGCAAATTTTCGTGCCACCATATTACCCCTGACCGCCCTGTGCTGATCTCAATGTCATTATGGTCATGAGGTCATCGGTAAGAAAATGCCCAAGATATTTAAATTTTGTGACTCTCCGTATTGGCGTACCGTTTATGGCAAGTTTGAAGGCATCTTCCAATAAAACATTTAAATTATTAAAAAATTTAAATACATTTAATAAAAAATAAATGTAATAAAGTTATAATTTGTCGTCTAGGTACTCATTGATTGTGTAATAAATAATTTGCTTTTTTTATTTAGTAAATTAAGAACAGCCTTTTTGAAATTATGTATGTCAAGATCTTTTGTTGAATTGGGTATCTTGTTGGGGGCCATTACGAAAAAGGTTTTTGAATAAAGCGCAGTTTTGTGTGGAATCGCTCATATCTCTTTGTTGCGTCGTATCTTAGTTATCGAAATAAACGCAAGGTCGTTATTACAAATACTTATTGCTGCAGCTGTCTCGTAGATGTATAAACAGGGCAAACTAAGAAGTTTATATTTCTTAAAAAACGATCAGTCTTTTAAAACTAACACAGCACATACACACTTATTTTGAGCCTTGAAAGCATTTTGTTTTAAAAGTATATATTTAAAAATGATTTAAAAATACACCTGAAATCCTTACAACAAGCCCTTTCATTTGATATGTCACACGGTACAGTTTACAAAACTTTTTGTTTTAGTTTTCAAAGTTGCCCCTAAAAGTGACCCCCTTAAACAAAATTAATTTATTGATAAATAAATAAATAATAAAATTCATTTTTTAGGCAAGTTTTTTACACATCCTAAAATTAAATTAAATATGAAACAGATATTAAATTAAATTGAATTATATTTCCGTTACTTAACCGTGTTTGGGTCACACAAAATTCATAAATGTGTAAACTTAATCGGTCTAGTAGATTTGGAACAAATTGATAGACAGACACGAGTGACCCGTTTTTTTCCCTATGAGGTACGGAACCCAAAAAACAAACAAGATTTCAGTGTCAATCAATCAACTCAGCCTAATAGCAGTCCACTGCTGGACATAGGCCTCTCCCAGGCTGCGCCACAACACCTTGTCCTCCGCCTTCCGCATCCAGTCTGTCCCAGCCACCTTTTTAAGGTCGTCGGTCCATCAAGCTGGGGGGCGTCCCACACTACGGTTGCCGATTCGCGGTCCCCAATCCAGGACTCGTCTGCTCCACCGGCCATCGGTCCTTCGACAAACATGGCCAGCCCACTGCCACTTCAGCTTGCTTAGTCTGCAAGCTATGTCGGTAACTCCGGTTCTCTTCCGAATAACTTCATTTCTGATCTTATCCTTCAGGGAAACTCCGAGCGTAGCCCGCTGAGGTGGGGTGTAAGGGGGAGCACACATCAACCAGGCTCCCCAAATATCAACCTTACCTGCGCGCGGTACACCCTGCCATTGACGGACGAGGCGCTGGCGACCGACCGATGGCGGTATAACCATTTAACAAGCCAACCTAAATTCACCAGACCGATGACGGGCAGCAGCGTCATAGTTGCGAAAGGATTGGCACTGCAGTCACCAACCCGCTTGCCCAGCGTGTTGACTACGGGCATTAAATATCCCACATGAAGAAAGTGCCAAAACAACGGCCGCCAGTTCCCGGTGGTCCCGCTATTCTTGGTCAAGTAGCGGTCACGGTAACGGCGGGACGGGGGGTGCGAAGAATCCCCGGGCTACGGCAGGCTACCAACGACGACTACATCTGGCTACGTACAATGGACGTTCGATGAGGCTGGACCATCACCTCGCCGAACTTGAGGTAGAGTTAGGTCGCATTAACTGGCATATACTGGGGCTATCTGAAGTCCGAAGACAGGGGGAGGACACGATAACCTTGGAGTAAGGCCACCTATTCTACTTCCGGGAAGGTGATCAGCTCTCCCAAGGCAGTATCGGTTTTCATGTGAACAAGGAACTCACTAGCAGCGTTGTAGAAATCAGTAGTGTGACGACACGGGTAGCGTACGTTGTACTAAGACTCACTGACAGGTACTACCTGAAAGTGATACAGGTATATGCGCCGACTACGACATGTTCTGACGAGACAGCCGAGGCCATGTACGAGGACATTACCAAGGGAATTTCAGTTTACAGCGGGAATATTAATATTTTTAAATGTCTGAATCATTTTCTTTTTCGTTTTGGACCGAAAATAAGACTAAAGCTGAAGCTTATTTTTTGTTTTCGGCTAAAAATCTATTTTCAGTTGGACACAATCTATAAAATGAGTAGATGCATGAACCTACGATTTATTCTCAGTACCTATGTCTTTAAATTATTTGTGGGCTAGTAAATGGAGTACACACAGCTCTATTAAGTGGTTACCCCCCAAAAGACATCTGCGTCCAAATCCGTGATACTTGGTTTTTGTATTTTGCAAAAACATTTTATTATAATTAATATATTGTTTTAGTGAATAAATAAGTTTTTTTTTATAATATAAATTTTGTTTTTTTTTCAATAAAACGTTAATACTTTTATTATTGCGTATAACGACAAACATTAATAGGTTTTGTGTTTTTTAGGTGAGTTTACATTTACGAAGAGATAATCAACGTCTAAATAGACAGGAGACCGGACATGTATTATATATTTTTTAATATAAAACTTGTGTATTTTAATTAAGGACCAATTGTTATAAATAAATAAATATTTTACTATTTAGTTTTAGTAATATTTTTAAAGATTTTAAAAATCAAGAAAAATATAATATTTTGATAATCATTTAATAATATTGCTATTATTTAACAAAACTTTGATCTTATTTTACTATAACAAAGATTTTAGGGTTGTAGGAGACACAAACGGGTTCCTAGACAAGTGACATCCTTTTAACG
Organism: Tiliacea aurago; assembly: GCA_948098905.1. Lineage (NCBI taxonomy): Eukaryota > Metazoa > Arthropoda > Insecta > Lepidoptera > Noctuidae > Tiliacea > Tiliacea aurago. The sequence goes on along the minus strand of OX402580.1, from coordinate 366,520 downwards.
CAAACGATAAAATAGCATAAAATTAGAAATAATAATGCGTAAATGGTAATCGTTTATTCTTTGTCGTTTTATGTGAACGTATACATCAAAGTTGTAGTTATAACTTGAGGGTATGAAATAATTTCATAAAGAAAACGTCAGTAAGTTTTAATGGATACTCTCAAATTATAACATGTATCGATTAGACAGAGACCTAAAGATAAAGTGATTCGGACGATAGTAGATAACAATTTCATCGCATTTTATATGGGCTCGCTGGCTAGGTCATCAATCTGCCGGTATGAGTATGTATGACAACGTTTGGTGATGCGATGGCTCGAATCCAAGTCGAAACAATGTACTCTTTTTGTAGTATTCTTTAGATTATTCGTAACGAATTCAATGTTGTAGCAGTGCAACATTTTAAAACTTGAGGAGTTAGCACATACTGACGCTGTGTGTACATACACACATACCTACATAGCACAATTACAGCATAAATGACGCGCGCGAGCCAGCCCTGGCGGGCGCGCGGCGCCGACTCGCACAAATACAACAATTGTTGTTTATCGTAGCGCACACGACATTCTCACTAGCTTTTGTTCACGAACTTATTTGTAGTACTTTCTATGAGATTCGGCATCAGAAAGTAAGTAAAATATTTGTACCTATTATTGTTTCATCGATTAGGTAGGTACTTACTTGAAGTAGTGCCTCTCCCTGTCGTTTCGGGTGACGCAGGTGCTCTCGGGGCATGGCTGCTTCGGGAAGTACCTGTGTCGCATAAACAGGGAGCCGGACGCCTGGTGTCACCACTGCGTCGACTGCCGGGAGGACATGGCGCGGCATACGCTGGCAGAGTGTGCCGGTTGGGAGGAGCCACGCCGTGCCCTCATCTCAGGATTAGGCAGTGACCTGTTGCTGCCAGCCGTGGTCGAGTTGATGGTCGGCAGCGAGACGTCGTGGTGGTATCCTTCTGCGAGACAGTCGTGTCGCAGAAGGAGGCTGCGGAAAGGGAGCGGGAGATCTCGTCCGCTCACCCGGCTCGTAGCAGGCACGGAGTGGCACACGGCAGAGGGCAGTCAATGCCCTCTTCCGGTCTCCCTAAATGGGTCCAGGGACGGCGGACTTGGGGACATCCGCCGCCCCCTATCACACTGGACCCGAGGTGGCGGCACGTAGTGTTCCACGCGCGCCCCTTTCAAACGTCGCGAGGGGGATCAAACACCTCACCTCACTTTCAGCCTACCCGTTACAAACAAATTACAGGTTTCCATAACAGTGTTGGAACTTGAAACAACCCAACACGGATGACCTCCGCGTTTATTTGATGCAGGGTAGTAAAAGCAACCAGCCAAGTGTCGAGCCATGACTACTGCACACTAAGCGGTACCTGATTGTGATAATGTTAACGACTAAGGTATCTATAGTGTGTACACACGCTCGCGCCTGCTTTACTAACATCGTACCGTAGGTAGGCACGTGGGTACATGTCACCGGTGGGGCGCGTCAATAAAAAATAACGCATGTTTGTGTCACGTGTGCCAACGTGACACATTACCATGCATTTGAATTGAGTGACAGCGCCCGGAGATTTTCCAGAATAATCCATAGTGTTCCATACGCATGAGCCGAGTCCTTCAAACACCCGCTACGTGCCCTATTTGTAGGGTACTTACCTCGGACACGAGATAAACAACCAGTGACGTCTTCGTGCCGAGGTACTCACAAAACAACATACATAGAGCTACTGGTGCATGTTAAATGCTTGTCGATGTTCCAGAACCAATGAACCAGTCACGAGTAGGTACATTCGTATCAAAAACTATGGAAGAAAACTGCCCCAATATCATTTCGGTTCGTATGCAAAAAATAATTCAAGTCAAACTACAGGACTATTTCGCTCACCACCGTCATAGCCAAGGTCCTTGACAGCGTGCTTAACTCACATCTAACTAAATAAGCAGGTGCAGCTCTGTGATGCCCAGTTTGGATTCCTGCCGGGGCTGTCAACGGAGACTGCTATTCATAGTTTGAAGCACGCTGTCAGGTATTACACGGATAGAAATACACCGGTTTACGCGGTTTTCTTTGACTTTTCCAGGGCCTTTGACCTTGTCCCATACGATCTTCTTTGGCAAAAGCTAGAAGAGACAGCGCTGCTACCAGAGTTCATATATCTCCTCAAGCACTGGTACCTGAACCAAGAGACTCAAGTGCGATGGGCAGGAGAGCTTTCGGAGCCATGCTGGCCGGAGTGCAGGGGGGGCTGTCCTCACCTGTGCTCTTCGGTCTGTATGTTAATGCATTGATTGAGCGACTCAGCAGCACACGTGACGGCTGCTACGTGGATGGAGTTTGTGTTACCAACATTAGCTGCGCAGACGACATGGTGCTGCTGGCTCCCTCGATCGGTGCGCTCCGAAAGCTACTCAATGTGTGCGAGTCGTACGCTGCGACTCATGGGCTAGTTTATAATAGCAGTAAGACAGACTTCATGGTCTTCAGGTCTGGCACCAGGTGTCCAGCTACTATGCCTCCTCTTCTAATGAAAGGTCACACTATAAATAGGGTATATAAATTTAAATACCTGGGCCATCTGGTTACTGATGACATGAAGGATGATATGGATCTAGAGAGGGAACGTAGAGCATTGTCAGTTAGGTCGAATATGTTGGCCCGCAGATTTTCTCGCTGTACAGACGCAATTAAAATAACCCTTTTTAAGGCATACTACACAGCACTATACTCGGGAGCCCTGTGGTATGTATCTAATACAATAACGCATTCAGGGTTTTGTTGCGATTGCCACGTTTCCGTAATGCCTCGGCAATGTGTGCAGACGCACGCACTGACGGCTTTGATGCACTGTGGCTTAATAAATCTACTTCGCTACTCCTTAGCCTGCGTGGTAGTCCCTACACTATCCTGCAATCGATACCAACCCGGACAGACAGCCCGCTAGTGTGGGCGCTAGCAAACCGCACCCGATCTATTTTAGTTACTAAGTACTAACATAAGCTAAGCTTTTTTGTTACTAACACTATAGACCCCATTGTAGTCTGGAAAATAAAGATAATAATAATAAAAAAATAAAAAAACAAACGTCTCCAAACTGGATCTTATAATTTTCATATTTTTTAGCAGTTTTAATAATTTTCGACTCAATATTATAGTTTATATGTGCTTTAAAAAAAAACCCGAAAGAAGTCTGAAACCAATTTATCCCAAAAAAACACCATATTTTATTTAAGACATGAATAAAAAACTGCCGATTAAGAGATGACATCTGTCATACCATGCCACTGAAAAACAGAAAATAATAATGAAAATTTTATCGAGATGTTGACGAGATCAGCCGTAAGAAGTGCACGCCCACCACCTCCGGACTCTTCGCTCAGCTCCGCCTCGCCGCCGCCGGTACCCAGCCCCACTGTGACGACACCGGCCGCGGTAGTTGCGTCGAGCTCGAGCGACGAGTATTTCTCCCCGCCCACGACGCCACCACCTGCTCGTCGACGGGGAGGACGCCGGCCGCCGGATGGTTTAGGACCTCGAGGCCCACCGCCCTCTGATAGGGTCCCAGCTCCCGGCGGAAGTGTGCAGCGCATGAGATGGACACGAACCATCAATGAGAACGTCATGCGCTCATACTATGGGGCTACAGAGGGGGGAAACAATCTGACCGCGTACCGTGTTCGAATGCTCTCTCTTTTTCAGGTGCTTGAACCAGCTGTCAACGTTTCGGCACAACGACTATCGGATCAGGTGCGGGTTATCCAACGTAATCATATGTTGGATGACACTGTACTTGATCGCCTGCGAACTGAAATGCGGAATAGCCATGTCATCGCCCCCCTGTCGCAGACTGTTGTGGTACCACCGCAGTCCCACACAGTCCAAGCTGACGAGGGGAATGATGACAGGGCTACAAACGTAAGTACCCAGTGCAATGAGAAATTGAGGAGTGCTTTGGAGGGTGCGATTCGGGAATATCGGTTTATGTCACCCGAACTTAGACCACGCTTACCTCGTTTGCCCATGCATAACAAAAATAGGGCGCTGGTGGCAGCTCTGGATTCGCAGTTGTCAAACTATTTTGATGACTGCGAAGACCTCACTGATACTCATTCGATTCTGTACTGCGCGGCTGTAGCGGCATGTCGTGTAGCTCACGTAAAATTTCAAAATGACTTTATAGCTACACGACCGAAACCAGCCGTACCAGCCTGGCAGTGCAGAATTGAGCGTCGTATTGGTGGGGCCAGAGCGCTCATCGGTAAACTAATCTGCTTCAGGGAGGGCAATACTCGCCCAAGAGTTATGCGCTTTGTGAGGCGGGCGTTCTCAGGGACTGATACCAGCCCTGAGGACTATTTATTTCGTGTCACAGAGCGCATAGACTTCCTGAAGCAGAAAGTGTATGCTTGGGCAAACCGTATTCGTAGGTATAAGCGGCGTGTGGACCGATACACTCAGAATCGCACCTTCCAGAGCAATGAAAGGTGGGTTTATAGGGCTTGGGAGCGACCGAATCAAGGTGTGACTGACACGCGCCTGCCGGATAATGATGCCATGTCTTCTTTCTGGCACAGTATCTGGTCGGTGCCTGTCGGTCACACTGAAGGTGATTGGACTCGAAAAGTTGAGCGAGCCTGCGATCCAATACCAGAAATGGGGGCTATTACCATCTGCCCCCAAGATGTAGCTCGTGCGGTCCGTCCGTTGCCTAACTGGAAGTCTCCAGGACCGGACGGACTGCACAACTTCTGGATCAAATGGTTTGTTGGGTCGCACGCTCGCTTGGCGGCTCAGTACCAGACTTCTTTGGAGTCTGGTTCGCTACCCCAGTTCCTAACGACAGGAATAACCCACCTACTCCATAAATCAGGTAGCACCGCGGAACCCAAAAATTATAGACCGATCACGTGTTTACCGACGGTCTATAAAGTTCTTACATCCATTTTGAGAGCTAAAATTAACAAACATATAGACACTAACTCCATCATGTCTGCCTCTCAAAATGGATGTAGGAACGGGTCTCGCGGTACTAAGGAGTTACTCCTCATTGATATGGCCATTAGCCAACAGGTTCGACGTTCCCGAAAGGATCTGTCGACATGTTGGATAGATTATAAGAAGGCCTATGACTCGGTGCCACATACATGGCTCATGAGGGTGCTGGAGCTGTATAAAGTAGATCCAACTCTGCGCACCTTCCTGATGTCATGTATGAGGCAATGGAGGACAGTCCTTCGCTATCCAGGATGTCGAAATATCCAGAGGAATAGCGAACCGATAAGGATCGAGCGAGGCATATTTCAGGGCGATAGTTTGAGTCCGCTTTGGTTCTGCTTAGCCTTGAATCCTCTAAGCACACTGCTGGAGGATTCAGGTCTAGGCTATCGGTTGAGGAGAGGTGGTCAGGTTATATCTCACCTCCTCTACATGGATGACCTAAAACTCTTTGCCCCCAACAATTTGCATCTGATGGAGCTACTGAAAGTAACTGAAACTTTCAGTAGTGCCATCAGGATGGAATTTGGTGTGGACAAATGTGCGGTCATGCATGTAAAGCGAGGGAAGATTGTGGAATCCGTGGGAACCCAACTTTCGGATTCCATAAACCTTAGAGCCCTCTCCGCATCCGAAACCTATAAGTATTTGGGTATGTCGGAAGCGTTGGGCATCAATGTTACTGACATGAAGCAATCGTTGAAGGAGCGCTTCTTTGCCCGCCTGAAGAAAGTATTTAATAGTCTTCTATCAGGCGGGAACAAAGTGCGCGCCTTCAACGGTTGGGTCATGCCGGTTTTGATGTACTCTTTCGGCATACTCAAATGGACTCAGACCGAACTTGACGCCCTGGATAGGAGGGTTCGTACGCTGCTGACTGCATATCGAATGCATCACCCACGGTCCTCGGTAATGAGACTGTATATCCCGCGAAAGTGTGGAGGTCGTGGCTTTTTAAACGCTAAGACACTCCACAATCGCGAGATATGCAGTCTCAGGGAATATTTCCTAGAAGCCGACGTGGGGATGCATCGAGATGTGGTCGTGGTGGACAAGGGCCTCACCCCGCTCTCCTTGGCTACAGAGAACTGGCGCAAACCTGTAGTGCTTGACACTAATGATCGCAGGGAGGTATGGCAAAGTAAGGAGCTTCACGGACGCTTTTTCCGGGCCCTACATGAACCCGAAGTAGACTTTTTAGCGTCCGTAGCCTGGCTGCGTTTCGGTGATCTCTTTGGGGAAACCGAAGGCTTTGTCTGTGCAATTATGGACGAAGTTATCATGACTAAGAATTATCGGAGATTTATTGTGAAGGACGGCACGGTTGACGTGTGTCGGGCATGCCACCGTCCGGGAGAATCAATCCGACACATTATCTCCGGGTGTTCTCGTCTAGCTAACGAAGAGTACTTGCATAGACACAACCTTGTAGCCAGGATTATCCATCAGCAACTTGCTCTGAAATACAACCTTGTGGAATCGGAGGTGCCGTACTTCAGGTATGTGCCCGACCCAGTTCTCGAGAGTGGAAATATCACATTGTACTGGGACCGATCCATCATCACTGACAGGACTATTGTTGCCAATAAGCCTGATATAGTGGTGGTGGATCGAATAGAGCGGCGCACAATGATTATTGACATCACGGTCCCTCATGACGGGAACCTCGTGAAAGCCGAGAAAGATAAAGAAATCAAGTATCTTGACTTGGCTCGCGAGGTTGTCGACATGTGGGATGTGGACTCAGCAATCATTGTGCCGATAGTTGTATCAGCCAATGGCTTAATTGCCAAGAGCCTCGACCAACACCTAAAGAGGCTCTCGTTGGGCAGCTGGATTAAGGGCCTGATTCAGAGAGCGGTACTTCTGGACACGGCTCGCATTGTTAGGAGGTTCCTCTCTCTGGAGCCCTGACCGCCGCCGATAGCTTGGACCTTGTTCCCGATACCGGTGGGCTACTATTTTTTATATTTTTAAATGTTTTTATATTTTGTTTATATTCTAATATTTAAAAATATAATTTATATGTATATTTAATGAAATAAAGGAATAATAATAATAAATAAACGACACAAAAAGTAGTACTTATTGATGGAAGAAACGCGACATTTACCTACTTGAAGCACAACAGAATGTAATGCGACACGCGTCTGTCTCATACACTTACAAACGACTGATTAGTGTTAGATCAGGAATACCAAACATGGATAACACGTGTAGCGGCATCAACATCGCTATATGCGAACTACGCGTCACACTGACGTCACGCAAAATCCTGCATCGCGCAAGCAGAGTTTACCGCGTGACTAGCATATATACAACATCCCGGAATCAACCATTGGACAGTAGCCCACCAGACACGACACCCGTCTGGTCGGAGAATCCTCCCTTTTCTTTACACCCTGTTCCTCATGCGTCTAAACACGTGTTAATTTGTAAATAACGTCTAACAAAACCTTGGATCTAGTGGTAACGTCGCGTTGTGTCGGTTAGAACAACTAATTCGGCTGATATCGGCGACAATCAGAAAATTGGTGAGGTTTGGAGAGCGTCGCACGGAAGGTTTTTGCCGCGCCGGGCCCCGAGTAGCCCCGAGTAATTCCCAAAATGGCCCCTACTCTAATGTATAATTCAATCGATTTCATTAGTTGGAGTTTTTCAGCGTCGCCGGGTCACCATCACAACACATACATATGTATGGGCCGTTCTAATAAATTGCTCGGAGTCGAGTTTTTAGCGTGTCGTCTCGTCCGCGGCGACCGCGGCGCACCCTCCTTGTGAGTTGCGCCGAGTTGCTCCGAGTTCCTCCGAGTTGCTCCGAGTTGCGCTGGGTTACGTACGCTGCACTGTTCGCCCTGCATGATATGCCGACAATATCATGGCGGCTGTAATTAATTAGCACCCAGTCACTTCTTACAGCATGTGCCTCATGCACCAACCACTTACATTAATTATCGACGCTAAGGACAACTTTACGAACATAAAAACTCATGGTAAAGTATAATTTGCACAATGTATGCCGAAGCAATAATAATACGTGCATGATTCATTCAGAGGTACTGACCACACCGCGCACCGTAGCCGACGAGCTACTAGTGGAAACCTTCACGAAGATGTGAACGAGATGAGGGAAAATGAATTGTTCAGCTTTTCCTCTAATTTGTACTCATTTCAATGGTTCTTGTGACAAGATGCCTGCACCAGCAGGAATCCAACACCCTAGTTAACATCGCTTTCAAGTAGGTACCTACTATTGGACATTATCTGCTAATAATCTCGTTATATCCTACCTATCTAATAATAATCTCAGAAGCTCCAAATGATAACTTTCCCGTAGCTGTGAAAATGGATGTTGGTAAGCATAGTATGAGTAATGTGTCAGACCGCTGAGCTGCTACGAATTGTTCGTTGATGCACCACCAGATACTACCGTATACGGTATGACCTGAAAGTTCACGTATTCGGTCCAGGACGTGACAGTGTGACCGCTTTGCAATTGAAGCACCCGCTATAGACTAGGACGAGTTGCGAGCACGGGCGTCGCTTCGAACCCAGGCACTTTGTGCAAATAATTTCATCACCACTGCTCTCAAAACGGTGAAGGAAAACATCGTGATGAAACCGGCAGGTCCTAGAACCAACAATTCGAACACAAACATGTGACTCCTATGAACCCACACTGGGCCCGCGTGGTAGATAACAGCCCACTCCCTCTCGAAGAGAAGAGGCCTGTCTCCTAGCAGTGGGAACATTATAGGCTTATTATGATATAGTCGGTGAAAATCCTTGGAATTCTAGAAAATGCATTCAGTTGTGTGTTTCAGAAAGTACCCCAATGTCGTGGGGAATGAACGAAAATTGGTCATTAAATATAATTTTCTCTAAACTCTTAAACTGAATGGTCATCCATGCTATTTTATTTTGCAGGAAATACGTTAACTAAGCTTTCGACGTAACCAAGTTATCTAAAACATCGAACATTTAAAATAAACTACAAGAAATGAGTTACAAGTCACCCTATATTGTTTCAGTACACATGTGGATGCTGTGGTCAATACGTCAATATACCGAGCTAGGTGCTGCCCGCGTGGATTTTCTAAAACAAAAGCCTAAGTGAGCCTCCTTATCTTTATTCATCATCATCATCATTTCAGCCTAAAGACGTCCACTGCTGGACATAGGCCTCCCCCAGAGGGGGGGGGGTTGCCATAATCACCACCCTTGGCAGGCGGGTTGGCGATCGCAGTATGGTGATAAAATGCATAGAGAACGCTGCTGCCCATTTTCTCACACCCACAGGAAGAAATGGGGTGGTACTATTCTTTACGTCCGGCATCACACAGACAAAATTTATTATAATGAATAAATACAAAACATAAAAACTCAGCCAGACCATTAATTGTCAACATGCAATACCACCATACCGTAGCCTTGTGTTGATTTGACTATTCCCTATCTAATAATATTCTAATAAACAATGTAACCAAATTGTGAATAATGATATTGTATTATTTTGTGATGACATTGGAAAGGACTTAGGCCACTTGTTGACAGATGAAAACCCGGGACACTCAATAATAAATTATTGTATGCCTGGTTGTTCTATAATTGATATTATGAAAATAATAATTAAATGTAACTTTAAACAGAAACTACCTACATTATTATTTTTTTGCGTGTGTCATACAACGTTATGAAAAACTTAAGTATTATCTTTCTAACATAACATAACATCACGCCTTGTTTCCCGAAGGGTTGGCCAGAGGTGTACCTGCAGCACACCCACATTTCACCAGATATGTTTTAAGTCCCATGCGAGCATATTGCCACCAACCGGGCACAAATCTGAACTCCGGACCGAACTCCGGACTATCTTTCTATTACCCTCCTTTGCGTCACGCAGTCGGGTAAAAAAGACAGCTGTGTCGTTATCATATTATTTTCTACTTCAGCCAAAGATTTGGCTAAACAAATTGCTTCTTTTGAGCAATTCTTTCTGAACTATTCTACCAAAAATTTATCACAACAATAACATTCATTTAAATAAGAAATTAGGACAATAGAGGCAACCTCTTGCAAAAATGAGGAAAGCAAATAATAAATCAAATGAAAGTGTAAACATTTATTAAAAATACACTTTGTAAATAAGCATATTACAAGTAGACGATTATATCCAGGATAGGATGCTTGGAAACATGCTGGTCCAATCTAGAGTCTAGAGTATAGTCAAAATCAAACTGGTTACTTTTTTAAATATATAATTTGTTATTTTTCTGACATTGATTTTACATTCTGTGATTACCTAAACTCACACACTGACTTATTAGTTTTTTTTTTTTAGGAAAACATACTTTTACGATGTTGTAAATATGTGAGCACCATGTATCTATCTCATAATTATATTATGAGATAGATACATATATTATTATTATTTCCTTTATTTAGTGATTTACATATAAATCATATTTTTAAATATTAGAATATCAAAAAAGTATATAAAAACATTTAAAAATATAATAAATAGTTGTCCGCCGGTAGCTGGAGCAGGGTCCAAGCTACCGGTGGTTAGGGCTCCAGAGATAGGAACCTCCTCACGATGCGAGCCGTATCGAGGAGTACTGCCTTCTGAATCAGGCCCTTGATCCAATCACCTAACGAGAGCCTCGAGAGATGTTGATCGAGGCTCAGCAATATTATTATTTCCTTTATTTAGTGATTTACATATAAATTATATTTTTAAATATTAGAATATCAAAAAAGTATATAAAAACATTTAAAAATATAAAAAATAGTTGTCCGCCGGTAGCGGGAGCAGGGTCCAAGCTACCGGTGGTTAGGGCTCCAGAGATAGGAACCTCCTCACGATGCGAGCCGTATCGAGGAGTACTGCCTTCTGAATCAGGCCCTTGATCCAACCACCTAACGAGAGCCTCGAGAGATGTTGATCGAGGCTCTCGGCCATCAGGCCATTGGCCGAGACGACAATCGGCACAATGATAGCCGAGCTCACATTCCACATGTCAACAACCTCGTGTGCTAAGTCGAGATATTTAATTTGTTACTCTTTCTCAGCTTTCAAGAGGTTCTCGTCATGTGGAATGGTAACATCGATAATCATTGCGCGGCGCGCTAATCGATCTATCACCACTATATCAGGCTTATTGGCGACAATAGTCCTGTCAGTGATGATAGACCGATCCCAGTACAACGTGACATGGTCTTTTTCGAGAACTGGGTCGGGCACATACTTGTAATACGGTACCTCAGAATCCACAAGTTTATATTTCAAAGCAAGTTGCTGGTGAATAATCCTGGTTACTTGGTTATGCCTGTGCAGGTACTCCCCGTTAGCCAGACGAGAACAACCAGAGATAATATATCTGATGGACTCACCCGGACGGTGGCATGCCCGACACACGTCAACCGTCCCATCCTTCATAATATGTCTGCGGTAGTTATTCGTCAAGATAACTTCGTCCATAATTGCACAGACAAAACCTTCGGTTTCCCCGAAAAGGTCTCCAAAACGTAGCCAGGATACGGACGCTAAGAAATCTACACCGGGCTCATGTAGAGCCCGATAGAAGCGCCCGTGAAGCTCCTTGCCTTGCCATATCTTCTTGCGGTCATCGGTAGTAAGTATTACAGGTTTACGCCAGTTCTCTTTAGTCATGGAGAGTGGGGTGAGCCCTTTGTCCACTGCGACCACATCACGATGCGTACCCAGTTCGGTTTTTAAAAATATTCCCTGAGACTGCACACCTCGCGGTTGTGGAGGGTCTTCGCATTTAAAAAGCCTCGACCCCCGCACTTCCGCGGGATATACAGTCTCATCACCGATGATCGTGGGTGATGCATCCGGTTTGCGGTCAGCAATGTACGGACCCTCCTATCCAGGGCGTCCAGTTTGGTCTGAGTCCATTTGAGTATGCCAAAAGAGTACTTCAAAACCGGCATGACCCAACCGTTGAAAGCGCGCACCTTGTTTCCGCCCGAAAGAAGGCTAATAAATACCTTTTTCAGGCGACCAAAGAAGCGCTCCTTCAGCGATTGCTTCATGTCAGCAACGTTGATCCCTAACGCTTCTGACATACCCAAATACTTATAGCTTTCGGATGAGGAGAGGGATCTAAGGTGTATGGAATCCGAGAGTTGCGTTCCCTCGGATTCCACAATCTCCCCTCGTTTTACATGCATGACTGCACATTTATCCACACCAAATTCCATGCTGATGGCGCTACTGAAAGTTTCAGTTACCTTCAGTAGCTCGATCAGTCGCAATTTGTTGGGGGCAAAGAGTTTCAAGTCATCCATGTAGAGGAGGTGAGATATGACCTGACCTCCTCTCCTCAACCGATAGCCTAGACCTGAATCCTCCAGCAGTGTACTTAGAGGATTCAGGGCTAAGCAGAACCAAAGTGGACTCAAACTGTCGCCCTGAAATATTCCCCGCTTAATCCATACAAGCTCATCGTTCCGCTGGATCCGTCGACATCCTGGGTAGCGAAGGACCGTCCTCCATTGCCATCAGGAAGACTACTATATACATGACATCAGGAAGGTGCGCAGAGTTGCATCTTATATTATGTGGAAAATGTTGTTGGTTATACATTTATACTCATAAATTAGTTTTAAGTTCTATACCATAATATTGTAATGTGTAACCGTTTATTTTCCCAAATAAAATAAAATAAATAAATAAAATAATTAAGAATTTTTTTTCATTGCTTAATTTTTAATTATTTTTACCTATTGTGGGATAGTCATTTTATTTTATTCTAGGTGCATCGTCTTCACTTAAAATCTTATAATTAATGTACAAACAAAATATTGTAAAACATTTTTAAAAGAGTAACGGTGGAGTTTCTTGCCCATTCTTCTCCATACGAAACTACCTTTTGGAAGGGGCAACTAGAATCAATTCTATTTTTTTTTGTAAATTTTGACGTGCACTTAATCCAACAATGTAACGGGGGATCAACCACCCCGTTACACCTCTTTAGAGGATGAAGGAGGAGCAAAAATGTTGTCAGGTTTGCGAACCTCTCGATCGATGTGTTTGATTAAGTGGAACCCCTTTAGGAAACCGCTAAAACGTGTTATTTTTACACCTCTTTAGAGGTTTAATTTACAAAAATCCCTTCTTAGCCCAATCTACGTCACAATCGTCATAAATTATCTGTGTGCCAAATTCTAGCCCAATCCGTTCAGTGGTTTGAGCTATGTGTTGGTAGAACAGTCATTCAGTCACGGTTTCCTTTTAAATATATAGATTTTAATTTTATACATAAGTATAAGTAGACATGTTACGCCAACCCCAAATAAGTAGACATGTTACGCCAACCACAAATAAGAATGATGATGTATGTATTGTATTGTATTCGGGCTAAGTTTCAAGTTTATAGATCAACGAACATGCACATTTTTACTCTATCTCGCTTCCTTTACAAGATATAGATCTTTTTGTAAGGTCGGCATTGCATGTTAATAAATGGATTCTGAATACATTGCCATCGATTTTTGAGCTACCCTGAAAGTTTCAGCCGGATAGCTAATCGGGAAGTGCTCGAAATTTGAGTTGCATGATTCCGCCCGGAACGACAGACAGACAAAAAAGAAAGTAACTTAATAAAAACATGGTAAGTTTTTCTTCTTTTACTTCTTTCGCTAAATTCTGTAAACGATTTCGATGGCCGACCCAAGCTTTGGTCCACTCTCGGTATTTCAAAACTTTTTTACAGCCATTCTTCATTGTTTTTTAGGAATCTGGTTTCTATTTTATCTGCTTTCTTCCACCTGAGAACAATCTTTGTATAACTCTTTTCTGCATTTTTCTGAGACAATAAATTATTTATTTCATGTAAATTAATGAAATATTATGGGTAATTTTTTAATTATCCTGGCAACCGTACACACACATAGAGGCACATGTTCTTATAGTGCTGTCACGTGGCTGTAACGCACACATGTCTACAAACGGGCCTCACTTTATTGTTCCGCGCGATCTATCTGCTTCTTTGTATAATCTGAGATAATACACATACACAAACTCACGCCTTCTTCCCATGGGGGTAGGTAAAAACTATAGAACGCCACTTGCTACGCTCCTTACATACTCCTTTTTCTTCGCCTACGTTCATACATCTAGTCCTACTCGCACGCCGGTTGAGAGTACTACGCACCTGACCTTTCTGAAGAACATCACCAATTTGGTCACTATATGTCCTTCTAGGGCGTCCCCTCCCGGAGTTTCCACTCACCTCTGCTTTATAAATACCTTTTGTTAGTCGCCTTTCACTCATCCTCTCCACATGACCAAACCATCTAAGCATACTCTTTTCAATCTTTGTCACTACATCTTCTTTTAAACTGCACTGTTGCCTTATCACCTCATTTTTCAGCTTATCATTCATAGTCACGCCAGACATGCTTCGCAAGGAACGCATTTCCACAGCATTTTTTCTACTTTCATGCTTCTTTTGCCACACCCAACATTCACTTCCATACATAAGCGTAGGCACCAGCACACCATTGTAAACAGCCAGTCGAGCCTTTTTGGGCATCGACTGATTGGTCACAATCGCATGTATAGCACCATTCACTTTATTTCCCGCATTTACTCTCATTTCCACATCTTCATCAATCTTTCCATCCCTTGTAAACTGACTCCACAAATATATAAACTCACTCACTTGCTCCACACTCTTATCATTTATTTTCACATCACACACCGATACATCCTCATCTCTTTCAAACACCATGACCTTCGTCTTATTCACATTTATATTCATCCCTTTCCTCTTATATGCTTCATCGATCCCGGTCACCATGTCTTGCAACTGTTCTGCAGACGACGCAAGTAGAACTTGACCATCTGCGTATAGAAGGCATTTGACAGTCAACTCATTAATTCTCAATCCGCACTCACTCTCTTTTAAATCTATCAGACAACTATCCATGTACAAGTTGAACAGCCACGGTAACGTTAGACAATCCTGTCTAACACCCCTTGAGATGCAGAACCAGTCTGTGTATGCCCCATTCATTCTAACACAAGCACTGGAATCCTTATATAAAGATTTCAGTGCCCAGACCAAGCTCCGGGCCACACCGTACACTGATAGTGTCGACCACAGTTCTTCCCTCCGCACACTGTCATAGGCCTTCTCCAAGTCAACGAAAGCACAGTAGACTTTCTTGTGTTTTGCCAGATATTTTTCGGCTATGCACCTTAAGGGGAAGATCTGATCCATACATCCCATTCCCTCTCTAAATCCTGCCTGCACATCCCATATTTTCTCATCTGTCATTCCTATCACTCTATTTATTAAAACCTTCGCATACAGTTTGCCGACAACACTCAAAAGACTAATGCCGCGGTCATTTTTACACTCCTGCTGAGACCCTTTTCCCTTATATAGTGGTACAATTACAGCCTTGCACCAGTCACCTGGCACACGGCCATATCTCCAACACATATTAAAGATCCGGCACAACAGGCTGTCACCACCCATCAGCATTTCAGCAGACACTCTGTCATACCCTGCAGCTTTCCCAATTTTCATCCCTTCCAACGCTCTTACAATCTCATCTATTTCTATTTCATTCTCCTCATCTGCATCTGAGCTTGGGTCATCAAAACTGGCTTCTGCCGAGTTACCCACTCCTTAAACGCTATCCTGACAACTAAATAAACTTTCAAAGTATCCCTTCTAGCGTTCCAAGACCTTACATTCTTCGCTTAATAAACATTCATCTTCTGCTCTTATAATGTTCATACTCGATGTTTCTGTCACTCCGCGATCGAATCTTACTTGTTTCCAGAACAGCTTAACATTGGCCCTGAAGTTATCAAAGAACTTCCTGTTATACTTTTCTTCCTTTTCATCCTTCTTCATTTTTACAATCTCTTTCACTTTCTTTTTTATTTCAGTATTTTCTTCTTCACTTTTTCCAAATCATATGCCACATTCGTTGCCTGATTCATCCTATTTTGGGCCTTACAGGCTAACATATTAAGCCAGGCCTCTTTCTTCTTCCTCAAAACCTCTTTAACTTCACCATCTACCCAAGAATCATTTGTTCTACTACCACATTTCCTCTGCGCCAGACCACATACTTTTGTGGCCACTTACACCATACAATTTTTCGCTATATTCCATACTTCTTCTAGACTGTAATCAATTATATCATCAAATATTTTATCCGTCTTCACTTTTACTTCCCTCTTATATTCCTCTTTTACTTTCAATTCATGAAGTCTTTCCACTTTTATTCTTTCTAGAGCAGTCACAGGAACTCGAACTCGGTGACGCCAATGCCTGAACACACCATCCATACGACCATAACCAGATGATGATCAGTCCCTACATTAACGCCCCGATATGCTCTAGTATCTGTAACTTTACATTTTAATCTTTCATCCACAATAACAAAGTCAATCATACTTCTACAGTCTTGCCTTTCCCACGTATACCTGTGTACCTTTCTATGATTAAACATAGTGTGCATAACACACAAATTCTTCTCTACACAAATCTCAAGTAAATTCACCCCAATCTCATTCACTCTATCATCCCCAAATGTAACTAATACTTTTTCGTACCCATTCCTCTTCACACCAACCCAACCATTAAAGTCTCCAAGCATAACAATCTTCTCGTTTGACTTACATCCATTCACTAAATCCCTTATACTGCCCTAAAACTCCTCTCTCTCCGAAGGTGAGCTTCCCGTATCGGGTGCATACACGCACACTATAAATATTATATATGGTTTATAGGTGGGCCCACCTTGGACCATAGAATCCTGGGACTTACACAAACATAATCTTTCACACATTTCATCATCCGCTCGGATAGGACAACCCCCACACCCTGACAGGCCCTATGTGTCTCTTGAACACCGGACCAGATAGTGGTACAGAGAACCGTGTTTGGAAATGTCCACTCCCTTTCTTTTCGTCTCATTCACTCATAACACATCTATTCTTTTATCCTTCACCATCTCACACACCTCATCCATCTTATCTTTCATACCCCCTTCACATTCAGCGTAGCTAAGCGACACTCCACAGCTCGCTTTTCGCCCCGTGAAACAAATGACGTGGTGTGTGGCGAGCATCACCGCCGCCTCCGTTGATTATTATTTAAATTACTCATTTAGTTCCCAAGAATATCAGAGGAAATATCTGTCGACACCCTACAGAGCCCCGCATGTAGAGGTGAGGCTTTTTACTGCCTGGGGGCGCCCAATCCCATACAACAGGTACGCTCGCGACTAGGCTCCCCCCTAGCTATGCAGCTCGCGGCACGGCAACCTTAGCTTGGGTGTGTTGTTCGTATCACACAGAGAAAAACAATAATCCTCCAGTTCCCTTAGTCGCCTTTTACGACCCCCAAACTTTGTTAACAAGCTTTACAAATAATAGGATTATGTCTGTTTACGCGGTTCTCCACTAGAAGGCGCTGCTAGTCTCATTCGTAACACTAACCATCATTGCGAGTGAGAGTTTATTTTATTAGTGTAACTACATTGTTTTTTGTTAGTCTTGAATACACCGTTACTTGCTATCCGTGAGTTTTATTCATCTCTCCTAATAAAATTAGTATTTCGGTAAAATCAGGCAAACATTTGGTCCTTCGAAAAGCCGCATAACGGAACAGCGACGCGTAGTGTGTAGTTCGTAAAAAATAAACATTGTGTAGTAAAAAAAACTGAACAGTGTAAAACTCAAGTAACACAGTGCCGGTTGAAGAGTTCACACAGTGGAACACGGTGCGACACAGTGCTAATAAAATAAAAAAGACCTATAAAGTAATCGATTAATTTAGTGTTTATAGACTGTAGTTGATTAGTTGTAAATAAGAACATGACATTTTCGTAAACATTTGTGTATCTGTAGGAAGTTTGAACTGATAAGAACTAGCTATATTTTATAAATAGTGATTGGAACGGTGCCGTAAGTACATAAGAACGAACGATTTTGTGGACTCATTTATCCTACTTTGTGATTAAGTTACCTACTTAAGGGACCTAGGTACAAAGATTCAAACTTTTAAGCATGGAAAAAAATAATCAGCTATTACGTTTGCAAGAGGAACATTATGAGCAAATTCAAAAAGCTCATACTAATTATAAAAAATGTCCGAAGAAACGTCTGGTATTAAGTTACATAGATACTTGTCTGGAGAATTTGGAGAAGGATTGGCAAATCTTTAAAACGACACACGATCACCTTGTAGCCCATGTAGGTAAAGAACAGCAAACAGCTTTAGCTTATTTCTCTGATGATATTTACGATCAGTTTGAAGAAATATATATTATGTAAAAAAGCGAATTAAAAACCAAACTTCAACTGTTAGCCCCTAAAGAAGAAGCATACACTACGCAAAAACACAATCCTATTGCCGAAATTAAGTTACCGAAAATAAAAATACCGACATTTTCTGGAAAATACATCGACTGGCCGTCATTTCTGGATTTGTTTACATCAATCATACATAACAATACGACATTGGGCGATGTTCAAAAACTACAGTATTCAAATCTAGTTTAGCCGGCGAAGCGGAAATATTATTAAGAAGCATTTCAGTGACAAGTCAAAATTATAAATTAAAACAGCGTGGGAAACTTTTAACAACCGCTACAACAACAAAAGATACATATCTAACTGTTTGTTTAAGAGATTGTTTGGTGTTAAAGCTAGATACAACTGTAGAATTTTTGAGCTTGTTAAATAATATTGGTCTTCCAACTAGTTCCTGGGATATAATCGGCATTTACATGACAGTTACTAAATTAGACCCTGAAAGCCAAAAATTATGGAAACAACATTATATCAATTGATTGTAGCAACGATTTCCAACATTCAACAAATTGAAGCTGTTTATGGAAACAAGAGTTAGATCACTTAAAATTACTGAAAATGTAAGCAGGTCAACTAAATTAAAATCCTTTCACGCTTCGTCACCAACAACATCTAGCACACCTGTCGAATGTGCTTATTGTATAGAAGAACACTATATATATCAATGTAAACAATTCGCAAAACAACCGTATTCAAATAAACATGAATTAATTCAGAATAATAACATGTGCTTTAATTGTTTGAAACCAAAACACACTGCAGCGAAGTGCATGAGAGACACAGCTTGTCGCATTTGTAATAGAAAACATCACTCACTGCTACATCCGGAGAAAAAAGAATCGGTGAAGGAAGAATCGCTAAAGGAAAAATCGGTGAAGGAAGAATCTCATCAAGACCAATCGGTCAATATTTCGTCAAAGAAGAACGTTCATTTGTGACCCACACGAAAGAGACATATCTATTTTTTTTTGTTATTTTAAATATAGCTAAAATATATATTTTTATATTCGAAATCAATGGCTAACACCAAAATATTGCCTTATGTTTTTGTTCAGGCGATATACAAAAAAATATTGTTACATTCAAAATTCGTAATTTTATGCAACTCTATCACGGTCACGAGTTATGGAATTATCCAGGTGACCTGGTGATATAGCTGGATTATGTAACTTTTAAACTTCTAGTATAACAATCGAGTTAGGGTTCATTAAAATCGTCATAATCGGTGATTCATTGCAGATTAGAGACATTAAGAAGCTAGATATATAGTGGATAATTAGAACAGTCTTTGACGCATCAGCCAGTGGATCAAAGGGTTCCTCTCTTAATGATATTCTTTTAGTGGGGCCTACACTGCAAAAAGATCTCCATTATTTAATCATGGTATGGAGACAACACAAAATAGCGATTATAAGTGACATCGTCAAGATGTATCGACAAGTGCAAGTATCCGGTGAACACACTGATTACCAAAGAATAGTTTGGAGAAACAACACCAATGAAGATTTTAAATACTACAAATTATTAATGGTTACATTCGGCACAGCATCTGCACCCTTTTTAACAGTTCGCACTCTGATTCAAGTTGCAGAAGATGAGGGCCAGAAGTACCCTTTAGCAGCTGAAATAGTTAAAACTTCGTTTTAAATGGATGACCTGCTGACAGGCACTTCTAACGAAATACAGGCCACAGAAATTTACACACAAATTACACAGCTTCTGAGTAGCGTAGGATTTGAATTACAAAAATGGTTCTTGAAGAATATTGCTCAACACAAACGAGAATCCCAACCATTTGAAATTAAGTTTGACCAAATCACTAAAACCTTAGGATTGTCCTGGGATAGAGTAAATGATAAATTCAAGTTCCACATAAACCAAACGGACGTTACATCACCAATGACCAAACGAAGCGTATCAGCAGAAATAGCACGCTTATTTGATCCCTTTGTATGTTTAGCACCGGTGATTATCGCGGCCAAGGTTATATACAAAAGTTGTGGCTATGCTCAGTTGACTGGGATGATGTTCTGCCACCTAACTTTCAAGAAGAGTGGCTATCTTTTCGTGAGCAACTTCCAAATCTGCACAACATAAAACTATGTCGATGGATGTATACTCATCCTGACAATGATCAAGCCGAAATTCATGGATTTGCGGATGCCTCAACAACTGCTTATGCAGCGGTCCTTTATATGAGGGTTGTCCAAAATAACAAAGTATATCTGTCTTGAAATTTCTGTGCCTCGTCTGGAATTGTGTGCAACATTTGTATTAGCTAAACTATTGTCTGAAGCGGCATATGTCTTAAAAATACCTAGAGATAAAATTTACGCCTACACTGACTCAATGGTGGTATTAGCATAGATTTAAGCCCCACCAATAAGATGGCAAACTTTTGTGGCGAACCGAGAAACAGAAAAACGAAACCGTGTTGATAATGACAGATGGAGTCATGTTGCTTCTGAAGAAAATTCTGCTGATCTTGCATCGCGTGGTGTTAGCCCATCCGAATTACAACATCAACAATTGTGGTGGGAAGGACCACACTGGCTGATGGAACTGGAAATAAATAGAAACAAAAGAGAAACATTAAGCACGGACCTAGACGAGAAAATCCAAACAAAAGTAATCCTTACCTGTTCTGAAGAGAAAAACAATTTTATGGAACGATTTTCAAACTTCAATAAAATGTTAAGAAGAAGAAGAAGAAGAAGATTACTCCGTCTGAAATTAAAAAAGGAAGTTAGAGAAGAACCGCTGAAATATTTGACCTACAAAGAAATAACAGAAACTTTAGCATGCTTAAAATATAAGGCTCCTTTGGTGGTCTGTGGGAAGCCAGTATTAAATCAGTAAAGACGCACTTAACAAAGACAACTGGTGCTTCAACTTTAACATTTGAAGAAATTTCATTTATCATCATTTATCAAACAATGAAGCTATTGACCTCGACAAACTGCATTCACGTTGCTTTAATTTAATAAAATAAATATAATATAATAATATTAATAAAAAATAATAATATTAATAAAAGAAAAGAAAGAAAGTATTACAGTTCTATGTCTACGTCAGTTTTATATAGTAATTTAAAAAAAAAATTGCTGACTGTACCGCGTGACAGATCAAATGAAAGGGCTTATTTTAAGGATTTCATACATATTTTTTTTTATAATTTAATAATAAATACATTTGAAATTATTTATCCCCCCCTTATCTCCGAAACTACTCAAACTAAAATGTATAATGTAATAATGTAAATACAGAAAATAGTTCTTTACTTATAGATTACATTACATAACATGGTAACTCACTCAATATTGTGCATACAAACTCACATTTGCAGTTGGAATGTATGGGGTATCATGTTATTCAACTACAATGTTTAGTTTGTTCTTGGGATAAATTCATCCCAATTACAGAACCCTTCATTGTGCGTAGTCTGACACGCACTTGGGCGGGTTTTATTTATTATATTCATGGGACTTGTTTCGCAGTGTCTGAGGGGCTTCTAACAACGGGAAGCTACTCGGGGATACAAGTGCTTGGTATTGTTCTACATATTTTTACCCGACTGCGGTGAAGCCAAAAACGGAGGGTTATGTGTTTGACCTGTATGAATGTATGTATGTCTGTCCCTATGTTCCGTCGTAACTAGTAAACGGCTGAACCGATTTTACGAGTAATATGTCGTTAGGTTCGTCTTTATTGCGCGTCTTTATTGGGTCTTTTAAGTCGCCTCTGTGGCGTAGGCCTACGCCACAGAGGCGACTTCCATAAATAAATAATATCACGTGCATGCCAATATTAATATTAATAATATTTTTTTTAATCATTTATAAATATTTTTAATATTAATATTGGCATGCACGTGATATTATTTATTTATGGAAGTCGCCTCTGTGGCGTAGGCCTCCCCCAACTTTCAACATTTCTCTCTACCTCTAGCTTGTCTCCTCCAGTCTGGTCCACATCTTTCATTAAATATATCTTCCCAGCGCTTACCGTCTTATAATCCTTACTAAAAAGTATAAAATAAAAAAGTTAATTATAAAAACAAAAATCCCGACTGCAAAAACATGAACTGAAAAGATGAAAAGAAAACGAGTATCCTTTAAGTACCAAAAATAAATAAATGCAGTCGGAGGCAAATTTTAATATAAGTTTTCTGGATACGACACTAATAACGTATATTATGTCCGGTCTAGTACCTGTTATTAAATAAGCTAGCCCACCAACGGCTTCACGATAAGGGAATTTAATCTCATCCTCCTTTACTGAGCATGGTAGTGTTTCTTTGATGATTGGAGTACTAACGGCTTTACACTCACTCATTCCAAAGCGTTCCAATAGCCTTTTAGCATAATGTTTTTGAGACACTTTGATGGAACCTTATTTGTTGTTGAAGATTTCCAAACCCAGAAAGTAAGACGCTGGTTTTGTGGTTATCTTGAACTTCCGTTTCAATTCCGACAAAAACTTTTCAGATTCCATTAGGTTCGTCGAAGCTATTAGACCGTCATCAACATAGAGTCCAAGAATTATCTTGTTGTTAAGTTGGTTTCTAATGAACAAACATGGATCTGTGTCACATTGTTTGAATCCTAAAACTTTCAAATAATCAACAATACATTTATTCCAACATCTTGGAGCTTGTTTGAGACCATACAAAAGTTTGTATGGTCTTCAACTTACATACTTTCGTCTTATCATCACTGTATCCTTCTGGCTGATTCATGTAGATATCTTCATCTAATGAACTATTCTAAAATGCAGTTGCTACATCAAACTGTCTTAGGGATAATCCTTCATTTGGAGCGATGTTAAGAATCGATCTTATTATGGCCATTCTAGCAACAGGACTAAAATAAATGTGTCACTATAATCAACTCCTTTCTTTTGTGTGTAACCTCTAGCTACGAATCTAGCCTTATATTTGTCAAGGCTTCCATTAGCATTGGTTTTGACTTTGAATATCCACTTACAAGAAATCAGTTTTCTGTCTTTAGGTTTAGCCACCAAAATCCAAGTTTTATTCAAGCGAAGCCGCTTTTTGTTGCTTTTCTAAGAAGTCTACCCTGATTTCAAGTGCTTTTATAACCTTTTTGGTACTGCTACATTCAGACCTTAAATCGTTAATTTCCACCATAGCATCATCATATTTTTCTGATAGGAAATCTCTCTCTCTTTAATTTTTACATTCTGAGTTCGTATTTTAGAGTTTTGCAAGCTGATCGCAGTATTTCGGGACCGTATACCCTCGTTCTTTGTTCTTGTATTCTATCTTGAATTGTTTCTTCAAAACTCGCAGCATCATTCAATGTTTGAGGCACACCTAAAATAGTTGCGTCTTGTAAAATATCCTCCCTTACATCTAACAATGGATGATTTTCACTAGTTTTAGGAAAATGAACCTCCATCTCAACCATTGGACTTTGTTTTTCTTTTGTTTCAGAGACATCTGGCTCCAATCAAATAGATCTGATGACTGACTCGTTAAATATTACGTCTCTTGACCGTATCAATGTTGGATTCAATTTATTGTTTGAGCTCAGCAACCGATAACCGTCATCACCATCATAACCAATGAGAATACATTTTTGAGCTTATCAACACATTAAGGCGTTTGTGACATCTTGAATGCCTCCGTATGCATTTATTTATTTTTGGTACTTAAAGGATACTCGTTTTCTTTTCGTCTTGTTTCCACCTTTTCAGTTCATATTTTTGCAGTCAGGTTTTTGTTATTTTAATTAACTTTTTTATATTAAATTTTCTATACACATGCCTATATTGTATGTACAATAAATATAGGCATACAACACACATGCACACACACCCCCACACACACACCATCAATAACTTGCAATTGTAGCACGTTGGCAACCTTTACTATGTGATAACAATGGCGGGCCCTGAAGTTCTAAAATACAGGCCTAGGCTTAGTTTAGACTCCAGGTGTCCCACAAATCACAAAATACTCTCTAAATACCTGTCAACTTAATACTCAATACTTTTATTGCATTCCACATGTAGATTCTTAGGTGGTAAACTTATAATTAGATCATATGGACCCTGTCGGGCACAGCAAAATAAGTGAGTTAGGAGAGAGGAAGCATTATATAGGTACTATTAATTAATAACTAATAATATGTATAAATAGTACAAGATGTAATTTGTGGGGTCATTTGTGGATTTGTGGGGTGGTTTGTGGTGGTGTGTGTGTGGATTTGTGGAAATAAACATAATTTTAAAGTTGTCAAAAAATAATAGGCCCGTTTAAACATTTAACTTGAATCGATTTATCGTGAGTATCGAGTTACGAGTCATAAGGTTACTTCACTAGTTACGTCACGATGGTCAATCGCGACGTAATTAGGTGAAGTAACCAGTCGATCGTGACGTAACTAGTGAAGTAACAACAATATAAGTGGTTTTGAAATATGATTGACTAGATTAAAGCTGCAATGTGATGTACTTGTTCTTACAGAGAGCTGGCTGTCATCCACGACTATAATACCCAACTTATTGGGTTATCGTTCGTCTGTGACAAAAAATAATCTAAAACAAAACGATGGTGTTGTCATTTTTTATAAGGAGTACCTTCATTGTACAATTGAGGAACCATCCTTTAGCGAAGGCAACTGTTTTATAGTAACATTCCAAAATCAAATTGCAATTATTACAATATATCGGTCGCCGTCATATACTAACTTAGACTTGTTTCTTAAATCTCTATATGATGTTTTAATAGATTACTCTTCTTTTAAAAACATAATAGTAATAGGAGACATAAATATTGATATTAATTCAGACAAAATTTACCATCATGGCGAGCGTTACCTTACTTTAGCTGCTAGTCACGGCCTACACCTTCGCATACGTTAATCACTAGGCCACAGAGCGGATCATGCATTGACGATATACTCCTTAAAACAAAAAATGCTTGCAACACTATTGTACCTGAAACTACTGATCACTACCCGGTTTTACTATGGATGAAATTTAAGAAACCTCAACATTATGCGATAATTACTATTAAGAAAATCGACAAAGATGGCTTAAAAGAGGAAATATCTAAAATTGACTTCTCTCTGGTATACGAATCGACAGATCCAAATTTTTCTCTGGAACATATTGTCTTTTGTCTTCAGGCTGCGATTCATAAACACACCAAATTCTATACCTTATCACGTAGAAAGAAGATTATAAAACACAAGGATTACTGCGCTGTATGATAAATAGAGACAAATTGCGTAAGAAATCAAAACTGTCACCAGATAACGCTGTACTAAAATTGACATACACACGCTACAGAAACTACTGCAACTCAATACTTAAAAAAATAAAAAGAGCTTATGAAAAAACCCTTGTCCAATCGGCTGAAAATGATAATAAAAAACTTTGCAAAGTAATAAAAGACGTTACAAACACTAGTAAAAATGCTAACTACTCAAATGAACTTCTATCCCTTGAAGCCAGTCCGAAACAGTCCCTGGATAAAATAAATGACTACTTTGTGAATGTTGGTAGGTCTCTGGCCGATAAGATCCGGCAAAATAATTCAAACCCAACAGGCACCGGTAGTAGAGATACCAACTTTGATAAGCCCACTGCAATTAACTCATTTGTATTGGAGGATACTGATGAATGTGAAGTTGAGCGCCTCATCATTAACTTAAAAACAGATAGCTCTACGGGATTTGATGGGATTAGCAATAAATTTAAAAAAAAATCATAGACATTTTAGTTCCCTGAATCATTAAAGAAGTCTGAAGTCTGCCCTATACATAAAGGTGGAGACAGAGATTCCATCACCAATTATAGGCCAATTTCCATACTCCCATCTATTTCAAAGCTCCTTGAGAGAATTATCAATAAGAGACTAACTAGATATCTTGAAAATAATAACTACCTCTCACCTAATCAGTACGGCATTCGAAATGGTAAATCTACTAAACAAGCGGTGAACAATCTGTTGGGTTATATCAGTGATAATTTGGATAGTAAAAAGAAGTGCCTGGCCATATTTTTAGATCTAGCAAAGGCCTTAGACACAATCTCTATCTCAGCCCTCTTGGCAAAGCTAGAAAGGCTGGGAGTCAGAGGCACGCAGTTGAAACTCTTCAAAAGCTACCTTACAAACCGTCGTCAGTGTGTTCGTGTGGGAAACTTTACCAGCACTGACTGCATAGTCACACACGGGGTTCCACAGGGTAGCATATTAGGGCCTACCTTATTTCTTTTATATATTAACGACCTTACTAACATAGTACTTTCCCAGGGCAAAATCATCTCTTTTGCGGAC
This sequence comes from Tiliacea aurago, assembly GCA_948098905.1. Lineage (NCBI taxonomy): Eukaryota > Metazoa > Arthropoda > Insecta > Lepidoptera > Noctuidae > Tiliacea > Tiliacea aurago. Next base: position 339,848 of record OX402580.1, on the reverse strand, counting down.
GATACCGCTCTTCTATTTTCTGCTGATAACTGGAACGAAGTTTTTGATGCCGCTCAATCTGGATTTGATACTGTGCGAAAATGACTAAATGACAATGTCTTAACATTAAACACCGGCAAAACAAAGTACATTTGCTTTAGTATTCGATCAGACATGGGGATTAACCACGATCATGCCATTATTCCACATGAGTGTACACCGCTTGATTTTTGCTCTTGTACTAAATTAGAGTGGGTTGATTCCATCAAATATTTAGGCGTAACTATAGACAAAAATCTTAACTTCAAGGCACACATAAGAATTTTATCGGGACGGGTTCGTAAGCTCATATATATCTTTAAAAATCTACGTCACATCGCTGATCCTCACATCTTGAAACGAATATATTTTGCTCTTTGCCAGTCACTCATAACATATTGTATATCCGTTTGGGGAGGTGCTCCAAAAACTACTCTAAAGTCTATTGAGGTTGCCCAACGTGCAATACTAAAGGTCACCTTTAAACCTATACTGTTCTCTACTGCCTTACTTTACCAGATGTGTGGAGTTCTAACTGTTAGACAATTATTCATATTGAAAATTATCACTATGCAACACACTTGTACTAATTACGACCCCCAAATTTTAAATACACGCAGAAATTATATGGTTTGTATACAACACAGGTCTTATAGCACCAATTTCAGTACTAAATTTTTAAATTTCCTCGGTCCCTATATATATAGTAAATTTAATAAAAATCTTGATATTTATCCTCTCAATACAGCTCATTGCAAGAAAAAAGTATCGGAATACCTACAAGGTCTCACTTATGATGAGACTGAGCAACTACTAATTGTACCAAGTTAGACAGTGATATTGTTTATTGTTGGCTAAACTTATCGTCAAATATATATACATAATATTATATACGTACTCACTAAAACCACGTATCTCACTAATACATGTGTTAACTCATAAAATTCTCAAGCACACTCAAAAATAGACACACCCTCTCACACTCACGCATTCACGATTTCACATAACACAAAGAGAGGTGCAGACCACTTAACCTAAGATTATTTTGTTTGTAAAATGTAATGTTTTGTAAAATGCTAGCATTTAAGAACTCTAATATAATGTTACTCGAGGAGATTGGCGCTGTTAGCCGAAATACAGGTCCTCCTAGGTCGGCTCCAGTTCCAAAACTTTTGTGTACTTACTTTTGTTTTATCATAGCTCTTAGCTGTATAAGCTGTATTATAATCTAAGTAGTTTTTATAGAAATAAAGCATATTATTATTATTATTATAATCTAAGTAGTTTTTATAGAAATAAAGCATATTATTATTATTATAATCTAAGTAGTTTTTATAGAAATAAAGCATATTATTATTATTATTATAATCTAAGTAGTTTTAATAGAAATAAAGCATATTATTATTATTATTAACCATACGACTCGAACTTAGACTCGGACTTGGACTCTCTCTCGGACTAAAATATACTTGGGTAGATATCAGAGCTCAAAAACTCGTCAAACTTTCGACTATATTATGATAGCAAACGCGATTCCATTTTGATAAAAAAGCTCACATAATACAAACATTAAGAGGTCCCCCGAACGGAAAACAGCAATCAGAGTCACGCGACCGACGGATGATCCAGCGACTTTTTTACGACAACAAAATATTGCGGAAGTTATGTTTCAAGGGCATTACGCACAGATCATTAAACTCCATTCTCCTCTCCTAAGTGAAAGCGCGACTATATTTATTACTGTACGCTTTGACAACCCTGTCCGGCGGCGGCAGCATAGGAGCGACTCCCCCACGGATCGCCGCGCGAACTAATCACGACCACAAGTCACATAGCTTTAAAGTCGCTTCTTCGTTGTCGTGATGGGCGTTGTGAGGACACATTCGCGGAGGGTTGTCAGCCGAGAGAATTATCTCGTGAAAAGTTATATTGTCATTATTTTATGACGTCTTCATCGAGGGCCGCATTGGTCACAGCGCGTGCACCATCAGCCCCGAGCTTGTGAATTCATACCAGAGTAGTTCCAAAGAGGGCAGAACGTCTTTATTGTTTGTTCTGTCGTGTACTAATGCTATAAATTAATGTTCACGAGCTAGAGCATTTTAAACTAATATTGGGGTTAAATTAAAGTAAATAATTAAGTATGTTAGGTATTGTAGCCAGTAGGTAATTCTGTAACCCTGCCTACAAGCGTATTTACTTTTACTTACTTCTTAAAGGCTTCTACAGGCGCGACACGCGATGCGACGCGCCTGTATGTAAAAGCCTTAAAAGTATAAGGAAGATAACGTTTTAATAAGAGTATTGGAGCCATGTTTCCCGAAACACAAAAACTTGTACTGTAACAATTTTGTGCAACTTTTGTTTACTTACCATTAATTTGGGATGGTCAGTTTAAATATAAAATCAAATAGTTACCTAATGAAATCTAAGTCCTTAATCTTTTTTAGGGCTCCTTACCTCAAAAGTCGGTCAGTTAGAAATATTATGAAGCTAGTTGCCTATTCCTAAGCGTAGTAGGCACATATTATGGAGACGAGTGGCCAAAAAGCTCTATCGACACTCACACTATAAATTATATTGTTACAAAAATGTTGTTACATCTTTAGTATTGAATTTATACTTAACTAAATGTGAGGACGAAATAACAAAAAAACGCGTCCATAGTAAATCGTCTGTCACAGCCAATTTGTTCCGAATCTAATAGACCAATTCAGTTGAAACTTCGTACACATCATGAATTTCTGTGACCCAAATACGGACGTGTAAAGTAAATAAATAAATGTTGAAGCAGGTCACTTTTGGGGGGCGAATTAGAAAATTACAAAAAAAAAGTTTTGCAAATGGTACCATCCTACTTATCAAATGAAAGGGCTTGGTGTATGGATTTCAGATATATTTTTTAGTAATTTTAAAATAAATACTTTTAAAGTTATTTTAGAAAATCGATGAAGATTGACCCCCATAACTCCGAAACTACTAAGCCTAAAATTTTGGAAAACATACAATAGTTCTTAACTTATAAATTACAGGAAAACCTATAAGAAATGTATGGTCTTAAAATAACATGGTAAATAACATGGTAAATAACATGGTAAATAACATGGTAAATAACATGGTAAATAACATGGTAAATAACATGGTAAATAACATGGTAAATCACTCAATATTGTGCGCACATATTTACATTTGCAGTTGGTATGTATGTATCTATGTGTCTCTCAACTATAATGTTTTGTGTTCTTGAGATAAATTCATCCTAACTACGGAACCCTTCATTATGCATGGTCCAACACGCATTTGGCCGGTTTTTATCGTTTTAAAACAATACTGCTCTGCTAAAAACGAACTTGGCAGTAAAAAACAAGCCAAGTGCGAGTCACACTCGCGCACGGAGGGTTCCGTACCATTATCTATAATAACGGCAGAAAAATCACACATTTAATTTAAATCATCAGCTGATCAGCCACGGAATTTAAGCACCCTATTACATATTTAAATATCTATCGATCACTAGTTAGGTCTCAATTAGAATATGCAGTACCTGTGTGGAACCCCTACTACAATAAATACATTCCCCCTTATTACAAAACAAGGTTTATCTTCAGATCCAGGTTTAAAACATGGAGCCATTATTGAATTTCGAACTTTATTCCGACTATGGTAAAGTTCCTAAACACAAAACTGACAACTTAGTACCGCACTAAGTTTTCAGTTTTGTATAAAGAACGGTATTTCAATCAATGTTACGTTCTTATTACAAAAACTGGCTGCATGGTTTAAGCTATGTCAAAATATAAACCTTGTTTTGTAATAAGGCAAATTGAGTTTATAGAAAGTATACAACGTAAATTTTTGGAATCTATGCATTATCGCTGCTTAAAAAGTTGTTATCTCTCTATCTATAGTGAGTTACTTAAAAAATATAATCTGCTTTCTTTGAGTTCAAGGCGTACTTTTCTTGAAACTACATTTTTGTATGACTTATGCAATAACTTGTATGATTGGTCAGACATTGGTAACAAGTTGTGTTATATAGTTCCCAGAGCATGCCAGGGACGCGAGGTGCGCGCACGACCTGTATTCGCCACTACTACCAGTCGTGCGTGCACCTCTTCGTCGCCAGACAAGCAATTTTAATAAGAATTTCAGCAGTTTGGATCTGTTTGCTTTATCGCAAGGAAAGTTTAGACTCATGTTGCTTAATATATTGAGAAAATAATGTGACACTGTTGTTCCACTTACGCGGCACTATTGGCAACTAAGTTATGATGATACTATGCTATTAATATTCCTTTTTTTTTGTATTCCTCTTTTTAATATTCCTTTTTTTATTGTTTACAACGCTAGTCTAATAATTTACCAAATTGTCTCATTGTGTATCTGTGGAGAACGTGGTTGATTTCACATTTATATCATTTCTGTATCCTATCTCTTTATAATTCTTAATGTGTAATTGTTTGTTTTCCCAAATAAAAAACAAAATAAAAAAAAATATTTTTAAAGTGAATATACAATATTATTTTTAGTCTACGCGAAACCCGAAACACGTATGTTATTAGTATTTTTATGTAAAGAATCTATGTACAAAATTCCAAAACTGTATTATGAAAAATTTCAAAGTTATATATAGGGTATGTTACCGGATTGTCCGTACAAAAACAAGCTAACGGCGGCGGCAGCGGCGCCCCCGTGCCTCCAGGGTCGTCTTGCGCTCATTGATAATAATTTGGCAGTAGGTACCTAACCGCATGGGATGAAGGCGTGAGTTTATGTATGCGTATGTATGTAGGTACGTAACCGTACAACGATTGTATTGTGTTGGATCGGTTCCAATAAAACTCACTTTTATGCTACGGCTACATTTAATACTTTTATTACATCACTTGCCTGCACCACAGTTAGTAACAGCCTGCCCCAAGAGCCGACGCGCTACGCCGCCGCGCCGGCCACCAACAAGAGTGGGGACTGGGGACCGAATGTAGCGCGCCACCTTGTTTGGTAAAACAGTATCATTAATTGACATCTTGAATACAAACCAAAACAATTCTAAATATTAGTTTTAACATTATAAAATTCAAGAAATAATTAATGCATAAGTTTAAATATAAAATCAATATTAGATATTTCGGGATTCAAGTGATGGACTCAGGTAGCTGTGACTCGACCAACCGAACATTCCTTTATTCTTTTGCTTTGGATTCGGGACTCACAAGTGGGACGTCATTGTATTTTTTTGGCTACGACTTACTACTACACAAAAAAAAACAGAAACCTCGGATGGAGACATTGGCGACAGCAACATAAAACACAGCTTGCATAGCGGCGACATAGAAAAGCGTCGAGAAAGCAACTTAACCCCGCCAAAAGATTCCCCACACAGGACTCTGGAATCAGCAACGTGTATACAGCATAGCAGTGCCACAGACAAGAGTCGAGAGGCCCGGAGCCAACCTGGCGGCGACGCTATTAAAAGATGCCTATAAAATGATCCCATAGATAAATATCACCCATCTCTCCACTATTCCAATGCTTGCTCAAGGCTGAACAGTCGGTAGGCTCTCATAATCCCACCTATCCCAAGGGCACGTTTTCCCTACCATTATCGCGCCCCCCGGCCTACTCTTTGATATGCAATGGTCTCTGTGGTCCCATGAAACATGAAGCTCCAAGGGCTAGTGTGAATCTTTGGGTTCATTCGAGCAATCGAGTCTGGTCAAACCACGCTGGGGTCAGTGCATTTCATTCATTAATTCATTCATTCAACTTTACTCTGTAAAGTTTGCTGTTCTTCTGAAATGTCTTCTCTAAGTTTCTAAATTGTGCTAATGCTTGTGGTTTAGTTGCACTTAACTTATTTTTGTTTTCAGGCTTAAGTGGTAGTCGGACTTCGTATCTTCCATCCTCAAGCCTCTGATTGATTTTAATAAATAATTCTAAACACTCATGGTCATCGTTGGACATCTCTATCTTCTGGTATATGTCTTCGTTTTCTCAACATTTCGGTAGTTCTTCTGTGTTGTTGAGAACTACGTTGCATTAACTACGTTGCATTGGCAGTGTGGTTTCATGTATCCACAGAGTAGCCATCCTAGTTGCGTCTGTTGAGCAATTCGTTGCTTGTCGTTGTCTCCTCTCAAGATTCCTCCTATAATTATCTTGCTATAAACATCTGCACCTAGAAGCATGTCTATGGGTCTGCTTATGTGAAAGTCCGGATTGGCCAATAGTTGTTGGTTTGGTAAACGTGTTGTTTGGCAGTCGCTTGATTAAATTATTCATAACAATAACGTTCGTGTCACAAGTAAATTCACTATTTGCAGACTGTAGTGTTACCAGTAACATTCCCTTCGCGTTATTTTCTTTTCCACTGGCATCGAAAATATAACATTTGAAATGAGCCCTCTTCAATTTCAAGATCTGGGCTGCGTTTTCATTGATTAACGACAGTTGAGAACCCTGGTCAACTAAAGCTCTCATCTTATGCTTAGTTCCATCAGCTCCCTTTACTATTATGATAACGGTGGCTAAAAGTATTTCAGACATGTCATCATCAAGACAAAGAGCACATCTAGGTCATCTCACGTGATGACCTAGATGTGCTCTTTTTGGTTGCAATACTGTTGGTAGTTTCTTCTGCTGATGCAGTTGAACTTTGTTTTGCCAATCCTTCGTAAAGCAAAGTGTTATATGTAGCTAAGCATTTACGACATCGTTTGTTCGATTGACATGGTTTATTGTTATGAATGCATAGACAGTTTTGGCAGTAACTTAATTGCTCAATTTTGTTTATTTTTTGCTCGTGCGTCATTTGCAAGAAATCAGGGCAACGCAACAATCCGTGTTCCACAATGCACAGGTTATCGACCGCGGCACATGTCATGTATGCATTCATAGACTTCTGATTACCTTTATTATAATTATTTAATTTATTATCTTTTTTAACAAAATTATCATGTTGCCTGATTGATGATTATTTTGGTGAAAACTTTTCATTACGTTTTGGTTGTAGTTGCTGCTTTGATATGGTTGATTTGGAATGGTTTTTTGGTTGGCTCATTCTTGCTTGCGACGAGACGCTTTAAGCGCTATAAATTTCGTCTCCAAGAACTCCTGCAGATCAGGCAGCTCTCTAGGATTCTTGACCGATCTATGTATTCTGTGAAGGTATCGTTACCAAGCTTTTGCGCTAGTAGGTGAACTAAAAGTGGATCCCAAGTTGCTATAATCCACTCCCAGATTTTGAATAGCGTGTATCGTCTCCTTGGTTACGTCATCATCATCATCATCATCAGCCCATAGCAGTCCACTGCTGGACATAGGCCTCTCCAATTGCACGCCATTCAGCTCGATTCTCGGCAACTCTCATCCAGCTGCCACTAGCCACCCTGCGAAATCGTCACTCCACCTAGCCTGAGGGCGTCCTACCTTACGTTTGCCAATTCGTGGTCTCCACTCAAGAACACGTCTACCCCAACGGTCATCGGTTCTACGGCTAATATGGCCGGCCCATTGCCATTTCAGCTTGCTTATTCTGTGGGCTATGTCGACAACTTAGGTTCTCTGCCGGATCACTTCGTTCCGGATTCAATCCCTCAGAGAGACTCCAAGCATAGCCCGTTCCATAGCTCGCTGAGCGACCTTGAATTTATGGACCAGCCGTACCGTGAGTGTCCACGTTTCGGCTCCGTAAGTCATAACAGGTAGGACGCACTGATTGAAGACCTTCGTCTTTAGGCTCTGTGGAATACGCGATGAGAAGACTCGACCAAGCTTCCCAAATGCTGCCCAGCCGAGCTGAATTCTTCTGTTAACCTCCCTCTCAAAGTTGTTTTTACCAAATTGCAAAGTTTGCCCGAGGTAAACGTATTCTCGAACAACCTCGAGAGCACCGCCATTAACAGCAATCGGTCCCGGAGTGACGTGTTCGTTGAACATAACCTTGGTTTTGTCCAAGTTCATTCGGAGACCAATGCGTACAGAAGAATCAACTAGGCCGTCCAGCATCTGCTGCAAGTCATGCAGCGATTCAGCCATTATGACGATGTCATCTGCAAATCTCAAGTGAGATGTACTCGCCGTTGATGTTCATGCCCCGTCCTTCTCAGTTTAGCGTCTTAAACACATCCTCCAATGCGTTAAAGAACAATTTCGGGGAAATTACGTCCCCTTGTCTCACCCCTCGACGCAGGGGGATATGATCAGTTCGCCGATCCTGAGTTTGGACGGTCATAGTCGCGTTGTCATAAAGACATCTCAGCACTTGGATGTATCGCCAGTCGACTTGGCATCGCTGCAGAGACACCAAAACAGACCAGGTTTCGATAGAGTCAAAAGCCTTCTCATAGTCCACAAATGCAAGACATAGGGGCCGATTATACTCTTCGGACTTTTGTATAATTTGTCGCACTGTGTGGATGTGGTCTATGGTACTGTATCCTCCTCGAAACCCAGCCTGCTCCGGTGGCTGAAACTCGTCGAGTCTTCTCGCTAGACGATTCGTAACGACTCTCGAAAACAACTTATATACGTGGCTAAGGAGCGAAATAGGTCTGTAATTTTTCAAAAGTGTTTTATCACCTTTTTTAAAAAACATAACTACCACACTCCTTCGCCACGCTTCTGGAGTTCTCCCAGAGAAGAAGACAGAGCTGAAGAGCTCCCGAAGCTCTTTCAGTACAGGACTTCCTCCCGCTTTCAGGAGCTCGGTCGTAATCCCATCCTCCCCTGGGGCTTTACCATTTTTAAGCTGTTTAAGAGCCGCTTCGATTTCGTCTTGGCTGATTTCTGGCAGGTCTTCCGTGAAGTGGCGGGTTAAAGTGGCTCTGGAATCTTCATTCTCGGGATCAGGTCGAGACGCGTGCGATGCGTATAATTGGCCGTAAAAGTTTTCTACTTCCGAAAGGATCTCCGGCTTCGAAACGACGACATCCCCAGTAGATTTGGTCAACTTCGTCAGGTGGCTCCTCCCAAGTGACTGGACGAACACCTTCGACCCCCGATTTTGCTCAATTGCTTTCTCTATAGAGCGCGTATTGGCGTGTCGGAGGTCGCGTCGTACCAGTGTTCTAATATTTTTGTTGAGTGCCCGTTGTTCCGACGAAGTGATAGGTGGGTTTTCACGTCGTTCCGTCATAAGCTCCAGAGTCTCTTCCGAAAGTTTGGACCTCCTACCCGTACGCCGCATTTTACAAAACCGCATGCCTTCCTCCCTGAGGATTTCCGCCACTTGGTCGAGTGCCTGGTCAACGTCATTTGTGGGTTCCACGGCAGCAAATCGGTTCTCCAGGTCTAACTGGAACGCTTCAGATCCTAACATAGTTTGCAGCATGTTTGGACGGAGCCTAGACTTCATCAACCGGGTTCGCTCGAGCTTGAAGTCAATATTCAGAGAGCCTCAGACAAGTCTGTGATCACTGCCGGTGTTGAACCTGTTGATCACTGAGACATCCCTGAATATATGCTTTTTATCCGTTATGATGAAGTCTATCTCATTTTTCGTCATAGTATCGGGGCTTCGCCACGTCCACTTCCTTTGGGACTGTTTCTTAAAGAAGGAGTTCATCAAGAAAAGCCCCTCCTTCTCAAGGAAGTTGACAAGCATTTGCCCCCTATGATTTCTGCTGCCAAACCCGTAGGATCCTACTACCGATTCGCTGCAGCTCTGTACTCCCACTTTAGCGTTAAGATCCCCCATGAGAACGTTGTAGTGGGCCCTAATAGTGCAATGCAAGGCCTTGGAGATGTCCTCTAACATTTCCTCCACTTCGTCATCCGAGTGTGCCGAGGTCGGTGCGTAAACCTGAACCACCTTGAGGCTATACCTCTCAGTTAGTTTCACTACGAGGTACGCTACCCTGCTCGAGACACTCGAAACTTCTACAACGTTGCCACAGAGGGATTTGTTTACCAGGAACCCGACTCCTCCTTGGGATAGCTGGTCTCTCTCTCGAAAATACATAAGATGGCCCGATTCAAGGGTTATTGTGTCCTCCCCCTCTCTTCGGACTTCACTCAACCCAAGAATGTGCCACCTTATTTTTCCGAGCTCTTCTTCTAGCTGCACTAGGTGTTCGTCGAGCCGTAACGTGCGTCCGTTATACGTTGCCAAGGTCAGTTGGGTTTTGCGGCCACTCGTAACCCGGAGATTCTTCGCACCCCCTACCTTGCCGTTACCGTGATCGCCGCCAAAATCAGGCATAGCGAGGCGGCCGGGAACTGGGGGCCGTGGTTTATTTTGGCTTGCCATTTGGAGGGTTTGCCCATAATCGCCACGCTGGGCATGCGGGTTGGCGATCGCAGATCGCAGCTTCTAGCACTAGTGACGCTGCTGCCCGTTACTAGTCAGCACCATTTAGCTGCGAAGTTTTATTAAGAATGGTTATACCGCCATTTGTCGGTTGTCAGAGCCTCGTTTGTTATTCAGCAGGGCGTACGTCATGCAGCTTCTTAATAGTGGCCAGCGATGGCTGTTGTATGTTGGAAAGTCCAAGCAGAACGTTAATATGGGACGTGAAAATCAATTTCTTGTGCCGTATCTGTGGTTTAAAATTTCCCAACATACCTGATAATTGTCAGAGCTAATCTGTAAATGGTAAATCAGACGCTCTGCTTTTCCAGTCACCTTACTTTTCAGAAACTGCATTTTTTACGCATTAGACATCGACGGGTTTTTATGTATCGCTTCGCTAAACAAGTCTTTGAACGGAATCCATTGGTGGTAAGTCTGGGATGCCCATCTTAGGAGCTGACTTCTGACGGTGCTTCACTGCCCACATCTTTTTGTCGATGTCGTTGGTCAACCCACCTTTGCTCGTGCTTGCAGAATTCCATTAGGTATGTAATATCGCCGGATCCATCCTTACCTTTAATTTCCCAATGAAGTTTGTCAATTTCACCACATCTGCTGTCCAGTGATTTTAGAGGGTTCTCGAATTGCCATTGATTGTCAAACTTATCGACTTCGATATTACTCACGGTTCTCATGAACGCTTTGAAATTAATGTTCTGCTTCTTCACTAACCCGTTCAGCTTGCTGGACCCTCTCTCCTCGTAGCGAGACGACGTACCTGATTGTGGCTGCGCCACCTCGTCTTCCGCCCGTCGATAGTCAGTGCTTAGCGGTTGGCTAGCCCGGATACCTGGTGATGGCTGTACCTCTTCCGCTTTTGTTCTACGGAGGCTTTCTTCTTGCAGCTGCGTTGTACCTAACTGCCCCAGGGTTTTATCAATAATCTCCTTAATTTTCAAATAAACTTGGACTGTATCAAAACAACCCTTTTTAAAGTAAATGTGCTCAAAAATTCGCAAACTGACACTTTTCTTCAATTCTCAATTCTCAATTTTTTATTGCGTACCATAATGTTTAAAGTTGGTAAGGAAATAATTATTTTAGTCACAATTATGGACCCTGTCGGGCACAGCATAGATCAAGTAGGAGAGAGGAGGAAGAACCTTGGGTATTTAATGTGATACATTTTATTATTGGTTATGTAGATATTAAGTTGAAACTGTTTTATTAATACAGAATTGAATTTAAGAATTATAATTATTGTTTTATAGATTATATACATTTATTTATTTATTAACATTTTAAAATCCCTTTATTTTTAAATTATTCATTATTTATTTATTATTATTTTTATTTAGTACTTAATTATATTTATTATCCCTAAGTAAGTTCAGTCTATTTTTATATCTCAAAATAATTTTCGTTTGTATGTCCTCTCTTTTTGTAAAGAACTCTGGGTACTTACGCACGAACTTACAAACTTCAAATATATAAAGACAGGGTAGGGATAAAATCTTTAGTTCCTGAAAGTGGGGTTTACAGCTATCAGTGACTTCAATATTTACTAATATTCTAATTAGTTTTTTTTGTAGGGTAAATAGCGTCGGCGCGTCAGTGCTGTTGCCCCATAAGATTACACCGTATTTGAGCCATGCGTAGGCATACGCGTAGTACGTTACTAATGCAGTTTTAATGTCTGTAGTTTTTTTAATCTCGCGGAGTGCGTATGAGAATTTGGATATTTTTGCTCTTACTTTCTGAATGTGTGACTTCCAATTAATATGTGTATCAATGTTTAGGCCTAGTAGTTCTTATGGTTTTCTTGGTAATCGTGCCAGTATGCTTCCAACGTATCAGCCTTGCGCTTGTAATAATCGATGGTTTTCATCATCCTTCTTTATGTTGGTTAAAAACTTATTCAGAATTTCATAGAGCTCCGTTTGGTTGATGAAAAGAGAATCGGTATCCATATTTGAAGTTGGTTTGAAAATATTTGGTATGGCTCCAAATTGCAGCGATCGTCTGGTTGTGGCACTGTTTCGCTTGGTAGTCACTGGTAATTCAATTCTCGAAGGACCATGTAGAAATGAGTGCTCGGCGCTGTGGTGACCTAACACTCCTTTCTCGTATTGATAGGATATGGTTTAAATGGTAGAAGTAAAGTCTGGAAATATAGGGGAAATAACTAAATATATTAAATCACTAAAACACGGAGTTACAAGAAACTAACTTATTGGTAAAATGTATGGTAAACTGGTAATGGTTTTGAGTACGTGGTGTCTCTAATAAGATCTGGTCGCGAACTGGCCCACATTTTGGTATACGAGTGAATGTGCATACTTGCGTTCGATGCAATTATGAATTTTCGCGAGTGTTCGATTAAAACTCGAACATATTTTAATACAGGTTTTTAATTAAGTAAAAAATACAATGTAAACTTAACCTAATTCCTAAGTCTAGATTCGGATGATGCTAGTACCGAAGTGCTGAAAAATAGTTATCTCTAACATTACAAATACAACTATGACGATTGCTAGACGTCGATGCGTCATCAGCAGATTTGGAAGTAAGAAGTAAGTCAATTCGTTGATTCAGCAAGATGGTGTATTGCGATTTTATGTGGAATCATCCGATGGACGTAATTAGTTTATCATGTCGCTATTCATATTATTTGGTGTAGGCAGGGTACGTATACGTAACAAGCTGCTAAATACTGAGATGAATTAAAATGTACTCATTACAATGTCTTTTTTAGGCTTCCGTACCCATAGGGTAAAATGGAAACCCTATTACTAAGGCTCCGCCGTCTGTCTGTCTGTCTGTCCGTCTGTCACCAGGCTGTATATATATGTACATAGGCTGAAATTAAAGAGCAAAAGTATATAATGCAACGCATCATTACCTTATTAATCACGTGTAAACGCAACGATATCGTAGTCAATATGAATGCATTACGGTATTTGTCGATGAAATACGGTGTGAAAAAATATTTTCCGTGCGCTCTTACTCGTCAATCACTAAGGATAATAATACTGTATTAATTATTACGTACCGACATCATCGCATTATTGTATTGTAAAACCGCTTGCTTCAAAAATATTAACTATAAAATACAGTGAACGACGCGGTGACGTTACGATTTTGCATATGTAACAGTAACTAATAACTATGTGTTGTCAAAACAAAAAGACATTACCAAATCCTGTAAATAAAAATAACACACGAATATAATGGTAATCGTCGCTTACCAAAAAAGTTGATGAATGCATAATCTGTAATACCATATGGAAGGAAATAATATTGTTATGTTCATATATATATATATTTATAAAAGTACAATAATTTCAATGGTACCGTAACCATTGAAATTATTGTACTTTTATAAATATACATAGAAAAAATCCAACAATTATTACAAGACGTAATTAATGCTATAAACGCCGAATATGCAATAAAACGAAAACTGTCGCAGTACCACATTACCATATTAATCGGTGGGGGGAGCAAATTGTATCAAAATTGTACTGTAAGTACTGCTATTTTGCCTCAATTTTTATTCAAAAAAAGCTTTTTTTTTTTTCAGTAAAGGTGTGTGTTTTGGAAAATGTATTTTTTTTTATAATTATTAACTGACTTTATTCGCAGCATTAACAATGGTAGAGTGCTATTTCAAATAAATACCTTGATGACATACTTTATTTATGGCAATCACAGAGCATCCTTTTTTCTAGTTGTTAAATTGCCATCTATTGGTATAAGCTGGAACTAAGTTCGCAGCCGTAGCCAACACCATGACGTAGCGCGGGTCGTAGCGCTGCTACGTTGTTGTAGCTGCAGCTACAGCGCACAGCGCACGCACTATCGTTCTTACTCGGTAGTATAGGTGGCTCTGTAGTGCTTCTTAATTGCATACTGTTTATTGAACACCGCACTATTCTACTCAACATGATAAAACCAGAATGTCTTCTCTAATGGCAGAGGCGTGATAGTATTTTTTCGCTGGAAATCTGGTAGGCCAGAATGTGTGCGTTACGATTGCTCCACCAGGTTATCCAAACAGAAAAAAACTTCGTCAAAAATTTTTTCGGAATTTGTCAAAATCGAAGGGAATAAACCAAAAATTTGTCAAAGTAAAAATAAAAAAGTTATAAGGGTTTTAAGTTGGCCGCGCAATCGTAACGTAAAGGATTGCGCGGCCACGGAGATCTCAGCAACTACTTGGGTTAGAGATCTAATTCTTTTTGTCAATTGAAGATTGAATTTGTCAAAAATTGTCGAAAAAACAATTATAAGCTCTAGATCAATATTTTACGAAATATTCACCTGGGAAGTTATGGCCGCGCAATCGTGCACTTGTCATTTCTTTAATGTTGATTATTTCTTTTAAACTTAAGACTTATACAGTAAAACTGTTACAAGAAGAATGGTCTTAATTTGTCAAAACTAGCGAAAGCAATAAATACTACAAAAGTTTAGTTAAACAGACGAAATCAGTCCAAAACGATAAGCACGTGGCCGCGCGGTCGAAACGTTACTTTGTACGCTGATATCTCATTATCTATAATTGCTAGGATTTCGGTGTGAACATCCAATTTTTCGACATATTTCCCTCATTAGAATTACATATCGTTTTACCCTCAGAACAGTTTTCATCGCGTGTAATCTCAAAAATGATGTTATCTGATACAATGTTCGAGCACGGTAACCATAATTTGATTTGATTCGGGAATATCTTGTAGAGACAGCTACTTACCACATACCAATGAATCTTACCACGTTTTAACATTCCGTAAAGAAACATTGAAGCAATCGTCTTGAAAAATACGATTTGTAAGAAACAAGAGAGTAAACACCGATGCGGCACGAGCATAATCACAATGCCGCACACACATGGTTCGCTTCGAAAGAAGCGGTTTTGTAAGCCCAAGCAGTATGCTGTGAGAAAAATCCGTCAATTTGCTAATGTAGATACCGCGAGGCTAGTCTATTTCAGTTACTTTCATAGTATTATGTCTTACAGTATTTCACTATGGGGACGGGCTGCAGATATCGAGTCTATTTTTATTCTGCAGAAAAGAGCCATCAGAGCAATACGAGTATATGGCCTCCGCAGGCGCGATTCTCTAAGGGAACTGTTTAAAGATATCAACATCATGACGGTACCTTGTCAATATATCTATGAAAACATCATGTACGTAAGGAAAAATCTAAATAGTTTCAGTAAAAGAGGTGAAAGACACAATTATGGGACTAGAAATAGGGTAGGGACCAATTAGTTCAACCAGGTTTCAGACAGGCTAAAGTAGACTCATCCTTCATGGGGTACTGTTTAAAATGTTACAATAAAATAGTCCAACTAAATGAAACGAAATTTAAATCTTGTATAAAACACACACTATGTAGCCAAGCATATTATAAGTTGGGGGATTACATTGCTGACAAAAATGCTTGGCTTAACGCTGGTCCTGCTCCACAAGGGCGCATAAACTAATTGAATAGCATTCAAAACTATTGTTGGAGCTGCTGAAGATTGTAAACACTATCTATAAATTGTATAAATTCATTCTATTAGTATTGTATAATTGCATAGCACATGTGTGAGCACTATGTACCTACCATTTTCTGAGTACGTCTTTTATTGACTTGAATGTGCCATGGCGGCTGAGAGTGTCATGCTCACTAAAATGTCTAGCTGATGGTGGCGTATGTGTTGGATCATTAAGTTCCCTTCAAAATGGTTGAGCTAAATGGTGCTGATCCATGCGTCATGTTCGTGAACGGGCGCCGTCAGTAGGGACTGGTCATTTCTTAGCTGCCACGGCTTATTTTAACTTAGTAGTTTAGTTGTTTTTTATATTTTTATTACGGACGCTTTTAACGTGCACGTCTTTCTACATTGTTCTCACATGTATAATTTCAACATAAATAATGTAACCAATTCTATGTAACAATATTTTGATTTAAAAGAGTGTCCGTGGAGTTTCTTGCCCGTTCTTCTCCATAGGAACCTACTACGCTTTGGAATGGGCAACTAGCTTCATCTCTCTGACTGACCGACCCCTTGACAATTCAAAAGTGCCTATAATAGGTTTATTTAAAATAAATGTGTGGGGACACATATACATACTCACACACGCACACAGACACACTAACACTTTATAAATGTAAGCTTATTAAGAAATATAAGCCAGTTGGCATTTGACTCTCGAGCCTTTGATTACCATCCCAGTAGGTAGCCCTAACAGTGGTGACCCCGATCTCGAAACAAGCGCACGCGCGAATCCGAGTTACACGTACACACATCGCGTGATAAAATGAATCCGCAATACCCCCCGCCAACTCAACGATATGAAGAACAACCAGTGACGGTGTCAACAGTATCCGTAACAGATAAAATACCAAATTTTTGGGCGGACAACCCACGTCTGTGGTTTTTACAAGTGGAAGCAATTTTGGCACCACAGAAAATGTCCGACTTGAACAAATATTACATGGTGGTAGGAAAACTCAGCAAGGATGTGGTTCAGCAAATAGCAGATATTTTGGCAAATCCCCCGGAAACCAGCAAATTCGAAACATTAAAAAAACGCCTACTGCAGATATATGAAGAATCTGAAACAAGACAAGTGCAAAAATTAGTGTCAGAAATGGAATTAGGAGACCAGAAACCTAGTCACCTACTGAGAAAAATCAAAGAATTAGCAAGAGAAAAAATAAAGGATGACACATTAAAAATATTATGGCAAGGTCACTTACCGTCGACAGTTAGAGCAGTACTCACCGTCACACCTACAAAGGACCTAGAAGAAATGGCAATAATAGCAGACAAAATCATGGAATCCAACCAGACCGCCCAAGTCAATGAAGTAGCGCGTGGTGATGCGAAGTCCACGACCACATTCGACGTAGCAACCATCATGGCAGAAATAGCGAAGATAAACCTGAAAATAAATGAAATGGACAGAGGAAAAGGAAGATACAGAGGCAGAGGTGGACATAGAAACTTCTCACGTAGCCGCTCAAGGTCAAGACCACGCAGGACATCCGAGAATGCAGATTGGCTGTGTTCGTATCACTGGAGGTATGGACAAAAAACGAGGAAATGCATCGACCCGTGCAACTGGAAAACGAAGAACTCCCCACCGAAGTCGGAAAACTAGCAGAACTGCAACCGGTGGCGGGAAGTTTGACAGTTAAGGATCACCGCCTAATAGTAAGTGATAGAAAACTTAACATTAAATTCTTGATAGATTCAGGAGCATGTATTTCTGTGTTACCTAAAGTGTTAGTAAAGAAAAAAAGTGAATTAGATTTAAATTCTGATTTTAAACTATTTGCTGCAAACGGAACAGAAATTAAAACTTATGGAACAAAGACACTAATATTAGACTTAAAATTAAGGAGACCTTTTAGATGGACTTTCGTCGTTTGTGACGTAAAGCAACCAATACTAGGCGTAGATTTTCTAAATCATTTTATGTTAATTGTAGATATTAATGGTAAATGTTTAAAAGATAAGATTACTAATTTGGCAGTACGTGGAACGATCGCAAGTCAATGTGAACCAGCGATTTCTGCGTTACGAAAATACCATCCGATGTATGATATAATAAAAAAATATCCAGATATTCTTAAACCTATGTCATTCAAAGAGACACCCAAACACACAGTTTATCATTACATTGATACTACGGGACCGCCTATATTTTGCAAACCTAGACCTTTAGCGCCAGAGAGATATAAAATTGCCAAAGAAGAGTTTAAAAATATGTTAGAGGCAGGCATATGTAGGCCATCTAAATCGGAGTGGGCTAGTCCCCTACATTTAGTACCTAAAAAAGGAGGGCAAGTTCGTCCTTGTGGCGACTACCGAGCTTTAAATGCTGTAACTAAACCTGATAGATATCCAATACCTAGAGTACAGGATTTTACATATCTACTAGCGAATAAAACAATATTTTCGAAAATAGATATAAAAAAAGCCTATCATAATATTTTAATTAATCCAGATATTTGCAAAACCGCGATCACGACACCATTTGGGTTGTATGAATTTGAACGCATGACATTTGGTTTAAAAAATGCTGCTCAAACTTTTCAGCGTTTTATGACAAACACCGTATTGTCAGGCTTAGACTTCTTATATTGCTATTCTGATGATATTTTAATAAGTTCAATTAACTCAGAACAACATAACGAACATTTAGAGCAGGTATTTCAACGTTTAAGCGAATTTGGAATTACAATTAATTTAGAAAAATGCACTTTTAATGCAACAAGTATAGAGTTCCTAGGCTACCAAGTAAGTACATCAGGCATCAAACCCTTAGAAGAAAAAATACAAGCAATTGTCAATTATCCAAAACCGCAAAATGTCAGTGAATTAAGAAAATTTTTAGGCATGGTAAACTTTTACCGTAGTCATTTACCTAAAGCAATTGAATATTTGGAAACATTAAATAAGTACATTCATAAAGCTAAAAAGAACGACAAAACACTCATACATTGGACACCGGATGCTGAACAAGCATTCTTGAAATGTAAAAACAGTCTCACACAGGCAGTCACGTTATCGTTTCCAGTAACTAACGCGCCACATGCACTATTTGCAGACGCGTCAAATAATTGCATTGGAGCTGTATTGCAACAGTATATTCATGGGAAATGGTACCCATTGGGATATTTCTCAAGAAAGTTAACTGAAACACAAAAAAAACTATAGCACTTATGACAGAGAGTTACTTGCTATATTTTTAGCTGTAGAACATTTTAGAAGCCTATTTGAAGGTCGTCAATTAATTATCTTTACGGACCACAAGCCTATAACGTTTGCCTTTTCAAAATTATGTAAAACAAACAATAAGGAAAGTCCGAGACGTATTCGACAATTACTTTTTATAAGCGAATTCACAACCGACATACGCCATATAAGTGGGCAAGATAACATTGTTGCAGACGTGTTATCGCGCATAGAAAGCATAGAATGTACGTCAAGCGTAATTGATTATGAAAAACTAGCAACAGAACAAAAGAAAGATCTTGAACTTAAAAACGTTTTAAAAGATTCTAGATACCAATTTAAAAAGTTTCTAGTTCCGAATAGCGATCAATACATATATTGTGAAATATCAAAAGAAAACGCAAGACCTTATTTAACAGAAAATTGTAGGAAAGATATATTTTATGCGATACATAATCTTAGTCATCCCGGTATACGTACATCACGACAAATTATTAAAGAAAAATTTTGGTGGCCAAGTATGAACCGAGATATTGGCCTATGGGCAAAAACATGTATTAATTGTCAAAAATCAAAGGTAAATAGACATACTAATTCAGCATATGGTAAATATCCTCCTATTGACAGATTTAATCATATTCATATTGATATAATAGGACCACTTCCTATAACCTCAGAGGAATACAGATACTGTGTAACGATAATAGTTAGAGGTACAGGTTGGCCAGAGGCATATCCATTAAAAGACATAACGGCAGAAACGGTAGCAAAAATAGTATATACATAATGGGTATGTAGATTTGGCTGTCCGGTTCAACTTACGAGTGACCAGGGCAGGCAATTTGAAAGTAGATTATTCGCAATTTTAATGTCATACTTAGGTGTACAAAAGATAAGGACAACCCCATACCACCCTCAAAGCAACGGAGCAATTGAGCGATGGCATAGAAGTGTAAAGGCATCATTAATGGCCAGGTTAAATGGCAATAAAAATTGGACTCACGAACTTCCTAGTGCAATGTTAGGACTTCGTGCAGCCATCAAATCTGATAGAGGTATAAGGTTTTTTATATAAATAAAGATTATGTTATGTTACAAATGGTTTATGGCCGAGCTTTACGATTGCCAGGAGAATTTTTCGTAGAAATAAGTAATCAGAATTATGAACCACATACCATTGTACAGAATATTAGTGATACCATAAAACAATATAAGCCAATTGATATGAAATCTAATGAACCTAAAGTATTTTTTGTACATCCCGATCTTAAAGATTGTTCTCACGTATTTCTAAGAACTGACAAGATAAAGAGATCATTAACATGTCCGTATGAAGGCCCATACGAAGTGTTGGAAAGGACAGAAAAAATATATAAAATTCAATTACCAGAAAGAGTAGTATCAGTTTCAATAGATAGGTTAAAACCAGCCTATTTATTAAAAGAAAATCAAATTGTACAAAATAATGAAGAAAGTGTCAGAAAAACAAAAAGTGGTAGAATAGTACGAACTCCTGTCAGATTCTTATAAATACGTAATTAGTTAAGATATTTCATTAAGTAGTGTAAAAAATAAAATGTAAAGCAAACATGTAAAGCAATATAAGTAGTATGTAAAAAGTGTTGACTAGACTTAGCGTCGTAAGAAATGATGTGAGTCGTGTGCAAGTCAATTATTTTGTTGAGCCAACGGAAAATATTATTGGAATGCCACTGCATAAAACACAAGACAGCATTCAACATTACTGTGAAGCAAACTAAATTAGTGAATAAATCAGTGTTCATTACTCATCAATATGGGAAAAACATATAGTATTGAGAAAAAAACTGAAGAAGTAATCATCGCCCAAAACGGAGCGAATAGTGCGAGCAATTCGCATTTAGAGCAAACTTTTGAAAAATATGGCATAATAATAATAATGATAGCAGCAGTACTTAGCATGTACATACTATACATGGTGTATAAGAAATGCAAGCAAGGTACTAGAAAAATGCTACGAAAAGAAATGGCAGTATGGCACAGTACCACTAGTTTACCATTGGCCCAGCAAGCACAACCACGACATAATATAGTGTAAGTGACGTGAAAAACATAACAAGTGTGTAAAAAAATAAAAATTAAAGTGAGTAAAAATAACAAAGTGTAATAATAAAAAACAAGCAAATTAATATAAATATCTTTATTCCAGTGAACTGTTAAAACTTATTATAAATAAGACTAAACAATACAAAGCGTAAATCTGGTTAAGAAAAAGAACATTCTGTATTCCTATCGTAAAATGAAACACAATACATTGATTATAAGTGTACGTACCTACTCTAGATAATTACAATGTAACTTATTAGTGTACGTACCTACTCTAGATAATTACAATGTAACTTATAAGTGTACGTACCTACTCTAGATAATTACAATGTAACTTATAAGTGTACGTACCTACTCTAGATAATTACAATGTAACTTATAAGTGTACGTACCTACTCTAGATAATTACAATGTAACTTATAAGTGTACGTACCTACTCTAGATAATTACAATGTAACTTATAAGTGTACGTACCTACTCTAGATAATTACAATGTAACTTATAAGTGTACGTACCTACTCTAGATAATTACAATGTAACTTATAAGTGTACGTACCTACTCTAGATAATTACAATGTAACTTATAAGCAATATTGCAATGTAAATGTAAACTTAGGATAGAAAACAAGTAAAAATTATAGTATAACAATTTTTTTTTAAAGGGGAGGAAATCTGTGGGGACACATATACACACATACATACTCACACACGCACACAGACACACTAACACTTTATAAATGTAAGCTTATTAAGAAATATAAGCCAGTTGGCATTTGACTCTCGAGCCTTTGATAACCATCCCAGTAGGTAGCCCTAACAAATGCTTTGAGTTTGAGTTCGTAAGCTATTAATTTTAATTCACTAGCTACATACTTAATGAAAAGGGCTGTGGAGTTTATTTCAAAATAACGAAAAAATTCAAGTCAAAGTCAAATTGTTTATTTCAAATAGGCACATATAAGGCACTTTTGAACGTCAATATTTACAAAAAAATAGAATTGATTCTAGTCGCCCCTTCCAAAATGTAGTTTCGTATGGAGAAGAATGGGCAAGAAACTCCACCGGTACTCTTTTAAAATCTTGTTCAATATTTTTATAGATACATTAATTATATAATTATATGTGAAGACGATGCACCTAGAATAAAATTACTATACCACAATAGGTAATAAAATCAAAAGTCATTTATTCAAACTAGGCTGAGAATCAGCACTTTTCGAACGTCAAAAATTACATGAGACAGTCCCCCAAAAACGCCCACCCTTCACCACTTCCTAGTGCTTTAGCTGGGAAGAAGAAGTGGCGCAACAAACTCCCCAGCAGCACAGCTGTCTGTTCTCATAAAAAACTTGAAGCTATACAATACAATATAAAATAATTTGCATTACGCAACACAAAACGTTAAATTAAATCATTTGCCTTATGTTAGCTAGCACACACCATTATACAAATATATATATATATATATAATAATCGTCGAAAACTATACTCAAACAGAAATAACGTAAACAAAACGTATCTAAATAAAAGCCTCCAGGCATAATGGGCGTGCTCGCTTAAATAAATCATTAAGAATGAAGCAATGACAGATAAATTAATTATGTGATAGAACATGGTGCTCACATATTTACAAATATTGTAAAAAATGTATACGATTTCCTAAAAAATAACAATAATACCAGTGTGAGTTAAGGTAATCACAGAATATAAAATAAATGTCATAAAAATAATAAATTATGCTTCGTAATCTCGTTCTCATTGGTTACTATGTAGTCATACTTTCGTGTTAACACGCTTTCTCACATTATTTGAAGGCCTACGCCTCCTTAATCATAAAGATAAAAAATAAATGTTGTCTGTGGACGCCACTGTTGGCGCGCGCTTGTCAACTGTCAAATCATTGTACTTTTTTGTGTCGCGCTGATCACGTTTCTGTTAAAAAGCTCAGAAAATTTTCAACGAAATGGAAGAATATCCATGAAAACGTGACAAGAAATGGAACAGCTGAACGAACGTCTGCGAGAAGGAAAATCGAGTGAAGAAGCGAAGGCGGAATCGTCATCAAAACTCAGGTACCTAAGTTTCCCGATATACCGACCAATTTGTCGTTAGTTTAAATAATTTTCCTAAAATTATCTTCGGTGCCATAATACGCATATCAGTCTCTAGAGTTTTCACGAGAGGTTAACCATGAGAATACTGTGCCGTATACTTACAAAGAATGAAACCACACGAGCTTTCACGTGAGGCTAACTGATGGTATGTACGTTCAATGTTAAAAACACAAAAACACGTCTTTGCTGGATCCTTAGCAGTCTCTAAGAATTTTCACGAGCGGTTAACCATGAGAATATGAACTGTGTTACTACAAAAGAACGACACCACATGAGCTTTCATGAGAGGCTAGCCTATGGTATGTATCTTCAGTGTCAAAGACACGTCCCTGCTGGATCCTTAGCAGTCTCTAAGAGTTTCCACGAGAGGTTAACCATGAGAACATTAAGTCTCCGTATTCTTACAAAATAACGACACCACATGAGCTTTCACGAGAAGGTAGCCGATGGTATGTATGTTCATTGTCAAAAACACGTCCCTGCTGGATCCCTAGCACTCTCTAAGAGCTTTCACGAGAGGTTAGCCATGAGAACATTAACTGTGGTGTATACTAACAAAAGAACGTCACCACGCGAGCTTTCATGAGAGGTTAGCTGATGGTCTACACGTTCAGTGTTAAAAACACGTGCCTACTGCATCCCTAGAGCTATCACGAGAGGCTAGTCTGAAACCTAACTTTAATTATTCTTCATAGATGTGTACGCAGCCCACTTCCGTGGAAGACATTACAGTCGAACAGGCTCGGCAGGCGGAAGTCGACTCAGCCGGACTTGGCATACTGTACACAATGCTGCCAAACATAAATTATTCATTTATTAGACAACATCCAGTTGTCTTCAAAAATTCCAAGATAGTTACAATGATTCTAAATATTTGTATGCAAATGTAACTTGTATGCTACGTTAATACTTAAATTCTACTACAATACAACCAGAAGAGGGAAGGCCGAGTTGAGAGTGAAATGGTATCCATACCCCAACTGAAACCTTCAAGTATTGAGAATCTACTCAGAGATGAGGGGCTACCATTAGCAACTTCACTCAGTCTGGCCACACGGTGTTCAGCATGGTTTTTAATAAATGGACAAAAAAGTGGCGGCAGCACTAAATGCAAGTGGAATAAAATAGTACCAAAGGATCAGGGGGCAGTGTATTACAATGGCTGCTGCCATTACGTCCATTGTCCATTTGTTTTAAAAAAGTAACCGTGGAGTTTCTTGCCGGCTTTTCTCCATAGGAAACGACCGATTGGATCCGTGCACCTAGTTTCTGACGTTTCATAAGTGCCCATGTAGGCTTATGTGTAATAAAAATATTTTTGATTTGATTGGCAAAGTCCTTAATAGCTTAATAGCCTCCGAAGGGGGTGCAGGTTAAGTCACAACATTAACTCCCTTATTACAAAACAAGGTTTATATTGAGACCCGGGTTTAAAACATGGAGCCATTATTGAATTTTGAACTTTATTCCGACTATGGTAAAGTTCCTAAACACAAAACTGACAACTTAGTACGAACAAAATTTTCAGTTTTGTAAAAAGAACGGTATTTCAATCACTGGTACGTTCTTATTACAAAAACTGGCTCCATGGTTTAAGCCATGTCAAATATAAATCTTGTTTTATAATAAGGCGGTAAGTGTCTCAGCTAGACTATTGTGTGACATTTATCATGATAACATAGGTTATAGAGGTTGAGGTTCTTAATCCTACCCAAGTGAGGAAAGGAAATAATGAATGGAGCAAATACCACTATCTGAAGTTCGGCTATAAGCTTCAAGATAAATTCAATTCTATCAAACGTCGCCTGAACCTGGATTGTCATTAGGTAGATGAAGCATTTCTGAGGTATGGAATAGTATAACTACTAATCCAACCATACACATTCAGATCAAAGGTTATAAACTACCACCAATTGAGTTTTCAGTTCAAACTTCCGAATAACAACTGCAACCAGGAAAAAATATCTTCATAGAAATTAATAATCTCATACAACTAGGTGCCTTATAAAATCAGATGGCACTTGAAGATTCATATTAAATCTCAAAAAAATAAAAAACCTAAAAAGTATGTTAATACATACCTCTTTAAACTGGTAGCGTAGGACAGTATAGTGGTTTGCCTACAATAGTTTAAAAAAACCGGCCAAGTGCGAGTCGGACTCGCGCACGAAGTGTTCTGTACCATTACTGTTTTTTAGTATTTGTTGTTATAGCGGCAACAGAAATACATCATCTGTGAAAATTTCAACTGACGGACGGTGCCGGACGGACGGACGGCGGAGTCTTGGTAATAGGGTCCCGTTTTACACTTTGGGTACGGAACCCTAAAAAGCATATTACTTATTACCCCTATGAAAATATGTAATAATATATCTCCAGTTTCTGTTTCAAGATATATTGTAAGAGTTTACATGCCTTCCAAACCATATGTATTCACAAGGATCATGAAGACAGTTGTTTATCTCCTGAGGTCATTAGGGTTGCTTTCTGTTATATATCTTGATAATATTCTGAGCATTGCCAATTCATATGCAAAGTGCTTAGAAAATGTGTCTACTACCTACCCAAACTGCGTTAAAAAATCTATGATTTACTGACTGGAAAGAGTGCCCTAGCCACCCAGGTAGTGCTGCCAGTACCTAGGATTTTTATTAGATCCAGTCCAGTTTGCCACTTCCCTTCCTTAGGTAAATATTGAGTTCATCTATTAGCCCGTAAAGAATTTTAAGCACCTGTCTAAAATGGATGGTTTTACACCAAAATAATGGAAATCTAAAGAACTAGATCAAAATTCAAAACACTATATTTGCAAAGGTTGATTGTCTCACATTTCAACAACACAATACAATTAATCAATTTGACCTGATACTTGAAACATTCTCTGATACTTCTCAGACTGGCTGGGGACTGGTACGTAATGATATCAAAAGCAACAGACACTGGACAGATCATGATGTAAAGTTCCATATAAGTTACCTTGAACTAATAGCAGCATTTGCAAGCAAACTCAGATACTGTGAGGTTTTACTTAGAATAAATATCACAACGGCCATAGCTTATTTATGAATAAGATGGGTGGTACTCGTTTTACTCATCCAAACAGCTTAGCTAGACAGCTGTGGATATGGTGCACCTCTTACATTAGCTCCAAAGAAAACACTGGCAAATCTAGAATCTAGACACCCTAACATAGAAAACGAATGGATGTGATGTGATACAGTCTACAAATCAATTGTTGAACTGGGTCAGTCACAGGTTGACTTGTTTGCAAAAAGGTCCAATACTGGGTACCAGAATGGAATGTCATACCACGGCTCCCTGATCCAGGTGCATGTTCTGTAGATGCATTCCTTGCGAAATGGGATCTCCACACCCATTACATAGGAGTCTCACACTGGTTACTGCCATATTATCAGGAACACTTTCCTGAGAAGAGGAAAACCGATCCCTTTAAATTCCCATAATGCTAGCTTCCTTGACTAGCAAAACAAGAAAGCAATATAATCTAATTCAGTGAATTCGATTCTGTCAGAATCAAGATCTTGACCCTACTAGGCTCAGTCACCATGGTGATATTATTTATGACCACTAAGTTTAATTAAGGATTGTCATATAGCTCACGCAATACCCTAATGTTACTAAGAGTTGGAGTAAGCGATATAATAGTCAACAATGTCTCTAGTTTTAAGGCCCCCACATGACATAGAGTGTCATGGTTTCTTCGGGTATATTTAGATTAAGACCAAACAACCCCAAATATGAAATAGTTGGGGACATCAGTATCGTTTTGGGTTATCTACCCAATTTATTTCCTAAGTTAAACCCTTGGTTTAGAATGACTAACCAAAAAATTGTAACTATAAATTATAACTTTATGAAAACCATAACATGCTGTAACTAATATTAGATGAATAAAACAAAACTTAAGTAGTAGTGGAATAGATATTTCTAAATTCACATAAACATACTGACAGGCCTGTACTTCAAAGACCTCTGTGGAAGTATTAATATTGAGGTCATAAGAATCACAAACTTCTCAACCCTTGCTCCCCCCTATTATGAGACCAATAGTTAATAAGTAATCCTAAAGCTCTTGCACAAGCTCTGTGTTCTATACAGAGTGGTTGTTCATAAATGTTATTATATTTTAATGCCGATTATCTGATTTTAAGTAATTGATGTGTGCCATATTAAATTATGACACTAGTTGATTCAAGATTGAAAAAAAAAAAAAACACGAACTAATAGTAGTTACTTAGAAAATTATAAATTAAGTTAGGTCACTATATTTACCTTAACGGAAGACTGATTATTAAATAGAAACACATTTTTAAACATGAGTAAGTAAGTAACAACTTTGAATAACATTGTTAAGTTACAATATTCTATTAACAATGCTGAATTTATTACCAACACAACTTTGTTCTTTGAACATCTACATAGTGAACAATCAGAACGAGATTACGAAGCATAATTACATAGATCGGACTAACTTACCTAGTGACGTCCGATCCTTAATTATGTGAGTACAGTACACCCACGATACAGGAGAAATTCCTAGTGTGGGGCAGTGTCTCATGGTTTACGCAATCGAACGCCTTAGAGAGGTCGCAAAAGATTCCAATGGCATCTTGTGCTTCCTCCCAGGCGTTAAAAATGTTCTTTATTAGGGAGACACCGGCGTCAGTGGTACAACGCCCTTTGGTGAAACCGTACTGTTGTTCATGAAAGATGGATTTTTTATTAAAGAGACGTAACATTTGATTGAGCATCAACTTTTCAAACACCTTACTGAGAACTGGCAGAACTGACACAGTCCTATAATTGTTGGGTTCTTTACTATCTCCGGACTTGAACAAAGGAACTACTTTACTGTGTTTCATGAGATCCGGAAAGACTCCTTGGTCCACACTGTTGTTAAATATGAAAGCTAAATAGGGCGCAATGGTTTCTATGATAGATCTTTAAAAGCTTTTATAACAGCCTCAAATTATGATACAATTACAGTTTAGTTGCGCGGGCGCTGGGTAAAATAGTCCGTCTGCACAATGAATGTGCACCTCTCCATATGTATCGCGCCGGAACGTCAACTTCAGAGCGTTCGTTGTGCGTGTTCCGAACTGATATCTGCCCCTCGTCATGGAAGAAGACTTTTGGCCGCAGGTCGTGGTGTTCCGTCGCTTCCGCGGACAAATTCCACAGGACAGCACAATCTAGTGCAGAGTGCAGTGCTACTAACATAGTCGCCTTTTTATTAACACACGTTTATATAGTCGCCTTCAAATTAGCCGCAAAGTGCCGCGCGATGCTAGCGCGGCTGCAGCGCTACCGCCGCGCTGCAACCGCTAGGTTCGAGCATCAGTGTTGTACATTTAGTTTCACTGTTTCACGGTTGACTCTGACGACGAAACACTGCTGTTAGTGTTACTAAGAAAAAATATTTTTGAAATAGAAAAAAAAAAGAAAGCTAATTAAACGTTGCCGTTATTTATAAATCAACGAACTGAATTTCATAAAGTAAAAGGCTACTGTGACCAAAAATTTCAGAATTACTTACGATTATCAAGAAAACAATTCTGCGAATTACTTCCCCGTTTGGAACCATAATTGTTCGGGCGCCTCCGTCCACTCGGCAGTCTTCGGCTGCTGTCGCGAGAGTGCGGCGGGCGGCGCGAGAGGTGCGGCGTGCGGGGCGCGGGCTGTCGGACACTCCACCACCGATCTCCAACGACGGCACGCGCGCGCACTCCATACGCTTACCAGCATCGAGTTATTATTGTACCTAATTTGGATTACATTTCTATAAGTTAAAGTCCATTGTCTTGTAGTAAAGTCCTTAGTTAGGTCCCTAACAATAATTATATTGGAAAAAAACTTTTGTAAAAAAACAATAACCGACTTCCAAAAAAACACTACAAAGTGAAAAATTACTTTAATTTCGGAAGTCGGTGTCTTTGGATCTGTATTTGAGTTTTTTGCCACCGACTTCCGAAAATAAAGTTATTTTTCACTTTGAAGTGTTATTTTTGGTAGTCGGTTACTATTTTTTTGTAAAGTTTTTTATTTTTCCATTTTTAGTGGGTCAGTTTTTAATTTATCTACTCGTAAAGTACAATAGCCTAAATCAACTGCTCATCACCTTTTACAAATATTGCTTTTCCCGATGCTGGGACGTTAATTGTTGAGGAGTTCTCCTGGTGATAACCAGGAGAACTGCCACTCACCATATGCATAGTGACGAGCATAAATTGCTTAGCAACCATATTAAAGTATCTAATCGAATCGCAACCCGTTAAATACTTATTATTATGTTGTTCCGGTGGCCATCTGTGGTCTCCATCATCAGTTCCACTTCACCTAATGGTGATTTTCGGGAGCAAATGCACGAGTTACGAGGTTTGCCTTTAAAATTCGAGGGTTTCCCTCGATTTCCATGAGATCCCCTCATCAGATTCTGATTTGGTGGCAATGGGACCACCTCAGAAGCAAAGTTTCAAACAAACAAATAATTTTCATAATCGGTCCATAATTGACGGAGATATCGGTGAACAAATATTAAAAAAAAAAAAAACATTCAGCTGAACATAATATAACCTCCTCCTTTTTGGAAGTCGGTTAAAAACAAAATAGATCCTTCAAAAATAGTATTTGTGCTGAAGAAAAAGTCTTGTTTGTGAAGTTCTCAATAATTATATTATTTTACTTTATCTATGATGTACCGGCACAGAGTCCTATTGATT
The DNA here is from genome assembly GCA_948098905.1 of Tiliacea aurago. Lineage (NCBI taxonomy): Eukaryota > Metazoa > Arthropoda > Insecta > Lepidoptera > Noctuidae > Tiliacea > Tiliacea aurago. The sequence continues at coordinate 309,860 of OX402580.1, read as the reverse complement.
GTTTGCTGCACCGTACGACGTCATTACGTCAGCGCCGGCTGTCGCTGAAAACCAGCGCTGGGGCTCTGTCTTGCATAGGGTCGCAGTATAATGCTGAGCGATAGCCGTTTTGCGTGGATGTGACGCATGTTTCCCCCAACCTTTTCTTATTTTTGTGTTTATGTTCTTTGTTGCGTCTTGTTTACCGCAAATAAACGTATTTTCTTTCTTTCTTCTTTGTTTGTTGCGCGTTTTTTATTTGGATTAAAAGCAGCGCAGCGACAGCGCTGCTGCTGCGCAGCGCTTTGCGGTAAATTTGAAGGCGCCCTTAAGGCTTCTACATACCAGCGTGACTTGTCGTGCGACGCGACACGGCACAAAGGCCCCGCGTGTCGCGGGACGAGCGGTGCCTTTGTGTCGTGTCGCGTCGCGCGACAAGTCGCCCCGGTATGTAGAAGCCTTTAGCGATGCTACCTACTTTTCTCATCACATAAATGAAAAGACAATCGATTTTTTTTTTGTCAGAAACCACCTTGCTAAGCCAGATAATCATTATTAATTATGATTTCATAATTAATAATGACATCATTATTAATTTTCTAGCTTTAATAATCTTTTATTATTAATTAATTGCATTGTGGCATCCAAAGCATACAGACGTGCTCATCAATGCACTTTAAAAATAAAATAAATTAACGTTTGCATAAATAGTGACCGAGTGTTCCGTTTGGTGCCGTAAAAAATAGCACCATCCCATTTCTTCCCGTGGGTGTCGTAAAAGGCGACTAAGGGATTTACTAGAGAATGGGCAGCAGCGTTCTCTATGCATTTTTAAAACCATACTGCGATCGCCAACCCGCCTGCCAAGCGTGACCATTATGGAAAATCCCCCCCTTTTCTGGGAGGCCTATGTCCAGCAGTGGACGTCTTTCGGCTGAAATGATATAGTGACCTAGTTTTAGTGTATTAATAGTTGTTTGCCTACAATAGTTACAAAAAATTTGGAAAATCCAAAAGTGCACGCTTCATAACTTTCACGTCGTTTTATTCTTGTTACTGCTACAATAAGATAATTAATCAAATGAAATAAAATAAAAAGCAATTATATATAATAATTAAAAAAATACAAAAAAAAATTATAAGACAAAAAAAATTAAAACTCTGCTATGGTTTAGTGGCGCCATAATTATAAGGTGAGGAAAAAAAATACTATAATAAATAGATAGATATACAAAAAAATACACAGTCGTATAATAGTTTTTATGAATAATAATTAAACGACAGTGAATTGAACGCTCAAATTAATTGAGAAAGTCCGTAGTGTATTACTTTAGATAATTAAAAAAAAATATTCTGATACGATAATTTTTTCGACCAATTTCCCAGCCACATACAGCAATCTATAAACACAGACACACGGACGTCCAGGAAAGATCATTTTTAATTTTATTTTTTACTATGTTAAACAAAATAATTGATAATGAATTATATTAATTTATGTGTCTGACAAATTATTTGACATTTGACATTCAAATTATTGATATTAGTACACTCATATTAACCTGTAAGTGCGATATAAAAAAAAACGATTTCTGTTTCGAGAAAACTGCTTTTTTTGAAATGTTGAGAGTAGAGCACAACCTCAACGCTTCGCGTATGAGGCGTGCAAAATCTCGAGCCTCGCGCACGAAGTGTTCTGTACCATTAACTATAAAAATGAGCAAAAAAAAAAAAAAAAATTCTGTATTTTAGTATTTGTTGTTAAAGCGGCAACAGAAATACATCATCTGTGAAAATTTCAACTGTCTAACTATCGCGGTTCTTGAGATACAGCCTGGTGACGGACAGACGGACGGCTCGCGGCGGAGTCTTGGTAATAGGGTCCTGTTATACACTTTGGGTACGGAACCCTAAAAAGCATAAACTCAAACTCAAACTCAAAACATTTATTCCAATAGGGTGATCCAATTCATAAAATGACTAAGTCCATTTTTAACGTTTTTGAGTTAGCAACACTGGCTTGTTAAGTTTTTCATTCCCTTTCGAATGGTCTATTCAAGGTTCTTGGGAAAAATCTCTAAGTGCCATTTCCGAAAGTATAAAAAAACAAAAAAGACGGATCTTCCATTCATAAAATCCCTATGTCCAAGAAATCACTAAGTCGTAAGTTTTTTTGGAAGAAATTGCTAAGTCCATTGAGAAAATAATAGCCCGATACTAGGACATTCAATGATGCCCATCGATCGTGATTTTGCTCTTATCGAAAGAAAAAGGAAGAAGTATGACAAAATATATACACCAGAATATTATGTTCAGCTCATAAAAAATAGTAAAAATACAAACAAATTTGAAATAGTCTTCTTAGAGAAAAGTTTGATGAAGGAAAGTAACCCTCACGATGTTCTGAAAGTAAAAGACTATAAAAAACTGTACGATGAACGAATAAAAGCGAGTCTGCCTGGAATATCCAAATGCCGAAGAGTTATTTTTAAAAGAAGTGGTAAACCAGAGTTTGCTGTGTCTATGAAAGGTGAAGATTTTAAGCCGTTTTCATTATATAAAGTCGGTTACAGCAGATTAATCAATGAAACGCCCGATGACTGCTACGACGCACCCTTAACTATAAAGGCTGCTAAATTGCAAGATGTAAAGCGCTTGCTAGAATCTGTTCCTGAATTGGAAAGGTATTTTTATGAGGATTTATTTAATGGAACTCGGGACCCCGTAACTGCAGAATTCGATTCTGAAGAAGAAGTGGAATGATAAGCTGTTTTTGTTTAAAATTTGTTCTGGGTACTGCAATCATATATCTAAGTCCACCATTTATCACTTTAATATACCTAAGTCCAGGGATTAGAAATAAGTCCAATTTTTTGTATGTATATCGTTTTGATTATTTCAATAAATAAAACTACTAAGTTTGCGCTATAATATGTATTTAAATTGTTTTTTTTAACCAACGCATGTTATTTCAGCTGACATTTATAACATAAAATTATAAATATCACAAATGTCGCTTTTAGGACTTAGTGATTTCTTGAATTGGGCCACCCCGACACTTCTAAATAATATTATTTTTTCTGTAGGCGATTTAAAGTTAATTTATTAAACCTATTACAGGCACTTTGGAATTGTCAAAGAGTCGGTCAGTTAGTCAGAAAGTTGAAACTATTTGCCCATTCCAAAACATAGATCTTTATAGAGAAGAACAGGCAAGAAACTCCAAGGACACTCTTTTAAATCAAGATATTACAAAATCCTGGGTACATTATTCTAGTTGCTTCTTTAAGTGAGAACAACGTAAAAAATTAAATTACTTATTTAAAAAACAATACAAAATATAAGATTAAAAGATTACAAATAAGCCCTGGCAGTTAAGAGAAGACCAGTTTCAACTGACGGCGCCCGTTCACGAACATGACGCGTGGATCAGCACCATCCAGCTCAACCATTTTGTAGGGAACCGAATGATCCAACACACGCGCCACCATCAGCGAGCCATTTGAGTGAGCATGTCATACTCTCAACTGCCACGCCTTTTTCAAGTCAACATACATCTTATCATAATAAACGGCTCCATGGTACTCATCATTTACAAAATTAAAAAAAATGCTTCTAAATTATACAAAACTATAGCTTGCAATGCATTTCAAAAATTAATAAAATGTTACTAGCAAATGAAAAATCATTATTACTTATTGAAGTATTCAACAACTAAAACTTGATTATTTTTTTTTATATAATCGATATGATTTTAATGTCAGAACATAAAAAAGGGGGGAAGCATCTCTTCCAAATATTATAATTTTAACAAGTGAGACCAAGTGGCAGGACCAGCATTAAGCCAAGCACTTTTATCTACGATATAATCATCCAACCTATAATATGCTTGTCTACATAGTGTGCGTTTAATGCATGTTTTAAATTTCTTCTCATTTAGTTGAAGAATATCGAGTGGTATTTTATTATAACATTTTACACAGTACCCCATAAAAGAAGTGTGTACTTTTGACAATCTGAAACGTGGTTGATCTAATTTGTTCCTATTTCTAGTGTTAAAATTATGCCTATCACTTATCTTACTGAAGAGATGTAGGTTTTTTCTAACATACATAATATTTTCATAAATATATTGGCAAGGTACCGTCATGATGTTAATTTTTTTAAACAGTTCCCTTAGAGAATCGCGTTTGCGGAGGTTGTAGATAGCCCTCTTTTGCAGAACAAAGATAGAAACAATATCTGCAGCCCGTCCCCACAGCAAAATACTATCACCATAATACTTGTTACCCATAAGAAAATATGTTAGAAGATATCTCCAGGTTCTGTTTCAAGATATATTGTAAGAGTTTACATGCCTTCCAAACCATATGTATTCACAAGGATCATGAAGACAGTTGTCTATGTCCTGAGGTCATTAAGGTTGCTTTCTGTTATATATCTTGATACGAGATTCTGAGCATTGCCGATTCATATGCAAAATGCTTAGAAAATGTGCTTACTACCTCCCCAAACTGCGTTAAAAAATCTAAGATTTAGTGACTGGAAAGAGTGCCCTAGAACCCAGATAGTGCTGCCAGTACCTAGAATTTTTAATAGATCCAGTCCAGTTTGCTGCTTCCCTTCCTTAGATAAATATTGAGTTTATCTTTTAGCCCGTAAAGAATTTTAAGTCTAAAAGGAGATGCAAAAGAATACAGCTTGCCTAATTACTAAGTATTCTTGTTGCCGCCTGTCCAACTATTAAAAATGGATGGCATTACACCAAAATAATGGAAAGTCCCAAAAAAAAATACTAAAGAACTAGATCAAAATTAAAAACACTATATTTGCAAAGTTTGGTTAACTCACATTTCAACAACACAATACAATTAATCAATTTGACCTGGTACTTGAAACATTCTCTGATACTTCTCAGACTGGCTGGGGACTGGTACGTAATGATATCAAAAGCAACAGACACTGGACAGCTCATGATAAAAAGTTCCATTTAAATTACCTTGAATGATAGCAGCATTTGTAGGGCTATGGTTATGAAGAAGATGGGTGGTACTCGTTTTACTCATCCAAACAGCTTAGCTGACAGCTATGGCAATGGTGCACATCTTACATTCGCTCCAAAGAAAACACTGGCAAATCTAGACACCCTAACATAAAAACGTAACAACTTTAAATAACATTGTTAAGTTACAATATTCTATTAACAATGCTGAATGTATTACCAACAAAACTTTATTCTTTGAACATCTTCATAGTGAACAATGAGAACGAGATTACGAAGCATAATTACATAGATCGGACTAACTTATCTAGTGACGTCCGATCCTTAATTATGTGAGGTAATCTCGTTCTCATTGTATCCCAACCCGTACGTTCAAATTCAAAATTTTCCACAAAAACCATAACAAACAGCGAATTTCCAGCAGTAAAAATCAAACAGTGACCAAAATTACAAACCTCAAGAAAGGTAGGGAAATATTACGAATAATCTATCCCAGTTTACTACACAAAATAATTGCAATTATCTGGACTGCATGGACATTTGATTTTGAAAATAGTGCCATCTATCGCGAAATTGAGAAACTAACTTCAATTTGCGAACTTACTTTCTGACAAGCTACACCATCTATTGCCGACAAGAGAAACATACACGAAACGCCAATACTTCAAGTACTAACACAAACCACTACTAGAGGGCGCTATTGGTCGAAAAATAAACACAAATGGCTCTAAATGTGCGGGATTTTATCAGAAAATATCAGAAGCAGAAAACCTTACCTGTGCGCCTTGCAAAAATACATATGATTTAAAATGTGCAAATGTTTCTATTCATCATATTACAAAACTGATGACTTTTAAGCATAAAACTAAATAGCAATGTCAAGCTTGCTACTGCAAAACCCCTAAAGTTGGTAATACTATACGCCTACAAGACCGTGAGCTACCTCAACAAACAAAATCACCTGGTGAAGAAAGTAATTTCACCATTAGAAGAATGAACTCAAACACAAATAACTACATTTTTAACTCAGAAGACCTAACTATACTAGGCGACACACTGAACACAGAGGAAAAGGAAACAGCCATTCAAACCGAACTAACGCTACAAAATCTAAGTGAAATTATTATACTGCGCCTTAAGGAAAATAATAAATCCATTATATCTGAAATTAAAAATACAATCCAAACCGAGATAAATAAAGCCATCAATAAATTAAAGGTAGATATCCAACATAAAACAGACACCTTCAATAAACAGAATGAACTAAGAAAGGAAGATATAGAAAAAGTAAACTTAACAATTGAAAACCTAACAAAAGAAAATGAGAAACTAAAAAAAGAAATTTTAGATATAAAAACAGAAAAGATACCCCAACCGCGATTTACACTGAAACAAACACAAAGAAAATAGTTCTATACGGATTTACTGAACATTACAAAGAACCGGAATTTGACCTACACAACAGAATCATCGAACTATTCTACAACACGATGAACGTAGACCTGACCGGATACCATAGAAGAGACATACAGAGTGGGCAGATACAACAACAACAACATAGGCCACTTGTTATCGAAAGCAAAAGAATGGCTAAGTACGTAATAAGTAATAGCCAATACCTTCAGGGTACCTACCCGGTTATTTATCTCAGAGTTCGTAGATACTAACGCACGAAGGGAAAGGCAATTAATGCGAGAAGAAATGCTTCAGGCTCGAAGAAATGGATTATTTACAATCATCAAAAACAATCTATTGTTTATTGAAGGACAGAAAGTTAACCAAAAAAAATGAAACATACAAAACGGCACATAACAACGAATTGAAGGGAACCATAGACAATTGCAATGTAGACCGAATCTGCGACCCACCTACCACCAATGAAGACGCTAAGAATCACTCCTTTTGAAAACATAGACCTACCTTGTAAAATTCTTTTTCTCAAACATGCATAGAAATATTGTCACTATTGTCGAAAAAAGAGCACGCGAAGTATCGAATTTACGGTCAAAGAAAATCAAATCCATTGCAGGAGCGTTTTTTGAATATGGAACATTCAACGCTCCAGCAATGTTGTATGAAACGGCGTGCTGAGGTTATTATTACTCTTTTACTCCGAAACATGGCAACCAAGATAATAACCTTATCAAAGGTTTTATTTAAATTTCGAACAGGCTTGCAAATAGAAAGCTGATTATTGAACAAAAAAAACAAATGAACACATTGGCGCGTGAAAAAATATCGTTGTTCGTAATTGAATCTGGAATTTATAAATAATTTACTTGCGCTGGAGCATAGGGGGCGCTGCTGTGCCCGTGTTAACTTCGGTTCCGTAGTATTTCTCAAGTTAAAAATATATTAAGTGAATAAATACACAATTTAAGTGCTAAACTCAGTGCAATAAACTTAAACAACAGTGAACATTATAAAAATTCCAAAGAACAGTGCATTAAATAGACAAAATACCGGCTTTTAAAACATCACAACAAGAACCGTATGTATTGTGCTAGTACAAATAAGATTAAAGTGGAAATCAAACTATCGACATCTCAGAAGGCCAGCCTGTGAAATATTAGTGCAAAGAAGGAAGAAACTAGTAAAAAGTTAAAAAATAAATTATTATAACCTACAAATATTAGTGCAAATCGACACACAAATATTTATTGATGTTAACGCCATCTAGTGACAGCTGATCGGACTAACTAGACGTGCAACAAGCTGCGTACGCGCATCAGTTTAACAGCTCCAGGAAACGTCTGCACTTAGATTATAGTACCACTATTTCACCACTAGAGGATACCACAAGTACCTAAACATGGAAAATGTCATGAAAGTTTTGAAAGAAATTCAAGGCGATCTAAACAATCAAAAACACGAAATGAAAAACTTGCAAGAAAATATTACCAAAGCTATAAACGACAAAGCGATTTCAAAAACTTTTTACAAAAAAATAGTAACCGACTACGAAAAATAACACTACAAAGTGAAAAATAACTTTAATTTCGGTTACTATTTTTTTGTAAAAAGTTTTTTATTTTTCACTTTTTAGTAGGTCAGTTTTGAATTTATCTAAGTTACAATAGCCTAATGTTAACTGCTCATCACCTTTTATAAAATATTGCTTTTCCCGATGCTGGGACGTTGATTGTTGAGGAGTTCTCCTGGTAAGAACCAGGAGAACTGCCACTCACCATTATGCATAGTGACGAGCATAAATTGCTTAATCGCAACCCGTTAAATAGGTACTCATTATTATATTGTTCCGGTGGCCATCTGTGGTCTCCATCATCAGTTCTACTTCACCAAAAGGTGCTTTCGGAGAGTAAATGCACGAGTTTCTATAAAAAATACCCAAATAGCTATAAGTTTGCATATAAAATTTGAGGGTTTCCCTCGATTTCCATGGGATTCCCTCATCAGATTTTGATTTGGTGCCAATGGGACGACCTCGGGAGTATACCCTTTCAAACAAAAAAAGAATTTTCAAAATCGGTTCATAATTGACGGAGTAATCGCGTAACAAACATACAAAAAAAAAGAACCTCCTCCTTTTTGGAAATCGGTTAAAAATAAAATATGATTTTATTGGCCTTGCAGAAATAAGAAGAACAGGGTATAATATTGTAGAAGATAATGAACATATCTTCTGCTATTTCGGGGAAACAAAAGGACAATATGGAGTCGGATTCCTTATAAAAAAGGAATATAAGCTAAACATTGAGAGCTTCATTGGAATATCCGATCACATCTGCATTTTAAATCTCAACTTTGACAACACAAAACTCACCATTGTACAAGTACACGCGCCAACGGTTGATGCAAGCAACCAAGAAATCAATAACTTCTCTACAACCAACTGCAGGATGCACATTGTCAATAAAAGAGCCAGAAAATAATATTAGGCGATTTTAATGCCCGTGTTGGACAGCGAGTATCAGGCGAAGAAAGAATACTGGGCACGTACTGTTTCGGAAATAGAGACAAAAGAGGTGAAAATTTGCTCCAGTTTTGTTGGGAAAATAAACTATACATTACAAATAGTTTATTTAAAAAAAAAACAATAAAACTATGTGGACATGGCTCTCGCCAAAGAAAAGAAAAAGTCAAATCGATTATATACTAACCAAAAGAAAGGAGAACATCTCAAACTTAGAAATCATATCAAATTTAACGTTTCCCAGCGACCATCGACTTTTGAGAAGCACACTACAGTTTGAACCGATAAAGAAAAGTAGAGCAAATTTCAAAAATTATGAAACCAAAATCAGTACTTCGGAAGAAAAAGAACAATTCACACAAATGTAGAGTCCTTATACAACAAAATTAGAAAATCAATAATCACCAGTTTAAATTCAATTCGACAGAAACCAACACCAAAACGGGAGACCATCCCTGCTCACATAATATGTCTTATTACCAGAAGAAGTGAATTGATTCAGAAGAAATCCCTAACAAAAGAAGAAAAAGACGAACGTACATACCTTTACAAAAACATCTACAAACTAATGAAACGAGAACGCACAGAACGCAGAATAAAAGAAATTAAAACACACCTCGAATCAACAGGTAGTTTAAAGAAAGGACTTAAAAATCTTAATACCACTAAACGATGGATACCCTATATAAAGGATGATACTCGTACTAATGACAAGAAAATATTATCAAGATCTAATCTATTAGATCGGAGTATCTTTCATTTACAACATTTTATAAAAAATTGTACTCAATGAAAGATACTACTCCGGAAATAGAAACGGCCAGCCAGGACTCTACTACTCTAGATAGATTCTCTACTTATGAAGTAATAAAGAAAATCGAATCTCTAAAATCCGCCAAAAGTAACGGGCCAGATGGAATCCCGAATGAAGCATTGAAATTGGAAAAAAATATACTAGCACCATACTTAACAACCTTATTTAATAGGATTCTAAATGACAGAGCGATACCGAAAGAATGGGCGCAATCGGACATAATATTACTATACGAGAAAGGAGACCCTGCCGATATTGGAAACTACCGACCAATAAGCCTACAACCAAATATGTACAAATTATTTGCTTCATGTCTTGAGGATCGTTTAGCAATGTTCATAGAGAGGTTTCAACCGCCGGAACAAGCAGGTTTCAGGAAAAACTTCTCAACAAAAGATCACATCCACACTTTAAATTTGATTTTAGAGAAGTATACAGAGCACAATAGACCACTCTACCTGGCATTTATCGACTACGCCAAAGCAGTATTTTAATTACTGCTACAGATGTTATCCACTCATGTACCAAGACCAAAGTCATGACGAACCATCATAGTATACCAATACGGGTCTTTGAAAATTGAATTTATTTAATATTTTAGAAAGAAATGATTTTATTGATTTTATGATTATATTAATTTAGAAATGATTTGTGTGTGTTTTGTGTGATATGAACTGTAATAATGTTGTTATTATATGCATGCACATTTATAATAATCATATGACAAATTTGTTTTTACACTTAAGTCAATAATTATGGAAATAAAGAGGCTATTTATTTATTTATTTATGTATTGGTCTATCTACAATCGTTACACTGTTCAATCAATTAATATAAACCAACATACAAGCCAAGTGCACAATATTAAGCGATAGACACACCATGCAAAAACAATATTATATAAAAAATAAAAACAATTTAAGTACAGAAATGAAACAATAATTACACAATTTTAACACGAATGGTTGACAGTAGTTGGGAAATCGTGCATTACATAATTATAATGGTTAACTATTTTGATACTTGTCGCTTGAATTCTTGAAGTGACGTGCAACAAATATCAATCCCTACATCACAATTGTTTAGAAGTCTGCAAAGTCTTGGGAGTTAGACCCTGAAACAGTTTTGCGGAATGGGGGACGTAACAGTTTGATAGGTTGGCGCGGATATTTATAGGGAAGGTTGAGATTAAACTTATTTAACAACTGGGGGCAGTCTATTTTACTGTGTAGAATTTTGAACAGAAAGCTTAAATCAATATTATCTCTACGTTAATATTGATTTAAAAATAACAATAAAAAATAATATTGAACAAAAAAACAAATAAACACATTGGCGCGTGAAAAAATTTCGTTGTTCGTCATTGAATCTGGAATTTATAAATAATTTACTTTCCCTGCATTCATTTGAGAAAAGCACTATACAGGGTGGATTTTTGAGATGAGGCAGTAAGGGCAGCCTTAACCGTTGTAGCTACAGGAAAACGGTCTGACGAGACTGTCCTTAACTTTTTGAGAAATTTTGATCTGCATTCACAGATTTTGAAAAAAAATTACAGTCAGCAGGAAAATGGGCAGTTTTCACAAAAACGTTTTTTATGCCAATCAATCCTGTTTCATATAAGGATCAAAAACCTCTATTGGACCAATTGAGGTTTAAGTACTAGAAAAGTCAGAAATCGCAAAAACATTTCCCATACATTTCGTAGGTAACATAATTTTTTTACCATCGATAAACTGGCCGCTACAGAAAAGTAGTTGTGTGAAACACCCACTTCGCTAGCGACATCTCTAGAAGAAATCTCTGGATACGCTTCCACGAGTGATAAAATTGCAATCACCATATTTTCACTTACTTAACACACTTGAATGTCATACAATTTTTTTCTTGAACAAGCCACCTTTTGCGGGATTCCTTACAAGATTTGTAATATCTTTCTGGTTGGCACAAGACGCATCGGGTAATTGATCCTGTACCACTCCAATGCACCTGACGGGTTTTTATTATTTAAAAAATAAGCTTCTAACAAGTCTAAACGTTCTAAATTAAATGAGGTCATTTTTGTCACAGAATTTCAGAAATTACAAGCAAGCAACAAACTATCTAGATCCTGTTTTCAAAGCAAATTAAATTATGACGCGTATTCGTTCGAAATTTGAAGTTTTTTGTTTTTGTTTATTTTCGGCCAGTCTTCATTGTAGCAGTTCATTATAAAAAAACTAAGTTGGAGTTTGATTTCCTACGAAATGTATGGGAAAAGTATTTTGCGATTTCTGACTTTTCTAGTACTCAAACCTCAGTTGGTTCCATAGAAGTTTTTGATCCTTATAAGAAACAGGATCGATTGGCATAAAAAAAAGTTTTTGTGAAAACTGCCCATTTTCCTGCTGACTCTACATTTTTTTCAAAATCTGTAAATGCAAATCGAAATTTCTCAAAAAGTTAAGGACAGCCTCTTAAGACCGTTTTCCTGTAGCTACAACGGTCAACGTAGCTGCCCTTACTGCCCATCTCGTTTCCGAAAAAAACGTTCCACCACATGAGCTGTGTATAAATATATTCAAGAAGCCCTAAATATTATAAATAATAAGGAATACGCCGTAGGGATATTACTGGATATGACCAAAGCGTACGACAAAGTACAATTTAAAATACTCCTTAATAAACTGAATGGAATAGGAATCCGCGGGAAAACCCATGAATGGCTTACGTCATACTTGAAAAATAGAGAACAAGTAGTTGAAATTGATTACTTTAACCACAGCAGTAGAGAAATAGAAAAAATCCGATCAAAAAGCAAAATAACTAACGCTTCCATCCCCCAAGGAAGTGTCATAGATGGCCTATTATTCCTCGTTTACATAAACGACCTACCAAAAACTATAGACGGGCCATGTGTTTTATTCGCGGATGATATATCTTTATTAGTTTCATGTAAAAACAACACAAACATAGAAGAAAATGTCAGTTCCATAGTCACAAAAACGTGTGACTGGATGACCTCACATAATTTGGAAATCAATTATACTAAAAGTAAATTAATGACTTTCCACCCTTATCAAAAAACGCCTATTTACTTAAATTTCAACTTTAACGGCTCAAAATTGGAAACTGTTGATGAATTTACATTACTTGGACTTACAATAGATAAACGTATTAACTGGAAAACACAAATACAATAAACCCGTTCGAAAATTTCAAAGATTTCATACGCTCTCCGCAAAATAAAAAAGACAACAAATCTACAAACCGCCCTTACCACCTATTATGCGTATGCGAATGCATGGCTTACCTATGGCGTAACTCTCTGGGGCAATAGTACAGATGCACCGACGCTCTTTACCCTACAAAATAAATTAATTAGAATCTTAACAAACATAGATCAAACTGACAGCAACCCCAATGACGGCAAACCAAATTTTCTAAAATATAATATTCTAACCCTCCCCAGTATTTATATTTTGGAAACGTAAATTTGTCTGTAAGCATCAAGATTTCTACACAAAACGCGAAAACATCCAATCACAGCCCACACTTAGGCACCGAAATAGGCTAAAAATACCAACATCCAAGCTAAAAATGCATTCCACAGGTCCCTCCCTACGCAATGTCTATAAAAATATATAATAAACTACCGGACATAATAAAGAAAGAAGAAGAGTTCAATATATTTATAAAAAAATACTGATACTACTCAGTAGACGAATATTTAAATGATAAACATAAATAATAATAAGTAATAGGGAAATGAAAAAGTATTCATTATAATTTAATGTATATAGTTTAAGTTGAGGAAATTACTAATATAAGGATAAATAATATAATAATAAAAATTGATAAAAATAATTAATGATAATCACACAATTTATTGGGATTTTCTTTTAAATATATATTTATAATTTACTTTCGTTGCTGTTACCAGCATGCGATTGGAGTGGCTTCAAAACCTCGGTGCTATCTGCTATTCTCTCCCATCATGTACCTAACATATGTTTACGAGAAGGCACCTTTCCCGATATTTGGAAACGGGCACATATCACACCGGTGTTCAAGTGTGGCGATAAAAACAACGTACAAAATTATCGCCCTATCTCTATACTGACCACCTTGTCGAAGCTTTTCGAGAGTCTTGTACACGGTGAAGTATATTCTCACATTCACAACCTCATTATTGGTGAGCAGCACGGGTTTGTTAAACGACGTTCGACGAATACCAATCTCATGTTATTCGCAGACTTTCTATTCAAAAGCATGGATGAACAGGTTCAAGTGGACGCTGTGTACACGGACTTTCGGAAGGCTTTTGACAAGGTGGACCACAAACTGCTCTTAGATAAGATTGCTTACAACGGAATCCGTGGCAATTTGTTACGATGGTTCATGACGTATATACACTATAGATCGCAAAAGATAGTCATTCATGGTTTCCAATCAAGTTCAATCTTTGTCACCTCGGGGGTGCCCCAGGGCTCAATTTTACTCTTTATTTTGTTTATAAATGATATTAAGAAATGCTTCATTCATTCACGATTTCTAATGTATGCCGATGACATCAAAATTTACAAGTCGTGCAAAAGCACGCATGATTGCCTGCTCTTGCAGGAGGACCTCGATAGACTTTCTCGATATTGCTCATATAACAAACTCCAGCTTAGTTTACCTAAATGCAATGCTATCACTTTCACAAAAAACAAAAACATTATAACATTTGATTATAGTCTACATGGTATCTGTCTGCCAAGAGTTGACCACATTCGAGATCTCGGTATTACAATGGACTCGAAATTGCACTTCAATCTTCATATTGACAACATCGTTAATAAGGCGTATCGTATGTTTGGTTTCGTCATGCGTTCTTCAAACGACTTTAAAAGACCGTCTACTTTTTACTTCTATAAAAAGCTTTGGTCCGTTCTCAATTGGAATTCGCAGTACCGATTTGGAGTCCCATTTTTGATATTTATATAAAAGGAATTTGAAATGGTTCAAAAAAAATACTTACGTGTTATGCACTACAGATGCACTAAGTCTAAATTACCATACACTCAATTATTAATGCGTTATAAACTTCTGAGCTTGGAGTCAAGACGCAGCCTATTGATGGCCATGATGCTTCATGGTCTATGTAATAACAGGTTCGATTGTCTAGATATTACCAATAACCTATGTTACATTGTACCTAGAACTGTGATGCGTCGAGAGGCGCGTGTGCCCCGGCTGTTCCACACCGCAAGGTGCAGAACTCACGCTGGTGCACGGGCGCCTCTCCGTCGCATTGTAGATACGTATAACACCCACTTCATTGAATTGGATATTTTTGCGCTTACACACTTTAAGTTCAAAAGGATGGCTATTGATTCTTTACAATAGCCATCTTTTACCTATTATTCCAAAATATGTACGAGTACTTCTTGTTTGTTTTTTGTGTTTTTGTATAATTTACGCACGTATTATATATCTAAGCTTAGACCATTATTTCGCGGACATTGGTGTGGGTTACACGTTTACCTAGTTTTTAATTTATTCTGTCACACTTATATTGTAATGTGTAACTGTTTTATGTCCCAATAAAGTAAAAAAAAAAAAGTAAAATAAAATAAAACATGCACTAGCACTTACGATTGTAGTGGCTTCAAGACCTCGGTGCTATCTGCTATTCTCTCCCATCATGTGCCTAACATGCACTAGCACTTACGATTGGAGTGACTTCAAGACCTCAGTGCTATCTGCTATTCTCTCCTATCATGTGCCTAACATGCACTAGGTAGGCACTTACGATTGGAGTGGCTTCGAGACCTCGGTGTATCTGCTATTCTCTCCCATCATGTGCCTAACATGCACTAGCACTTACGATTGGAGTGGCTTCAAGACCTCAGTGCTATCTGCTATTCTCTCCTATCATGTGCCTAACATGCACTAGGTAGGCACTTACGATTGGAGTGGCTTCGAGACCTCGGTGTATCTGCTATTCTCTCCCATCATGTGCCTAACATGCACTAGCACTTACGATTGGAGTGGCTTCAAGACCTCAGTGCTATCTGCTATTCTCTCCTATCATGTGCCTAACATGCACTAGGTAGGCACTTACGACTGGAGTGGCTTCGAGACCTCAGTGCTATCTGCTATTCTCTCCTAGCATGTACCTAACATGCACTAGGTAGGCACTACGACTGAATTAGGACAGACAACTTTCCTTTGGATTTGGTTTTTGAATCACGCGGTCGAACCATGTTACCGCATGCAATCAGCCAACTACTAACATAGATTATACACTATACGTAGGATACTACTAATGAAAAGTGACTTTTTTATTAACATTGCAACTCGAGGTTAATGTGCCTGGATGTACGTCATCGAGGCGCCAGTCCACACTATAAACTCGTCCATCCCGATGTTTTCAATAACTGTCAAGTTCAGTTTCCATAACAACGGAGGAACAGGACAACGACTTGTCAACGCTTATGACCGGAAACGTATGTTTAGGCGTCGCCATGGCAACCACTACTTGTTATAGTAGCTTTGAAGTAAAAATAAAAACAGTTGTGATGGAACAGGACAGTGGCCTCGTCCGGCGCGCCGCGCTCGTGCTGTGACCTGCGTCGTGTGTTATAAGTGGCTGTGGTGTTCACAGCAACGTGTGGTGAGGGTGTGTGGACAGACGAGCAGTGTGACGTGCGATAGTTCCATATTCAAATGCATGCTTGTCGCGGTGGCTTGGTGCGCAGGCGGGCCGTATGTGTTGCGTGCTGCTGGCGGCCTGCGAGGAGCTGTATTTCCTGCTGCTAACCGCGCTGGCCCGCTGCACCCCGCGAAATGAGCGTGTCGGTGCGCTCGGTCTTAGTGGAAGGCCCTCAGGTGGCAAAAAGCAAGGGCCCATTTACATATGCTAACACACCTAAAGCTCTCTACAACAATACCAAACTCAAGACAAACCCTTCCTGGTACGTGCATCTTCTATTATTGTACTTAACATACAATTATTCAGTTTATTTTATAATTTAACGTGTGTGACGTCTCGATACAATGTCATTTGGTTATTTCATGATGCTCTTGACTACTATAAACTAAGACTATTACAAAGAATGTTTGAATTTTCCTAAATAACTAGCTTCTCTCTAATTCAGTAGTTTATATGTGGCAAGAGTCGGTAGTTAAGTACTTACCTGTCTATTTCTATATAACATAATAATATAAAACTAAAATCTTTACTGATCGGGTGGACATGTTGACTTCGTTCTACTCCCTAATGAGCCACCCAACCCGACAGACATGGACGCTTCTCAAGGGTGCAATCTTCTGATGTGGCGACATGCTACAACATCGAAATTTCTGTGTTATATCTAAGTTAAATGTGTTTGTGACAACCACATCAAAATCCATTGTGTAGTATAAAAGAACTAAGCTGACAAACACGAATTGCGACTTGGTTACTCAATACTTTTATTGCATTCCACATGTGGATATTCTTAGGTGGTAAACTTATAATTAGATCATTATGGATCCTGTCGGGCACAGCCGCCGCTGTCGGGTTATATATGCTATGTAAGTGTAGCTTTATTATTACATATGGCTTGAAACTTATAGTAGGGGAGAACGTAACAGGGATCGTTCAGCAAGTGCGGCACTCTTCCCAGCTAGTCACGTGCAGGGACGCTGCCCCTGAGGCTGACTGGCCACCCGTAGGACGATGTCTATCATTGGTTGCTAACTGCTGTTATATCTTTGGTGATTATTTTAACGGTGAAAACCCATACGAGGCTATGAGGCTTGAAAAATCAATACCTAAGGAAAAAAAATAAATGTATGTTCCTCCGGCGCGCGTGCTCTGTTGATACGTGTCACTCCCACCTACCTAGCTATTCGTTGGTGTTGGTTTGTAGTAATGAGTTTCCTTATGACTGTCCATTTATATCTTGCTATCTTTTACCCGTGTCTTCGCTCCCGTATCTATCGTCTCTTTTCGGGACAAAATATCACTGTCACTTTTCAGCCTACAAAAAATTCGAACCATTGAATAAAAAAATAAAAAACAAATAAAAAGTGAACTTTAAATAAAAAAGATGGAATTAAGATGTATATAACTTACTCGTAACAAACTTTTTTTCAGTAAAGTATGTTTTTTTACTAGCTGTTCTCGAGGGTCGTCTCGAACCGCCTCGCCAGGAGACTAGACGAGTTCCAGCCGCCAGAACAAGCCGGTTTTCGAAAAGGTTTCAGTACCGTAGACCACATACATACTGTTCGGCAAATTGTACAGAAGACCGAGGAGTACAACCAGCCGCTACTACGAGAAAGCCTTCGACTCCATCGAAATATGGGCAGTTCTGGCCTCTCTGCAACGATGTCGAATTGACTGGCGCTACATAGAAGTGTTGAGATGTTTGTATGACGCTGCCACGATGACTGTCCAGATCCAAGATCAGAAAACCAGCCCCATCCAACTGCTCAGAGGGGTGAGACAGGGGGATGTGATATCCCCAAAACTGTTCACCAATGCGTTGGAGGACGTCTTCAAGACGCTGGAATGGACTGGACAGGGTATCAACGTTAACGGCGACTACATCTCACACCTTCGCTTTGCTGATGACATCGTCATAATGGCAGAGACGCTGGAACAGTTAGACCGGATGCTGCACAGCCTAAATGGAGCCTCTCGGCGGGTTGGCCTCGGCATGAATTTGGGCAAGACAAAAGTCATGTACAATACTCACGGCTTGCCGAGTCCAATCCACATCGAAGGGTCGCTTCTCGAAGTTGTGAAGTAGTATGTCTACCTAGGACAAGTCATCCAGCTCGGCAGACACAACTTTGAGAAAGAAGCCGACAGAAGGATCCAGTTGGGTTGGGCAGCGTTTGGAAAACTGCGTCAAGTCTTCTCGTCGCCTATCCCGCAATGTTTGAAGACTTCTTCAGACGGTCTTTAACCAGTGCGTCCTGCCCGTCATGACATACGGTGCCGAAACGTGGACACTGACAGTCGGGCTGGTCCACAAATTCAAGGTCGCCCAGCGCGCTAAGGAGCGGGCTATGCTTGAGTCTCTTTGAAGGATAAAATCAGGAATTAAATTATCCGGAAAAGAAATGGAGTTACCGACATAGCTTGCAGAGTAAGCTGACTGAATTGGCAGTGGGCTGGCCATGTTTGTCGAAGGACCGATGGTCGATGGAGCAGACGAGTCCTGGAGTGGAGACCGCGTATCGGCAAGCGTAGTGTGGGACGCCCCCCATCTAGATGAACCGACGACCTTAAGAAGATGGCTGGGTCAGACTAGATGCGGATGGCGGAGGACAGGGTGTTGTGGCGCAGCCTGGGAGAGGCCTATGCCCAGCAGTGGACTGCGATAGGCTGAGTTGATTAATTGATTTTTTTTTGCAGTCGGGTTTTTTGTTTTTTACCCGACTGCGGCGAATAGGGTTATGTGCTTGACCTGTATGTATGTATATATGTTTAGATATATGTATGTCCGTCCCTATGTTCCCTCGTAACTACTAAACGGCCGAACCGATTTTGTTGAATGATAATATTTATGTCGTTAGATTTGTCTCTATTGCGCGAGTGTGTCACTGGGTATACTAAAATTAAAAAAATCAAAAGGGCGGCTGTTTGGCGCCAAAATGTATGTTTAAATAAAAAAACCTCTCAAACCTATAGAGTGAGGTATCAAAATGAAGGGTTTTAAAAGGTGATAACAAAAATATATACAAATTATATTATATGTAATTTGGAATCAGAAATGATTGAATAAGAGAGAGTTATCACCCGATTATAAGTAAGTAAATAACATAATATATAAATCTTGTTTCCATCTTTTTTAAGTTCACCATTTACGCAGTCGGGTTTTTGTTTTTTTAAATGTTTTTATTTTTTTATTTTACCGTTTTTAGTTAGGTTATTAGACTAATTTTATAAGAATATTTTTTTTGTATTTTCTATTTGTATATACTTAATTAACAATCTTTACCTATAAAAATCAATGCCACTTTTCGTTGTAATTTTATAACTCAAAAACGGGCTCACCTATAAAAAAAAGGTATAGGCTTTGTTCAGACTATTTAGTAGATTTTATTTTTTTATTAATTTTTTCTGTAACAATTTTAACATTGTATTGAAATTTTACACAAAATTATAACAATTAAAAATGAAAAGAATTACAATATAAATCATTATTTAAAACAGTATACAAATTAGAAATTAAAAATTCAAACATTTGCAATTCCCTGATATTACGTTAAATGTCAAAAAATAAATCTAAGAACCAAAACAAATAAAAGATTCCACTATTACATAAATGTCAAATATATAATCTAATGTCAATACAAATATTTTAAGTCAAATATAGAATTAAAAAAAAAACAAATTAAATCAGATTCATCCATTACACAATGTCAAAAATAAAAAATAATAAAATCATATCAATAAAAACAGTATAAAAGTCTAGTTGTATGTGTCACAGAGAAACTCATCAAGGGTGTAATAGCACTTTTCTATCAAAAATGATTTTAACTGCTGCTTAAACATTTTTAAAGTTGTATATTGACTTTAAGTGTACAGGTAGTTTACATTACAGTTTAATTGATTGATAACCTGCAGCATGACTCACGACTTTTAAATGAGGCTGTGTTTTATTTTGTAAGTCCCTACGCCTAGTAGCTTCCCGCTTACTTCTTTCTTCTGGTGTTTCGAAATTCTGCAGCTGTTTCATAAGATCCGTGAGAAGAACAAGGATATACAAACAAGGGACCGTTAGTATCTGTAGTTCTATAAGGTAGTCCTTACACGATACCCATTGTGGAATTCTTACCATGGTTCTTATTGCCCTTTTTTGTATGATGAAAGCTGTATTTATATTGTACGCGTAACTACCTCCCCATAGAGTGATACTGTACCTAAGCTTTGACTCTACAAGCGAGAAATATACCACTTTTAATTGCTTAATAGCGATCACATCTCGAAGACTTCTTAGGGCATAACAAGCTGAGCTAATTGAACTTTCTATAGCTGTCAATTCTTTTTTCCAGTTTAGGCTTTCGTCAATGTGAATACCTAAGAATTTTACGCTGTCTACCAATGTTATTGTATTTTCATTTAATACTATGTCAATTTTTTCTTTGTTTCTCGACGTCGTCCTAAATAACATGGCGTTTGTTTTACTGACATTCAATTTGAGATTATTGATAGTAAACCAATGATGAAAGAGAGCAAGAGCATTATTTACTTTACTACTGAGAGTATCAATATCTTTAGCGGCAATAATAGCATTCGTATCATCAGCAAAAAGTACAATTTCACTATCACTTCGTTCCAGCATATAACTAATTAAATCATTAACAAATAAAATAAAAAGATTGGTCCTAATATCGACCCTTGTGGAACTCCCTGTTTTATTAGTTTAAGTCCCGATTTGAAACCTTGAGTACTATCTTCATTCACTTTAATTTCCACATATTGCTTACGATTTTCTAAGTAAGACTTAAAAAGACCCAAGACCGGTCCTCTTACTCCGTAATGTTCCATTTTTCCTAATAGTAACTTGTGATTTACCGTGTCAAAAGCGGAAGTAAGATCGAGGAATAACCCAACGACTTTCAATTATCATTAATTTTGTCAACTACTTGCTCCATTAAAGTATTAATTGCGTCATTTGTTCCCACATTTTTCTGATAGCCGAATTGTCCGTGATTAAGTATTTTATTCGTCGAGCAGTGGTGGCCCAGTGGTAACGGCCCCGACTTACGAGTTGTAGGTCGTGGGTTCGGACCCAGGCAGGCGCTTTACTTTGTGTAAATTATTTAATCACCATTGCTCTCAAAACGGTGAAGGAAAACATCGTGAGGAAACCGGCATGTCCTAGAACCAAACATTCGAAGACATGTGACATCTACCAACCCGCACTGGGCCCGCGTGGTGGATTACAGCCCACTCCCTCTCGAAGAGAGGAGGCCTGTGTCCCAGCAGTGGGAACATTATAGGCTGATTATGCTAAGTATTTTATTACGATTGAGATGTCGAAGAAGTCTAACTTTGAGTATTTTCTCAAAAATTTTCGAGATGATTGGTAACAAAGACATCGGTCTATAATTATTAGGATCTAATTTGCAACCTTTTTTGTAAAGTGGTAAGACTCTTGCTATTTTTAGTTGCTCAGGGAATATATTCATATTTATACATGAGTTTATAAGATGTGCCAGAGGTCCTGCCAGTATGTCAATGTGATCTTTAACAGTCTGTATCGGTATTTCATCATGACCCGAAGATTTCTTGGTAGCCATAGAAATTACCAGTTTTTTTATTTCGGAGGCAGTAGCCAGATCGCATGTCATTTCTTGATCTACTCTTTTTACGCTATCTTGTAAAGTTTATATAGCTTGATCAAAAGAATTAGAGACACCAACTGTATCTGCACTGTCGAACGTGTTCGAGAAGATGGTTTATGTGAAGTTTTTTTTTTTTTAGGTAGGTAGGGTAGGTAGGTAGGGTAGGTAAGGCAGGTAGGGTAGGTAAGTAGGGTAGGTAGGTAGGGTAGGCAGGTAGGGTAGGTATTCTTTTACCCATAGAAAGCCACGTTATTTGTGAGTGTCATACAGTCAAAATGTTTACTGCCCAACGGGATGGGCACGGGTCAGCTAGTTACGTATATAATTTACAATTAGGTATATATGTCGGGATAGGTCCAGACATCAGAAGTAATACTCAGATATGGCAATACAGAAATCTATTTCAATCGAACAATCAGTTATTTTAAATCGAGAGAATATAGATTATGAAATAAAATTAATTAAATAACTAGTAATGGTAGTGGCGGTCACATAGGGCAGTACTGACTGTCAGGAACAGTGGTCCATGCACCCACCGCAATAAGGATAGTACTAATTTGTCGGAGACAACGTTCCATATCCAATAACCGGGCAGTACTGACTGCCGAGAGACAGTGGTCCGTGCACCAAGACGCATCCGTTCAAAATGCGTACCGACTCAACAGCGCAGCTCCTTATAAAGGCGATCCGCTAGTGAGGGGTAACGTTACAATATTTCACTCAATTGACTTCAAGTGTTTTAAGTCAAATGACCGATAGAATGAATGATTGGTCTATGGTGCACGTTCCACTAGCGCCATCTAGTCGCCGCCTCTCGCAGCTGTTAAACAATATGGCTTCCGTCACGGCCATTCTGATAAATCACTCGTCCTCGAGTGCATGAATTCATCCAAAAAAATTAAAAAAGGACTTTCATTAATTCACATCATCATCATCGTTACATATCATAATAGCAAATATCACTGGTCTAGGTATTTCTTTACAACAGAAAACCCCTACAGTTCAAACATGCTGGTCTAAATCGTCACCCACTAAAGCAGGTGAGATTCCTGCAGCTCACAAAGCGCTGGGCTAGGTTACCAACCCACAAAAGCAGGTGAAACCCCTTTAGCTACATATTTGCTAGTCTAAATCGACAAAGCGCTGGACTAGGTCATCAACTCACCTCCTCACCGCCCGGGGGGGGAGTTTCAGGGAGGCGGCCAACTTGGCCTTGGCGGGCGGATCCTTGGTTGCAGGGAGGATCCGCCGCCTAGGTTTAGCGGTGGCGCTGCACAAGACCGAGGCCGTGTTCTTCCACGGGCCTCGGCAGCGCCCACATCTTCGTGGAGGGCGTCAGAGTTGAGGTGAAGGCCCAGATGAAATATCTGGGCCTTGTACTCGACAGCAGGTGGCGCTTCGGCCCGCATTTTAGCGGGCTGTCGTCGCGCATGCTGAAGGCCGCGAGCGCTCTCTCCTGGCTGCTTCCCAACTTGGGGGGGCCGAGCGCGCGATGCCGGCAACTCTACGCCGGCATCTTGCAGAGTATGGCGCTCTACGGCGCTCCCATCTGGGAAGACTCCCTCCATAGGAGGGAGAACGCCGCGGCCTTGCGGGCACCTCAAAGGGCCATAGCCCAGCGGGTGGCGTGAGCCCACCGCACGGTGGGCTTTGCCGCAGCATGTGCTCTGGCGAGCACCCCTCCTTGGGAACTCGAGGCGTGGGTGCTCGCCAGAGTGTATGAATGGACGGCGGGGCGGAGGGCGAGAGGAGAACGCCCTGCCCCGGAAGAGCGGGCCGCCGTCCGGCGGGAGGCGAGGGACGCCATCGTCGTCCATTGGACGGGCGACCTCGACACAGCAGCCTTCGGCCGCCGAGCCCTCGACGCGATCGGGCCGGTCCTGCGAGACTGGCTCGAGCGGTCGCATGGGTTCCTCTTGTTCCGTCTAGTGCAGGTGCTGTCCGGACACGGTTGTTTCGGAGCGTACCTGCACCGAATCGGACGGGAGGAGACACCGTCGTGCCACCACTGTGGCGCGGCGGAGGACACGGCGCAGCACACCCTCGAGGTGTGCCCGTCGTGGTCCGAGCCGCGCCACAGTCTGAACGCGGTGATCGGACCGGACCTCTCACTCCTCGGCTTGGTTAACGCCATGCTGAGGGATGAGGGGTCCTGGGTGGCAGTCGCCTCCTTCTGCGAACACGTCATGTCGCAGAAGGAGGAGGCGGAGCGCGTGCGGGAGGACGACCCTGCCGCTGCGCCGCTCCGAAGGCGGAGGAGGGGTCGAAGAAGACGTCACTTTGAACGTCATCTCCGACTCCTCCCAGGTGGAGGCCAGCAGGCAACGGGTGCGGGGGCACCCTTGCCTGTATTGCACAGGCCTCCACCAGTGTCGGACGGGAATGGCCAGGTGTTCCCGGCCATTCCCGTAGACCCCCAGTAACGGAGGGGCATGCGGGGCCCGCTAGCTAGGCGGGCATGCGCCGGGAGGGTCGTGGAAGAAAAGGTTCAACCGTTATCCCATGGCCCTCCCAACACGGCGATGCGGGAACACCGCTGAGTTTTAGTGGGTATACTGTCGTCATTACCGACAGGGAGTCCCACATACAACGAGCGGGCATGTGTAATTGCATTTCTCTGTGAAAAAAAAAAACAGGTGAGATCCTTCCAGCGACAACTGGGCTAGGTCACAACTCTTGCAACCGTTACGGTATAAACTAGTACTAGTACATTTAGTCATCCAGCAAGGGACCTTATTTCGATACTGGGTTATACAGAACAGAATTACAGAAAACAGTCGCCTCAGAATCCATAGATAAAGTATCTTCAGAATTAAAAGTTACTGTTTTTTGGATTCTAAGACACGACTGGCATTTAAGTTTTGAGAACTATCTCTTTAAAATCCGTTTTAATTTCCAAGCAATTTGAAACTAAATATTAGAAACTATAAAGTAGACCAACCTTCTAGTTGGGACTATCTAGTTTTGAGAATACCGAGACACACGATTCCATATTAAAATAATCAAAGAAAACAAAACCTCAGGTATCTCATTCATGGCCAATAACACACACACTATTCCCCACGGGAATACCGAGTCAACCCTTGACTCTATGGTCTTTGCTTCTAGGCAAAACCCGACTATACCACCCAGAGCTACCACCTACCGCGTACCCATGGACTACTCATTGAGCACTACGATACTCTGGTATAGTCACCGACCCACTAAACCGAGAACCTGTTACACAAACTAAAGTGATGCCAACTCATCTATTTCGTCTACAATCTCAATTGGTACCTGGCATCGGGCATCTTCCGAACACGTTCATGAGCGTTTGTAAGTACGCTTGTTAACTAGAGATTTTTAAAACATACCGATCGCCATCTAACACTTCAACAATTTGAAAGGGCCTCTATACTTCACGTCAAGCTTAGTTTGATTACGCTCCTCGTTCGTTCTGGCTACAAGAGTTCACCCACACACAAGCGGAGAACTGGTGGACCTCGACACCGGGCTGCAGGCAATCCAGGGAAGCCATGCCATCCCTAGATGGCAGGCTAACCAGGCGCTTGCTACGCCTGAATAGGAACGGCCTGCGCCCGGTGACGGGGACCATCACGGTACACTGATCACTAAACTCAAACTCAAAGCATTTATTTCAAATAAACAAATTACAGGCATTTTTGAATTGTCAAGGGGTCGGTCAGTCAGAGAGATGAAGTTAGTTGCCCATTCCAAAGCGTAGTAGGTTCCTGTGGAGAAGAACGGGCAAGAAACTCCACGGACACTCTTTTAAATCAAAATAGTGTTACATAGATACATAGATATAGTGAACTTTCGAAATGTTGCCACTACATAAAGCGTAAAACGTTTAAGGAGGATGATATTCTCATAGCATGTATGTCTATTTTTATTAATATTTCTGTTTAGTTTATTCTACCACTTATTTTTATTATTATATTATTTTTTGTTATCTATGATCCTATTAATTGTTTGCTGCACCGTACGACGTCATACGTCGGCGCCGGCTGTCGCTGAAAGCGTTGGGGCTCTGTCTTGCATAGGGTCGCAGTATAATGCTGAGCGATAGCCGTTTTGCGTGGATGTGACGCATGTTTCCCCCAACCTTTTCTTATTTTTGTGTTTATGTTCTTTGTTGCGTCATGTTTACCGCAAATAAACGTATTTTCTTTCTTTCTTTCTTATATAGATAGTTGTAAACAGATACTTCCACACAATAGGTATAACGCACAGCCCTCTGTGCAGGGCTTGCATGGAGGCTGAAGAAACCGTTTTGCATGTGCTCTTTGACTGCACAGGCGCCAGATCCGAACAGAAACCCTCGGGTCACTCAGATCCTTCACAGATATCCTATGCAGTCCAGGAGACCTAATCAGCTTCTGGAGGTAAGTGGGCTGGTTGGAATAACACGCACAATGGTCCACATGAAGGACTAAGTGCGGAAACCAAACCCTCTAACATAGAACGCT
Organism: Tiliacea aurago; assembly: GCA_948098905.1. NCBI lineage: Eukaryota > Metazoa > Arthropoda > Insecta > Lepidoptera > Noctuidae > Tiliacea > Tiliacea aurago. The sequence goes on along the minus strand of OX402580.1, from coordinate 283,347 downwards.
TGTCGTTCTCAATAAGCACGAATTCACCGACAGAGAACCTACTCACGCTTGCCATTGTACTATCAAAACGACTTTCATCATAACTTCTCAACGCCTTCAGATGCCAATCTCCTAATCTAATATTCAATATTTCCGCGTGATTTGTGAGGTAGCTTCTGAACCAGTCGAAAGTTACTCCTCGGATTCCTAGCGTCTCCAGTTTTGTCAGAAGTAAATCCACCGACACCGCGTCGGACGCCTTTGCCAGGTCAAGAAAGACCACGATGCATTTGTCTCTGTTACGCGTATGAGACGCTATTCCATTAACCAGAAGTGTCACGGCATCCTCGGTTGACTTACCCGTGCGAAACCCAAACTGTCTCTCTGAGACCAATCGATGTTTTTCTAGAAAGCTAACTAGACGAGTGTTAACTACTTTTTCCAGTACCTTGGACAAGATGTTAAGCAATGCCATTGGCCTATAGTTTTCTGGACTTTTTTAACCGACTTCCAAAAATGAGGAGGTTATATGTTCGGCTGTATGTTTGTTTTTTTATGGTTGTTCACTGATTTCTCCGTCAATTATGACGGAGAAATTCCGAAGCAGACCGATTTTTCCAAATTTATTGTGTTTGAAAGGGTATGCGCCCGAGAGGGTCCCATTGCTACCAAATCAGAATTTGATGAGGGGATCCCATGGAAATCGAGGGAAACCCTCCAATTTTATAGGCTATAGGACCTATAGCGATTTGGGTATTTTTATAGTAACTCATACATTTGCTCTCGAAAAGCACCATTTGGTGAAATGGAACTGATGATGGAGACCACAGATGGCCACCGGAACAACATAATAATATTATTATTAAATATTTAACGGGTCGCGATTCGATTGGGTGCTTTACTATGGTTGCTAAGCAATTTATGCTCGTCACAATGCATATGGTGAGTGGCAGTTCTCCTAGTTCTTACCAGAAGATCTCCTCAACAATTAACGTCCCAGCATCGGGAAGAGCAATAATTTGTAAAAGGTGATGAGCAGTTGACATATAGGCTATTGGAACTTAGATAAATTAAAAACTGACCCACTAAAAAGTGAAAAAAAAACTTTTCACTTTGTAGTGTTTTTTGGAAGTCAGTTTTTTTTTTTTAAGTTTTTTTTGTTGCCGTTTTTATAAATTGGGGTAACGGCCGCGACTTTCCAACATTCAGGTAATGTGCTTGTCTCTAAGCTCAGGTTCAAAATGGACGTTAGCGGTACAGCTATAGAATTAAGAATTTTCTTTATCAGAGGGACAGTAAGCGAGTCCGGGCCTGGTGAACTGTCATCTTTGAGCTGAGTGACTAGTGCTTATTTCATATGGGTCAGTAGTGTATAGAAAACGCGTGTGCTCAACCGTGTTACGAGGTTTGTATTTAGATACTAATGATTCTTGTCTCTGATATTTTAGAAAGTATTTTATCGACCAGTTTTTCCCCTAGTGCAAGGCAAAGTGGTTATTGCAGTTATTTAATGAAGACTCCGTGGTTTGGCAGCTGTGTAGTAATTCTGTATTGTCATTGTTACGGTTTGAGGTTCCACTTATGAGTTTGATTAATTTCCAAAGCTTTTTTTAGATCTGAACTATTTTCTGACATTAGGCTAGCGTTATGTTGATTCCAAATTGCAATGGGGTGCCCACATTAGAGCTCTTTCAGGTAGATTAAGTTCAGCTGCATATGCAGTAAGAAAAATAAGGCAGTTGACAGATATAGCCACAGCTACGTTAGTATACTTTGCTTATTTCCACAGTATTATGTCTTATGGCGTTGTGCTGTGGGGATCGGCAGCCAACGTAGATTCAATTTTTATTTTAGAAAAGAGGGCAATCCGCGCCGTCTATAGAATGGGTCCTCGTGAGTCCCTTAGAAACAAATTCAAAGAAATTGATATACTATCTCTGCCTTCTCTTTATATCTTAGAAAGTATTTTATATGTTCGCAAAAACTTAGGCCTTTTTAAAATAAGAAACGATTTCCATAATATAAATACACGTAGTAAACATGAAATTGTGATACCCTTTAGATTAATGAAAACAAGCAAGTCATTTCTTATAAACAATATCCGCTTTTATAACAAGCTGCCAAAGTCTGTTACAGAACTTAGCGATGGAAAATTCAAAACCCACATCAAACGTGTCCTTATCAAAAAAACATATTATAATATTAAAGACTACGTTGAAGACAAGGAAGTTTGGTATTAATTCCTTCTGCACATGTGGCTTCCCTGGTACCTCATTAACGACAAAAATATGTAAATTTATATTAACTGCTCCCAAGTTGCGATGTTTATGTTCGTATTTTTTTCTTATATTACTTAATAGTTTAATGGAGATACCCCAGTAATCACCAGAATGTGTTAAAAACATTAACTGCATCATGAGGAGTTACATGTTTGAAGCTAAATAAACGACTACATTTAGGCACACTACTATGCAAAAGATTTTCAGCTTTCGACGGAGATGAATTTAAGGAGCGAGTCGTTGTTATAGGTATATTGGCAAAAAACTCATTGAATGCCTCAGCTACGTCAGCTGCATTTTTAACTAATTTGTTTTCGACCATAATCTCAAGTTGTTTTTCTTGTTTCAAATTTATTAATAATGAAACTGGTAAGTCTGTTACTTACCAGTTTCATTATTAATAAATTTCGAAGTAGTTTTACTTTATTATTAAATTGTTTAATTGTATCGCTTAAAAATTTAGATTTAGCAAAAGCACTAACTATTTAAAATAATTTTTGACATACTCTAGAAAAGGATGATCAAACCTATATTTTTTTAAACCATATAACTCGTATAGTCTCGCTCTACTTTTATAAATACCTGGAGTAGCCCATTGGTTAAAGCCAACGGAGGTACCATTAATGTTAATGGTTTTAGTCTTGAAAGTAGATTGGTACTCTTTTTGTACAACATCAAAAAGGGCTCCATAGATTTCATTAGGATTGACGTGTTCTACTATTGATGGTGTAATTGTATGAGCTATATTATTTTTAAACTTATTGCAACGAGTAGCTGTATAAGGCCTACATTTTATTTTGTTTATTTTTATGTAATGGCTTAGGGAAGTTAGCTGACTTAACGTCCGACCACTGCGGTTTGCTAGCTAGCAAACCACAGTGGTCGGACGTTAAGTCAGTTAACACTAATTTATTTTTGGCATCACAATCACTAAATATATTATCTAGACAAGTCGACGAAGATGCCGTGATCGTAGTAGGTTCAAAAAACAAGTTAATTAAATTATAAGACCTAAACAGATTAAGTAGTCTAATATTTAATGCAGTAACATCTAAAATATTAATATTAAAATCTCCACATAAAATTATACTTTTATTACTAGATTTTAACCTATTCAGTGAATCCTCCATTACCGATTCAAAACGAATAAAATCCCCAGAGCGGGGTCGATAAACGCAAATTATAACGTATCGCTCGAGTTCAACACAAGACAACTCAATAGTACGCTCGATGGAACGATTAACTAAATCTAAACGTTGTTTACTTCTCAACATATAATATTTGAAACAAGAACTAAAGATCCACCGCGAATAGCATTTTTTCTTACAAATACACTTTGTACAGTAAAATAATTATCATTTATAAACACTACTTCATATTCTTTCAACCAGTGTTCAGTTAAACATAAGACCTGAACATCATAGTTCTCCATAAATAAACTTAACTCTAGCTCTTTGCCGGACAGCCCCTGCATATTTTGATGTACAACATTCAACATATGCGGCTTACCCGTTGTCGCACCTAATAGTTTAAACTACAAGGCGGATCAAAAGTAGCGTTAGTACCACTACTAACAGTAATCGATGGTACACTACAGGTACCAGTGTCACTGCGTATATTGTATGCTAAAAGATTAGCAATATGTCTCCTACAACTAGGTGGCAAATACATGGTATAATTTGTCAGTATGTAATCAGTAATAAATTGATTACAGTCAAAATACAAAATAGCTTCACTGTGACGACAAGTCCTATTATAAATTATCATATTTAAATTATAAATGTGCCTGTATCCCCATATAATAAAAATAATAACAGTTGAACTGGGGTTTATTTTTGTCAATTTAATATAGCTAATTAATTGGCTAATACTAGCACCGGGTAAACAATTATTACTTACATATTGTTGCAAACACTGATTAAATTATACTACGAAAACTTTGACCAAATTTGTCAGAAAATACATAGGTTGTATCAATCAAATTATTCATACTATTATTATTATCATTATTAATACAGCTATCTACTGGGTGTGGGTGCAACAAGTTTAGGCTAGGGTGCCTGGGAGCAGGCACAGCTAAAAGAGAGGTTATTTGTCAGAGACTCATACCTCTCTGCATTGTACTTGACCAGGTCTGCCAACTCATTGGCCACCTCAAAGCGCTTACTCAGGTCTTGTTGAGAACCCTCATATTTACTAAAGATAACCTTAAGAGCATTTTCCCTAACAAACAATTCATCCTGAAGATGCTGAGTGTCAGTATCATACATAGTATTACATAATTGTAATTCACTATTACACTCCTTTAATTCTTGAATTAAATTTAGTTTTTTTTTGCATAAGTTTTGTATTTAATTTGTTAGAAATAAATGTCACACTTGTGTCAGCCAACACTTATAAATAAAGATTTTTTGAGTTGTAGATATAGTAGCGGATTATTTGCGGCGCGGCGCGATTCGTGTGCGGTTGCGGTAGAATTCTGATCCAATTGCGAGATTGTTTTCTCAAATCTCAGTGGATGTATTCTGCGATTGGCTTCCGCTGCGGCGGAAGCGCCACTGATTCGGCGCGTGCGATGAGCATATTGAGCATCCCTTTCGTTTTGTTGTATGGGAATTGAGAGAGAAAGAAATATAGCTCAAAACTGCGGTCGGAAATATTACAGTACAAACTTATTACTAAAGCTTGCGCGAGCAGGGGGGGAATGGTCATTTTTCATCTATTTTCTTAAATAATTTCAAAAGTATGTATTTTAAAATTATAAGTAAATATATATAAAATCCTTAAAACAAGCCCTTTCATTTGATATGTCACACAGTACAGTCAGCAATTTTTTTTTCTAATTTGCCCCCCAAAAGTGACCTCCATGTTGAAAATTAATTTATTTACATAACTAGTCCGTGTTTGGGTCACAGAAGTTCATATATGTACCAAATTTCAACTTAATCGGCCCAGTAGATTCGGAGCAAATCAGCCGTGACAGACGGACAGACAGACACACCAGTGATCCTATAAAGGCCTGCGCAGACGAGGGACTTTTGTCCGCGGATAATTTGGAATCGTTAGGAAATCTAACGCGCACGTAGTCGGCATTTTCGATAGGATTTCTATACGATTCCAAATTGTCCGCGGACCAAAGTTCCTCGTCTGCGCAGGCCTATAGGGTTCCTTTTTTCCTAACCCCTGGAACCCTAAAAGTAGCCAAAAACCATCTTATGATTTCACATCGAAGTTACGAAGCAGGTCTCTAGACCGTAGACTACAATAATAGACTGTACGCCAACCAACACGACTTCACCAGACGATTCCTAATGTTGTGTGTATGGGTTGTGTAATACAGCACTGTCCGGTAGCAGTAGCTACTGCGTGACACCTGCACACACTGGCTTCCACCCGCAACACATAGGTGCACGATTTACTAATAAAAGACTTTAAGAAAGATGACTAGATACCAATTCTAATAATTGTCGGTTGGTTGGCATTTAATGTTGAGTAAAGTTGTCTAACGGTAAGTTGTACGCCATCCAAAGGCACGGCCCCATGCTCCCGAGATATACCTCGGTCATTCTCAGACGGCTCAAATACGCGTGTCCAGGTCGAAATCTAGTACGAAATGGATAACTAACAACTTGATATTCTTTTCTTTAACAGGTACGACCTAAATATTAGGAGGGGCCTGTGTTGTTTTTTAAATAAATGAAATTCAAATTCAAATTCTTTAATTCAGACAATGAGTCCATAGTGTTAGTATCAACAAAATAACTTAATAACTAGTGTTAGTAATAACGAGATAATACAAATAGGTACATCAAATATGGGTATGGATTCTTACCCAGTGGCGCAGCATAGGGGAGTCCCACCGATCTGAGAACACGCTCAGGAGACTGTTGGTGCTGGCGCGCAGCCGGCCCGCTATGGAGGCGGTCCTTTTTCTTATTATGGCATATAAATCGTATGTGCGCGCCTCCGCAAACATTGTGGACGCACTACAACGCCACGACAGGGGCTGTCGTGGCGTTGTAGTGCGTCCACAATGTATGTAACAGTATCCTAAACGCGTTATTATATTGGACACGCAGATCGCTGTATGTCCTCTGCTTAAAACGGGTCCAAAGACTGCACGTGTAGAAAGACTGACAGAAGGCCTTGAAAAGAGTGACTTTAACTTGATTTGTACAACGTGCAAATCTTCGAACCAGCATGTTACATAGAACAGCCAACGATCTGCGCTCCCTCTCTATGTCCATATTGTCCTTAAGATCATCAGTGACCCAATGACCCAAGTACTTAAACTTAGTCTTCCAAGCTAAAGGAGTGCCACAGAGCGAGACTCCGGGAATATCAGAATAGTTTATGGCACTCGCTTTAAACATCATAAGTTCGCTCTTCTTAACATTGTACTCGAGCCCATGGGACACTGCATAGGACTCACATATAGCCACAAGTCTCCTCAAAGCACCGATCGATGGGCTTAGCAGCACCATGTCATCCGCATAACTAATATTATTCAAACAAACGTTGTCAATATGACATCCAACTTTGGTGCTGCTAAGCTCACCGATTAGCCGGTTTATGTACAAATTGAAGAGGCGTGGTGAACTCAACCCCCCCTGCCTCACCCCGCACTCCAGTTCGTACACATCCGACTGAGCCTCCGCCCATCTGACACTATTCCTCTGGTGGTAGTACCAGTAATGAAACAAGGATGTAATTTCATTTGGTAGTGTTGTATCACCCCGCAACTTATCCCATAGTACCTCGTACGACACTAGGTCGAACGCCTTTGACAGGTCCAAAAAACAAGCAAATACAGGTGTTTTTCGGGAAGTATAATATTGAACAGTTTGCTTGAGGCACAGAATGGCACTTTCCGTGGATAAACCAGATTTAAAGCCAAATTGCGCGTCATGGAGTTCAACGTGTTTAGCCAACTGTTGATCAAGCAAACTGTCCAAGACCTTGGCTACTATCGTGGCCAACGAAATAGGCCTGTAATTGGACACGTCAGAAGCTTCCCCTGTCCTGTCCTTAATAATCGGAACTACCACTGTACGCATAAGGTCCTGTGGCAAATAACGGTGACTGAGACATAAATTAAATAGAAGAGCAAGAACCCTATACAGGTGTGGCCCCGCGTACTTCAGGTGCTCGACGCTAAGGCCGTCGTGGCCGGGCGATTTACCTCTTGTCATTTTCTTAATAACAGTAGCAACCTGTTTAACTGTAAACATTACGGCAAGCTCACTAGACCCCGACATCGAACATCCGCCGGTCTTTTTGCAAGGGAGACTGAACTGTAAAATGTCTTTGAAAAAGGTTGGCAATATCTTTCGGTTCACTCAGACCCGCCACACCTGTAGGGAGACCCGGCTTGGCATTTAATTTGTTAGTTGACTTCCAAAACTTAGCAAACTCTTTTTTCGAATGACTTTTTGCCAAAATATCTAATTTAATTTGCTGTTGATTATTTTGAATAAATTTTAAATAAGCTAGTTTAAAAAAATTAAAACCTCCAAAATATTGACCTCCGTGCCGCGTCCGGCCCCGTTTGGCGGCGGAATTTTTTTTTTTTTTTTTACAATACATGGTGCTATTTCATATGTGTTCACAAATAACTAGGTAGTTATTAACTCAATTTATAATATTTCTAAGCCATAATAGGCCTTAGTAGACGAGTTACAACTAGTTGTCTTCACGTCCGACGTTTAGAATTGATATCCGTGGCGCGCACCAATCCGTTCATAAATCCTTTATTTTAGTGACTGCGAGAATAGTTGTTCGAGTAACACAAACTGTCAGCCATGATGCATCGGAGGTAAGCATAACACGTCTGTGCGTCTCCGTTCCACTCCTTTATTAAGGTACGTAATCGTTTTCGGTGGCTTGGTATACCCTTAAAATTGATTTCGGTGAATCCATTTTATCCACAAATAAGAAAATGAATATTTTTAAATTATAATAAAAGTATGTCTTCTAAGTATTCGATTTCAATAAAAGAGAATAATATTAAAAATTCGGGTTACTTTTGAAAATATCTAGGATTTTGCTTACTATTTTGATTTCAGTGGCATTGATTTCGGTGTTTTCGGTGGAAATATGTGCACCGAAATCAATTTTAAAGTCACCGAAATCAATCAATAGTCATTTATTTACATTTTTAAGGTCGTTTATTTAACTTTCTCATCACTTCTCATTTTGTTTCAGTATTGTGATTATGGCAGATTCAAAAGAAGATCGATTGGTTAAAAAGGGATTGCCTGAACGACGTCGGAAAGCTCGCATCAAGAGTGATCCAGAGCTGGAAGGAGAAAGATAGGCAACGCTATTATAAAAGGAAGAATTGAAGAGGATTTAATAGTCGTACACTCGTACCAGAAGTAACCAACGAAGCTGACCATCCTTTGGTGACTTCACTGACAGATTTTTGAGTGATTTTTGTAGTGTTCTTTTATCAATAAGTAAATTGTCTGTGATTATGATTAAGCTAGATCTCAACTAAGATTTTTGTTTTTTTTTTAAGTTCCTGTATTGTTAGTTTAAGACTACCTACTATTTTTAATTACATTTAATGTAATAATTGAACGAAAGTCGATTTTTGTACATTTTCCTTTAATTAATAAATGGGACATAAGTCTTGATAAAATAAAATGTTTTATTGTAAAATTAACCTGCAATTTCTTACAGGCCATTTATGTCCATAGTATTACTTAGTCTACCTACTATTTTTAATTACATTTAATGTAATAATTGAACGAAAGTCGATTTTTGTACATTTTCCTTTAATTAATAAATGGGACATAAGTCTTGATAAAATAAAATGTTTTATTGTAAAATTAACCTGCAATTTCTTACAGGCCATTTATGTCCATAGTATTACTTAGGCAGACTTAGGCAGCTAATATATATAAAAAACCGGCCAAGTGCATGTCGGACCACGCACAATGAAGGGTTCCGTAGTTGGGATGCATTTATCCCAAAAACAAACTTAACATTGTAGTTGAAAAACATGCTCTCCCATACATCGATATACGTTACGGTCAATTCTCCAACTGCAAATTTAAGTTGGTCGACTATTACTCGTTAACTTGTGACCTATTCGATACCTATACGATATTTTCCTTTTAATTTCGTTATACAGGGTGTTTGGTGCATCGTCTGCCAAATTGAAATGGTCGACTGAAGGAGTCATCCGCTAGCCTTTTAGACCCTTTAACACCCCTCATGCTCTGTGGATTTTTTTTTATCGACATTTTATTGTTATCCAAAAAAAAGACCCAAATTTTACATTCAAATACAGATTTTAAAAAAAATATAAGGCGTAGACTGAATTTTATTTTTATTTCGATGTGTATTGTTTAAGAATACTTTTAAATACAAAACTAGTGATATTAGTCTCCTAGTTCTTTTTTAATTCACTCGCAAAGGTAAAACTTAAATTAAAGCTGTACATGTTACAGCTGTTTATAAGGCTACAAAAAAAAATCAAAAGCGACCGGGATCTTCCAACTCCCTCATTAATTCTCCAGTCTATCCTCTTTCTAATGATGTGCCACATGCCATAAAAGTATTTTAACAACTTTGTGAATTCGCTAGAATTGTGAATTGAGTCACCTAAGGCTAATATTCAAAATTATGATTTAAAAAAAAATCTCTTAAATGATACCTGTCAAACCTATAAATCTGCTATCTCATTCTTATGGTTAGGTAAATTCGTGTCTCATATCTGTATCTTTCGTGGGATTTACTTGAAATAAAAAAACAAAATTGCATTTTTAACATTTATTTAATCATTGTTACAAATCTTGCTCAAATTGTTGGCCTCTGTTGCGAATGCAGGCCCGACACCTGTTTCGTATTTCAACAGTTGTTGTACGAAGTCGTATTTCCTCCTTAATAGTATTGAATGCCGCTTCTATGCGTTGGACTAATACCTCCCTAGTTGGAACCTCCGTGGCATATACCAACTCTTTGGCACGTCCCCAGACATAAAAGTCTAACGGAGTTAGATCTGGGGAACGTGGCGGCCATGGAATAGGGCCATCGTCCAATCCATGCATTGGGGAACACATTGTCGAGATATTCCCTCACAGTCAATCGCCAATGCGCGGGACAGCCGTCATTTTGAAATACAATGGGCACACGTTCATTAAATACGGGCACATCGGTCACTAATTCGGGCAGGTCATTTTGTAGGAATTCCAGGTAGTCTTCGCCATTGAGATTATCGGGCCGGTAATGCGGTCCAATTACCTGATTCCCAATCACTCCTGCCCAAACGTTTACACTAAACCTTCTTTGAGAAGATTTCTGTCTGTTAACACGTGGGTTTTGCGTTTTCGTTGTCCAGTGGTGCAAATTGTGTAAATTGAGGATCCCATCCTTGGTGGATTCATCCGTCCACAGTATTCTTTTTAAAAAAATCAGGATCATCCACATCCGTGTGTAAAAGAAACCGACAAAAAGCCACTCGTCTCTCAAAGTCGCCACCCTCAAGACCTGCGACAAACAAAAAACTCTTTTAAATTTCTCTTGGGCAATAAGTAATTGCACAAGAAAGGACCCGCTGTTCGTGCTAATAGATTCACTACCTGGAAGTGATGCCATACCATACCCATTACCTGCTAAACAAAGGCAAGGTCAAACAAAGCTTGCACGGGTTTAAAGTTAGTTTAAAATTACGTACCTTGCACCGGAGTGTAGTGGAATGGATGCTTTTTGTTTTGACGAAGTACTTTCCACACTTTCCATATTGAAATATCAAGATGTGATGCCACATTTCTAATGCTTCTTGTAGGGTCTTCCTCAAAAAGTGCCAGTATTTTCTCGTCTACTTCAACATTATGTCGCACAATATGGAAAGCGCGCGCCCCTTGGTTCATTAAAAGTAACACTGCCAGTCTCGCGTATGCGTCGGTATGTGTCTTGGAAGACTCTGCGGCCAGGTAATCGTCTACCAGGAAAGCGTTCCTGGTAAAGTCGTTGCGCTGCACGAGCGACGCCATTAGCGGCTCCGTAAGCCATCATGATGTCCGCATATTCTTCGTTAGAGAATGTCGCCATTGCAATAACAAAAAACTCAAAGTTTAACAATAACAACAAAAATTAAACAAATGTAACAAGAACCAGCAAAACTTAACGATAACAAAGTAATAAAAGAATCGCGGAGTATGGTGAACTAGCACACACGTTAGGTAGCAGAGGCAGTCATGTCTCGACTAAAAAAATAGCGGGTCGGGCGGCGCGATTTGTTTAAACCGATTTAAGGTATGCAAGAAAGAGATAGAAGATAGATTTTACTGTGAAAGAGTGAGAAAACAAATTTTAGCTCTTTCTCAAGTAATTGAAAGAATTTGGAATGTAGTTTTATGTGACTTAATTCACAATTCTAGCGAATTCACAAAGTTGTTAAAATACTTTTATGGCATGTGGCACATCATTAGAAAGAGGATAGACTGGAGAATTAATGAGGGAGTTGGAAGATCCCGGTCGCTTTTGGTTTTTTTTTTTGTAGCCTTATAAATAGCTGTAACATGTACAGCTTTAATTTAAGTTTTACCTTTGCGAGTGAATTAAAAAAAAACTAGGTGACTAATATCACTAATTTTGTATTTAAAAGTATTCTTAAACAATACACATCGAAATAAAAATAAAATTCAGAGTCTACGCCTTATATATTTTTTTTAATCTGTATTTGAATGTAAAATTTGGGTCTTTTTTTTGGAAAACAATAAAAAGTCGATAAAAAAAAATCCACAGAGCATGAGGGGTGTTAAGGGGTCTGAAAGGCTAGCGGATGACCCCTTCAGTCGACCATTTTAATTTGGCACACGATGCACCAAACACCCTGTATATACTATTGCCATGAATTTTTTCACATATCCAAAACCAACCATTTAGCTGGCAAGGGGGGGGGACACTTGACTCTAACAAAAAATAGCACTTTAAAGCTTAATATTACGCAAACGGATCCCTTAATTGAAAAATGGTTTTGCCAAACCCACAATATTTTTGAACGGCCTATCCAACGATATCCCACACCATGGAATAGACGAGAAAAAAAAATATCATCCCCATTTCACGTGTAAGGGAGGTACCCTAACAAAAATGTTTTTCATAATTTTATTTTACCATTTTTTCGGCATGATTAATATGTATATCCATGCCAAATTACAGCTTTCTAAGACTAAGCGTCTTTGAGCTAAGCTGGGGACAGACGGACGGACGGACAGACACAGACAGACAGACAGACAGACAGACGGACATGGCGAAACTATAAGGGTTCCTTGTTTACTACGGAACCCTAAAAAACAGTGTTTGAAATATAAATGATTTGATAAATTTGATTTCGGTGGTAAGAATATTGAATTCGGTGTACACCATAAAAAAAAAATTAAATCCCTTCATATCCATTCGGTCTATACGATTCCCTCTACTACGAGTACTAATATGTTTTAAATTAACTCTAGTTTTGATATTTCATGTTAGTAATGCCTAAATATTAAAAATTGGCACCGAAGTCAACCAAATAATGAGTCTCCTGATAATGACCCACCTACTATTCGGTGTATTTGGAATGCGAGAACGTTGACAGAGTCGCGTCGTGCATCGATTTTATTATCAATGAGATAAAGGTGTGGTTGGTATTTCGTCATCGCTAACGATTTATTAATTAAATAAACTAAATTAAGCAATCGATAACGCTCAATGACTACCCCATTAACAGCTTACAAAAAAGTAAGTGCATGTGACTCCGGCGATCACAAGCTGCGCGGGCTGGATAATGTAAGTGCATGTGACTCCGGCGATCACAAGCTGCGCGGGCTGGATAATGTAAGTGCATGTGACTCCGGCGATCACAAGCTGCGCGGGCTGGATAATGTAAGTGCATGTGACTCCGGCGATCACAAGCTGCGCGGGCTGGATAATGTAAGTGCATGTGACTCCGGCGATCACAAGCTGCGCGGGCTGGATAATGTAAGTGCATGTGACTCCGGCGATCACAAGCTGCGCGGGCTGGATAAACACGTAAGTTATACTCTCACATATTACTTTTAAAAAAAAATGTTTAGTTGGTCATGTGCATTCATTCTGTTCAAGAGCCTTTTGGTCTATATTATCTAACATCTCGGACTGCTGTTACAATTGAGCAGAGCACATTATAGTAAGGAGTGGTTTGATTGCAGACGGGGCTGGTACTGCTGCTGGTGGTAGGCACGCTGTGGAGCGCACAAGCCAAGCCCTACCTTGGGCTCGGCTTCGGAGGCGGCCTCGGCGACCGCTACGGCCGCTACGGTGGCTATGGGAATGGAGGTTACGGAGGCTACGGCGACGGCGATTACGGCAGTTATGGCGGCTTCGGGAATAGGGGCTACGGAGCCTACGGTTATTACCCATCAGTATACTACTAACATTATTACTAACAACCTCAAAATATTGTACCAATGAACTCGTCTATTACCGACTGGAATAAAACTAAGCAATTTGAAAGTGAGTGTTTGTATTCAGTGCTCCAAAAAGTACATTTGCATGTTTATTATGGAGCGAGTTATCAGATTGAGACTGTTCAACGTTATGTCGTGTGATAAGCGCACCGAGTGGAGCGGCACTGCGCGGCGCTGACGTCTGACGCCGCGACTCGTCCCCTCGACCAGCTTTATCGCAGCACTTTGTGAATGATACGATCGCAGTAAACCCCACGCTCTGCTACCCCACGTTCAGCAGTTACGCTTGTGACTACTCGACCCAATCTAAAAATCAAATTCAATTTGTCAAAAGTCATTCTCTTGGATAGATAAGTTTAGGTTAAGTTTATAAGTTTATTCAAAAAAAAAAAAAAAAAAAAAAAAAAAAAAAAAAAAAAAAAAAAAAAAAAAAAAAAAAAAAAAAAAAAAAAACAACCTCCGTCTGGCGCCAAACAAAAGCCGCAAGGTCCGCCCTGCTGCCACGAGCTGGTATAGACCCGCAGACGCACCGCAGCCAACATTAGCGGCAGCCATCGCCATACGTGGCTGTCAGACATATAGGTTGGTAAAGTTGTCTGGTATAGTTGAACTGATACATAATATAGTTGTCCAACTCAACGGAACATAAAACAATGGATTAGGTTAGAACAGCAAGTCTTGTGCACCACATACCTATAGAGAAGTACGAGTATTATCAGAGCCGTTCTATAAGAAGAGTTAAGAGTACAAACAGTGACGAGGTGCTTCCCATTAGCCACCCTAGCCACTCGTTGGGCGACCGGCGTTGCGCGCACCCTGGGGCAACGAACTTAACCTTGAGCGAGCGCCGCGGTTACCTGGCCCACCTATGGCGGGCTGGCGAGGTCCGCTGATGCGCACAAGTACCACTCCACACAGGACGCGTAGTAATACGACAATCCAAATTCAAGATGGCATCCTTTTCGCGCTAAGATCTGTCGGTCCTAGATTGGGCCCGCTCGGTGCAATAGTGAACTGTACCGAGCACGATGTTGTTATTGTTGTATTGGTACCAAATAAGGTGGCGATAGCAGTCATCGCCCTTTTCTTGACATCTGTCTGTAGGAATTCGAACGATTAATTTGTGAAATATCTCCAATATCATCAGACTTTATTTTGGTTTGTGCACTAGAACTACTACTACTAAATATAGGACGAGTCAATGACCGCTATTGTCACCTTATCTAGCACAAATATGGTAGCGTGGACCTTCTGTACTTCCGACGTAACTAGCCGATGGGTGCCGGTCACCTGCCGGCCGCCGTTGCTCGGCAACCGATGTCTCAACTTCCGTACCTCACTAATAATACTATAAGTACCAACGAGCAATCCCATTTCATTTATAATGCTTTTGATATTTAATAATAATATGTTCACCATTTAAGACCACGTAATTTAGCCGTACTTCTCGATCTCGTCATTCCAATGAATAATTGTCATGACAAGTTTTCTCTATAACTGATAGTTTGGCCGGAAAAAAATATTTTAGATTTTTTTGTATGGAATGAAACAGAAACTGCTAAAATTTGGCCATGTCTTGAAAGACCAGGCTTTCACACTACTATATTCTTATTTTTTGACTTGTTGGCTATAATTCTATGCTATCAGCGCGCACTCATAGTTGCCCGTTCAAGAGTTACAAGGTTCGGAAATATTAAAAAAAAGTAAGTCAAAAGCACTTTTTCATTAATAATATCATAGATAAAACATTTTTATTTAAGGAATAATAATAATTTAAAAACATAATATTTTTATCAAAAAAAGTAAAAAAAAAATTACTAATAATAATAACATTAATATAAATAAAATTTGTATTCAAAACAACAAAAAAAAAACAGCTAAACTCGAACAAAATTAATCACTATCACTGATTTGTAAAGTGTGTACATCTATAAAATCGAATTCGGGTTCAGTTGGAAGAGATAATAAAAGCTCGACTGCTCTTGATGAGAGGAGCAGATTTACATGTTTTGACATTTTTGGCCTTATAAAGTTCAGTTTCGGATCAGACGACAAGAGAAGATTGTGCAAGATATTTTCATTTGTCGCTATCCTACTACTCTTCTCGAACGGTTCTCTCTATTTTAACGAAAGTCTGATGCTTCTTCCGACAGTTTCCCGATTGGCAAAAGTCCAAAATGCTTAATTATATCCGTACCATACACTAGCAACTTATATATGCTAGAGGGCATGTAATACCACGGATATAACTGTACCTACAAAGTGGCAGTGTCTTTACAAAATTGGGAGGATTTAAGCAGTTCCACTTGCTCACCAGAAGGCACTGTCTGCAGAATTATGTGGAACCTTTCGATCAGCTCTTCATGAACTCCTGTGATTCGAGCCGATGATAAATGATTTTTATTTCTGTAAGTTTGTACAAACACTTATACCCGTCAATCATGTTTTAAAAACTAGATGAGGTCGGCGTTTCCTATCTGACTACTCTGAGAAGAAAGGCCGAAACTAACTCAGAGGTCACAGTCCACCAAAGCCACCTAAGCACACATTATGGTAAAGCAATAAAGATATTGAGTATTAAGTCTCTTTTACAGTCCAGACATAATCTTGGTCAGATCATGTGAAGGCCATGTAGATTGGTGTCTGAAATGGTCTTTTGAGGAAAGAACTACACAGATTGAGTGGACCTCACCAGTCAGTGCATGCATTTGCCAGTAATCGTGCAGCTGTACTCAGAACTTAAGGAGCTCAATGACGCGACGATCAATACCAAAGAAAGGACATTTGGGTAGGCCGCTTACATGACTCAAACTGCCAGACCATGATTAACACTAACTGAGAATAAAAGAAAAGGAAAAAAAATGCAATAACCCACATAGTCTTCACATTCACAATAATTAAAATGATATAATACTTAACAAGTAAATATTCATGTCATTGTATAATGTTTTTGTATCACTAAAGAATCTTCTGGCAGTGTTGCCGTCATTTGTGGTGCCTGCCCCTTGTTTCACAAAATAGATCAGCAAGCCGTTTTCATCTTTAAAAGCTTGCTAGGTTTGTTTTTTTTTTTGCGCCAACTTTTCTTTGTCCTCGCCTCTTGAGCTCCATTTTTTGAAGTCCATCCGGTAAGCTAAAATAAAGGAAGCAATGCATTAGTTTTGAAAAACGTAACTTCTACAAAAAAATATTCATGGGCATTAAAAATTATATACCTATATGAAACAAGCATTCCATGCACCGGATCCACGCATGTAATGAAGACAATCCGTATTGGTACATAATCTACATTTTCCGTTTTGCGGTCGATGTCTTCCAGCTTATTCATCTCTGATGGCTTCGCCTTACAAATGTCACACACAGCTGTCCAAGTTTCCGATATAGTACGAAGTAATCTTTCCATCGATCATTGTCATTAACAGTTGATATAATATGAGACGGTCACTTCCTGCAGTTTATATGGATTAAGATCATCTATCTGCAGTTCTATGGCTTCTTTTTCACGTTTTACTGAACTTTCACACTCCTTCATGAACTTGAACTGAATTGGGCGGCAGTAAAACGTAGAAGACGAACGATCATTTTCCCACAGTATTTCTTCATCAGCCTTTATGGGTACTAATCTAATCACAATTTACCCACAAGGTACTTATCACAAAGCTCGAAAAGTTTGGCATATCCGGCCAACTACTCATGTGGTTTGTCTCAGACCTATTTGAGCGGAAACAGAAAGTGGTTGTGAGGGTTTATGAGTCACCGTTTTATCTTTCCACCTCCGGGGTACCACAGGGATCTCACCTGAGACCGATTCTCTTTTTGATTTTCGTCAATGACAATTGTTCATTCAATACAGCAGTGCAAATGTTCCATGTTTGCAGATGATTTGAAACTGTACAGGGAAATTAAAGCAGACTGTGGCATTTTTTTTCTTCAGGAAGACTTGAATGCGGTGAGTGGTGTCAACTTAATATGATGACTCACAATGCAAGTAAATGCTATCACATGACTTTTACGTGAAACAAAAAACTGCAATCATCGTCTTATAAGTTGGATGGAGTTCTTCTGCAAAAGGTTGACACCATCCGTGATTTGGGTGTCCAACTCGACAGCAAGCTAACTTTCATCAATCATATTGACGCGATTGTGGCCAAAGTGTCGCAAATTTTGGGTTTTGTGATGAGAACTTGTTCGGAGTTTCGGAAAGAATAAGAATATAGTAGTTTGAAAGCCTGGTCTTTCAAGACATGGCCAAATTTTAGATACAAAAAAAATGTAAAATATTTTTTTTCCAGGCAAACTATCAGTTTTAGAGAAAAACTTGTAATAACAATAATATTTATCGGAATGACGAGATGTTATGATAGGTATTTAAAAAAAAATGTAAAAAAAAAACGAATGTCTCTCATAATAGCAGTTTCGATCCACTGTGAAACGGGTCGTTTTTAAATTTGGAGCAAAAACGGGCTATTTGGTTTAATTCTCGTGAAGTAGATGTTAACGTAACTTAAATTGACGACTTCTTTGAGACGCCTAAGGGCCTATAACAACGACTTTCTTAACACTGTAAATTAAGGAGATAGGCCTAGAAAACTAACCTATTTCTCATTAGTGTCACTAGTTCTAAGGGCTTATTTTTTCTAGATTGCTATATGAAACAAAAACATGTGCAGGAAACTGGATTTTTATTTTTACACTGTTTAATATAATTCTAAAGGAAGGTTCGGGGGGTTAGGGTTTAGGTGCCGGTGGGAATTTTAAATGCCGTTTTTTATCGTATTTTTTAGTATTTACTTAAAAAAAAATGTAAAAAACGGCATTTAAAATACCTACATGAAATTTTTACTTTTTTGGCCCCAAATTTGAAAACGACCCACGACAAGCACTACGATACTACCTTTTTTCGTTTCGTCGTATTTTCAAACCCTCATAGCTTCGGCCTTCTTCTATTTCCTTCTATATTCCTTCGGGTATTCTAGAGAGCTCAAATTCTCAGCATAAGATGTAGTTAGTAGACCTATAAAACACACTAAATTGTATGTGAATCTTGTATACTTTGCATTTTATTCATACTCGTACCTAAAATACGTCGATTTCGTCGCGGACTAACACAGACTCTCACTCATCAAACCTCTCTTTCCGAAGTCCTAGAAAGTTAAAATTTGGTATGCAGGCTAGGTTTGCCCAAAAACAACCAAAAAATTAATAAATCTGTAACTTTTACCCTTCCGCCTCCGTAATGGGGGGTGCTGCTGTCTTGTAGGGAACTTGTTATTGAAACAACTGTAGCCGATCGATTACCATTTATTACTACTCATCTTATACAAATGCAATATACTTTATAACATAGATCTTACCTAAGTACATACATACTATACCTGATCTGTATATTAAATAAATCCTTTGGTACTTCCCGAAATCCTCGAAAACTAAAATTTGGGATGCAGGGTAGGATCTGCACATAAACAACAAAACAATTACAATAACTTTCGAACTTCAACCCCCAGGGAGGTTCAACTCTGTATTTCTTACAGATATAATGTAGACATACACACACACGACACACACGCACACCCACACACACACCGCACACGAAACACACACACACACCCACACACACACCGCAAACCACGCCGCGCCGCGCCGCGTCGCATATTTACCCCCTACTTGTTCTTTTTAACCGACTTCCAAAAAGGAGGAGGTTATATGTTCGGCTGTATGTTTTTTTTTTTTTGTTTGTTCACCGATTGTTCCGTCAATCGTGGACCGATTTAAAAAATTATTTTTTTGTTTGAAAGGGTATGCTCCCGAGGATTCTGATTATCCCAGATTCCACATCCACCCACCAATTCCCACCAAATCAGAATCTGATGAAGGGATCCCATAGAAATCGAGGGAAATCCTCAAATTTTATAGGCACACATATAGCGTTTTGGGTATTTTTTTATAGTAACTCGTGCATTTGCTCTCGGAAAGCGGCATTTGGTGAAGTTGAACTGATGATGGAGACCACAATGGCCACCGGAACAATATAATAATAAGTATTTAACGGGTTGCGATTCGATTATGTACTTTAATGTGGTTGCTAAGCAATTTATGCTCGTCACTATGCATATAGTGAGTGGCAGTTCTCCTGGTTCTTACCAGGAGAACTCCTCAACAATCAACGTATCAGCATCGGGAAAATCAATATTTTGTAAAAGGTGATAAGCAGTTAACATTAGACTATTGTAACTTAGATAAATTAAAAACTGACGCACTAAAAAGTGAAAAATAAAAAACTTTTTACAAAAAAAAATAACCGACTTCCAAAAAAACACTACAAAGTGAAAAATGTAAGTTTTTTGTATTTATGTTCTTTCTTTGCATCATGTTTACCGCAAATAAACGTATTTTCTTTCTTTCTTTCTATACCTACGTCTATTTTTTATGACAGCTAGATTAGTATTGAAAGGAAACACCTTTTCATTAGGGACGTTTCTGTATTTAACCTCTTGAGCACATACACACTTGGTACACAGCAATATTCAACGAACTATTTAATACTCCAGGTACTCAATATACTCGTAGTAATAAGTTTTGGCTTTAGACATCTTGAAGACAACCTTTATGATCCGAGCTCGATGAGAGTAAACTTAGCAACTAGGCGACAATCCAAACGTCATGTTTCCCTCCCGTTCCGTTAAAAATACCCGTAACCTTTAAAACAACTGTCAAATGAGATACTTTTAAACTTCATGACTACACTGATATAAAAATCATTTGAGGCAAATCACATACTTTCACACACCAAATATTTAGCATTTAAAATCCACTACAGAATCTCATTAATATTTGAAAATCATGACATTCGGCCATCCGACACTGAGTTGCCTCCTGGCACACACACAACAACCATAAATTATATTTTTTAAATAAATCATGACATTTTGCATGTTAAATAAAAATTAAAAACAATGTAAGTAAATAAATTCCTATCGAATATACAAAGCATTGAATTTTACTTGAACATGTACACCAAGAAAACATTACAATATACTTGAATATATACAAATGGAAAGGTGTTGCTACGTAAAGAAGACAAAGAAAGACAATCCTACTGTTGTACGGAGCGAAATGGACATCGATCGGCTTTCGACTACAACGCAGGCAGGACGTCAAAATCTTTATTCGTAATGATTTTAAACTAAGTTACCCTAGATCTCTCTCTCGATCTCCAAGGATTATTTGCAACAAATTGATACTAATAAAATTAAACCGACCACTATTCTACCAGTTAAGGCTTCTACTACAAACCGGCGCGACACGCGACGCGACACAAAGGCCCCGCGTGTCGCGCGACGAGCGGTGCTTTTGTGTCGCGTCGCGAGTCGCGCCGGTCTGTAGAAGCCTTTATCGATAAAGTGGTAGAAAAAAACTATGTTTGTAACGGTAACAGGAATATGACGCGTTTTCCAGCGTGCAATACGGTTTTCAACGCAATAAGTCCACCCCACAGCTATTATCAACATTTACAGATGAGGTAAACGAAGCTCTTAACGATACAAATCATGTAATTTAATTATTCATTGACGTAAGCAAGGCATTCGATACGCTTGTCTTAGATAGGACAGGTTCCTGACAACATTTGATAACTCAGGAGTTTATGGACCAATACTCAAACGGTGTGAGGACTACCTTAATAATCGTAAATACAATGTCAAGATCTATAATTAAATCAATGACGCCATTGAAGTTACTGTAAGAGCAGCCCACAGTACTTGGACCTGTATACTATCTGACATTATGTCAACAACATGCAAAATGTGGGCAATTACTGTTCCGTTTACCAATATGCGGATGACACATGTCTTATAGCTTGTACCCACAGAGACACAAAAGTATTAGCTCAAACGTTACAGGATAGTTTTCTTTTTTTTCAAGGTTCCAAAAGGGCACACGATGCTGGACTGGTTCTTTAATTAATACCCACTTCTAGCCATCTACAGCGCACTACTTCTTTTAAGATAATCGCACACAGTCACAACTGGTCAAGTAACTCACCACCCTTACCTTGGATTCATTGTATACAATCGTTTTAGCTGGACCTTTCACATGAACTCAGTCTGTCATAAGGTGCGAGTTATACTGGCAAAATTCTACATTTTGAAACCTAAATTCCCGTTTAAAATCGTGCTCAACATGTACATTTCTTTAGCGGAACCAATAAAAGCACACAGAATTACGAGTTATGGGTGAACACTTAAATCATATACTGAAAGATTTTCAAAACTACCTACATAATACATACAGCACCTACAATGTTGATCTATACCCATGATTATTATTGTTATCGCTATTTGTTTTAATTTAATTTTCTTCTTTTAATTAATCTTTCTATCTTATTTTAATTTATGAATGGAAATAATCACCAATTAATTGTTCTTACCCATCTTGTACAAATGATGGAAATCTGATAAGCATGTTGAAATTAGTATTTTTTAGCACAGTGCTTTTAATATTGTGACACTGTAGTACATTCAACTTTTTATATTGCTGTGCCCTAGCAGGGTTCATGTATGAAACCTGTACCTAAATTTGTAACAACTCGTAAACTATATATGCAATAAATGATGAATATGAATAACACAAACTAGCTGAATTTCAATACGGTCTGGAGTTCATACAAAAAGGACGTTCAGTTTCCGAATTTTGTAAATTTACCAGGAAACCTCCGATTTTTCTTTCCGTAAAAACCAAATTTAGACTATAACGAACATTTAAAGAAAAGATGGCCAAATCGGTTCAGCCTTTCTCCAGTGATGCGCTTACCAATGAAAACTAAATCAGATTTCAAAGCTAGTTATATTCAGATAATGTCCCAATGATACAGAAAAATAAGCATGATGCATCATAATCATCATCAAGTAAAACGGTGTCATAACATCTAATTGACGTGTAAAAGTGTTTGCACAAACCCACCCACCCACAGAAAAAAAGTCACTTATCATTTAGCATAATAATAGTTCCACGTTTACTTAGAAACCTACAACACGAAGCCGAAGCCGACCCCTCCCAGACCCGAAGCCGGGGACAGGATGATGTCGTCCAGCTAATCGCCCAATGAGAGGACGGCACCCGCGGTGACGGCGGCAGGGGCGGCCGACTCTGCTACATTAGGTTCAGCCGCGTATCCTACCGGGATGTATGAAGGGGGAGTGGACTCCCCTGCTGGTGCCTGTGGCAAGTGTATGAGTGCCTCGCTGACGGTTCCCATCCCTGAGGAACGTCGGTGAACCTGCCGTTCCGACCCTAAAACTTCACGTACACCAGCCCCAGTGCCATTGAGAGGCAGCGTCCGGCCTCCATCAGGGTCGGGATCTGATCCACAGGGACATCGACCACCACAAACCACGCCGCGGCTAGTTTTTCAGCGTGCAACAGTACCCACCTCTTGATGTCCACCCAAGGGTTCTGGTAGCTCAGGGTGCGACCAATATTGGTCGGCTCTCCGTAGACCCCCTGCTCGTCTGGGATCACGACGACACACTGTGCATGCTTCTGCATCTCCGACTGGCTTACGACGACTAGCGTGGTGCTAGTTGGGAGAGTCAAGTCAGAGACTGCTTTCCTTAGCCAGGCTAAGGTGTGGTCGTTTTAGAAGAGTAGGTCCCAGTCAGCGCCGACGTCCTTTGTTTGTTCTGGGACTTTTTGGCTTTGGTCTTAGCTGTGGTTCTCGCACAGCCAGACTGGCGCCCGCTCTGGTACCAGCAGCGTTAGCCGTAAGGCCACCAGGGGCGAGGGAAGTGCAAGCACCACCCTTGGGAGTTTCACTGACTTTCGCCTCCACTCCAGTGTGTTTTAGTTGAACTGGCCTTATTTGATCCATGTTAAAAGTTATTTTATACTTCATCTCTCTGAATCCCACCCTCCATGGAGCCCGCACCTGGGCACGTAGGGAGTCGAAAGGCCACTACGAACAGATCAACCCTCACTTACACCGTCAGCATGACCTTTACCTACCGCTTCAGCCGTCTGAGGACGACCTCAGCGGACCTCACGCACCTCGCCTGTGGCCCTCTGACGGGACACTATGATCATTTCCCTACCCCTCGGCTATTGGGTAGGGCCACCGTTTCGCTTGAAATTAGGACTAAAGGGGGCGTGTTGCCTTACGGGCACATTACAACCAGAGCCGCTCGGCTCAACCCTCCAGGACTCCTTAATCCCCGCTCACGGCGCTCAACTGCGCAGGTCCTAGCGCAAGTGACAGCTTAATCCTACTTATTTATTTGACATATTTAGATGACAGTTTAGATTTTAGTGACAGATGAGGCCGCCACCACCCAATCACAAAGGGGTTGCGGTTTGGAGTGGATATTGGAAAGGTAGAGGGGTGGGAGTAAGGATGTGGTTAGGATGGAGTGGGGACGGATTGTGCGATTTGGGACAGGGGGGCAGAAGACGGGAGAGAATGGGGTCACAGGGAATTGGGGAAGGGGTGTGATGTCGCCTGGTGGTTTTTGTTACGTCTATTTCTTATGGAATTAGACCAAGAAACGGGGTGGCAACCTCGAGAAGGTGCACCCACCAGACTTGTCTTGAGGATCTACACGACTGTAGCGCTCCTTCTCAAGACCTCGCCACCCTACTGCCTCTGAAGGAGGCGCCAGGGTAGGCCTGCATCTATACTACCAAGCAAAGCAAAGCATGTCGTTGTTCAAACGCGAATGCATAAATCCAGACCCCCCCCCCTGCGATCTTCTATGTCTATATCTTTAGTTCTGATACATTTTATTCATTACTAGCTTTTGCCCGCGGCTTCGCCCGCGTAGGTGTTGGATAATATCCCAAGGAAACGTACTACCGGGATTCAAAGTATCCTATGTATAATCCAGGTTATAGAGTTCGTTCACATTTTCACTCTTTTATAAATGATTCGCACGCCACCTTTTGTAAAGTCCGGTAACTGAGGGTAAAATTACTACTTACATTGTTATTCACAGCGGGTTAAGACTACTTACTTTTTGAGCTTATACATAAAGTACCTCTTTATATACTACATTAAAGGTTCTGCCTCAGGTGCTTTTTTTCTTCCCGGGGTAGAAAATCCTCATGGATGTCCTCTGCCCTGGGGCGGGCGGAAGGGTCTGTAGACACTTACTGACTAAACACTGCTCCGGTGTTCCCTTCCCACACTTGCACCAGGGATCAAGAGTGACTTCCGCGATCCCCGGCTGGTGCCCGCCCGCCTTTACTGGCCACCTCACGTATGGTGGGGTGAGGTGTTTGACCCCCCCCCCCCCCCCCCCGCGACGTCAAAGGTCAAAGAGGGGCGTGCGTGGAACACTTCGCGCCGCAACTTCGGGTCCTGTATGATAGGGGGCGACGGACGTCCCCGAGTCCACCGTCCCTGGACCCATTTAAGGGGGCCGGAAGAGGGCATTGACTGCCCTCTGCCGATGTCCGGTGCGCCTGCTGCAGGCCGGGTGAGCGGAAGAGATCTCCCACTCACTTTCCGCAGCCTCCTTCTGCAATACGACTGTTTCGCAGAAGGATACCACCGCGACCCAGGACTCCTCGCTGCCGACCATCGTCTTGACCACGGCAGGCAGACCCTCAGATAACGCAACCTGGCTGCTCGATGAGCTCACTCTTGAGCAGGCCACGTAAAACTGGATGTGCGAGAAGTATCCCCTCTAAGATCAATTCCCGCTGTTTTGAGTGACTGACCTTGAGACTTATTAGTCGTCATTACGAAACATACCGTAAGGGGGAACTGCAGCGTTTTAAACTTACCCATTCAAGTTTAAAAGGCTGGAGTTCCCCCTTATGGTATGTTTCGTAATGATGACTAACTCTGACGGTTTTAGTGGTATCCGCGGTATATAAGCGCGTTATTCATACACGAAATCTCTTAAGGGGTCATTGTACTCATCATTATGAGCAACTTTTAAGAAAAATTTTTGATAAGAATTTTGTGTATGAATAGATACACGTTATTGTATATACCAATTCACCTCCAGCACAGCCAGTAAATGCAACGGCGTCTACCGCGTTTTCAGCGGCACTGGACAAATTGTTCCCGTTACCATCGAGGACCTTAATGTCAAACTCTTCCCAACTGGCCACCACATGGCTAACGATTTGCTCACGCACCTTCCTTGTGTGTCATACAATAGATACTTTTGCACTAAAACGTATAGTTTAGTTGTATAGCAAACGATCGCGACGCTTGCGCTAAACGCGTTCTCTAGACAAATATTGCATTTATATTGAGTTGGCCCACCTTCTCGCACTTCTTGTATATTATCCGAGGAGCGGCGCCCAGATTGATAATTGTTATGATTGCTGGAAGATAAAAAATCCTAAAACCTAACAATTATATGGGAATATATAATATAACGGAACAGAAAATTACCAACTTGCATGCCAAATTTGAAGGCAACTTCAAAGCGAAAATATAAATCCTCTTTATTCCCCATGCGTGAATAAAAAAAAAATTGTTAATAAAACAAATAATTACAGAAACGAAAATAAGGAAAATTTAAATATTATTACTCATTTCAGATCCCTTAGTAAACTTATTGTTCTTTGAATGACTAAAAGTATCTTTGGCGATGCCGAAAGTCGGCCTGAGTTGTTACGGGTTACCCATACAAACTGTTGTCCCCTATTTTACCCCCAAAAGGGATGATTTTTCAAAAACGCTGATACTTATAATAATTTATTAATTACCAACCAAAATACTAAATACAAATTTTTACGGTTTGAACTACAAAACTAACGGGTTTCCCATTATACCTTCATCTCCAATTTTACGCCCTCAGGGGCTGATTTCCGAAAAACACTGAAGCTCGTAGTTTTTAATTTTTTACCAGAATGATAAACACCAATTTTCATGGTTTAAACTACAAAAATGACAATTTTCCTTACAAACTTTTATCCCCTATTTAACTCCCCTAGGGGTTCAATTTCGAATAATACTTTTTTATTCTATTCTTGTCTACCTATAAAGTGAACTTCTGTGCAAAATTTCAGCTTTCTAGGTTCAAGGATTTGGGCTTGGCGTTGATGAGTCAGTCAGTCAGGAGTTTTCTTTTTATTTATATAGATTTTTGGTTTTGAGTTAATCGTACCGCGCATTAAAACTCTTCCATACAAACTTTGACACCCCTAATCCCCCTTTATGGGGTAATTTAATTTACTTAGGTTAGTATTCATGCTAAGTTTCAGGTTTATTAACTCAAGGAATAAGATTTTTCATACAAATAAAATCCCTCCTAAGAAGGGGTTTATCAAGCCACACAGTAAAATCCTCCCTTGTAAAATTGACTACCCCTTTTCACCCCGTTAGGGGAAAAAAAATAATTTTATTATTTAGTTTTGGTATTCAGTATAAATACTGAGTTTCGAGTTAATCGGACCGCACGTTAAAATTCTTTCATACTAACTTTGACATCCCCAAATCCCCTTTTAGGGGGTTGTTTAAACAAAACAAAAAAAGGCAAACTTTATAATTTACTTAGGTTTGTAGTCGTGCCAAGTTTCAGGTTTATTAACTCATCGAATAAGATTTTTCATACAAACAAAATCCCCCCTTTTCACCCCCTTAAAGGTCGAATAACCCCTTTTTAGCTGATGTCTACGTCATAATTTGGAGTTTATCAAGCCACACAGTAAAATCCTCCCTCGTAAAATTGATTACCCCCACGTCAGGGGTCAATTTTCGAAATACCCTGATAAATGTTATTCTTTATTTTTGGTTTTCAGTATAAATACTGAGTTTCGAGTTAATCGGAGCGCGCGTTCAAATTCTTCTATACAAACTTTGACACCACTAAATTCCCCTTTAGGGGGTAGTTTAAAAAAAAAAAAAAAATTAAAAACTTTATAATTTACTTAGGTTAGTTTTCGTGCCAAGTTTCTGGTTTATTAACTCAAGGAATATTTTTTTTTATACAAACAAAATCCCCCTTTTCACTCCCTTAAAGGTCGAATTTCGAGATATCCCTTCTTAGCGGATGCCTATAGTTTCTAGCCGAAATATTTGAGAAGAACTTTAAAAAAAAGAACTTTAACTAAAAACATAATTTCATCCCTCTTTTCAACCCTTAAGGGTTGAAATTCTAACAACACCGTTGCGTAAGCATCCAACCATAAGCCCAGATAATAATTTTAGTGATTTTTACTTCGAAAATTAGGGACTATCCATACACAACTTCATCCCCCTTTTTAACCCTTCGGGGGTAGAATTATCTAAAACGCTGAGACACGTATAAATTAATTTTCAATTGTCAGCCTAAATACAAAATTTGAAGATCCTAACTTCAAAACTGACGGACTTTCATATAAACTTCCAACCCCAGTTTCACCCCTTTAGAGGGTGAATTTTGAAAAATCCTTTCTTAGTGCACCCTTAGACCTCATAAGGAACCTACGTACCAAATTTGGAATCTCTAGACCCAGCGGTTTGGGCTGTGCGTTGATATGTCAGTCAGTCAGTCAGTTTCTTCTTTTATATATATAGATAGTCGCTTTTCGTGTCTGTTTGTGTGACCGCTATGATGTTCTAAACAACACAATGGATGTAACCACCATTTAGTGCATTTGTAGTTTATTTAGAAAGGTTTATGTGTACGCACGGCTACAGATCAAGCTATACATTTCCAGTATAAGCTGATCTCGCATTGTATAGGATTTCCTTACAATGAGAAGTCAGCGTAAACTGGAAACGTATAGCTTGAAGTGTAGCCGTGTGTACATAATACATTTTTAATTAACTCAGATGTATATCACCTCGATAATTTAAATATAGCCATTGCACCCGTGCAAAGCAGGGGCGGGTCGCTAGTCCCACTTATGTCACCGATGACCAATCTACTGTCACTTTTCATCAACACACCTGTCAATGTCAGTCTCCTCGTGAATATTTATCACAAAATCCTCATAACTAGTAACAATACTAGTCGTGATTTGTGTGTTGGTGAAGTGCGAACGCCTCGGTTAGCGCATTTTCGGTAGATCTAGATAAAGCCAAGGCCAAGCGCAACACGCACGAGATCGATCCAAACGAGAACCCTTAATCCTAAACACGCTTACATAATGGTGCTTTACGTAATATTACCACTTTGTCACGAAACTTACGAATTACTTAACGTCTCACTGCTCTATAATACAATACCTATTTTAATTGATTTATCATTTAATATTATATCATGTGGCGTACTCAAAAGGTTCAACTACTAGACAGCAAGAAAAAGAGTACTTTAAGTAAAATCAAAATAAAAGTTCGTCAGGGTGATCCACTCTCCCCAAAACTGTTTTCAGCAGCTCTTGAAGTCTTTCGTAGACAGAGCTGGGATAACTCAGACAGACGGACAGAGTCGGGCTGACCCGTTTTAGATTCGCCGATGACGTAGTTATCTTCGCAGAGTCACCAACTGCCCTCAAAAAAAAAAATAGTAGACCTAGCTAAAAAGCGGGTTAGTCGGATTTACTATGAATACTGACAAAACCAAACTTATAACAACTACATACATCAAAAATGCCTAGGGATCAAGTACATTTTTAACTATAAAAAATTATCAAATTAATATTTACCAAATCTAGTCTTCCATACTGGCTTCTTACTTTAATTTCTATGTTTAAGAGTACTATTACTTATTCTGTGGTTTAACGGCCGAACCCAATAACCTATCTATCACCAGTTTTGGCATACTGAAGATAGAAAAATCTATCTATCGATCGTTTTAACGTCCCAATAACCTATGAGACATTATAGAATCTTACCGGTCCACGCTATCTCGATGGGAGGGTGTATCGCC
The DNA here is from genome assembly GCA_948098905.1 of Tiliacea aurago. Lineage (NCBI taxonomy): Eukaryota > Metazoa > Arthropoda > Insecta > Lepidoptera > Noctuidae > Tiliacea > Tiliacea aurago. Next base: position 253,845 of record OX402580.1, on the reverse strand, counting down.
TACAACGGATAGCTATTTGTATGAAAATTCCAAAGTATGTGTCCCAATATACGATTTGTTTGACAGGACAGCACTAAAGATGACAGATTGGCCTATTCCCCGAATTGCAGGGATAAACGTAAAGAAGCCAACCTAAAATGAACTCTTTAGTACAGACGCCAGCAGGTCAAGCTACTCGAAACTGTCAAATTTTCCCAATCAACCTTGAACCTTATGCTTTAACGATAAATTTGAAAATCTTTTAAAGAAATTTGACTGATTGTCAGTTCCCATAGCGGCCGACAGGGCTTGGTGTGCTGGCGTCTGTACATGCAATAATGATCATAGATGTTTTTTTTTTTAACTTGTTGTGCGTGTTATTATGTAGGGTCCAGATAAATTATATGCAAGTCGGGTTATACTGAATATGATAAATAGTTTATTAAAGGTTCACATTACTTGGTTACAATTATTACAGTAAATTAGGACGTGGCAAGGCGAAGGTATGTAATCTATGGACTGGCGTGTGTCGGATTATGTAGGACTAGCTGTACCCGCGCGGTTTCACTCGCGTGTTTCATACGTTGGTGTTTATGAGATTTATAATGTTCCAAGCGAACAGACCAATAGTGCACTTTGGAACTTGCGCATTTAGGGTTCCGTACCAAATGTAGAAGTTATAACTTGTATAAGCTTAGTTAATCCATACGCAAAATTAAGTTTGTTGTAATAGTAAAATGAGGAAATTTTTAAAATAAGCAAAGAATGATAAGATCCAAGTTCAACCACCTTATCCTCTCTCAGCTCATATTTAAAACCAGATAAATGCTTATTTGTCCAAGGCAATAATTTATTTGCGTGATATTTTGCTGCTGCTGTCTGGTTAATCTGAGGATTATTAGATGCATAATGCCTCACAGCTTCACGGTTTACTTCAGGATAACTTTGTGAGTACTTACTTACAGCCTCACGGTGAGCTTCGATGTGAGCATCCGCATATATTTTTACAGCTGGTTTATTAACGTCGGGTTTATTTTTTGCATACTTTGAAGCAGATTTTCTTAATTGTTTTTTCCTAATCCCATCTGTGAATCTTTTCCTGCTAAACGCAGGAACTTCCCTATTTTTTCCTTTACTTACAATAACCGATTCGTGTGGACTTAGTTCAGGAGTATGTTCGGTGGCGACTCTAGCCAAATCAGGGTCATAATTCTCTGGCTCAGTAAAAGTTGCCGATTGTTCGGAACCAAAAGAAGGAATTTGGTTAAGGAACACGTTAGAAAATGGTGCACACTGAGTGTAAGTCGGTGATTCGTCAACGAAGACACTAATTTGGTGCTGGGGTTGTATGCCAGAAAAAAAATACTCGCATTCCGTTTGCTCACTATAGGCAAGCGACTTGTCAACAAAATCAATAGCAGTGAATTGGGACTGGGACTGTGAATTCAACTGCACATTTACCGCTGAGTCGGGGACGGTCTGTGATTCTTCAATTTTGGCGGCGTGAGGGGTCAAAAGTTCTTTTTTATTACTTAAATTAGCCAACGGAATTAAAACATCAAAATGACCTTCATTATAGTTTCCTGCGAATCGGATTATTTTTACTCCCTGTTGTGCTTTCCCAAAACCAGCAATAAAAATACCATCTTGAAACACCTGGAACTCAAATGAGAATAGTTCTCCCGCTGCCATGAGTTCACAGGTGGTTCCGTAGGTGCCATTACAAGACATTTCAGCAACGTATTTACGCTTCCAACCATAAACAGCTCCTGACCGCTCCTGGGTGAAGGTTGAAACCTTTCCCAGTTGTTAGACACGTGGCGCACAATGCTGGCTCGAATTTGAGAAGCCATGGCCACGTTACCGTTCACCAAATAGGATAAGGATGAAAATAAGCATGCGCCATCACCTGGTATATTTACTATTTTGCAAAGAATTTGCACTCCATTAGAAGTGATAATAATTTGACTATCCATTTTAATTAAACAATGCTCACGACTCCAGTAAGTAACGTTTTTAAAACGGCAACAACACCAGCCTAAACCAAAGATACTGAACAATAAAATTAAAATACGAACGTAGGTATTCAAGGACACTTTTTCTAGTAAGAACGACTAATTCCATAAACTATTATAAGTAGTAATACCACAGTGTGAAATACCTAGACAATAAGCACTTAATTTGCAAAGAAATAGAAATATCAAAATTCCAACCAGGCAATAGGTAAGAACACAATTATTATCCTCCAATTTAAAATTAGGAAGCGAAACAAACCAATACGAAGACTTCAACCAAACAACGACGATGAAAAATATTTAAAAGCAAATTAGTAGTAAGGCGATTAACACACGGCACCGCGCACCGCCGCGGTAGGCGGTGAAGCGGATCTCAATGTTGCATTGGCCTCTAATAAATTCGTTGATGCCTAACACACGTACACCGCCCGACCGCGCGGTCGAGCGGTGCTCTCACCATATGAAACCGCGGCGGTGCGCGGTGCCGTGTGTTAATCGCCTAAGTAATACCAAATACCGCAGAACAGAAATTTCGGTAAAAATAGCTGAAACGTGTATCGCTTAGGTAATCTCGGGTTTTACAGTATTCTGTGATTGATACATGAGTACGTTTTTTGAAACGATCGGCTTGCAAGCCGCGACATTTTTTTAAACATTGTGAAGTTTTGGCCCTTGGCATTCTCGACTTTATTGCTATAACTGCAACGTTCAAATTACCTGAATACCAATTAAAACTTCATTTCATTATCTTTTAGCAGACGCCTGCATACTGAAAAATACTGGCCACCTAGAAATTGGCATTTGGCAAAAACTAAAGATAAATAACCCTCAAGGAACTTCCAAATTCTTATTTCAATGTAAAATATGCATTAACGCGTTGTCGTAAAATTCAATTTGGATCTTTATCGGCTTCCGAATTCTAATTTCAATGTAAAATATGCAATAACGCGTTGCCGTAAGATTCAATTAGGATCTTAACTGGATTTGGAACTTTTTTCATACAAACATTAAACACCCTTATTTACACCCTTAACGGTTAAATTTCGTAAAACCCTTTCTTACTGAGTACCTAGAAGCCAAAGGGAACAATCAGGCCAACATTCATGTCTCTAACTTTAAAAACCTAGGACTTTCATACAAACTTTGACACCTGTTTTCAACCCCTTGGGGTGCGAATTTAAGAAAATCCTTTCTTAGTGCGCGCCTGAACCCTATAGAGAGTGCTTGTGCCAAATTTTAGACCTCACGGCCCAGTAGTTTCCGAGATTTCGTGATGAGTGGTCAGTGAGTGGACTTCTCTTTTATTTATATAGATTGCATAAATTTGCGTTTGATTTATTTTCTAAACTGTATGGAATTAGTATGTACTATATTCTTGTTAGACTGTCAAGAGTATTTCTAGACGAGTAAATCAATTCCGAACGAAACCGGTGATCTGTGAGTTTGTCCAAATAAATATAAAAACTTATTGTAGTTTGACCTAAAATTTAAGGATAACAAAATGATAAATTGTATTTAAAATATTTTCTTAATTTTCTGTGCTATTTTTGATGTAAAAGTGGTTACAAAGAATACATGTAGTAAACTCAGTGGACGTTATGTTTAAGGGACTTCATCTAATTATAGTCAGATAAATTGTTATTAAAATACATTAAATATCTTATAATGTTTTAAAACAGTTCTGCCAAATTAGATTTACATAAGATTGTCAATATTAAAAGTTATTCGGTCAGTAAGTATAATTGGTTTAAAAGGGCGGCATAATGTGAGTCCGCTAGGGAGGGGATAAAGACAACGATTGACATGAGCCGGGGGAGTGCTTTCTCTTTGGGTGGCGAACTGGTTGGAGAAGGATCTATTAAAAACAATAGTAAGACTTGATCTGGGATATACTGGAAGGAGTCACGTGAGTTAAGTACTATGTCTGTTTGTATTAGTTTGAATTATCTAAAAACTGTGTCTAAATAACTATAAGTACGTATCTGGTGGGTTACTGACATAACTACCGTTATTATGCTTATTTCTAACATTGTCATAGTGTTAATTTAGAATACCATTTTGTAATATCCATGTCATTGTGTACTATCCATTAAATATCAGATTGAATCCTGTAATGATAAATCTATGATCATAATAATAAACCGGGGAGTTTCTTGCTCGTTCTTCTCCCGCGGGGTTAGTTTTGGATTGAGCAACTAGTCTTTTCTAATTATTTTACAATATCTAGATATCGAATTAATAAATAAAATATCTAGTCTTGCCTATTCTGTTGTTTTCATGGTATAATTCCTTTTAGTCAGGTACACACAACACAGTCAATCACCCTAGATAAATAAAATAAAGTTCTCACAATTATTTATCTCAACCTAAATAGTTAGCTTATCTCACACGTGCGTGCCCGGCGGCGCTGGCGTTCCTTAATCATATCAAAAATGCAATTCAGCAAATCGCATCGCTAGGGTCGCTACAAACTAATCAAAAAATATATAAATTCAAATATCTCGAAAACGGCGCATCCTAGGCAAAAAATAACAGAAATTTAACCCCACCATTTGTGACACCCCCCGTGCAAGCACCATGCCAATATGAATTTAAGTTAAAAAAAAAAAAACATCATTATTTTAAGGGGGATCCGCTAAGGTAGCCCGCGAAAGTCAAATTTTATAAAATAAATGTAATTTGCAGGTCAGTAACAGGTTGTAATATGGCTCTACAGAAATATATCTTACTTAATCCAGTAACTTATTTAGAAGTAAGAAACAAAGAAGTTTTATAATAAGACTAATTACACATGTTGTTTTTTAAAGTGATGTTGGTTGTAACGGAACGCACGGGAGGGCGAAGTAGAGAAACCTACTTATTGTTTTCGTTAGATAGATAGCCTTTATTAATGATTGTGAGACGCCATCCAAGGATAGATAGAATTATACTGTCTACCATCAATAGCGATCTCTCTTTCACTGAAAATAGGTTATTGGGTTCGGCCGAAGTTAACAAATCTCTATAACTTGTAAACATTAAGAAAAATTGCCACTTTGGCAAATTGTTGGCAATTAAAGGTGAATCAGCAGCTGCACCCCGAAATTCAAATTTATGCAATTTGTCGGTCAGTTTGTATCAGTCAGGTTGTATCTTAATCAAAATAATATATGATTCGCGACCTTATCAGAAATGTATTTACAGAATATAATCATTAACCTAAGTTAATGTCGTCAATTTAACGGCAAAAACCCGGCCAAGTGCGTGTCGAATCACGCACAATGAAGGGTTCCGTAGTTTCGATTATTTTATCCAAAAACAAAATTAACTTTCTAGTTGAAAAACATGTTCTCCCATACTTAGATATACGTCACGGTCAATTCTTCAACTGCAAATGTAAGTTTGTAATCACATTTTTTTTAACATAATTATGATATAACTAAGAATTAACGATGTTCAGACTTTTTCCTTTACTTGGGTTGTGAGACCTTGCTTCTTGCAGGTCAACGGGAAGTACCCTATAAGTTTTGATTTAATTGCGAGTATCAAAATATGTCGCAGAAATCGCCGTATTTTTTTATTGCGTTGACTTTTTTAAATGGAATGAGGCCCATTACCCATTTACACAAACTTTTGAGATAGTACCGGACTATAATAGTTTTAAGTTTTCATAATGTAACTGTTTGCTGTTCCTCTTAATAAAAATAAAATAATGTGTGGTTTTGAACGACTTGGACGACCGTTTAATGTTCTGGGCGTTAGCTCAATATTACATGAAATTGTGGCGCGTTAAATGTCTTATGGTATTAATTTTATCTACCAGTACCAGTAGACCAGTTGTAGACGTTTAATTAGTAACGACTGATAACGGAGTCACTTTTGGATAAACAAGTTGCTTTTACTTTTGTATCAACTTACAGATAACAACTTTGAACCACATACAATAATAGCTTTATTAGTAGGTTTTGATGATTCATATTCAATAATCAAAATAGTTGCGCTTCCCTGTAAAAATCAATTTATCGTAAATTGGCTGTATTTGAAAAGTACAGGTACTGGCCGCTGGACAAATAACAAAGAACGCAAAAAAATATGTTCTCAATTCTGAATTTCGAAAACAAATAGCACATTTCTTTTCCCGCCTATCCGTTGGTTACTTTCTCCTGCATTTTTTCAGTCAAAAGTGCATAATTATTTCATTATTATGGATAAAAAGGAAAGTATCATCAACCTGGCACTGTATGAACGTGATTGGTCGTATAAAAACATTGCTGATCATATCGAGTGCTCCAAAACTAAGGTTTATAATGCTGAAAATCACGTCAAGAATTCAACAATACCAATAATGTTCTTCGAAAACCTAAATCTAGAAAAAATTACACCGCGTATTGTTCGTTCAGCGAAGACTGATCCATTTAACGGTTCTGAAATTATAATAAGTGAAGTTTTTTGCAATGGCGGAGTATCAGCGCGTAAAGTACGAAGACGCTTAACGGGTGCAAAGTTATTTAGAAGAATCGCCCGGAGAGTACCACTTCTCAAGAAGGTGCACCGAAAAGCAAGATTAGATTTCGCTAATAACTATGGTGAGTGGACAGCAAGTCAATGGTGAGTGGACAGCAAGTCAATGGTGAGTGGACAGCAAGTCAATGGAAAATATATTATTTTCTGTCGGTACGAAGATAAATAGCAAGACAAAATCAAACAGGTTGCTATTTTAATTGTATAATTTATTATTTTTATGACATTTATTTTAAATTCTGTGATTAACTTAACTCACACTGATATTGTTATTTTTTAGGAAATCGTATATATTTTTTACAATTTTTGTAAATATGTGAGCACCATTGTATCACATAATTAATTTATCTGTCATTGCTTCATTCTTAACTCTTTTTATTACCTATTGTGGTATAGTAATTTTATTCTAGGTGCGCATCGTCTTCACATATAATTATATAATTAATGTACCTATAAAAATATTGTACAAGATTTTAAAAGAGTACCGGTGGAGTTTCTTGCCCATTCTTCTCCATACGAAACTACCTTTTGGAAGGGGCGACTAGAATCATTTCAATTTTTTGTAAATATTGACGTTCAAAAGTGCCTTTATTGCCTATTTGAAATAAACAATTTGACTTTGACTTTGAAATAGACTAGGTTCTGACGGTAAACAGTATACGCGTCGACCGGCTAAGCAGGCATTGAATCCTAAGTTCACGAAAAACGTAGTAAAGCAGGAGGGTGGAAACATAGAAGTTTAGGGATGTTTCTCAGGGCATGGTGCTGGGCCAGTTAGAAAGATTGAAGGCATTTTAGACCAATTTCAATACAGGCAAATATTGGAGAAGACTATGCTTCCTCATGCTAAGAAGACGTTGCCTGTAATTTGGACATTTCAACATGATATCAATCCCAAACACATAGCTCATTCAATGAAAAAGTTTCTTAGTGATCAACATGTCACTGTGTTAGATTGGCTTGCAAAGAACCCAGATATTAATACGATCAAAAATCTATGGGGAGAAGTAAAGAAGAGTGTGGTTGCTAAAATAGCAAGTAATTTGAATGAACTGGAGTCGTTGTCGAATCTTGGAGCACTATTTCTATTGAAACCTGTAAAAAATTAATAAATTCCATGCCCCGTCGCTGCAGAGCAGTTATTATAAGCAAGGGTCATGCCTACAAAATATTAATGCTAAGTTTTGTACGGTCGTTACCGCTAAAGACATTATAGAATCTTTTAAAGACCTTGATATAAAAAAAACTGCGGACCTTTGGGGGTTATCAGTACATACCATGTCTTCAATAATTAATGTTATTTCACCCTTTTTAGCAATTGTTTTTAATTCTTGTATTGCATCTGGTGTATTTCCTGATCTGATGAAACTTAGCAAAGTGATTCCTCTGTTCAAATCTGGCAGCACAACTGATCCTACGAATTTTCGGCCTATTTCGATATTACCTACATTGAGCAAAATCTTTGAAAAATTAATTTTGAAACAAATGTTAGGACATTTTAATAAACATAATCTACTACATCTGAAACAGTTTGGTTTTACTAAGGGTCGTTCAACTACAGACGCGGGCGTGGAATTACTGAAGAGCATATTCGAGGCCTGGGAGGAGTCGCGGGATGCTCTTGGCATTTTCTGCGACTTGTCTAAGGCCTTCGATTGCGTTCATCATGATACACTCATCAGAAAACTGCACCATTATGGTTTGAGGGACAGTGCTCTCGACCTTCTGACTTCTTATCTGAACAACAGAATTCAGAGGGTTGATGTTAATGGCAAGAGATCTGCAGGATCTGCGGTCACTATGGGTGTTCCGCAGGGTTCAATTCTAGGTCCATTCTTGTTTCTAATTTATATAAATGACTTACCTTTTCACATAAGGGATAATCACAAGATTGTATTATTCGCAGATGACACTTCACTCATTTTTAAAATCAAACGTCAGCTAGTCAATTTTGAACATGTTAACGATGCACTCTCTAAAGTTGTCCATTGGTTTAATGTAAATAATCTTCTCCTGAACGAGAAAAAGACTAAACTCATTAAATTTTCAATGCCAAATGTCAGGCAGCTAACTACTAATGTTCAACTTAATGGAATAGAGTTGGACCCTGTTGAGTCGACAGTTTTTCTTGGAATAACTATTGACGGTAAATTACAATGGGGCCCACACGTAGAAAAATTGTCAGGAAGGCTTAGTTCGGCCGCCTATGCTGTTAAAAAAATTAGACAGATTACTGATGTAGATACTGCCAGAATTGTTTATTTTAGTTATTTTCATAGTCTTATGTCGTATGGGATCCTTCTCTGGGGAACATGTGCGGACATTAATAATATCTTTATTTTACAGAAAAGGGCTGTTCGAGCCATTTACAATCTAGGTCCAAGAGATTCACTTCGTGAAATATTCAAAGAAATAGATATTCTGACTGTAGCCTCTCAATATATACTTGAAAATCTATTATATGTACACAAAAATAAATCAAATTTTAAGAAAATGTCCGATATTCATAGTTTAAATACCAAGAATAAACACAATCTTGCTGTACATCGCACTCGCCTCCACAGAGTAGGCAACTCTTTCATGGGTCAATGTATACGCTTTTACAACCAACTTCCTACTGACATTCGGAACTTACCCATTAAACGATTTAAAATCTGTATTAAAACTAAACTTTGTAAAAAAGGGTACTATAAGATTTCTGATTATTTAGAGGACAAAAAAGCTTGGGATTGAGCTGCTCGCTCTGCTAGCCTTGTGATAAAACTTGACATTTTAATTATTATGCATGATTTTATATACATATTGACATTGCAGAATATTGTATACAATTTTACATGAATGTTTACTTTGAAAAGTATTATATTTACTACTTTAATTTATTGTGAATGTGAGCACTATGTGGGTCATTTTTTTTTTTTTCTTTAAATGTTTTCCTTTCTTTTCTCAGTTAAGTTTTAATGATGGTCTGACATTTTGAGCGCTTTATGCGGCCTACCCAAATGTCCTTTTTTTGGTACTGTTCGTCGAGTCGTTGAGCTCCTTAAGTTTTGAGTTGAGCTGCACGATTACTGACAAATGCTTACACTGATTGGTCAGGTCCGCTCAAATTTGCGTGGTTCTTTCCTCAAAAGACCATTTCAGACACGGATCTACATGGTCCTCACATGATCTGACCAAGATTATGTCTGGACTTTAAAAGAGACTTTGACCCCTGAGTTTGTTTCGCCATTTCTTCTCAGGGGTAGTCAGATAGGAAATGTCGGCTACATCTAGATTTTTTTTATTTTTTATATGACGTGTAAAAGTGATTTAAATATCCTATTTACAGAATAAACGATTTCATTTCATTTCATTTCATTTTGTATGCAGCGGTAAAGCCTATTTAATAAGTATTGTTAATTAAATTAAATAATATCTGTTATCTATCTATCTATATAAATAAAAAGACAAGTCCTGACTGACTGACTGACTGACTGACTCATCAACACCCAGCCCAAACCCTTGGACCTAGAAAGCTGAAATTTTGCACAGAGCTTCTTTTTAAAATGTAGACAAGGAATAAGAAATGATTTTCGAAATTCAACCCCTAAGGGAGTTAAATAGGGGATGGAAGTTTATATGAAAGTCCGTCAGTTTTGAAGTTAGGATCTTCAAATTTTGTGTTTAGACTGACAATTAAATAAAAATTTACACGTATCTCAGCGTTTTTGATAAGTCTACCCCCGAAGGGTTAAAAAGGGGGATGAAGTTGTGTATGGAAAATACTTAATTTTCGAAATAAAAATCACTAAATTTACTATCTAGGCTTATGAATTAGAAGATAACGCAACGATGTTTTTAGAATTTTAACCCTTAATGGGTAAAAAGAGGGATAAAATTGAGTTTTTAATTAAATTTCTTTATTTTTTAAGTTAAATCACTAATAAGAAGGCATTTTTCGAAATTAGACCTTTAAGGGGGTGAAAAAGGGGGAGTTTGTTTTTATGAAAATTCTTATTCCTTGAGTTACCTGAAACTTGGCAGGAATACGAGTACTAACATAAGTAAATTATAAAGTTTGTCATTTTTTGTTTTTTTAAACTATCCCCTAAATAGGTTTGGGGATGTCAGTTTGTATGGCAGAATTTTAACGCGTGGTCCGATTAACTCTAAGCTCAGTATTTATACTGAAAACCAAAAATAAAGGATAAAATTTATCAGGTTTTTCGAAAATTTACCCCTAACGGGTGAACAGGGGTAGTCAATTCTACAAGGGAGGATTTTACTGTGTGACTGGATTAACTCCAAATTATGATGTAGGCATCAGCTAAGAAGGGGTTTTTGGAAATTCAACCTTTAAGGGGGTGAAAAGGGGGGATTTTTTTCTATGAAAAATCTTATTCCTTATGTTAGTTAACCTGGAACTTGGCCCGAATACTAACCTAAATAAATTATAAAGTTTGACTTTTGTTGTTTTTCTAAAGGGCTTTTGATCTATAAACTTGAAATTTGGCGCAAATACTTATTTACATAACATCACGCCTGCAATCCCCAAAGGGTTAGGCAGAGGTGTACCATAGTACACCCACATTACGCCAGTTTTGTTTGAGTCCCATGTAATAGGAGGCGAGCCTATTGCCATCAACCGGGCACAAATCCAGACTCAGGGCTGAGAAATTCTTTATGGAAAATCCCAATAACACTTTGCCCGACCTGGGCATCGAACCAGACCCACCAGGACCTCATGCTCAGCAGTCGCGCTTGCGACCACTAGACCAACAGTAATTGCTTATTAAAAATAGAGAATACTTATTTATAAAGATCGTAATAATAATAGTACATCATTTAAAGGAGGTGGAGGGGTTTCTAAAATATTTTTTTGGGGAAAGTACGAAATCCAAGCAAACGAAGTCGTGGGCGATGTCCTGACTGCCTGACATAAGAATATTTTTATTATAATAATAATTTTATTTCAGAATAAATTTGCATTCTATACATTGTAGGCGAACTCTAAGAATCGATTTATTAAAAATTGGATCGTTAACGGGGTGAAAGGAGATTTAAATTGTATAAAAAATACACGTATAATGAACAATTATGTACAAAACGAAGTCGGTATTTATATGTTATCTATATCCTCCGTAAAGTTGTAAATTAAAGTGCACTCCTATCGATAGTAAATTGTAGTAATAGTAAATTGATACAAAAATAACAGCAGCTTGTTTATCGAAAAGTGACTTCGGTATCTGTCGTTCCTAATTATATACAATCCGCGCTCTCTTGAAGGGTTCATACTTTTAGTCCCGATATTCCACCAACGTAAGCGTGGTAAGCAGATAGGAGTGCACTTTAGCACTCCTATCTGCTTACCACGCTTAAGTTGGTGGAAAAAGCTAGTCGTTTAATAAAAGAAGCAATTTTACCCGTTCTTAATTATTTGTCCACAGCTAAGAAGTTTCGAATAAGGTAGTTCAAATGGACCATAGTTAAATTATTAATAGAAGTCCAACTAGTTGGCGTATCTTGTTTGTAGTATTAAAGCCTATTAAAATTGATGAGTAACCATGTTGTTATAAGTTACTGTCAGTAAATTGATACAAAAATAACAGCAGCTTGTTTATCGAAAAGTGACTTCGGTATCTGTCGTTCCTAATTATATACAATCCGCGCTCTCTTGAAGGGTTCATACTTTTAGTCCCGATATTTTAATCTTAACACTCTTTAACTCATCAGTCGTCAGTACACCTACGCATTAACCGAAGTACTTAGAGACGCTTTTACGCTAACGTTAGAGTAAAGGCTTCTACAGACCGGCGCGACTCGTTACGCGACACAAAGGCACCGCTCGTCGCGCGACACGTGGGGCGTTTGTGTCGCGCCGGTCTGTAGAAGCCCTTAAGGTATTAACAGGTCAGTATTGTTTAATAGATGTGACGAGTTGTAGTCCTGCGTCTGGACTCTGGCATGATGGCCACTGTCCGGATGTTTGTGGGAAGGTACAACCACTGTGACTGTATGTCGGTCACCACTCACCGGTTAGCGGCTTGTTACCTCGTTTACTTAGCAATCATGTGTAAATATTTTTAATACAGTTCGCACTGATTTAATTGAAAAGAGGACGCTGTTATACCGATGGTGGTACAAGGAGCCGGTGATTGTAAAATTGTTGATAGAAACAACGTTTGTTAAGAGATATAAATACAGTTAATTGTGTGTTGACTAACCACATAATTATCTGTTATAATATGACAATTGATTACAAGCATGCGTAACAACATTATAAAACTATCAATTGACAGAGGTGACCCATTATAATCAGCGCGTCATGCATGACTCGCCATTCAAATCGAATGACTCGGTATGAGTCGCACTCTAGAAACGTGTCTTTGAAGGCAGACCACTGTTTACCCTCTTCGTCGGGAACGTAGCGCTTGCGCGATCATGTCCGCATTAGTAGTGTGTGTAGACAAAACGACGCAGGTGGGCTGCGGGGCGTGGCGCTTACGACCTGTGGCCGCCGAGCGCTGACCAGTGGCCGACAGCACGCGCTCAGTGATCGTTAGCCGCCGAGCAGACTGGCCGCGCCGCCGCCCGCCCGCCACGCGCCCCCGCCACGCGACCGACAACATGTAACGAGCCGCCATGCCGCCCGCGCCTGTTCCCACCGACGACACGAGCGCCTTCACGGTAATCAACCATGAGCTAAGCGCAGCGGACAAGCTGCAGCTCGCGCCCGAGCCGGCGCCGCCGCGCGTGCACGTGGTGAAGCCGCTGCAGCGCGCCCCCGCGCCCCCCGCACCCCCAGCGCCCCCCGCTGGCATGGGCGCACCTGCCACGCTCACCATCCTCGACCCCAAGTTCTCCCGCGCGCTGGACTTTAAACTCCGAAGACTTAAAGAAAAAGAAATTCTGCAAACTAATCTCCGCCGTCCGACGCGATACCGCTCTAAGAATGGCATCCTCGCAGCTTCTAATCCTAACTTCAGCTCGACCGAACAGGCGTTGCCCAAAATTCTGAGTCAATCGCATCCGCGCATCAACATCATTGAGCCAGACAGTGAAAAAAAGATATCACCCAAAATGGAGAAGTCACCATCACCGGGACGCAAGACGCGTTCCCGCAACGCGGCATCCAATGAAGGGGAAAAGCCGCGGTTTGTGACGACGGTGAGGAGTGGACAGTTTCTGCTGCCGCCGCCGGAGGTGGCGCGGATACTCGGACTTGAGACCCTATATCCGGCCAAGGAGAGAGACAAAATAGTATATTCGTATGCCAGCAAGCCGAAAGCGGTGGCTCCGCGGTCGAAGCGATTCGTTCAGGAGAAGAAGGAAAATATGGTGCCAAACGGTGGCGAGCTACATACGCGCGCCGGCCAGCTGTTCGGCGGCGTGCGCGCGCTCGTGGCCGGCGTGGTGGGCATGCAGCGCCTGCTCGACGCGCCGCGCACGGCCACCAGCGAGTAAGTCACGCCGACTGTGCCGACCCTTATCACAAGAGTGTCTTCGAGTGTTTGTGGGTACGACCACACCGTTGTGTCGCTGGCATCCCTTGCAACGACACTTGTTAGCTCTAACAGTTAGGAATGCAAATGGACTCGTCCCGACAGCTGGCACTGTTTGGCTGCCAGGGGTGGACGAGGGGTGGCAGTCCGCTGGCCCACTTCCTGTGTCGGGGCGCGCGCTCGCCCAGCGAGGTCAACAACACTCGCTTAGCTTCCGCCACACTATAGCCGCTTATCTTATCTTGAATTCGATTAGTTATAAGCATAGTGGACTCATTAATTAAAATGATATTTTATATTGTTATATTTCACATTTTGGTTTATAAAATCAAATAGACAGTTACTGTTGCTGTTGGCAGCTAAAAACCATGATTATTCTACTGAATTGTACGCGTACATACATAATACATTATTTCCAAAAATCCGTATGTGGGAAGGCCGGGCGCACTGTGAATTTACGCCACGCAACATAATTTATATATGTTGCGTAGATCAACTTAACATTTGCTAGCTTTACTTGTATGTACATACAAGTAAAGCTAGCTAATATTAAGTTTTATTTCGTTTTGGCGTATAATTATGTAATACCTACTTGAATATTAAAAACATCGTATATCCTGTTAGTGACGTGTGTGTTGCTTGTTACAGCGGCAGCCTGGGCACGGCGCAGTATGCCAACGTGATGCACGAGAAGCGCGTGGTGCGCGGCAGCACCGTCACGTCGCACCCGCACGCCGCAGTACGTACCACACATACCCTGTTAATTATCCTGTAGAATTATTAAACTCTCTTAATCCCGGCGGTCTTCCGTGTTACAGACTTATGTTGCTCGGTAGGTGCTCCTGTCATGTTACGTCGAAATATACGACCTCCAAAATTGTGCAATGGAACCAGACTCCAAGTAACAGCTCTCCGGCGCAATGTTATTGAGGCCAAAATAGTAACTGGATCTGCCAGAGGAGAACAGTCTTCGTGCAGCGTATACCATTGTTAGCAAATGACCGTCCGTTTGAATTTAAAAGATTGCAGTTCCCAATCAAGATTTGTTTCGCGATGGCTATTAATAAGTCACAGGGACAAACTCTGAAATTTGCTGGAGTTAATTTGCAGCAAGACTGTTTCTCCCACGGTCAGTTTTATATGGCTTGCTCACGTGTAAGCTCTCCAACTAGCCTGGTTGTTTTAGTATCCGCTTCCGAATTAGTGAATAACATTGTATATAAAGAAATACTGTGATGGACGGTATTAAGGTAGATACCGATCCGTTACAGTAGGTATTTCTTTACAGTATTCCTCAAATATCGCATGTAGTGGAGGACAATTAGCCATGAACAAAGCTCTATATTGTTATTGTTTTATGAATTCATATTTATCTAGAAAAAAAGAATGTATACTCAACTTACATTGAATATTCGAGCCTGATGCCGAAAATATTGTCTTTAGAATTTCGGTCAGTATGTTTGGATGTATGTTCCGGTTTGCACAAAACGGCTGAACGGATTTGGATGATATTTGACACACAGATAGTATATAACCTGGATTAACCTTTATGTTACTTTTTGAACCCGGTAGTACGTTCCCGTCGGGTATTTTTCGACATAAACGCGGGCGAAGCCGCGGACAAAAAAGCTAGTTATCTATATTTATGTCCATATTTTCTATAGTCAATCGTTGGCTAAAATGTATGATTTTAGTTTTATCTAAATTAATCTTTAAATTATTATTGTTTAACCATTCTATTAGATGTAGATGTCAAGGTATTGTGAATGTCAAGCTTTGGATTATGTCATAGCTATTATTAGAATTTGTCACAGTGCTATCGCATGCAAATAAATTCATACGGTGTGGAATTCATTTTGGCAAGTCATTAAAGTATAGTGTAAAAAGTGGAGGTCCCAATACACTACCTTGTGGAACATTAATAGTAGTTTGACGTTCATCTGATAAGTATAATTGTCTCTTTCTTTTTAGTGGTTATATTAATTATAGTAATTTCTGTCTTTTGTTTGCTTTCTATTGTCTAAATGGGATTTAATTAAATTAAGAACATTGCCTCTTAAACCAGCTTCAAGTTTTTTTTATTAAAATGTCATAATTTACGTAGTCAGTCTTGTGTCAACTTTTGTCGACAAATGTCGCAGTACTGTCACTAGTGTCACGAGTCACGACACAGTAGTGTCACGAGTTTCGACGAGAATGCCAGGCGTGTGACGAGTGTTACTCTGGTATGAAGGTGTGTGTCAGGGTATGTGTGGTATACGTACTGCGGCGTGCGGGTGCGACGTGACGGTGCTGCCGCGCACCACGCGCTTCTCGTGCATCACGTTGGCATACTGCGCCGTGCCCAGGCTGCCGCTGTAACAAGCAACACACACGTCACTTAAACATCGTATATCCTGTTAGTGAAAAACTTCCAAACATACTGACCGAAATTCTAAAGACAATATTTTCGGCATCAGGCTCGAATATTCAATGTAAGTTGAGTATACATTCTTTTTTTCTAGATAAATATGAATTCATAAAACAATAACAATATAGAGCTTTGTTCATGGCTAATTGTCCTCCACTACATGCGATATTTGAGGAATACTGTAAAGAATTACCTACTGTAACGGATCGGTATCTACCTTAATACCGTCCATCACAGTATTTCTTTATATACAATGTTATTCACTAATTCGTAAGCGGGCACTAAAACAACCAGGCTAGTTGGAGAGCTTACACGTGAGCAAGCCACATAAAACTGACTGTGGGAGAAACAGTCTTGCTGCAAATTAACTCCAGCAAATTTCAGAGTTTGTCCCTGTGACTTATTAATAGCCATCGCGAAACAAATCTTGATTGGGAACTGCAATCTTTTAAATTCAAACGGACGGTCATTTGCTAACGATGGTATACGCTGCACGAAGACTGTTCTCCTCTGGCAGATCCAGTTACTATTTTGGCCTCAATAACATTGCGCCGGAGAGCTGTTACTTGGAGTCTGGTTCCATTGCACAATTTTGGAGGTCGTATATTTCGACGTAACATGACAGGAGCACCTACGAGCAACATAAGTCTGTAACATGGAAGACCGCCGGGATTAAGAGAGTTTAAAAATTCTACAGGATAATTAACCGACTCGTCCATATCGCCCATGGTGTCAATAGAATTATAATTCATTTCTTCACCTTCGAATGTATTTATCAACATTTCGTTGATCGCAACGGTTTGATCGTTTTTGGGAGTCAAAATAGCTCTCTCGCATAACAACTCCATCGGTTTGTCTTTAGTAAAAAGACAAACAGGATCAGGGGGATCAGGGTCAGGATAAATTTTATCTATAAGTCCCTCAACTGTTGGTACCATAGTACATAATTAATTTGGTATTTGTATCAACCCGTCTATTTGTGGAAAGTTTCTGTTTCCGTTTTGAAGAAGAGCTGAAAATCTGCACCTCTGAGATGTACTCTCATGTTTGAGTAAGTTTTAGTACTTTAATTGAAGGCCATAAGAGAGATCTCTTGATGCATGCTTTGATCTCATCTGGCGCGTTCCTTTGAGCACTACCGGTAAAGTCTGGCGAAAATCTCCTGCCAGCAATAACGTCACACTATGTTTTTATTATTTCATAAGTCCTGCAAACTCCTATTCAAGGCTTCGACTCCTTTTTTGTGCGCCATCATCATTTCATCCCATACTATTAGTTTAGTATCTTTAAGCACTTCGGCAAGATTGCTTTGCTTTGATATATTGCGTATGGGTGTCTCTACATTTGTAAGGTTTAGAGGTAGTTTTAAGGCAGCGTGTGCAGTTCTACCTCCTTCTTATAATGTAGCAGCAATCCAGGACGAAGATACAGCTAAAACTATGTCTCGAGTGCTTCTTACTTTTGCCAAGAGTTTATAAGATAAGTCTTACCTGTGCCACCAGGGGCGTCCAGAAAAAATTTTTTCCTTCACATATTTCTACACTTTTCATGACCGATGCAGTTCACTTATCCGACGTAAAGAAATACTACAGCTTTCCAATATAATGTCCCGTTTCTAAAATTGCTGCTCAACCATCACCAAAGTAACTTCGTTGGTCGTTGGGGCGTTGAAACGCCCTCTATGACCTTCAAATGGTTTATTTTCGGCATAAATGACTACTTTAAAGGATTCGCAGGTGAGGGGAACACCAGATACATCACCACAAAAGCTATTATATCCCTATGGCAGTGCAAACGACTGCTTGGTACGAATTGGGGTATCAGCCCCAAGGACACCCACTGGCTATACACCACAGTCATCCGACCAATTATCACATATGGCTTACTGGTCTGGTGGGTCAGGACGGACCTGAGCACAGCCTAAAAAACCACGAAAAACAGCAGCGGGTTGCTTGTGTAGCAATAACTAGCAGTATGAGGACTGCACCCACTCCCGCACTACAAGTAATGCTAGGGCTGCCACCCATACACCTCATCATGCGAGAGGAGGCAGCCCTGGCCGCCTTCAGGCTCTATATATCGGGAACCCTAAGCAAAAATCAAAATCAAAAGTCATTTATTCAAACTAGGCTGAGAATCAGCACTTTTCGAACGTCAAAAATTACATGAGACAGACCCCCAAAAACGCCCACCCTTCACCACTTCCTAGTGCTTTAGCTGGGAAGAAGAAGTGGCGCAACAAACTTCCCAGCAGCACAGCTGTCTGTTCGCATTTAAAACTTGAAGCTATACAATACAATATAAAATGATTTGCATTACGCAACACAAAACGTTAAATATTAAATTATTTGCCTTATGTTAGCTAGCACGCACCATCATACAAAAATAAATATATATATATGAAGGCAGAGTAAAATAATATTGTGTGCTTTCCCATATTTTGAAAAATTGACAAATGGGCAAAACAATTATATCCATATGCTTAATAAGCATATGCACTTGTTACGAGGCCAACCTGCAAGCTCAGCACATCGTTCCGACAAACTGACCGATCGTATTATGACACCGCGCTTCCCACGTCACCGAGTATTGTCATCGCCTTTCTTTACCTAACTTCGGTGGGAACGGACATTGATATATTGAACCTAACTAATAAGAAATCTATTTTATAATTTTTATGTGTTTGTGAATATTCAAAT
Source organism: Tiliacea aurago (assembly GCA_948098905.1). Lineage (NCBI taxonomy): Eukaryota > Metazoa > Arthropoda > Insecta > Lepidoptera > Noctuidae > Tiliacea > Tiliacea aurago. Next base: position 234,761 of record OX402580.1, on the reverse strand, counting down.
ACATTTCGTAACCTAAAAAGGACTTATTTATTGGAGAGTTTCCCGACACATGCCCCCACACATATTTGGCGCAGTCGGAGCTCGTTACAGACTTAAGGTGTGGTGATGTTAAATACCTAAAAATCAGGAAAACGCCGCATCAACCGTCTGGACGAAGAACCTATTGGAGGCCTGTCGAAAAAGCTGTTGCTACGGAGTTTGGGACATCCAAAAATCGATAAAACAATACTCGCAAGCAATGCTACTCATGTAAGTACATAAGTCCTATTATTGGTTGCTATATTTCTACGCAGGGTACTATAATTTTGCAAAATTTTTCACCCACGTGGTAATAGGGACCTTAGTTTTAGTAAGCGCAATCAACTCCGCATCGCGCGAAGTGACGAATTTCGTAATTTAGAAGATTTAACAGACAAATTTGAAACTATGACGGAATCGAATAGTAGTTTTACATTAGATATGAATCAGATAGATTTATCAGATAAGATTTATAGATCACTTAGGTTAGTTCCGGAATTTGACGGAAATCCTAATGTTTTAACTAGATTTTTGAACTTGTGCGATCAGTTAGTGCTCACTTTTATCAATCCGGACCCAGGACATCAGCTTTCGAACTTATCTTTGATTAATGGGATTTTAAACAAGATTACTGGTAATGCTGCACGTACTTTGGCAACTAACGGAATTCCAAGTGACTGGAATGGTATAAGATCGACCTTAATTAATACATTTTCAGATCACAGGGACGAATCGTCGTTGTATACTGATCTTTCTCTCTTAGTTCAGGGAACCGATACGATACAAGTTTTTTACGAAAAAGTTCAACACTTATTATGCACAATTATGACGTACGTCGAATTACACGAATCTTTAAAAACTACCATAGAATCCAAACGAACGCTTTATAAAAAACTAGCTTTACAGAGTTTTTTGAAAGGTCTAGAAGAACCACTAGGTTCTAGGATAAGATGTATGAGACCTTCAACTCTTGAAAGTGCTCTTGAATACGCTCAGGATGAATTAAATATACTCTATTTACAGAAAATAAATAAATCAGTACCAGCAAAAGAAAAACCTCAAAATTTTGAGCAGGTTAAACCTTCTACTTCTTGGTCACACCCTAATTTTCGTTCGGTTAGACCAGCAAATCAAATTTCAAAATTCCAAATATACCCGTGACCTCAAAACCAGCCTTTGGGAATTCAATATCCACCACAATATCTCTCACAACCTGCACGACCAGAGCAGTTCAGACAACCCTACCCGAGACCTACAAAAACTCAACAAATATTCAGAACAACCCCTACCAACAAGTCCACTGGATTTCGAATCCCACTACCCCAAGAATCTATATCTCAGAATAATTATCCAAAACCTATGAGTGGTATTAGTTACCCCGTCGCGCGTACTCTGCCACCCACGAACTACAATGCCAGACGCAATTTAGCGCCTAATAATGTTCCACAGATTAAAGAAGCGAACTTCAACGAATCTTTCAACGACAATTATTGCTACTATGATTGCAATATTCAGAACACTGATGTTACTAATACGGATTCAAACTATCCTAACAATTTTTTGACCGACCTTGACGTTGACAATCTAATTTTTGAAGATGGCCAGAACCTTCAGAGTGTAAATTTTTGCCCAACCTTGGAGAAAAATGCCCCCGAATAGACTTAAATTTGCATAATAAACGCCGTTTACCTTATATTCAAATAAATGATCCACCAATAAAACTTTTGATCGATACAGGCGCAAATGAGTCCTTTATAAGCCCGGAAGCTTACGAGAAATTTTATCCGCATATCCCACTCGACTATGAACCTTTTTTAGTCACAAATACCCACGTGACTACCCAAAATTATTACTCGTTAACTGTGCCCTGTTTCAATGAGTTTAAAGATTATATTCCGATAAAATTACATCTATACAGATTTCATAATTTTTTCGATGGGTTGATAGGTTGCGAACAATTAAAAAAATGCAATGCAAAAATCGACCTTGCTTCGCATACGTTAGAAACTAAATTCGCTAAAATTCCTATAATCTTATATAATCCTGAATGCTTAAACTCTTATCAAATTACCATACCTGCACAAACTATTCAGTTAATTAAGGTACCCACTAATATTGCGCAAGGAGACATTTACATTGAAGAACAGTCAATTTCTGATTGCTACATCAGCGAATGCTTATCATCCGCCGAAAATAATCACACCAATGTACAAATTTCAAATCCCACGGATAATGATATTGTAATTTCTGTAACAAAACCTATCTTTGCACATATTTTCAACGAACAAACAATGCCAGTAACTCGAGTAGACACGACCGTGAATACCGATATGCGAACTCAGCAAATCTTATCGCATTTGCGCATAGAACATTTAAATGCAGAAGAGACAGCCAATTTAATTAATCTTTGCAAAGAATATGCCGATACATTTTATCTTGAAAATGAACCATTAACCTTTACCAATGAAATCAAACATCATATCAGAACCGTAGACGATAGCCCGGTATACAGTAAAAGTTACAGATACCCTTACGTACATAAGAAAGAAGTACAAAATCAAATAGAATCGATGTTACACCAAGGTATTATTCAACCATCTTCATCGCCTTGGAACGCTCCAATATGGATAGTACCAAAAAAAAGTGACGCGTCTGGTAAGGTCAAGTGGCGCTTAGTCATTGACTTTCGCCAACTCAATGCAAAAACAATTAATGATAAATATCCGATCCCGAACATTAATGATATTTTAGACAAGCTTGGCAGATGTTTATACTTTTCGACATTAGATTTAAAATCTGGGTTTTTGCAAATTCAGCTAAATCCGTCCGATATTCCGAAAACGGCATTTAGTGTAGAGCAAGGGCATTTTGAATACGTTAGAATGCCCATGGGATTAAAAAATTCTCCAGCCACATTTCAACGTGTGATGGACAATGTTCTTCGCGGATTGCCAAATTGTACCACATACATGGATGATATTTTGGTATTTTCGACGTCCTTGCAAGAACATATAGTTAATTTACGTGCCATATTGGACCGCCTCAGAAATTCAAATTTAAAAATTCAGATGGATAAGTCGGAATTTCTCAAACACGAAACTCCCTATCTTGGTCATATAATTACTACAGACGGTGTGAAACCAAACCCGGATAAAATATCAGCTATTGTAAATTATCCGATTCCGAAAACCCCTAAGCAGATTAAGGCATTCTTAGGTTTACTTGGTTATTACAGACGTTTTATACCGAATTTCGCACGTGTCACTAAACCCTTTACGTCATGTCTTAAAAAAGGTGCTAAAATTAATTTGACTCCAGAGTACTTGACCTGCTTTGAACACTGTAAAACTCTTCTTACAAATGACCCTATTCTAACATATCCAGATTTTAGCAAAGAATTTATTTTAACCACAGACGCCTCAAACGTGGCCTTGGGAGCAATACTTTCTCAGGGACCTATCGGTTCTGACAAACCCATAGCCTACGCATCTAGAACTTTAAACGATAGCGAAATTAATTACTCCACAATCGAGAAAGAGCTACTCGCAATAGTCTGGGCTACAAAATATTTCAGGCCTTATATATTCGGCAGAGAATTTAAAATAATAACGGATCACAAACCCTTAATTTGGCTTATGAATCTTAAAGAACCAGGTTCACGTCTCACGAGATGGAGACTAAGGTTAGCAGAATATGATTATACTATTGTTCATAAAAAAGGTAAAATTAATACTAACGCGGATGCTCTGTCGCGTATTCAAATCAACCAAAATGAAACTATGTCTTTGTTCGTTAATCATTCTGAAACGGCACACTCTGATTCATCTTCTACATTAACTGCCGAAGGCAACAACCCAATATATTCCTCATCCACTCGCACTGCTAGCCCGATACATTCATCATCAACCGTCACGGCTCACTCAGTTATTGATGGAGGATCAAATGACCCACAGCATCAAGAAAGTACAGCCTCCCCACATATTGAAACCATACACACAAGCCTAGAAAACCCTGTTCTGGAAATTCCAATATCGGACGAACCTTTAAATAAATTTAAGAGGCAGTTAGTCATTAACATAATAAATGGTAACCCTAAAAGTAGACCAACAATAACTCAACCTTTTCAATCCTTTCAGAAAACTACGGTAGACATTAATGAACATAGCATTGAAGGAAGTCTTATTAACGTTATAAGGTCTCACGTCGATCCAAAACTCCGGACAGCGATTCTTGTAAATCCTATCGGAAAAATGTTGAGTATCATACCGATTTTACAGCATACTTTCGAGAATTTATCCATGAATTTAGTTTTAGTTAAATATGAAGTACTTAACGTTAATGATCAGTCAAACCAACTAGAAATAATAAAAAAATACCACGAAGGCAAGACCAATCATCGCGGAATCAACGAAACCTACCTTTCGTTGTCACAACGTTACTTTTGGCCGAAAATTAAAATAGATATTACTAAATTTATAAACGAATGCAATATTTGCAGATGTGCAAAATATGACCGAAATCCAATACGTCCGCAGTTCAGAGTTGTACCTCCACCAACTCAACCATTCAAATTAGCACACGCAGACGTTCTGACTATTGACCATGAGAAATACTTAACTATCATTGACTCATTTTCTAAATACGCTCAGGCGTATCTTTTACCCGATTGTACTGCACCCAATATTTTAAAAGCCCTTTTAACTTACAGTACCCATTATGGTTTTCCTTTAAACTTAACTACGGATCAAGGTACCGAATTTAGTAATCAAGTAGTGTCAGAATTTCTCCGTTTGCATAAAATAGAACACCACATGACTAGTGCATATGCACCAAACGAAAACGGTATCATAGAACGTTTCCACAGTACGCTTTTAGAACACTTACGATTATTTAAAATTCAGCATAAAAACGAGCCCATCCGAAATCTTATACCGTACGCATTAATCGCCTACAATAGTTCTATCCACAGTTTAACCAAGTCTAGACCATTTGATGTCATATCTGGACATTTTGATCCTCGGAATCCTATTGATTTAAATATGACGGAACGATATCTTCAAACTTATATTCAAGATCATCGTAGTCGAATGGAAACGGTGTATAAAATGATTCATGATTCTGCACTATCCGATCGTAACGCTGATAGGGAACCCGTTTTAGATTATGAACAAAATCAAGTCATACATTTACGAAATCCAAGGGCAAATAGACAAAAATTGGCACCTCGATATATTCAGGACAAAGTAGTTAAGAACTTACCTGTACATATATACACCGCAAAAAGTCGTGGTCTGGTCGCAAAATCACGGTTAAAAAGACCACCGAAAAAATGACATTCTTCATATCATTGTTACAGGTACTTATTGTTGTTGCTGGTTTTCCAAGTTGGTGCTCAAATCATACGTTTTGACAGCCTAGACAATGGACCGGGTATACTACCGTTTAATCTAGGTGCTACTAAAATTATATCTCACTTCCACACATTCTTGCAAGACATTGACCTTTAAGAAATTGAGTCACATGTAAACACTATCAAATCTCAACTCGCTGTCGCTACACATAAGTTATCACATGGGGACAGCACTCTCTTTAACTATCAGATTAAACATTTATACACAAAGTTAGAAAAAGTTTCAGTGCAGTTAGATACATTTAGGCCAACCAGAATCAAGAGAGGCCTGATCAATCCAATAGGCACAATCATCAAAAGTATTTCTGGAAATTTAGACAACGATGACGCGCTGAAATTTGAAAATGCATTACGTATCTTAAATAAAAACGATCAAACTTTGTCACAATCGTTTAACAAGCATATTACTTTATATAAAGAAATGACAATTCAGCAAAACCAAATAATCCGCAATCTTTCAATTAATCAGAGAAAATTGGAAAATGCTCTTTCATATGTCATGAATATGACTTATAATGGTAATGAGCAAATAATTCATTACTCTCATCTTGTGCAACTTTTCGCGATTTTGACCGAAAATGTACAAGAACTACTGAGTGAAATTAATAGAATAGAAAATATATTAGCCTTTAGTCGAGATAAATCAGTTCATCATTCCATACTTTCTGTCAAAGATCTTAAAAATATGATAAGCCAATTAAAAAGTATTTATAGTTCCGACGAAATAATTGACTTGGATATTAGAAATTATTACGAGATTCTTAACTTAGCTTCATTTTTTACCGAGTCCACAGTTGTAGTAGTCATAAAGTTTCCTATTACATTTGCTACTGAGTATCAGTTATATGAATTGTGCCCCGTTCCTAATAACAATAGCGTAATTATAGTACCACCTGCACCCTATATAGCATCCAATTCTCAGGAATTTGTGTATATAGAGGCTGAATGCCCGAAGGTCAACACTTGGCACCTATGCGAGCAGAGGATCGTCCACCAGATTATGTCAAAAACAGACTGTATTCAAAAACTCATACAATCTCAGGAGATAGATGTAACGTGCTAAACCACGCCTATCTCTCTGACAAAGGAAGCTCTGATTGAGCTAGACAGCTACCATTACATAATTGCTTTCCCCAACAGTACAAAAGTTAAACTATCCTGTGGAAAAGAACGATATCAGATGTTACGAGGAAGCTTTTTGGTCACCGTTCCTCAAGGTTGCAAGATAAAAACCCCAGAGATCAGTATAATCAATTTGGATAACAAATTAGTCGGGCAACCATTAGAACTTATGGCTCTACCGCACTATGAGATAATAGCGAAGACCCGCAGCTTCCATTTGCAGACTACAGATCTAAGCAGTCTTCGCAAAATTCAGAACCAAATTACTATGCAAGAAGAAATACAAGTTGAATCATTAAACACGATTGGAATGTACCACACCACAATTCCATTTTATTCACTGATACTATTCGGTGCAAGCGCACTAAGCATATGGTATATCATTCGTCGCCGCCGTCAAGCTGCGAAAGTAAATATTACAACTCAAACAGCTAATACCGAGTTGACAGAAGATGGAAAAAGAGCCGCAACTTTTGGAGTCAAGGTCACCAAATAGTTGCTTATCTGGCAGGGGAGGTGTTACAAGGCCAACCTGCAAGCTCAGCACATCGTTCCGACAAACTGACCGATCGTATTATGACGCCGCGCTTCCCACGTCACCGAGTATTGTCATCGCCTTTCTTTACCTAACTTCGGTGGGAACGGACATTGATATATTGAACCTAACTAATAAAAAATCTATTTTATAATTTTTATGTGTTTGTGAATATTCAAATACATTTCGTAACCTAAAAAGGACTTATTTATTGGAGAGTTTCCCGACACATGCCCCCACACATATTTCACTTCTTAGTTAGTCATTATAGTGACAAGTTTGTGTATTTTGACACCAACTGTTTTGTGGAAAAATTAAAATCGACTAGGGATACTGTGTATCTGCCTGTTAGTTTTAGACACATAATAGCAAGGCTATTATGTGTCTAAAACATAAGTAGTATGTCAATGTCTTGTCATCTTAAGCTTTTTATATAAACTCAGACATAAGTAGTATGTCAAAGTCTTGTGTTATTAACACCACAATGGTTAGTAATAATACTAATAATAAAGTGGTAAGCCTGAATGAATGTAGCTCAAATGCTTAAAATATTTATACTAATTGTACGAAGGAGGCTCCATGTTCCTCGCTCACTATGAGCTCACTGTCTAGTGACGACACTGAGGTCTTGGGCTTAACTCCGGATAGTCATTTAAACTAGTTTGTAAGACAACAGAAGGTACCAGTAAGAATATTCTTTTACATAACAGCAACAAGCTGTCTTCTTGCTCTAAAATAAGTAATTATCAGATAGGAGGTCAGCAGAATGCCTTGAAATTATTTCATCAAAATATTCAAGGTATTTCTTCCAAATTATTAGAAATCGAAATGTTTTTAGAAAAAACTAAGTTTGACATTGTTTGTTTTACTGAACATTGGTTAAAGGATTAACAAATGTTAATTAATTATGAGAACTATATCGTGGGCAGTTGTTTTCACCATAAATCGATGCTGCGTGGAGGTTCTCTAATCTTGATAAAAAATTGTTTCAAATCTAAGCAACGTAATGACATAGTTGATTTATCGGTTGAACATTGCATCGAACTGTCCTGTGTTGAGCTGGATAAGCATGTTGTAGTGTGCGTGTACAGACCCCCTAGTTATCAGAACTTTTCTTTATTTGAGTCAATAATGGAAGATGTTTTAGCGAAACTTGCATCCAGTAACAAAGCCGCAGTTATTTGTGGAGATTTTAATACCAATATTCTGGAAAATAATTTAAATAGCACTAGATTATTAAGCCTTTTTAAATCGTTTAATTTATACAATGTTTTCACGGAACCAACTAGAGTAACTCCAACTTCTGCTACTTGTATCGATAATGACTTCTGCGATTGTGATTATTTACATAAAGCTATCGTAAATTATTTACCGTCTGATCATTGTGGACAAACGGTAACTTTTAAGTTTAAAACGCCTTTGCAAAAAGTGCAAATACAATTTAGACCAATAACAACTGGCAAATTAAATAGATTTAATAGTAGCCTAAATAATAAGTTAAATGTTCTAGGCCTTAATATGGACGATGCAAATAAATTGTATGAGAATTTCTTTTCAGTAGTGCACACTGAATTCAATAAAACTTTTGAAAAGAAAACAAAAAATATTTGCCCTAATTTTATATTTAGTGACTGGGCAACTAGAGGTATTAGGATAAGCAGGGAAAGACTGTTCAAGCTGTATGGCCTTAAGCCTTACATTAGAACTGAAACATTCAGTAAGTATGTTGCTACTTATTCCAAAATTTTTAGGAATACCTGTAAGATAGCTAAAGCCCTGCACATTAGCAACAAGATCAAATCGGCAGAAAATAAAATAAAAACAGTTTGGAAAGTTATAAATAATGAAACAAATAGGAATAAAGTACGAAACACTGATTACACATTGGAGACTTCACGTGGTGCCATTAGCTCAAACTTGGAAGTAGCTCAAGAATTTGTACATTTCTTCATTAATATACCGTCTAAAACGACGGAAGCCTTAAATTCCTCACCCGATGTCTCAATTGATTTATTAAGAGCGAACGTTCCCAACTCCCCGGTTGAATTTCAATTTAAACATATAAACCCTATGATAGTTATTAAAGCTTTTCGGCAAATAAAATTCAAATTGACCGAAGATCTATGGGGATTATCAATCAAAGTTTGTACATCCATAATCGAGACTGTAGCACCATACTTAGCTATAATATTTAATTTGTGTTTGGATCAAGGTGTCTTCCCAGATTTAATGAAATACAGTAAGGTTATACCAATTTTTAAATCTGGGGACAGTAAAGACACCAACAATTATAGACCAGTATCCGTGTTGCCGGTATTCAGCAGGGTGTTCGAAAAGGTAATGCTGAATCAGATGCTTAATCATTTTAACACCAACCAAATCTTACACGATCAGCAATATGGTTTCATCAGGGGACGTTGTACGACTGACGCCGGTGTCACCTTATTAAAACACATTTACAGCGTGGGAGGAGGCCCAAGATGCCATAGGAATCTTTTGTGACCTCTCCAAGGCATTTGACTTCGTAAATCATGAAACCTTACTCTTGAAACTTGAGCATTACGGACTAGGTAAACTTGCGCTAAGTTTAGTAAAATCTTATTTAAATGATAGACAACAGCAAGTTCAAATAAATGATCTCAATTCACTCGGTTTAAAAGTAAAAATGGGTGTTCCACAAGGCTCAATATTGGGTCCTTTCCTCTTTTTATTTAATAATTTTTGAAATAATAATTAAATCGAATTTATGATCTTCCCCATTTATTCAAAAACCACAAATGGTGTTATTTGCTGACGACACTTCCTTAATCTTTAAGATAAATAGACGGGCATCAAATCTTGACGACGTAAATAACGCCCTACTGCAGGTCCAAAATTGGTTCACTGCTAATAATTTAATATTAAATGGGAAAAAAACTAAATGTATAAGATTTGCTTTACCGAATGTTAAAAGTAGTGATTGTGACATAGTATTGAATAAAGAGAAACCGGAATTCGTCGATAAAACTGTTTTCCTTGGGGACTCAAGGCTGCAATGGGGTCCTCATTTAACATCTCTTGCAGGACGGCTAAGTTCAGCAGCGTATGCTGTGAGAAAAATCCGTCAATTCACTAATGTAGATACCGCGAGGCTAGTCTATTTCAGTTACTTTCATAGTATAATGTCTTACGGTATTTTACTATGGGGACGGGCTGCAGATATTGAGTCTATTTTTATTATGCAGAAAAGAGCCATCAGAGCAATATATGGCCTCCGCAGGCGCGATTCTCTAAGGGAACTGTTTAAAGATATCAACATTATGACGGTACCTTGTCAATATATCTATGAAAACATCATGTACGTAAGAAAAAAATTTAATAGTTTCAGTAAATGAGGTGAAAGACACAATTATGGGACTAGAAATAGGGATGAATTAGTTCAACCAGGTTTCAGACTGGCTAAAGTAGACTCATCCTTCATGGGGTACTGTTTAAAATGCTACAATAAAATACCTCCCCACATAGTCCAACTAAATGAAACGAAATTTAAATCTTTTATAAAACGCACACTATGTAGCCAAGCATATTATAAGTTGGGGGATTACATTGCTGACAAAAATGCTTGGCTTAACGCTGGTCCTGCTCCACAAGGGCGCATAAACTAATTGAATAGCATTCAAATCTATTGTTGGAGCGGCTGAAGATTGTAAATACTATCTTTATATTGTATAAATTCAATCTATTAGTATTGTATAATTGCATAGCACATGTGTGAGCACTATGTACCTACCATTTTCTGAGTACGTCTTTTATTGACTTGAATGTGCCATGGCGGCTGAGAGTGTCATGCTCACTAAAATGTCTTGCTGATGGTGGCGTATGTGTTGGATCATTAAGTTCCCTTCAAAATGGTTGAGCTAAATGGTGCTGATCCATGCGTCATGTTCGTGAACGGGCGCCGTCAGTAGGGACTGGTCATTTCTTAGCTACCACGGCTTATTTTAACTTAGTATTTTAGTTGTTTTTTATATTTTTATTACGGACGCTTTTAACGTGCACGTCTTTCTACATTGTTCTCACATGTATAATTTCAACATAAATTATGTAACCAATACTATGTAACAATATTTTGATTTAAGAGTGTCCGTGGAGTTTCTTGCCCGTTCTTCTCCATAGGAACCTACTACGCTTTGGAATGGGCAACTAGCTGACTGACCCCTTGACAATTCAAAAGTGCCTATAATAGGTTTATTTGAAATAAATGCTTTGAGTTTGAGTATGAATTAAAAAAAAATAGCGAACACGCAAAATAACGATAATGACACAACACAATCAATGAAATAATAATTAAAAAATATAATCGACAGGGTGACGTCCTAACAGTCTTACTTTCGCGATGTCTCGAAGTGAAAAGAGAGCGGTGCCTTTTTTTTTTTGTGTATGGCATCTCGTTGTTGGCCTTGAGAGGCCGCGACTACTTAACCGAGCTTTCCTGTGATTGTCTTAAGGTATGAGCTTAAAGCCTCCAGCCAGGGCGTAAATATATATTAGAAACTAAACGACTACAGGGACTGTGGGGTACGGACCTCGGCTTAGGGCGTCGTTGGGGGATCACAACGGGCGGGCTGGATCAAAGTTTAGATCATGATTATTATCAGGGGTTCCTATTAATGCTACGGCGCACTCAGCCTCTGCGCGGGCGGCTGGCGATTCGACGTGCAAGAGATGGTGGGGGGGCAATTTAGTCGGGAACTTCGCGTGGTACCTCGGCCGCGGGGACGGAATGACGGTCTGTGTAATTTGTGCACTGTACTGGTGGCCCTATTGCTTTCCTGAAGGAGGAAAATGAAATGAAATTGTTTATTCTGGAAATAGGATGTCGGAATCACTTGTACACGTCATGTTATAAATAAACAAAAAGAAGATAGATGAAGTCGACATGTCCTATCTGACTACCCCTGAGAAGAAATGGCGAAACAAACTCAGGGGTCAAAGTCTCTTTTAAAGTCCAAACATAATCTTGGTCAGATCATGTGAGGACCATGTAGGTCCGTGTCTGAAAAAGTCTTTTGAGGAAATAACCACACAAATTTGAGTGGACCTGTCCAACCAGTGCAAGTAATCGTGCAGCTCAACGAGGGTAATGGGGTCATCTGGGTCTGAGAGAGTATGCCTTGGTCGGCGAGTCTGACTAATAGTGGAAGGCCTATAACTAGCGGCCTGCACAACCAGAGGGTTGCGATGACTATCCGCGGAATCGAATTCGAGCAAAGTTTCAGGTTTATTAACTCAATGAATAAGATTTATGCCCCTTTTTTACCCCTTAGAGGACGAATTTCGAAAAATTCATTCTTAGCGGATGCATAGCTTCCAACCATAAGCCGAAATATTAGTGATTTAAACTTAAAAAGAACTTTCATTAAAAAGAAAATTTTATTCCCTTTTTCACCCCTTAGGGGTTGAACTTCTAACAACACCATTGCGTTAGCTTCCAACCATAAGCCTAAATAATAAATTAAGTGATTTTACTTCGAAAACAAAGGACTTTTCATACACAAAATCATCCCCCTTTTTAACCCTTCGGAGGTAGAATTATCAAAAACGCTGAAATACGTATAAATTAATTTTTAATTTTCAGCCTATACACAATTTTGAAGATCCTAACTTCAAAACTGACGGACTTTCATACAAACTTCTATCCCCTATTTTACCCCTTTAGGGATGGAATTCCCGAAAATCCTTTCTTAATGGATACTTACTCTTTACAAAGAACATACCCTCCAAGTTTTATGTCTCTAGGACCAGCGGTGTAGGCTGTGCATTGATATATCAGTCAGTCAGGACTTTGAATTTTATATATATAGATTATAGATTCAGTTGTTATAACTTGTAAATATTAGAGATTTTGTAATTATATCAAATATTACTTACCCCAAATTAGCGAACACCTACGAAGCGGTATCAGCTACGACGCGCGGCGACGTTAGTGCTACGCGCGCGGAGAAGGCATTCACTTGCTCCGCGCTGCGGTCGAAGGTCATCCCCAGTCCCACCGTGCACCGCATAAACAGTGCTACGAGACGACTGTCTGCTACGCAAATCACCTACTCGTGCGTGTTACACCTAGAAGACTTGTATTACTAAAATAAAGATAAATTAACCTCGTGGCGTTCATGCAGCGTTCTTCGCCTAATAAAATTACGAAAAGTCCAATTGGTATGATGGCGACGGATCAATCGCAGTCTGTCCCGGACATAAGTAAGGCTGTGAGTGACCCAGAATTCATCAACATAACCGAACGCCATAAGAGCCCGAGGCTAGACGACTCTTCGATTGACCAATTAGAGGAATTTAAAATTGAAATTAAGCAAATGCTGACGTCATGGAAGCGTGACACAACAGACAGCGCTAGTCACAAAACTGATTTCTGACGTGGCAGAATTGAAAATATAAAATTTACAGATTCAAAAGGCAAATAAAGAGATTGAAAAATCCATTACCAAAACTACCAGTGAATTGTAAAACGATATGAGGACCCTAGTAAAAATATTGCAGGATGAGTGTACAGAATACAAGACTTATACGGAATACGGTCTCTGGAAAAAAACCGTAAGAGATCTTCAGCATAAGTCACGATCCTCCACTTTTGAGGTTCGAAATATACCTTTACAGCCTAATGAGTCGACTGCAGATCTCACAAAAATTATAAGGAATATCGGAAACACTGTCGATTTTCCAATATCTTCAACAAGTATCCGAGACATATACCGTGTCCCAGGCAACTCGCCCAACAAAGCGATCGTTGCAGAGTTTACGAGTGTGCAAGTCAAGACTGAACTGATCTCCTGTGTCCGTGGATTTAATAACAAAAATCCAAAAAAAGACAGCAAGCTTAATTCACAACTGATAGGACTTCCAGGACAAAAACAACTAGTATTTGTGGACGAGCACCTGAGTCTATCTGCAAAGAAACTCTTTTATTTGTCAAGGCAGTTCGCAAAACAGCACGACTATAAGTTTTGTTGGTCTACTAACAGCAACATCTTCCTACGCAAACAACTAGGACATAAACAAGTACTTATTAAATCGGAAACTACTCTACAGGAGCTGCAAGAAAACAAATGACTACCACTCGTATCGGTAATACTAGTTAACTTATATTGTCAATTTATAACTTATAACATGTACATGTACAACATTCCTCTTTTTATACTGCATTATATATATTTCTATATAATGAACTTAATACGTAAATTTATAAACGCTTACGGTACTAAACGATACACACTTTTTTTTTTTTTTTTGGGTGGGAAATTATCAAATAACTTCTCCCGCTCTGGGTGGAGCGGGAGGGCGTGTCAGACTTTTACTGACTAAAACCCACCCGTATTCCTTCATTTGCCTGTGTGCCAGGGCCACGATATCTCTTTCGGACAAACTCGCAACCCTGGCAGGCATTGGCCCTAACGAACCCCGTCAGTTGCTGCTGACAACTCTTTGAGGCGCGCGTGGAATACAACGCGCCGTCCACCTGGGCCTGGCCCTTATCGGACGGTGAACTACCCATCGCTCACCGTCCGCAAGCCCGCGCCTACGGTGGCCGGAAATCGGCTTGCGACTCCCGACGCCCGGGGCGTCTCCTGCGGCGACTAGGGGCGCGAGGGTGCGAACCTTGCCTCGCCTCGCCTCCTCCTTCGCAAGCATTACTGCTTCGCAGAAGGAGGTGACGGCCTCCCATGCACTCTCGCTCCGAACCATGGCCCGAACCAGGGCCGGACGCGAGAGATCGCCGCCGCCGGTCGCCTCCGTGAGGACACGGCGGTGCTCCACCCAAGCCGGGCAGACCTCCACCGTATGCTACACCGTGTCCTCCGGGCGATCCACACAGTGGTGACACCCGGGCGTTTCCTCCCGCTTTATCCTGAACAGGAACCTCCCGAAACAACCATGTCCGGTGAGGACCTGCGTCAGGCGAAAGGTGAGGACGCCGTGGCGCCTCTCTAGCCACTCCTCAAAGAGGGGACTTATCGCCACAATTGTGGCGTGCCCAGCGCTGGGTTGCGACAATCGCACTCTCCATGCCGCCATGAGATCCCGCCGGAGCTCTGTCCGTTGTGCCGTGATTTCTCGCGGCAGCGGAGTTTCACTTCGGCGTTTCGCCTCCTCGCGCCAGTCCCAGATTTGCGCAAGGACTTTTGCCTCCAGAAACGATACACACTAACATATCTCCAAACCACATACACTCAAATTCCTCCTTATCAGACCAACAACATAACACTTACACACACCATTGCACATAACCCTACAATTTTAAAACCTCACCTGTTCGTGGGTATGCACCTACTTTATTTTTATGAATTACAGTATTCAACAACATTTGAAAACATTATCACTGACTTAGACGACATTGAAGTCGCGAAGGCCTATTCATGCATTCCGGAAGATTGCAATAAGTATTTTAATGGGTGTACGTCCACCCTTAACAAACGTCACGTAAGGCCGCAATATTGGTAAGGGAGTGACAGTACATGAAAATATAAGTATGATAAGTTAAGGGAACCTACACAGACCTACAAGCCTAACAGCCCTACGACCCTAAGCCCTATAAGCCCTACAGCCCTAACCTACCATATACCTAGTATGTGATAAATAAATATATAAATAAGTTCAGGATGTCTGCACCATGCGACCTAAGGTTACAGACGGATAGTAGACAGGATTTCCAGGTTTTGGGAAGGGTAAACCCACTGCCAGTCGCGCAGACTCACGAGACTGATCAGAGATGGCTAAAGGTGTCTTGGCCACAGTGCGGGGTAATGAGACAAGAATATAAAATTCAAATCCGATTTATTTACAAAATTATACAGCTTATATACTACTTTTTCTTCACACACACTATTACATAAAATCTTTGTGTCCTATGCGTGTGAGATGCAACCAAATCAATATTTTTAACTGGGCCGCGCGTCAGCCGGGCCGAGTGCTGAGTCAATGTCCAAAGGTAGCGTTGAACAATGGGTTAAACGGATCTACTACTATTCTTTATATCAATATAGGTAGCATAAAAAAGAATTTTGATGAATTATTAACATTGTTATCAATAATTAAGTTAACTGCGATGTGTTTATACTGAGTGAATGCTGGCTGAGCAAAATCGCAGACTTGCCTGTATTGGAGGGCTATAATTTTCACTACATGAAGCAAACCAAAATGATGGTGTAGTTTTATATATTAAAAATCAAATCCAATACACAATTGACGAACGTGATTTCATAAATGGCAATTGTCTTACCTGCCAAATAAATAACGAATTAGCTATAGTTGCCATCTACCGATCTCCCTCATACAATACAAAGCAAGGGTTTGAGCTCTTCCTACATAGTCTTGATAACTTTACCTCCCTTAACAAATACAAAAATATATGTCTTATTGGTGACGCCAATATAGACATCAAACCCTCTAATACGAGTATATTATAGATGAACGTTCAGCCAACTATTTAACTCTCAACGCTACTCATGGCCTATTACCTGCACATTCTTTTCCAATAAGAATAAATTCCTATATTGACCACGTTATCTTAAAACGAATAAAACTGCAACTGTTCTTATCTTAGATTCCCACATCACCGACCACCTTCCACAACTTGTAAAAATCGATGACACAAAACCGGTAAAACAAACAGTCCCGGCATACAAAATGCCTATGATAGACTACACAAGTGTCAAAATAGATATAAAACACCAGGATTTTTCCCTAGTCATGAGTACAGATGACCCTAACCTTGCCTCCACCGCTCTAATAAGCACAATTCAAAATATTATTAATGTGCACACAAAAATAATCAATGTTCCCAAAGTAAACAGAAACCTAAAACCGTGGATCACCCCCGGTCTATTAAGGTGTATTCGCCACCGCGATACACTACATAAAAAAGCGCGGAAATCACCTGCTAATCTAATCCTACAAATTACATATAAACCTTACCGTAATTATTTCAATGGCCTTCTTAGAAAACTTAAAACATTACATGACAAACACGAACTAAATAAAGCTAAACATAATCCCAAAGCACTTTGGAATAAAATTAAAGACATCACTACCACAAAAAAGATCTGTGCTCCACCTACAGAACTGCTGAATACCAAATCTGATCCAAAGGCGGCAATTAACACTACATGTCATTTCTATGCCATAATTGGAGCTGAGCTAGCCTCTAAAATTCCTGCAAGTTCGCAAAAGCCCATCATACAAAAAACCTCTAAAAACTCCTTTGTAATCCTTGAAGTGGACGAATCAGAGGTGGAGTGGCCCACCATCATGAACCTTAGGCAGGATAGTGCAACTGGCTGGGATGGAATACCGGCTACCTTGTTGAAAGTTTGTCGGGACACCCTTCTCCCTCTATTAACTCATATAATTAATATTTCTATTACAAAAGGAGTATTCCCAGAACCTTTCAAGAGGGCCCTTGTTCACCCGATACACAAGAGCGGGGCCAGAGACTGTGTCAACAATTATAGACCCATATCAGTACTCTCGGCTTTATCTCAAGGTATGGAAAAGTTAATTAACGGTAGACTAGTAAATTACCTTAACAGATACAAAATTATAGCATCCAACCAGTATGGATTTAAAAAAGGAATTTCTACTGAAGACGCAGTTATCGACCTAACTCAGTTTGTATCAAAAAAGCTAGACGAGCAACAAAAATGCGTCAGTATTTTCCTGGAATTAAAAAAGGCGTTCGATACAGTCTCTGTTCCTACCCTTCTCTACAAACTGGAGTGTATAGGTATTCGTGGCAAACCTCTTGAACTCTTCAAGGACTTCCTTCAAAACAGAAAGTTGGCTGTTAAAATCAATTCATGCCTAAATGACGAAGAAACTGTCACATACGGAGTCCCGCAAGGCAGCGTGCTGGACCTACACTTTTCCAAATCTACGTAAATGACCTAAGCACGCTGCCTTTACATAAATCACAAATCTTCACTTATGCTGATGTCACCGCGATTGTGGTCTATGGTAATACTTGGAGCGAGGTACAGAATATTGCGGTACAGTCCTTAAAAACTGTTATGTACTGGCTGCTACTCAACCTACTTACGCTAATCTTGGCCACAACAAACTTCATTCCTTTCTTTATGAATTATAAGAACAAAGCTCCATCAGAATTTGTACTACGCTTACCCGTATTAATTACACGAAGTACCTGGGTGTAGTGATTGATGACGGACTGAAATGGTATAACCAAATTGTTTTTTTAAATCTTTAAGACATTGCGCAGACATAAACATTAAAAAAATGGTTTATCTAGCACTCTATCAGGCCGTTATCAGCTACTGCATCCCGATATGGGGACGGGCTACTAAAACAAAGTTTGTTGTAGTGGAGCGAGCACAGAGAGTTGTCCTAAAGGTGATGCTTGGCCGACCATACAGATTCCCTACTACTGAATTATATGCGAACTGCAAATTACTTACCGTGAGACAGCTCTTTGTCCTTCGAGCCATTCTCAGAATACATAATCGAATTCCCCCATCAGATCGATCGATTTGATGCTACTAAGCGCAAAGCAAAGAATGTATGCCCGACTGTACGCCACAAAACTGCGTTTGCTAGGCGTCAGTTTTACGTTCTAAGTACATTAATTTACAAAAATATATGTAAAGCCATTCAGATAGCTGGGCTAAATCACCTTGAAGTTAAGGTTAATTTTAATAACAAAGTTGGATAAAGGATCAAGACTACGCTCGAATAGAAGAACTACTACACCATCAGCAGTAGGCATATAAAATTATAAATATAATAAATCTGTCTTTTGCAATTTTAACTTTATTTTGAACATATCAGAAGCACATAATACAACACAATCTCAAACACTTCAACACACCCTCACGCAAACGCGTAACACTACTACACACACTTCTACAAACACACCCTCACATACATACCCTCGTTCTAACATACACACCCACACTCCAACATACACACCCTCACTCTAACATACACACACATATAAAGTTACATTAAAAGTCGTTTCCAGTATCCCTTAGTACGTTGTTAATTTTAATATACATACTTTAAATTATAAACCTTCAATGTCAATGAGTATTTTTTGTAATTTTAGAACACAACATAAATAAAAGGCTTTTGGTATCACAGTGACAGCAGAACACCGACTCCTAAGTCACGGGATCACCTAGTTTAGGAGTCAGGGTTTACCTTATCCGTATGACCTTTAGTTAACCAAGTTATGTATCCTAGTCTTAAGCAATGTCAAAGGTTTTTGTATCAATAAAGATTTTTATTTATTATTTATTGAGTGTATTTCCAGGGAGATGGCATCGAGAGCATGATGGCGCGAGCGGCGCGCACGCGGCGGCGCGCGCTGGCGCGGCGCGCTGCCGCGGCGCGGCTGCGGCCCGGCACGCCGCCGCCCGCGCCCGGCCGGCGCCACCACCCCATACAGACCGAGTACTACCTCGAAGAGGTAAACTATTACCTACTTTATACTTTCGATTCAATGTTGACGAGGCTCTTTTCTATTAGAAGCCGTCCGCGGTGAGTTGAACTAGTTGAAAATGTGCGTGTTATGATTGCAGCTGTTCGACAAGGGCGTGGAAATGG
Source organism: Tiliacea aurago (assembly GCA_948098905.1). Lineage (NCBI taxonomy): Eukaryota > Metazoa > Arthropoda > Insecta > Lepidoptera > Noctuidae > Tiliacea > Tiliacea aurago. The sequence continues at coordinate 215,067 of OX402580.1, read as the reverse complement.
ACGTGGGCGTGCAGACGGACCTGTTCGTGGACCGGCCCGCCACGCCCGTGTACGTGCCCGCCAAGACCGGCGCCGACGCCTTCACGCAGATCTACCCCGGAGACGTGAGTAGTGTTGTTGACGTTATTGTACACTTAGTGGTATAGCAGGTGGTTAATTATTCCGTTGTGCGTGCAGTTGTTTGACTTCGACCTGGAGGTGCAGCCCATCCTGGAGGTGCTGGTGGGCAAGACGACGGAGCAGGCGCTGGCGGAGGTGGCGCAGGAGGAGGAGCTGGCTACTCTGCGCGAGCAGCAGCGGCGCTATTGTGAGCTGCGTGACGCCGAGCTCGCCGAGCGCCAGCGCCTCGCCGCGCACGACCTGCGCCTGTACCAGGAGAAGGTACGCGTCGTGTGCCCGGAGTAAGCTGCCCGGCGAGCGCTGACCCGCGCGTGTGTTGTAGGAGCGGCGCGTGGCGGAGGCGCGCGTGGCGCAGATCGCGGCGGTGGAAGCGCGCGAGCGCGCGGCGGCGGCGGTGATGGTGCAGGGCTACGTGGCCGAGCTGCTGCCGTCCGTGCTGGCGGGGCTGCGCGACCAGGGCTACCTCATGGAGAGGATCGAACGCGGTCAGTACTCTACACTGAACTGATGCCTGTTACTGACGCACTGCAGCGCAAGGGCCTCTTCTCATTCTCATACACAAAAGGCACGACACGCTTGCTCAAGACGGGTTGGCGAATGTCAAAGACAAACTTAAGTTTTTCTAAAGTACATAGGAATTAAAAAGTTACCGGGAAGGACCAATGTCCTTCAGTTGGTCCAGTCTTGGCACTCTCCAACCTGAGGCAACGGAGGACCCGTACCAGTCGGGAAGTGCTCAGGTCTCTATTCCTAATCATAATACACCAGCTATTGAACAAGTTCCATTGCAAGTAGTTCAGACGGAAGCTAGTTCTCTCCCTTGTAGTAGTAAAGTTTGTTACTACTCCATTATGTTATGTTTTCTGATAGTTTTGGAAAAGGGTTAGGTAAATTACTTAGCAACAACCTGAGTCATTCTTCTCTAAACTATTGCATGCCTCAGACTTCCCACAAAAAAATAATGTATTCAATAACTAGGAATGAATATGATCCTAACGCCATTATTACTGTACTAATAGGTAATAGTTTTAATGTTAAAAAAGATGATATCACTGATAGTGTGACCAAACTTTTGAAGGTAAATTGTAAGAAAATAATTTTGTGTGCTTTTCCGTACTTTGAGCACTTGTCAAACAGGCAAAATAACTACATTCACATGTTAAATAGTTACATGCATTTCTTAGTTAGTCACCATAGTGACAAGTTTATATTTTTTGACACCAACATTTTTGTTGATAAGCTAAGGTCGACTAGGGATACTGTGTATCTGCCCATTAGTTTTAGACGTCAAATAGCTAGGCTATTAGCTTTTAATATTAACCCAGACATAACTAGTATGTCGAAGTCTATAATTAGCACCACATTTAGTAATAGTACTAATGTTAAGAGGGGGTAGTAACCAAAATTGCGTACCTTCAATTTGATTTTTCAGGAAATTAATAAGACTTCGGTACAAAATAAAAATAATATGAGTGACTACATGATATTTACAAACTTTTTGTGGAACAGAAACACAAAATATTAAAATTTTCTCGATAAAAAAACATCACGAAGTTACCTCAAAATTTCTCGTGTTTTCGATTTGTACTTAATATGCTAATGAATAATAGGATAATTTTTTTATGATTATTTGTATTAATACAAGGCAAAAAAAATTGTGGAGGCGTTTTTTGAAATTCTTTTTATTTTATTTTTTATTACGACTACAAGCTTACGACGTTCTTAGTTCGTGGAAGAAGTCATCTTCCGTTGCACGTTGCGGAAACTTCAAGCATATTTTTGTTTCACAAATCAGTCGCCGTTGCTCTATTGAGACGAGAGGACCACGCTCAAATTTTCAGCTGCGCATAATTACGTAAATAATATTTTCGTAATATATAACATTATAGAAACTAACCTGAGAAATATAAAACAAACAAAAACCACCAAAAATTCTTCCGAGACGACTTTTAAACACGTTAAGAATTGAAAAACTGACTAAACGGTAAGTTTTTTAAAAATTATTTCTTACAAATTGTGTTGTTGATGTCAAGATGACATACATTTTATTTGTCAGATTTTTGATTGGTTTATATGGAATTAGAAAGTACTCGGTAAATTTTCTTGCGGAAAAAATTTAAACCCAACTAGCCAGTTCCACGTTCAATCAAAAGTTCGTGCAGGCGATTTTAGATCTTATTGTGATTTCGTAAGGACTCAAATTCGTTTACTCGCACTTTCACGGGCCGAATCTGAATTCGAGATTAGTGTATAGTATATGCAAAATAAACCGATGTTTTTACCTAAAGAAGGGTTTCTTTTAAATTTTATTTTCAGAGTAGCCGTGGCACGAAATATTAAATAATCTGCCGAATGTAATCAATTCTTGACCAACTGTTTCTCGTCAGCTGTGTATGTTTATTTATTAATAGACCCCGAACACAGCTCTGTCACAGACGTTTATCATACTTCTTGAATTTGTGGTAACTCTATGCCCATATATACTGAACTTTAGCCCAAAACGAGTAGTTTTTAAGTTTTATCACCAGATCTTAATTTTCTCTTTCACTGTTACATGTAGCGTGTGTAACGTAAGTAGTTATAAGAGTTAGGAAATGTTAGTGTAGAGTTTATGAATAATTTTTACTAATTCAGTAGTTCAGGATGTATGTATTTTTATAGCACAACGTTAAATGACTTTCTTAATGGGTTCTTTGTTTGGTAAGCATTTTTTTCATAGACTAGGTATTTTTGCTAGCGGATGGTAATTTGTTGCACAAATTCCGTAAAATGTGATTCCTACATATTTTTTTTTCTACTGTACTTAATTATGTCTTGTACTTTTCTTCGAGAATCTTCGAGTAAGTACTGGAATCAGCATCCGCCATCAATCTTCCGTAGATAATATTGTACATCTCTACTGATTGTTTAATTCCCTCTACTATTATTTTAACCTCCATGCCATATGAGGAACCAGTGTAATTTTTATAACATTTATTGATATTCGGACCTATGCTTTTATTCTCTGCACGGGAACAGATATTGTACTTGTTCCTAACTCCTAAGAGCAAAACTTCACCAAATTTACACACACACATATTTTGCTACATTCTTACATGTCAGTGATACAAATTAAACACTCCTTTTTTTATTTGTATCACTTAGGTGTAAGAGTGTAAGAAAAATGAAGATAAGTTTATGAAAATATTGTTTAGCATTATTTATTAATACTCTAGATACGTTTATTTTGTAATCAACTCAGCCTATAGCAGTCCACTGCTGGACACAGTCCTCTCCCAGGCTACGCCACAGCACCCTGTCCTCCGCCTTCCGCATCCAGTCTGTCCCAGCCACCTTTTTAAGGTCGTCGGTCCATCTAGCTGGGCGGCGTCCCACACTACGCTTGCCGATACGCGGTCTCCCCTCCAGGACTCGTCTGCTCCACCGGCCATCGGTCCTTTGACAAACATGGCCAGCCCACTGCCACTTCAGCTTGCTTACTCTGCAGGCTATGTCGGTAACTCCGGTTCTCTTCCGGATCTTATCCTTCAGAGAAACTCCGAGCATAGCCGGCTCCATAACACCTTGAATTTGTGGATCAGCCTGACTGTCAGTGTCCACGTTTTGGCACCGTATGTAATAACGGGCAGGACGCACTGGTTGAAAACCTTAGTCTTCAAACACTGCGGGATTGGCGACGAGAAGACTTGACGAAGTTTTCCAAACGCTGCCCAACCCAACCAGATCCTTTTCTCAGCTTCTTTCTCAAAGTTGTGCCTACCAAGCTGGAAAACTTGCCCTAGGTAGACGTACTCCTTTACAACTTCGAGAAGCGACCCTTCGATGTGGATTGGACTCGGCAAGACGTGCAAATTATACATGACTTTCGTCTTGTCCGAATTCATGCCGAGTCCAACCCACCGAGAGGCTTTATTTAGGCTGTGCAGCATCTGGTCTAACTGTTCCAGCGTCTCTGCCTTTATGACGATGTCATCGGCAAAACGAAGGTGTGAGATGTACTCGCCGTTTACGTTGATACCCTGTCCAGTGCAGTCCAGCGTCTTAAAGACGTCCTCCAACGCATTGGTAAACAGTTTCGGGGATATCACATCCCCCTGTCTCACCCCCCTGAGTAGTTGGATGGAGCTGGTTTCCTTATCCTGGATCTGGACAGTCATCGTTGCCGCGTCATAAAAACACCTCAATACTTCGATGTAGCGCCAGTCAATTCGACATCTTTTATAAACCACACTAGTACGAGTATTTCAAAAATTCTGATCTGTAATGGTATGTTTCTAGTAAAAAAAGAAAAGTTAATTTAGTTTGATGTTAAGTTAATTTTGTTTGTTAGTAGTTAAACTGGTTTTATAACGCAAGGTATCGATTGTTTCTTTAACCTGTGTTAAATCTTAATTTAATTTGTTAGATTTTGCTATTGGGTGAAATCTTATTAATTTGTGTAAGGTACGTATTGTTTTACGTTCAATCAGGGCAGAGGGTTGCCTCGAGCGGGTTCGAGGCGCCATCTTGACAGAAACCACGCGCATGGGCAAGGCGCGCGTTTTTATTGGGAATGTTTGACGTTTTTTGATAGGTGTTGATCAAGTTGGATAATTTAGAAAAGTGATCACTATAGTGGCGAAGTTCGATTCGTGTCACGGACCCGTTGCTTAGATATAATTATTTTATTAACGTTTTAAATCAGTAAGTATTTTTGAAGTAATTATCCCTCCAGTGATTCTTAACATTGTAAAATTCTCATTTAATTGTACTGAACAGTTTATACTTCGTATTGTGCTCGCTATTCACTCTGATGACGCTGACTAAACCCGTGAACACTATTAACGATATCGAGGAGATTGATCTTTCTCTGAAAAATATAATATATGATACAAACCTTGTTTGAGGCAAAAATAAACGATTATTGTATTTTATTTGTCACACATATGTGTGTGTGTGTGTGTGTGTGTGTGTGTGTGTGTATGTGTGTATTCATACATATGTTGCGGTAAGTATATTAGAAATAAAATTACTTGCAGCATTCCGTCCTACTTGCTTCAGAGATCAGTACCTAAATACGTTTAGCGCTAAACATATTTTAAGCAAGATTCTGTCTCTGTCAACTCAAAACCATTGACAAAACAGAACGATGTTTGAAATTCGTTTACCGCTCAATGTATTGTAGTATGTAAAGCAAGCTTTAAATTATTTCACCATTTAAAAAATAAAAGCACATCTTTGGGAATATGTAAACTAGGTACCTAATTGGTACTCAATAACCTAAATAAAAGATAGACGAAATAATGAACTACAAAACCAAAATTGTATACAGCGCAGCGGTCAAACTTTTATTGAGAATAGTAGTTTCATCTGATTATTTTGCATATACTTACTACAGAAGATTCAAAATTCAAATATATATACGCCGGACGATGAGAAGGCAAAAAGGCGCGGGTGAAACTTGATTTTATTCTGGCTTACTACGGCCTCTTAAGGTGGTTAGTTCTAATAATTCAAACTAGTTTGTAAGACAACAGAAGGTACCACTAACAGTATAGTTACACTTAATAACAAAAAGGTATTTTCTAGCACTAACATGTTAACAGTAGAAAGGGAGCTAAGCAGAAATCCTTGAAGTTATTTCATCAAAATATTCAAGGTTTTTCTTCCAAACAATTGGAAATTGAATTGTTTTTAGAAAAAACAATGTTAGACATTATTTGTTTAACTGAGCATTGGCTAAAAGATTATAAAATGTTAATTAATTATGAGAATTATAGTGTGGCCAGTAGTTTTAACCGGAAATCAATGCTGCGTGGTGGTTCACTAATCTTAATTAGAAGTTGTATTAAATCAAAAACTCGTAAAGACATAGTTGAACTGTCGGTTGAACATAGCATTGAACTGTCTTGTGTTGAGCTAGATAAGCATGTTATAGTGTGCGTTTAAAGACCCCCATACTATCAAAACTACTCTCTGTTTGAGTCTGTTATGGAAGATGTTTTGGCAAAACTTGTAACTGGGAATAAATCAGTAATTATCTGTGGTGATTTTAACATTAATATTTTAGAAAATAATTAAAATACCAGTAGATTGTTAAATCTGTTTAAATCATTTAATTTGTCAAATGTGTTTGTAGAACCAACTCGAATAACTACGACGACTGCTACATGTATTGATAATGTTTTTTGTTGCTGCGACTATTCAGATAAAGCTATTATTAATTATCTCCCTTCTGATCACAGTGGCCAAACCGTAACTTTTGAGTCCAACATACCAATACAAAAAGTGCAGATACAATTCAGACCAATAACATCTGTTAATTTGAATAAATTTAATAGCACTTTAATTTGTAAGTTAGGTGTTAAGGACCTTTCAATGAACAGTGTTGACAATGCTGCTGTTGCAATGCTCAATGCTGGTCCAGCTCCACAACCACAACTAATTTATTAACATTTGAAAATACTGTTGGAGCTGATGAAGACTGGAAGACTATTTTTTCATTGTATTATATAATATAATTGCATATCACAGGTGTGACTACTATGTACAATAGAGCTACCATTTACCGGGTAATTGTCTTTCATTGACTTAAATGTGCCCTGGCGGCTGAGAGTATGTCATGCTCACTCAGATGTCTCGCTGATGGCGGCGTGTGTGTTGGATCATTTAGCTCCCTTCAAAATGGTTGAGCTGAATGGTGCTGCTCGCGCCACTCCCATGCTTGGAGTAGCTTGACAACTAATCATGGCATCCGCATTTTTTTTATTTTTAATATAGCGTCCATGCCAGCAGAAAGCAATGAAATTTGGTCTTGTATTAAATTACTGTGGCTATCATTAGTGGACGGTGGAACGTATCAGTTCAGGTAAATCACCGAACAATAATAAACATGTCAGCGTAATTGCGACACCGCGCTCTATGCATTGCATATTTTATATATTACTAAGTAATATAGTCAGTACGTATTCGGATAGCATATCGGGCGCGACTCATCCTCATCTCATTAACCTTATTTAGTTTTAATCGTTATCCCATATTACTGAAATATAGCTAACTTTATAATCTTTAACCTTAGTTTATCTTAAACTTACCCCAACCCCGAACAGTATCCCACTTCTGATGAAGGCAGAGGGTCCAACATCTTAAATGAAAGTAAGAGATATAGCAGAAGTTAGCTTTTATTTCCACAACTTATTAATTCACTGTAATAATAGTTTAATTCAGACTACAGTATCTAAACGCTACAACATGTGCACCGGGCCGAGCCTGCGACAAGAATGATCCCCTCTTTGCTGCGCGCTCGCTTACGTAGAGCGGGTCGAGTAGTGGGGAGAGTGGGGAGGCCTAAGTGACACATTGCAGTGCGTAACTCGGCCCGTTGCACCTGCTGTTTACAATGGTGATGCCGACATATGTATTAATAAAATATTTTGTTTGTTCAATTCATTGCTTAACTATTAGTAAGTATTCTTTATATTTGGGTTGGAATTTATTAATTGTCTACCCTCTAAAAATGACAAATCTTATTTAAGTTAGTCGTCATAATGCTATTGACTATGGGGCTTTCGTTACGTTTTTAGACATTATACCCTGCGTGTTTTGAGAAGTGCTTTTATTTGTGAATCAATATGAATCACATAACTACACTTTTAAGAGCTGAGATAATTATTTTGCATGAGGAAAACGTTTCAATTTGTGAAATTGCGAGGCGTTTAAAGATACTTATCCGTGAGTAACAAAATGTTATTATTATGTTTAGAAGTTTATTATGTTGTTTTTTATCCATATGTTATTGATAGTTGTTTTTTGTAACTATTTTTTTATTATTGTTCACAGAGAAGAACTGTGCAATTGTAGGCCCATTGATATGCAGATTCGGGAAGCATTGATCCTCGCCGACCCGGACTAAAGGCTGGATTTGCGTATACATATGCGCGGCACCGTGATATAGTTGCTGCGCTTAAGGCAGAGCCGTTCCTCACTACTCGTTCCACGGCGACTAAACATGACGATGACGGGACATTACAAACTGTAGGGAACCACTTACGTGCAGCTGGTGTGAAATGTCGTAGACCAGCCAGGAAAATTTTATTGTCAGATATTCACAGAGAATATTTGGATTTCGGTTGGTGCAATAATATAGTTATATTTAGCGATGAAAAATGTTTTAAGTCAGACAAGGACGGTCGCAAAATATTGTGGCGAAAATTGTGTTGGAATATGGTTGCTAACATGAGGACACGATTGCAACAAGTAATAGAATCTGATAGTGAAGGCGCACCATTCGGCAATTAATAAATAAAAATATCAGGGGGTAATTAAATTTGTTTTATGTGAGTGATGTTATTCTTAATGAGATTACAATTTAGGATACCTGTAAGTATCTTATTATAATATAACTTACTAACATGTTTATTCATATCACTAATAAATAAATTACCCACTTTAAAATGAAAAATAACGTTAATTCTTGTCCGACTTAGAATATTTTGTAATGCACAAAACTTTATAAGTAATTATAATGTTTAAAAACCTAGTCAATAAATATATTAATATTTCTTATTACAAATTGTTTAATTTTTACTCCCCTATATTTATTCTCGAATAATGTTGTTATTATCAGGTAAATTACAAAAATAAATCTCAACTAAATGAAAAAAATGTTTTTACATACATAAACTCACGCCTTCTTCCCATGGGGGTAGGCAGAAACTATAGAACGCCACTTGCTACGCTCCTTACATACTCCTTTTGCTTCGCCTACGTTCATACATCTAGTCATACACGCACGCCGGTTGCGAGTACTACGCACCTGACCTTTCTGAAGAATATCACCAATTTGGTCACTATATGTCCCACTAGGGCGTCCCCTCCCGGCGTTTCCACTCACCTCTGCTTTATACAAAATGTTTTTTTTTTTTAATCATGCAAAAAGGTAACGACGGCGGTGAGACTCGATCCTAAGACACATGGTTTACTAGCCGACTGCATACAGACCTATGCCACGAGACCAATTAATTACATCCTTAAAATTATGCTTCATATTGTGTATGTAGTCTGGAACGCGTGAACGAGAAGTGGCAAGGGAGCGTTTCTGTATCTCAGAAAAATACTTATCAGCTGTAAAATCTATATTTTTTACATTGAACATAAGTGCAGTGAAGGGTTAATCGGCCAATAATTGTTTGCATTGTAAACTAAATAGTATTATACGAAATTAAAGCACTCGAAAAAGTGCCGGTCATAGTGGGTCATATTGACTAATTTCGCATACGCACGGAATCCTCGCAGTTGTGTGAACTAGTCAAAGGCGAAAGTCCTGTGCATGCGCAGTCAGTGCTACCAACATTGCGACGACGCATAAGCGCGTTCCAGCGGCGAATCAGTGCGTCCGAGTTACATCTGTGAGCATTTGTGAGTACAAACACGACGTTTTGTGTTCATAATAACACAATAACACACAAACATCTACCGCAAACAAGGAGAAAAATGACTTCACCCAACGATAATGTCATCTATCGTTTGCGATAGGTGACATTATATCGATCAAGTTCATTAACTAACTTGTCCAACACAACAAATAGTGGCGAGAAAGCGATATTTGATACCACGATGATGAGTATTCCAGATAGCTTACACGATAACAGCGACATAAGTGATTTACATGACCAAATAAACAAACTCACGATGCAATTATCGAGCGCCCATAATGAAATTGAAAATTTAAACATGGAAAACTTCCGCTTAAAATCAGATCTACAAAAAGTTATCAAAACAACAAACACCTACAAGAAAATATGCTCAACACCATGCAGGAAAACTATATCAATAATGCATAACAATAAAACTCCAAACCAAAATAAAGAACGAAGCTGGCAAAACACTAATGAAACAATCATTAATGTACAACAAAACAATTGCTCAGAAAGTACGACCATCATGCACAATAAGGGAACACAAACAGTTTCTACACCTAACAAACTGAAGGAAGTACCTACCATTTCGTCCTCAAACCAATGCACACTACATAATATAAATAAAGAGCAGGCAAACATAATTACGAAGCCTAGGCAAAAAAACAAATTATGTATTCTAAGCAGCACCACAACTAGAGGGTCCTTATCTACAATCCGAGACGTATACTCAAGCTACTCTCATTACTGCCACTACATCAGGACTAACAGCAGTGCCAACGATCTTCTAACCAATATTGAACATAAGCTAAAAGACTTCACCACTAGCGACTACTGCATACTCTTTATCGGGGAAAACGACATAAAAGAAAACGGTGACTGCATTAATAGATTAATGCAGTCACCGTTTTCTTTTATGTCGTTTAAGATAAAGTATAAAGAAAATAAGAGAATCTCTGCTAACAGTAAATCATACCAATATAATTATCTGTGCAGCCACCTATGTAGCAGGTGCTCCAAAATATAATTACAAAGTAGATGTGTTTAACAATCTCTTGTACTCAGATATACAAAGCAACAAATACGCATACTTCTTTGATAGTAACTATGAGCTATCACTCGAGATGTTCTCCTACAAAACTGGAAAAATAACTAATTAGGGAATGAGAAACATACACGACCGAATTATATGCAATATACTATATGATTTAGATCTAATTGACAACAACAAAACATCAAATAATAAACTTGAAAGCAACAGTTTTAGTAACCATGATCTTTTTCGTATTTAATCATATATTTGTAATGCACCAAAATATCAATGGTCTAATTAATAAATCGGATCTATTAGGTATACATCTAAATGAACTCTCAGAAGAAGGTAGGTCAGTAGATATCCTCTGTATAACAGGACACAACATGAAACATGGTGACAATCAACATTTACATTTAAATAATCATTCACTTGCGACATGCTATGCTAGACATGATAGAAACGGGGGTTCATGCATTCTAATAAAGAATACACATAAATTTGAAGTCATTGATGTCAAAAAATGGGCCATTCCACATCAAATAGAATGTTGTGCAATAAAACTTTCTTCGCACCCAATCACCATTGTCTGTATGTATAGACCACCAAATAATAACAAAGATAAGCTATCGTCATTTTTTGAGAATTTAAACATGATGTTAAGAGAAATCTGTCTAAAACATAATAACAAGATCATACTATGTGGGGATTTTAATATAGATATATGCAAAAATAGCAAAACCTCGGTCACTTTTCAAACTATATTACGCAGTTATAATCTGATTCTGGGTACTCGGTCACCGACACGTCTATGCAGTGAGACCTGCATTGACAACATAGTTCATAATATTAGAGGCAGCAAGTGTGAGGTTAAAGAATTAGCATTGTCTGACCATACAGCGCAACTGCTAAAATGTCGTGTCAAAAAAACGTGTACGCTTTCTCACTGGTTCATACATAAACGTGATTATAGTGACGAAAATATAAAAAATTTTAGAGAATGCCTTCAAAATTTAACATTTCATGATGTCTTTATGTGCTCTGATCCTAATAATGCATTTAATGAATTCCATGACCTTTATAAACTATTTTATGACCTATGTTTTCCGATTAATAAAATAAAGGTTTCGCTAATTAAAAAACCTAAGTGGATAACACCGGGACTAAAAAAAATGTTCCAAACGGAAAAGGGACATGCTATGGGAATATCGAAAGTCGCCTAGCTCAGAAAATAAAAACAAACTTAAAACCTACACTAACAGATTAAAACACATAGTCAAGCAAACACAAAAAGCGCAAAACAGTCATTTTATAGATACGTCCGAAAACAAGAGCAAACCTACGTGGAGTATCATTAATAAACAGAAAATAAATTACCCAAAAGAAGGAATTTGCAGCATAAAGATTAACAATAAAGTTGAAAATTCTCCAGAACAAATAACGGAATCATTTAATGAATATTTTATAAATTTTAATCAATCTCAGAATGACATTAACTATAATAATACACTGACACTTGACACAAATCCTAACTCAATTTTCATGACACCTACGATACCCTTTGACATTATTAAAATAATCCAATCATTGAAGAATACTAATAGTGCTGGATATGACGATATTACCACTAAAGTGATTAAAGCTACGTCTCAAATTATTGCACCAATACTCAGTCACATTATAAACAACTGCATTGAGAAAGGCGTATTAAGGCTGAAAATTTCAGTAATCAAACCTTTGTTTAAAAAAGGTGACAGGCAAGATCCAGGTAACTACAGACCTATTGCACTTATTCCGATCTTCTCTAAAAATTTCGAAAAAGTAATGCATAATAGTATATATTCTTTCTTAGAAACAAACAAAATCTTAATCAGCGAACAGTACGGTTTCAGGAAAAATAAAAGTATTAATTCCGCAATATATGCGCTTGTAGAACATGTCTTGACTAATATGGACAATGGAACTCCTGTAGTTGCATTGTTTATGGATATGTCAAAGGCATTTGACCACGTTAGCCATAAAATACTCCTAAACAAATTGGAAAAATATGGTATCAGAGGCAACATCCTTGAACTTGTTGAATCATACCTTACCAATCGGCAACAATTTACATGTATCAATAAAATCAACCCCCGTACAAAAACAGAAATTACATATCAATCCAAACATCGGGAATGTTTATGCGGGGTACCACAGGGCGGTGTACTTGCTCCATTATTTTTCATCATATATATTAACGACATGCCTAAACTCATTAACAATCCTATGATCTTGTTCGCAGATGATAGCACAATATTATTTAAAAGCAAAAATGATGACACAAAAATAAATTAATGACAACCTTAATGACATAATATCCTGGCTAACAGAAAATAACTTAAAAATTAATCTAAATAATACTAACTACATCTCATTTGAACAAAAAACCAATAATAAAAAACCAGACGTTCGATATGGTAATACAAGTATTCAGGATACTGATCACACAAAATTCTTGGGCATGTGGATAGATAAAGGCATGAACTGGAAAATGCATGTTGAGGGCGTGTGTAAAAGACTTAGCCAGTGCTCCTATGCCCTTTATAACCTAAGGAAAATATCAAGTCAGGCCACCCTTTTAGTGGCATATCATGGTTATGTGTCATCAACATTACGCTACGGACTTATGTTTTGGGGAAACTCGCTAGACAGAGAAGTGGCGTTTAGGGCACAGAAGAAATGCATAAGGGCAATATGTGGCATACAAAATACAGAGAGCTGTAAGCCATATTTTCAAAAGCTTAAGTTACTTACACTCCCGTGTCTTTATATATATGAAGTAGCTACTGGTTGCGCGAAGCAATCATTAACGATGGATTTCAAAATTGGGTTTACGAAAAAAAGATGGATGAACGATTCTGCCACTGATATAGGAAGAACACTGGAATTCAATCAGTGGCTGTTTAAAGGAAGGTTGCACGATACCTTATTAGCGATGCGATGATGATGGTCCGGTCCGTCCAGCAAAAACAAGCGATTTCCACGAATTTTCACTTGATCGAAAAACGAACGAGGCACACACTCGCGCACACGCGGAGGTTCGGAGCAGACCAATCGCCATATTTTATTTCTTCAAATGTCTTTACGCGGCTGGCGCTAATTGACGTAGCCCTCTCGCTCACACCCGGACGAAAGGTAATGTGCGGGTAAGGGACAAAGGATAAGGAATGTAGCAAATCCAATTTAATCCCATCAATTCGCTTTGCCAACACGAAAACTAAAAAAATTAAAAATGACATGACTTAGTATAATTTCAATCGAACAGTGCAATCAATATTATAAATTGCTACAAATTAATCAGATGGCGCAACCAGCTACTTTTGTCAAATCAAATCTACATTTATATAATCGCCCGAAGAGCATACGCTATAAAAATACAATATGCACGACAAGACACAAAAAAGCTATATTCAGCAAAAACCTTTTAGGCATGGCACCCAAAATCTACAATAAATTACCCAAACATATCATAGAAGCTAGTAATACAGATCTGTTCAAAAAATGGTTAAATGATTTTTTGATTGAAAAATGTTACTACACTATTAATGACTATCCTAATGAAACTTGCTAGAACTACTATATTCGATTTATGACATTAGTAAAAACTTGACATTGCACTGAATTAAATTATTGAAATAAAATTGTTATAATTATTACCTCTATGTTTATGTGACAATTAATTTGTTTGCGAGTGTTAAATTTTTGACTGTAATTAATAATCTAAAATATTGTTATTTTCTAATCATTCTGACATTAATGCTTTTTTTGTAATTTGAAATTTGATAAAAACTGATTATAATCATCAATTTAATTTGTACGCTTAAACGCAAAACATAGACGGGACTCTTATATTGAATTGTAACACCATTTAAAAACCTATGTTTACAAATAAAGATTTCATTTTCATTTTCATATTCTTTGCTTCACTTATATTGTGAAGCAAACACAAATAAATAGGCGTAGTAATAGTAACACCCGTTGAATTTACGCACACTAACATCTATGTCGGTGTGCCCTGCAAACCGATCTAACCTGCTGTGTGTACCTACTGCCAAATTATTATCAATGAGCGCAAGACGCCCCTGGCGGCCCGGGGGCGCCGTTAGCATGTTTTTGTACGGACAACCCGGTAACTTAGCAATCTTATAACTATGTGATTTTTCATGTTTCAGTTTTGAAATTTTGTACATAGATTCTTTACATAAAAATACTAGAATCAAGTTTCGGGTTTTGCATAAACTAAAACTAATAATGTATAGATAAGCCGTTCCGTGTGGTCCGCGACGTAAAGAATAGCACCATCCTATTTCTCCCCGTGGGTGTCGTAAAAGGCGACTAAGGGCTAAGGGCTACTAGAGAATGGGCAACAGCGGTCTCTACACATTTTAATACCATACTGCGACCGCCAACCCGACTGCCAAGCGTGGCGATTATGTCAACCTCCTCACCCTTTGGGGGAGGCCTATGTCCAGCAGTGGATGTTTTCGGCTGAAATAATGATGATGACGTAATAAGCCTGCGGTTTCTTAGATTTTCGCGATTTCAATTATGCTGATATTGTATATGTTTGTACTGTTTGAAGCCAGAGAGCCACGCGGTTATAACGACGTTAGAAAACTTTGGTAATATACTAAGTACCTGTCCTGTGTTGCAATGACGTTGTAAATGTTTTCAGGTATCGATGAGGAGTTTATGCCGTGGCTTGTTGATGAGGTGTCGAAAGAAATAGAGTCTATCATCACGAGTCGTGACGTCATTATAGGTAATCAATCAAGCAAAAATATGTTACTATGCGCTGTTTCTGAGTGGTGACAAAGGCCGCACATCTATTAATTGTTATATCGGATAGCCATCAAAAGTCGGTTACGCCGAAGTATCTTCAGTTAATACCAAAACCTCAAGACCTATCAACAACCAGCATGTGCAACAACTGTGTTCTATTGTTGACACGTTGCTAGCGGTGTGGTGTCGCCATGCGGGCTATCAGCGATCTAATGCTAACGTGGGCTTGTTCGACAGAGATCGTACGAGACGTGGTGGAGGCGCGCGCAGAGCTATACCGCGTAGCGGGCGAGCGCGACGCCGAGCGGGGCGAGCCCGACGAGTCCATCACTCCCGCCTCGCTCACCTCCGAGGAAGAACACGAGGAGGAACGTGAGTCAACACACACACACACACACCAACGCGTAGTACACACGAGTGCATGCCTAGCGGGGCGAGCCCAACGTGCCCGTCACGCCCGCTTCGCTCACCTCAGAGGATTATGAGGAGGATCGTGCGTCAACACACACACCAGCACGTCGTATATACATACGCGACGTAGTGGAAGACCACGCGAAGCTGTACCGTGTGGCAAGCGAGCGCGACGGCCAAGCGGGGCGAGCCCGACGAGTCCGTCTCGCCCACCTCACTCACCTCCGAGGAGCATGAGGAGGAGAGTCAGACAACACAAACAGACCAAGGTCATATAAACCACTACTAAAATTACGAAACGCAAAAGTTAAAAGAAAACGAAAGAAAATACATATAATTACAAATATGTACTTATAAGTTACAATTACAAATATATACTTATAAGTTACAATTAACAATATACAAATGTTTCGTATTTTTACAAGCGTAACATGAAGCATGGGGCCTATGTCACGATGGCGACGCCCTACATAATTGTAAGATTTGTAGGTTTACAAAAATACTAGTCTACAAATCGTACAATTTAGTAAACTTACCACTACTTCGTTTATATTTTTGAACTATTCAAATGTTCAGTTGTACGTAGTGACAGTAGCACAGGCGCAGCACGACATACTCGTAGCTACAGATATACTGTTAACAATGCACGTGATTAAAAGAATTACAAACACAAACCTAAATAATTATTCTACAATGGTTTTGCTATTGGGTAATAGTACTGGTATCACCAGAAAAGATATAGTGGATGGTGTGAACACCTTATTAAAGTTAAATGTAGGAAAGCTGATATTGTGTGCTTTTCCTTATTCTGATACTTTATCACATGATGATAATAATTATATTTTTAGTTTGAATAATACTATTCATAGGTTGACATGTTTTCATAGTGACAAATTATTGTATTGTGACACTAATAAGTTTGTTAGTGGTTTTAAATTAACTCAGTGAACTTTATCTCTGTCTTGGACATGTAGACATATATTATGATTGCTATGTTAATAGCATATAATATTAATGAGGTTATTATAGCTAATATAACAAATTGTAGTATTAGTGACGAGTCTGTGTTGTCTAGTTATACTAACAACATAGTGATTGATTATGAATCGTCATGTTGTACGATTTACTACACAAAGCAGAGCAAAGTACAGCTGCAACTAGTAAGCCAGCTGAGCCAGTAAAAAGTCCAACACAGTGTCCTGAATACTGTACGGACGAGGAGGAGCTAGCCAGGGAAACTCAGTGGATCAGGCAGAAGAGCAGGAAAAAACGTAAATTAAACACATCGCCCACTCACATAGCCAACATTGAACACTTAGCGACTGTTCAAACCGAGAAAGTGAACACCAAAAGGATTCCTCTACCTCCGCCTATAGTAGTAGATGGCGTCGAGGACTACCAGGCCTTGTTTGACGTATTGTCAAAGTCTGAGTCTGGTGATAAATTTACGACTAAAATGTGAAATGGGTAATGCGTTAAAGTAAATGCAGTGAATGAAAACACATATAAGTCCATTACACAGTTATTGACAGAAAATAACTTTCTTTGGCACTCCTACGAAAACAAGCAGGAAAGACCAATAAGAGTTATGGTTAAAAACCCTCATTTCACATGCGAGTCCGACAGAATCATTGAGCACTTACAAAATAAAGGTTACCAAATTGAAGATGCAGCAAACAAATTGAGGTGGAAAAATAAGGAGCCTCTGAATATGTTTATGCTGACATTCAAAAATAATGAAGACATAAACAAAATGTATGGCATAAAATCAATATTAGGATGTAAAGTAGAAGTACATCCTCTCCACACCTCGAGGCTAGTGCCTCAATGCAAGAGATGTCAGGCGTACGGACATACTCACAAATACTGTTCTAAGGAACCTAGATGTGTCAAATGTACAGGCAAACATCTTACTGCTGACTGCAAAAAACCGGCAGACGAGAAGCCAAAATGTGTCCACTGTGGGGCATCCAGCTAATTATAGAGGAAGTTTAGTAGCCCGGGAAATGCAGAATATAAAAAACAAAACTGCCAAGAAGCCGGCATCAAAAAGCCAGCGAGACGTTAACGAAAAAGTGCAAACTAGCTCTAAAACACAAAACCATTACGTGACACAAAACCCTCACAATAAAACATACGCGCATGTTACAGGCAAAACTGTTAACTTTACAAATATTCGTGACAATGTTAATGCCAATTGCATGGAAGGAAAGTTGGACGAAATGATTAAATTGATGTCCTCATTTAACGCTCGTTTGGATAGACTAGAAAATAGCTAACTAGCTAATTAATTAAAGATACTGGGCATTGAACTCAAACGGACTACTTAAACATCAACAAGAATTAGAAGTAGTCCTGATCACAGAAAACATCGATGTTTGCCTTATATCTGAAACTCACTTTACTAAAGCAATCATTCATAAAGTTTCGAGGTTATAAAGTGTACCATGCACTGCATCCTGACAACTCTGCCCGAGGTGGTAGCGCAGTTATAGTCAAAGAAAATCTCTGTCATTACGAAGAAGTATGAATGTCATGAAATTCAAGCTGTGGCGATTTGTATTCAATCTCAACTGTATCCAGTCACCGTAGCGGCCATCTACTCGCCCCCGAGATACAATATAAAAAAAGACCATTATGTGAGGTTCTTACAGAAACTCGGACAAAGATTCATCTTAGGTGGCGACTTCAACGCTAAAAATACGCATTGGGGTTCAAGACTAACCACCACTAAAGGAAAGAAACTCATGAGTGCCATGAAAGACTTAAAGTGTGAAGCTATATCTACCGAAAAACCAACTTATTGGCCAAGCGATCCACGCAAAGTACCAGACCTAATAGACTTTTTTGTTACCAAAAATATATCTAGTAATTATTTAAGCATTGATTAATGCTTTGACATGAACTCGGACCATTCTCCCATAATTTTATCGGTATGGCATCGGATCCTAAGCATCGAGAGTAATCCCTTGTAAATACTCATACAGACTGGGAAAGTTTTAGAATCGACTTAGATAATAAAATAGAATTAAGAGTTCCATTAAAAACTCCGGAACAGCTGGACTTGGAACTAAGTAAATTTACAACTAGTATACAGCAAGCTGCCTGGAACAACACACTGGAAAAAACACACCGGGTTAAAGCAACCGCCTACCCTGCAGAAATTAGATGTCTTATAACCGAAAAGCGGAAACAGAGAAACAGATGGCATCAGACCAGATGTCCACAAGATAAAAGACTGCTGAACAACCTTACTAAGCGTCTTACAAAAGAAATTCAGCACTAAACTGACACCTTAACAAACAACTACCTTAGCCAATTGACGAGTGATACCATGTTTTGGTATCACTCGTCACTACTCGCTATGGAAGGCTACAAAGTACATGAAACGACCGATCATACAAATACCTCCTATTAAGGAAGAAAATTTAAAATGGGCAGTGACGGACCAACAAAAGGCCTTAAGGTTCGCTGAGCATTTGGAACAAATATTCCAACCAAACGAAGCCCAGAGTCACAGTGCGAGGGTAATACAGAGTGTACAAATGAGTTTAGATATTAATTAAGTTGGTTACCCCAAAAGAAGTATCTAGAGAAATTAAATGTAATTTTAATCGGAAAAAATCACCTGGTTACGACTTAATGACAAGGGAAGTTTTACAAAATCTCCCACGTAAAGCCATAGTCAAGCTTACCACGCTCATTAATGATACATTTCGATTAATGCACGTTCCTGACATATGGTAGCTGAAGTCATAATGATAGCCAACCCTGGCAAGCCACCTCATGAAACAACATCTTACCGACCAATCTCACTATTGCCTGTGTTATCAAAGCTATTTGAGAAATTATTTCTAAAGAGATTGAAGCCTCTAATCGAAAGTGAAAATCTAATTCCCGATTACCAGTTCGGATTTAGAGAACAACACTCCACGCTCGACCAAGTCCACAGAATTACCAATATTATTGAAAGAACACTAGAGGAGAAGAAGGTGTGCTCCACGGTTTTCCTTGATGTAGCCCAGGCTTTGGATAAAGTATGGCCTGAAGATCTCCTATATAAACTAAGAACGATACTGCCTCAGCAATTTTCAGACATCCTAGAATCGTATTTATCAGACAGATTGTTTAGGATAAGACAAAAAAACGCCTATTCACGCCTTAGGCAAATAAAAGCTGGAGTACCCCAAGGGAGTGTACTTGGTCCGGTCCTGTACCTACTATACACCTGCGATATTCCTGAGCTAGAAAATAATTTTATTGCAACCTTTGCTGACGACACAACTATCATGGCTGTTGGAAATAGCCACGAGGAAGCTGTGGAAAAAGTTCAAGAGTCCATAAATCGTATATATGAGTGGACTAGAACATGGCGTATCAAACTGAATGAAAGCAAGTCTATCCACATTGACTTCACCAACAAAAAGCCAAATACTTCCCGGTATTCGTCAATAATCAACAAATACCATACGCGAATACTGCTAAGTATCTCGGCATGACCCTGGATGCAAAACTGCGCTGAAAAGAGCATGTCAAAAAGAAAAGAGCAGAATTGGATATTCGGTACAAAAAAATGTATTGGCTACTTGGTAGACAGTCGCCATTGTCAATACCTAACAAATTGTTGTTATATAAACACATTTTAAAGCCTGAATGGACCTACGGTATTCAGCTGTGGGGTTGCACCAGTCAAAGCAATCGTCAAATCATACAACGTTTTCAAAACAAAGTACTAAGGGATATAGACATTAGGAACAGCGACCTCCACCGGGACCTCAAGATGGATGTCATAAACATAGTTATACAAAAATATGCAGAAGCTCATGAACACAGACTTCATCATCACGTTAATGTCGAGGCGATCCAACTCCTTGACAACACTGATTTAGTTCGAAGACTAAATAGGGCAAAACCTTTTGAGTTAGTTTAGTGCAGTGTAAGTGAACTTAAACTGTAGTGCCAGTGCTGACTTTTATAAAGAACACGTGAATCAAGTGTCTTCCCCTTAACTTATAGTGAATAAGAAAGACGTTATTGGACGATTTCTTAACTTTATAGTTACTTAGCAGTTTAAGTTATATTTAAATTACTTATTAGCTAATAGGCTAGATTGTAATGTGAATAAATTATCACCAGTTGTGATACTTTATAAGGAGAGAGAAAAAAAAAAAAAAAAAAGTTGTACGAAGGAGGATCCACCTATAATACCAACATCCTTGGAGGCCACTGCCAGTCAGATAGAGTATTCTCTTCCTGCTAGAAGTCATACGGGCATTTTTGACTCTTCAATTGTAGTTGTGGAGGTCACTCCGGATAATTCTTTAAACTAGGCAGTAAGACAACAGAAGTTACCGCTTCAAATAACCAATTATTAATATTAAAGAATAATAAAAAGGTATCTTCTTGCAATAGAATAGAATAGAATTGTCTTTATTCAAGTAACTTAGACTCAAAAATTACACTTCACAAAAACAAACAAATGGAAGTGGATCACCGTTGTAACCCATGTGAGATGGCACAACAGCGACCCACGAAAACACAGTCTAGACGACTTGAAATCATGCTTAGGATACTGTTAGAGCTGCCCCACACCCTGCGCACCATGGAAGCGCACCTTTTGCGCAACTCATAATAAAAAACCAAAGGGACAGCAACATACTTTAAAATTATTTAATCAAAATATCCAAGGTTGCTCTTTGAAATTACTGGAAATAGAATTTTTTGTTAAATAAAAACCAGTTGAGACTGGTCTTCTCTTAACTGCCAGGGCTTATTTGTAATCTTTTAATCTTGTATTTTGAATTGTTTAAATTTTTTTTTTTTTCACCCAGGATTTTGTAATATCTTTTTATATTATATATTTAAAAGAGTGTCCTTGGAGTTTCTTGCTCTTCTTCTTCTCCATAGAGATCTACTTTTGGAATGGGCAAACAGCTTCAATTTTCTAACTGACCGACACTTTGACAAATCAAAAGTGCCTGTAATTGGTTTAATACAATTTAAATAAATGCTTTGAGTTTGAGTTGAGTTCGAGTTTCAGTTTGAGCAATGAGCTTTTAGTATTCTAGGATTAGATGCTCTGGATGTACTTTAACTAATGGATCGTGTAGTGTACTTTGCGATTGACTTGAGCAACATGGGCAGTCCACGATAGGTTAGAGTCCATGGTCACCCCCAGGTTTTTATTGTTATGTTTAGTTATTGTGTTATTTTTTTGTTATAAGTCATTATAACAATTGTTACTGCCACTGTTACAATTAAGATTTTGTCCCTCTAGTGGTAAAGGAACAAAAGCTCTGATGTAAGGAGGGTTAGTATATATGTTCTATGTTAGCGGGTTTGGTTCCGCACTTAGTCCTTCATGTGGACCATTGTGCGTGGCCATGGCGGCCGTCGTTGGTTATTCCAACCAGCCCACCTCCCTACAGAAGCCGATTAGGTCTCCTGGTCCGCTTAAGATATCTGTGAAGGATCTGGGTGACCCGATGGTTTCTGTTCTGATCTGGGTGACGCCTGTGCATTCAAAGAGCACGTGCGGAACGGTTTCTTCAGCCTCCATGCAAGCCCTGCACAGAGGCTGTCCGTTATGCCTGTTGTGTGCTTGTTCAGTGAGCAGTGTCCCGTGATGGTCCCCGTCACCAGGCGCAGGCCCGTTCCTGTCCGGGCGTAGTAACCGCCTGGTTAGCCTGCCATCTAAGGATGGCATAGCTTCCCTCGATTGCCTGCAGCCCGGTATCGTTACGGTTGCACATTGTCACCCGTTCCAGTGCGTTGTAACATTCTAGTGTTAGTCTGGAGGTAATATATTTTTTCCCTATGGGTTGCAAAACTGAGGCACTATCGGAGAGTATACGTATACGGGTGTCCGTAACTTTCCTGGCTTCTATGGCGTTAGCCGCTTGTATAATGCCCACACATTCCGCCTGGTAGATGGTGTTGAACAATTCCAGCGGGCTGCAATATTTATGTTGAAGTCGTGTGAGAAAACTCCGACTCCAGTTCTGGAGTCGGTTTTTGATCCGTCGGTGTATACTCTTTAGGGTAGGGTTAGTATCAGAACACAAGGAAACTACCAACTGCCTCAAACAATATTGTATATTATATATTTATACAAATTTAGCCTAACTTAAATTACTTAAGTGACAATAACGGTAACCTAAGGTATGCCAGCCAGCTTAGATTCCAGTTGATAAGAACTAGGGTCATAGGGGGTTGGTGATAAACCGAGTACTGTTCCGTGTAGAAGTTTAAATTAAATATTAAGAATAAATTTGAATTATAAGGTATAACCTTCCAGTTAATATGAGTGATATTTAAAAATAGGCGCCAGGGACTTTGGGCGTCCCGGATCCCGGAGCCGACGAAGATGTCCAATAAACTTCCTGATGAACGTAGATGTTGGACCCGGGGTCCTTAATTTAAACTTTGGTGAAGACCGGTTTCCAATTTTAAAACCGGACAGGTACTAAACTGGTATTTTTTATATAAACCGTATGTGAATAAAAAATTAGATTAAGAGAAGAAGAAAAAAACCATCCCGCCAGCGCTATCACTAGACGAACTCTGCCAGCCGCACAGTCTTCTCTGCAGGAGGCTTCGAGCTCACTCGAGGAACGGGTCTGCTTCTCTAGATCATGGCGGCGACATGAATCTCTCGAGGTGCCTCTCCTGGAATGGACAATACGGAGACCTAATAATATAATGAGAAACTAATTTATTTTCCTTGCGGTTATGAGATGTGACCGAGCTTGGAAATCTAAAACATAAGCCGTTTAACATGGCCTTTCGCAAATAAAATTTAATGAGCTACAACTTCTGTTTTGCTATTCAATTCAATTCAATTTTATTCAGGAACAATTCACATTGTGTTTGAAATCATAAACAATAAATAAAGAATACAAAAAAAAATCACGATCATTAAAATTATAAAAAAGAACACTTTCATAATACAATAATTATAGAAAATAAAACATTCAATAACAATTAAAAATTCAATAACATTACAAGCTACTACATATTAATATTACCCAGTCTCAAAATAACTAATATAAAAATTTTAAAACGTGGATATGTCATCGTCTAACGAATACAGACATTTCTCCAATAGGAACGCTTTGAGTCTTGACTTAAATGAGCTCTTGTAAATTATAGTTTTTAAGTCCAATGGCAACCTGTTAAAAATCCGCACTGCTTGATATTGAGGACTATGTTGAACAATCCTAAGTTGGGTATTATTTTGCTTTTAAAATCTTTCCTGCGCGTACTTTCCCTCAACTGTCTCTCCTCATCTGTTTCATAGTTTTTTTTTTAAAACACCAACAATACTAAAACATAGAGGCTGGGGACAGTAAGGATTTTTAAACTTTGCAACTTTTCTCAAACCTATTTAAGAAACAGCAAAATATATGTGTATATTAGTAATATGCAAGCTAATGGTAACAGCAATTGCACTAAATCACAGAAAATTTATTGCAATTGCTGTTACTATTAACTTTATCAAATGGTAACAGCAATCGCAATAAATTATAGAAGATTTATTGCAATTGCGGTTACCATTAGCTTGCATATTATTAATATCCACATCAATTTTCCTGTTTCTTTTAAAATATGATGAGAAAAGTTGCAGTTTTGCCTCTCACATCATAATGCTCCAATTTTGCAATGAGTAATTTATGGTCAATTGTATCAAAGGCTCAGCTTATATCAAGGAAAATACCAGCTACCCTCTTTTTCTTATTTCAATTTACTAATAATATCTTCCACTAAAGTATAACAGCGTCCCCTGTTCTGACATTTTTTTGGTATCCAAATTGTCTCAAGTGCAAAACCTTGTTTAAATTTAGATGAACCACAAGTCTACTCTTAATAATATTTTCAACAATTTTGGAAAGAATAGGGAGCAAAGAGATAGGTCTATAGTTTTTGGATTTGTTTTAGAGCCCTTCTTGTGGAGTGGGATAACTTTTGCTATTTTTAACTGTTCCGGAAAGATACCATCTAAAATGCATTTATTGTAAAATATTGTCAAAGGTTCAGCTAAAATATCTAAATCTTCAATAACTGCTATTGGGATGTCGTCATAGCCACATGATTTCTTATTTTCCATCAATCAATCAACTCAGCCTATAGGAGTCTACTGCTGGACATAGGCCTCTCCCAGGCTGCGCCACAACACCCCGTCCTCCGCCTTCCGCATCCAGTCTGTCCCAGCCACCTTTTTAAGGTCGTTGGTCCATCTAGCTGGGGGGCGTCCCACACTACGCTTGCCGATACGCGGTCTCCACTCCAGGACTCGTCTGCTCCACCGGCCATCAGTCCTTCGACAAACATGGCCAGCCCACTGCCACTTCAGCTTGCTTACTCTGCAGGCTATGTCGGTAACTCCGGTTATCTTCCGGATAATTTCATTTCGGATCTTATCCTTCACAGAAACTCCGAGCATAGCCCGCTCCATAGCACGCTGAGTGACCTTGAATTTGTGGACCAGCCCGACTATCAGTGTCCACGTTTCGGCACCTTATGTCATAACGGGCAGGACGCACTGGTTGAAGACCTTAGTCTTCAAACACTGCGGGATTGGCGACGAGAAGACTTGACGAAGTTTTCCAAACGCTGCCCAACCCAACCGGATCCTTCTGTCGGCTTCTTTCTCAAAGTTGTGCCTACCAAGCTGGAAAACTTGCCCTAGGTAGACGTACTCCTTCACAACTTCGTGAAGCGACCCTTCGATGTGGATTGGACTCGGCAAGACGTGCGAATTGTATATGACTTTCGTCTTGTCCATATTCATGCCGAGGCCAACCCACCGAGAGGGTTCATTTAGGCTTTGCAGCATCTGGTCTAATTGTTCCAGCGTCTCTGCCATTAAGACGATGTCATCGGCAAAACGAAGGTGTGAGATGTACTCGCCGTTTACGTTGATACCCTGTCCAGTCCAATCCAGCGTCTTAAAGACGTCCTCCAACGCATTGGTAAACAGTTTCGGGGATATCACATCCCCCTGTCTCACCCCCTGAGTAGTTAGATGGGGCTGGTTTCCTTATCCTGGATCTGGACAGTCATCATTGCCGTATCATACAAACACATCAACACTTCGATGTAGCGCCAGTCAATTCGACATCTCAAACTCAAACTCAAACTCAAAGCATTTATTTCAAATAAACCAATTACAGGCACTTTTGAATTGTCAAGGGGGTCGGTCAGTCATGAAGATGAAGCTAGTTGCCCATTCCAAAGCTTAGTAGGTACCTATGGAGAAGAACGGGCAAGAAACTCCACGGACACTCTTTTAAATTAACATATGGTTACAAAATATTGGTTACATCATTCGTGTTGAAATTAAACATGTGAGAACGATGCAAAACGTCAAAGGCGTCCGTAACAAAAATATTAAAAGAAAACAATTCAAAACTTAAATTAAAATCGTTGCAGAGAGGCCAGAACTGCCCATATTTCGATGGAGTCGAATGCTTTCTCGTAGTCCACAAATGCCATACACAGCGGCTGATTGTACTCTTCGGTCTTCTGCACAATCTGCCTAACAGTATGGATGTGGTCTACGGTACTGAAGCCTTTTCGAAAACCGGCTTGTTCTGGTGGCTGGAACTGGTCAAGTCTCCTGGCGAGACGGTTCGTGACGATCCTCGAGAACAGCTTGTATACGTGGTTCAGAAGTGAGATGGGTCTATAGTTCTTCAGCAAGGTTTTGTCGCCTTTTTTGAAGAACAGAACCACCGCACCTCTGCCCCACGTTTTGGGCGTTGTACCCTCTTGGATGACGGAGTTGAAGAAACTCGCTAGCTCTCTCAGGACTGGAGCCCTGCCCGCTTTAAGGAGCTATGTTGTTATTCCGTCATCACCAGGTGTCTTGTTGTTCTTTAGCTGCTCGAGATCCGCCCTAATCTCGCAATGGTCAACATCCGGGATGTCCTCCGTGTAGTGGCGCGTTAATTCGGCTTGATGGTCATCTTCACTATGCCCCGCCAGTTTCGCCGTCCACGTTGAGTACAAGTGTCCGTTCCATACCATTAACTATTTTCACTATCTCGTTTGGAGTAACAGGCGCACCAAACAACAACAACAACAACAGGGTGACCATGTCATTTTGAACTCTTCTAGTGTTTTCTTAAAAAAATGTATGGGGATCTGGATAGTTAATAATACTCAAAAAGCATTTGTAGCTAAATTGATTTATTAATACGTTTGCAACATCCACGAGATTTTCTAGAATTTTACCGTCACATTTAAGCAAGAGAATTTCAAAATGCGGTGCTTTTATTTTATTCGTGATTTTATTTATAACTCTCCAAACCTCTTTACTTAAATTACAAAAGTTGATCATAGTTTCAGTTATTGTTATTTGTTTGGCCTTGGCCTAACCCTTCTGTATATTCTTACATAATTATTTTTTTAATTCTGAACACTTTCTTCCAGTTTATTAGTACTACCAGCACACAACAAATGTTTTACGAGTAAAACTAACGATTTGCCCGCGCAGATGGCTGACAAATCAACACAATATGATACACATTTAATGACGAACCTGCAAGGCGATAAAAATAGTTTCTTAAAAAAAACCACACCAGGAAAAATGTATGTTTAATTAGCAATAATAAAAGGAATAAATTAAGTAACATAATTGAGGACACTTTTTGTATGTATGATTTTGATTACTGCCACTATCTTTATCCAGGCGGTGATATTCAACAAATGCTACAGGGCATTGATAATAAAATAAAAAGCTTTAATAAAAATGACTATTGTGTAATTATGGTGGGAGAGATGGACTTCATACGGACTGGAAACTATCACGACATTATATTTCTTATTAGAGAAACCATCGGAAAAATCAATAACACCAATGTGATTATTTGCCTTCCGACCTACCGATGTGGCAATTATACAACTATATACAATACTAGAATAGAAACTTTTAATAATCTCCTATATCTAGACAACTTAACTCACGAATATCCCTATTTACTAGACTCTAATGCAGAATTAACTTATGACTATCAAATGTTTTCTGCGCAACAAGGACACATAAATGGAACAGGAATGAAGAATATTTTCACTAATCTCCAGAGGACTATAACTGAAATCGATACTGAAAATAATATAACAACATTTAATTCTTCTACCTCAGAAATTACGCATCCAGACACGTTTTTTCTATAATTATCTGATTATTATGCACCAAAACATCGCGGGACTCCTCAACAAGGTGGATCAACTAACACTACACCTGCAAGAATTAGCCGAACAAAGAAACATTATAGACAAAATTTGCGTCACAGAACACTTTATGGAGCGAGGACACGAGGAGCTTCTTTCAATACCCAATTATAAATTAGCCGCTTACTATACAAGAAGTACGAAAAGAGGGGGAGCCTGTATCCTGGTGAAATTTGGTCTCCAATACAAAGAACTTACGAATGTCAGTAAAATGTCAATTGAAGGCATTGTCGAAGTTTGTGCAATTGAACTAATATCACATAAAACAATCATTATTTGCATATATAGAGTGTCAAAGTTAAACAATTTAGAGGTTTTCTACTCAAAACTAAACATTATATTATCAAAATACTGTTACGATTCGAACAAGAATGTAATTCTATGTGGTGAATTCAACATTAATATTGTTGCGCGCACAACTAAAAAGCCTCCTACTAGCGCCATCTAGTATCGAGTGGCAGAATTAGTAGAGTCAAGATGATTCTAGAAAGTTCGATTCTAGAACTATCGACACCCGGTCAGTCGGGGCCGGTTACTCGAATGTTCTAGATGTTTCGGGAACTATCCGAGGCCCTATATAAGGCCGGTATGGGCCGCGACGGGGTTAGTTTACTTTTAAAAACGAGACAAGCGAGAACAACTGAACGATATTTGAGAGTGTCATTAAGTGATTGTGTTTTAATTGTGTTTAAAGTAGTAGTGTGTTTAAATTGGTGTTCTTAATTAAAGTGTCTAGTTTTTTAGTTATTAAATCGGCAGTTTTTATTGTCATGAACCCCAAGCTCGTAACAATATTGTTGCGCGCACAACTAAAAAGCCTACCACTAGCGCCATCTAGTATCGAGTGGCGGAACTAGTAGAGTCAAGATGCTTCTAGAAAGTTCGATTCTAGAACTATCGACACCCGGTCAGTCGGGGCCGGTATGTACCCGAATGTTCTAGATGTTTCGGGAACTATCCGAGGCCCTATATTAGGCCGTTATGGGCCGCGACGGAGTTAGTTTACTTTTGAAAACGAGACAAGCGAAAACAACTGAACGATATTTGAGAGTGACATTCAGTGATTGTGTTTTAATTGTGTTTAAAGTAGTAGTGTGTTTAAATTGGTGTTCTTAATTAAAGTGTCAATTTTTTTAGTTATTAAATCGGCAGTTTTTATTGTCACGAACCCCAAGCTCGTAACAATTGGTGTCAGAAGCTAGGATTAAAATCATGCCGATTTTACCTAAAGACGACACTGAGGGTATCCATACCCGGAGTCAACGCCAACAGGAGACGGACCAGAGACGTTTTGGTGGAGCTACGCCACAGAGGTCGGAGGGCCAGCTACCGACCACGGAGGCCGACCCGTCCGCAGCAGCTCCAGCATCAGCAGCACCAGACTTTGCTGCCCTGGTGATGATGCTGCAGGAACAGTCCCGCCGTCAGGAGGAACAGGCTCATCGGCTGGAAGAACAGCTCCAGCGCGATAAGGAGGAGCAGTCCCGGCGTCAGGAGGAACAGGCTCGTCGGCTGGAAGAACAGCTCCAGCGCGATAAGGAGGAGCAGTCCCGCTGCCAGGAAGAGCAGATGCTCCTTATAAAGGACCTTCACGCAACCTTCAGGAAAGACGTGAAGGAGGTGAAGGAGAAGGTTACCCAGCATGACAACCGCCTGTCAGAAGCTGAAACTCAGATCAGCAAGTTTAACAACGTCATTGCTGATGTGAAGCGGGAGTTGGGTAACCTTAAACTTGGGGATGGAATCGCAGCTCCCGTAGCTACAACACCTTCGCTACGTGGATTCAAAGTGCCACCGTTCGACGGAACTTCTTCCTGGTCAGCCTACAAAATCCAGTTTGAGGCTGTCATGAAGGCGAACGGGTGGAATAACAGTCAGGCCATGACTGCCCTCACCCTAGGCCTGCGCGACCAGGCCTTAACTGTCCTGGAAGCTCTTGGTAAGGAAGTGACTTACGAGCAACTCCTTGAGGCATTAGAGGCTCGGTATGGCGATGCTCACCTGAAACACGTGTTTCGTGCGCAGCTCAAGGATCGTGTGCAACGCAGTAACGAAAACCTGCAGCAGTGGGCTCTTGAAGTGGAGAAGCTGGTTCGTAAAGCTTACCAGTCCGTACCTGCGCTTATTGATGGGAACCTGGTGCAGGCATTCATCGACGGCATCCGCGACTTTGAAGTTAGAGCTGCTGTGAGGCTCGGTCACCACGGGACGCTTAAGGACGCCTTGGCCCATGCACTGGAGGTGGAAGCTGTGCGGCAGGATCATCGTTCCCATCGCGTCAGGGAGGTTGCAGCGTCTACAGTTCGCGATCGTAAAGGATACATCCCTAGGTGCTACGGCTGTGGGGAAAGGGGCCACCTTCGATCTAGTTGCCCTAAGCGAGCTACAGAAAAGGAAGATGGCCGGTCTCCAGAGGGTAGTGCGGCTAACAGCACCACCCACCAGCAGCAGGGAAACGAGTAATAGCCAGGACTGCGGGGCGGGTGCTGGCTGATGTTCAAAGAGCCCCAAGGAAATCTCATGGCAACGCGGATGCATTGTCAAGAAGACCTTGTCCTGAAGACTGCAGGCATTGTACTAGGCAAGAGGGTAAGGAAGTGGTACCTGTGAGAATGCTCAGGACAGACCTGAGCAACGAGTGGAAGGAAAGCCTACAACGTACACAGCAGGAAGATTCGGACATCAAGCCGATTCTGGAGTGGATAAAGGCCAGAGCTCCCAAGCCCAGCTGGAGCGACGTCTCAGCGATGAGTTCGATCACAAAAAGCTATTGGGCCCAATAGGACAGCTTGGCGATTCAGGATGGAGTCCTGTGCCGTAAATGGGAAAATGCTCGGGGAGACAGCAGTCATTTGCAAATGGTTGTCCCTAAAGCTCAAGTACCGGACGTTCTACAGCTGTACCATAATGGTTGTTCAGGAGGTCATCTGGGAGTAAAACGGACTCTACTGAAGATACAAGAGCGGTTTTACTGGGTACACTGTCGGGACGATGTCGAGGACTGGTGTCGCAAATGTACAAGTTGTGCAGGTGTAAAGGGACCTCAGATTCGTAGTAGAGGTGCATTGAAATTGTACAATGTTGGTGCACCATGGGAAAGGATAGCCCTTGACGTCGCGGGGCCATTTCCGGAGAGTGAAAGTGGTAACAAGTATTTCATGGTTGTGATGGATTACTTCACTAAGTGGCCGGAAGTCTTCGCCATTCCAAACCAAGAAGCTTCAACAGTTGCAGATAAACTGGTTCATGAAGTCTTCTGCCGTTTTGGAGTACCCTTGGAAATTCATAGCGATCAGGGAAGGAATTTTGAGTCCCAAATATTTCAGGAAACTTGCCGAGTAATGGGTACTCATAAAACGAGAACAACTTCTTACCACCCACAATCGGATGGAATGGTGGAGCGATTTAATCAGACATTGGAGCGATACCTGGCAAAAGTTGTGGAAAATCGGCAACGAGATTGGGACAAACACATACAACCATTTTTGTTGTCATATCGAAGTGCTGTTCACGAAAGTACATCGACGACACCAGCTTTCTGAAATTTCTTTTTCAAATGTCTGAAAAGATGAAAACCCGTTATGACCGCAAAATTAACAATAAAGGGTTCGACGAAGGTTCACTAGTATGGTTGCACAACTCAGTCCGCAGCAAAGGGAAATCTCCTAAGCTTCAAGCTAAATGGGACGGACCGTACTGGATTGTGACAAAGATCAATGACGTAACCTACCGGATACAGAAAGGGGCAAGAGGTACTCCTAAGATCGTCCATGTGGATCGACTGGCGCGTTATCACGAGGCCGATAATGCTCGGGACGAGCATGTCTTAGGAGGGGGCAGTGTTGCGCGCACAACTAAAAAGCCTACCACTAGCGCCATCTAGTATCGAGTGGCGGAACTAGTAGAGTCAAGATGCTTCTAGAAAGTTTGATTCTAGAACTATCGACACCCGGTCAGTCGGGGCCGGTATGTACCCGAATGTTCTAGATGTTTCGGGAACTATCCGAGGCCCTATATAAGGCCGGTATGGGCCGCGACGGAGTTAGTTTACTTTTGAAAACGAGACAAGCGAAAACAACTGAACGATATTTGAGAGTGACATTCAGTGATTGTGTTTTAATTGTGTTTAAAGTAGTAGTGTGTTTAAATTGGTGTTCTTAATTAAAGTGTCTATTTTTTTTGTTATTAAATCGGCAGTTTTTATTGTCACGAACCCCAAGCTCGTAACAATATTTTAAAACAAGATAAATTATCTCTTGAATTTATTAGTTTCCTATTGAAGTACAATCTATGTTTACAAATTAATCAACCAACTAGATTGCAAAGCAATACGTGTATTGATAATTTTGCACATAATATTTCACGAAAATGTACTCATAGTGTCCTTGATCTACATATGTCAGATCACACCGCACAAACTTTAAAGCTTCCAGTAAAAAAGACATGTTTAATCAAAAGTTGGAATATAAAAGTGCGTGACTATAGTAATGAAAACTTGATGAAATTCAAAGACTGTTTAAAATCAATTTCTTTTTCTGATGTCTACCTCACTAAAGACCCTAACGTAGCAAACAATAACTTTTTAGAACTATTCCAATTGTTTTATAATTTATGTTTTCCGATTACGTACAAAACAAGGAAATTATTAAAGAATTCAAATTGGTTAACACCTGGTATTAGACGGTGTAGCCTAATAAAAAGACAGTTATTGTGGCGTCATAGATTAAATCCATCTAAGATAAATGTGATGAAACTTAAAAATTATTCAAA
This sequence comes from Tiliacea aurago, assembly GCA_948098905.1. Lineage (NCBI taxonomy): Eukaryota > Metazoa > Arthropoda > Insecta > Lepidoptera > Noctuidae > Tiliacea > Tiliacea aurago. Next base: position 182,283 of record OX402580.1, on the reverse strand, counting down.
CAGACTTAAGAAAATTATAAAATTGACACAATTAGCAAAGAATAATTATAAAATAGAGACAGCATATAATAAATCGAAAATGACGTGGAAAATAATAAATGAAAATAGAAGCAACTCGCCACCAGAGTTTATAAAAGAAATAAATTATGACGGGGTTACATTCACTACACCCGAAGACATAGCAAATACCTTAAACGACTACTTCATAAGCCAAGCAGAAAAACTTTCTACTGCTTCGACACAATTGACCACTGACAATAAAATAAATTTCTCTGCACAATGTTTTTAGCTCCTAGCACATGAAGTAAATAGAATTATAAAAGACTTAAAAAATAAAAATAGTGTAGGATACGACGATATTTCAACAAAGGTTCTAAAGTATGTTTCAGAAATAATATCAGATCCTCTAAGCTACATAATTAATTTAAGTATTGAGTCTGGGTTTAAGCTTATCAGGGTACCTACCCTGATAAGCTTAAATCCACTGTCATAAAACCTTTATTTAAAAAAGACGATGAGAAAGACATTAAAAATTTCAGGCCAATAGCTTATTCCGGTAATATCCAAGATATTCGAAAAATGGATCTATAGGTCCATAGACAGATACCTCAACAAACATAATATATTTGTGAAAGAACAAAAAGGATTTAGGAAAGATCATTCAATAAATATGGCAATATATGACTTTCTTAATGTTATCGTAGCTAACATGAATGAGAGAGTCCCAATATCAGCACTATACATGGATATTACCAAGGCATTTGACTTGGTAAACCATGATATACTGCTGAGCAAGTTAAATGCGTATGGGATAAGGGGAAATGTTTTATCACTCATAAATTCTTATTTAAAAAATAGAACACAACGTACAGAAATAAGTCGAACCTGTAAATTAAATAAAACCGAAAGAACGAAAAATATCTTGTGGAGTGCCCCAAGGCAGCGTGCTAGGACCTTTATTATTTCTTATATATATAAATGACTTTGCCCAGAATATCCCATGACTTTGTTTGCCGACGACAGTACTATCATTGTCAAACTTGACAAAAATAATAATGACTTTGAAGCTGACATAATCAATGCATTACAACTAGCCGTTGACTGGCTAGAACATAACAATTTAATTATAAATTTGAAGAAAACAAAAATTATGAATTTTCATCAAAGAGTAGCTAATTCAGAACTAAATGTAAGCTTTAATAGTGAAAAAATTGAAGAAGTTGCAAATACAAAATTTTTAGGCTTAACAATCGACAATCAACTAAATTGGAAGCAACATACTTCAATATTAATTTAAAAAATTAGTAAGTTTGCTTTTGCCTTGTATAAACTCAAGAAAGTAGTCAATCAAGCAGCAGCAGTCACTACATACTATGGATATGTCGATTCTATACTACGCTATGGAGTCATTTTTGGGGTAACTCCAGCAATAGGGACACAGTGCTCAAATCGCAAAAAAGATGCATTAGAGCTATTACCGGTATAAAAATAACTGATAGCTGCAAACCCTATTTTGTATTGTTAAAAATAATGACTTTACCTTGCTTGTACATATTTGAGACTGCTTTATTTGTTAAAAAGAACATGCATCTATTCAGAAAAGCATCTGAACATCGCTATAAAATGATTAAAGTAACCGTCATGAGAAGCTATAAATACATAAAATTGCAAAGTATACAACTATCAACTTTAAACTCAAGATATCTAAGTTGATTTATGAATGAAGAAATTATCGCTAAACGTCATAAAATAATTTTAGTTGCAATGGAAACTGAACCATACGCAATTTCAGTTAAAGTTTTAAATCCCAAAGTATGAAATTTATCTCGTCTCATGGCGTTGACTTTAGACAAGTTTATAGACATGAATTATGCGTTCCGCCATCAAAGACCGCCTTGATGCACAAAAGCATACTTTGCATGGCCCCAAAAATATTTAATACATTACCAAATGGAATAAAGGACTTAAATATTATTCAATTTAAAAACAAATTAACACATTTATTATTGGAAAAATGTTACTATACTATTGACGAATTCCTTAATGATAAAATGTAAGATATTTGACATTGATATTTATTTAATTTTTTGACAAATCAACAACAATTTAACATCAATAATTCCATCCAGTATTTAAACTCAATTGTTAATGTTTTTTTTTTTTCTGTCTTAAGTTATGTTGTTTCATTGTAATTATTTTATTTTAATATGTTGACTATTCTTTTTTATAATAATTAATAGAAAAAGTGTACACCTTTAAGGTAGATTTTTGAGGAACAAATTATTTATTATTAAGATCTCATTGTGAAATGTACCAAAAATCACACTAATAAATGAATTTTGAATTTTGAATTAAATTTTTTGAATTTTGAATTTTGAATTAATTTGGCTTATATATTTATTTTTATTTGAATTGTCAATTACATTATCTAATAAAAAGTCTCCCAATAACGCACCGTGTCCGTCTGCCAAGTCATTGTGGTCAACTTCACATTCATCTGGTAGATTAGTTATAACGTTATCTATACAAGATGCGCAATTGTTGCGAATAAACGTAGGTGTGTAAGCAGTCGGAAATTATAACATGCCAGTAAACTTATGAATTCAGTCGGGGTTCTGCTCTCTACCATTAAGTCCACATTAAAGTCACCACAAACAATGCTTTTCCTATTGAACAAATATTCCAACAACTTCTCCATATTTATCATAAAATGTTCGAAATTCTTATCATTAGGAGTGCGGTAACAGCAACACAAGTATAGACCAGTACTAGTATCCTTAATACAACATACTTCAAAGACTTCCATCCTATACAATTTGCTTATAAAATCTATATTTTCCACTTTTCTGTCTATGTGCCCCAAGATTAGACTCCCCCTTCTAATTTTTTGTTTGTTTCTAGTATTGTATGAGATTAAGTTGTAATTTTCAAGATTATAACATGATAACATGTAACGTTTTTTAACGATTATAACATATAACATGAACCGATTTATCATTAAAAAAATGTTCACTTATATAAAGTCAACTCTCTTAGCTAGCGAATTAATGTAAAGGTCTAGTTCACTTTTCTTGTTACTGATACCACATACATTTTGATGACATATTATGAACAAATTTGTTTGAATTGGTGAAAACTTTGAATCACGTTTGTAGCAAGAATGGAAAGTTCTATACAAATCATTCACGAAAAAAGTCTGACTCCTGTATAAGGTTGTCAGTTTGTGTCATTGAGTCAACACACTCTGTATGCAATTGTTCGCAACTTACATTTAACGAGAAATCTGTTTGGATACCAACACTGTTGAAATATACCTACAGGCTTCATCTGTTTGCAATTTGGTAGTGATTCCTTATAATTTCGATAGTTGTTCATGTATTTCACCCTTAGGATATGTCTAAGAACTAGTCTGCATGCATTTAATTTGTTTATACGTGTTACTGACTTACCGAAATTGGAATCCAGCTGAATAAAAGTTGAGATCACAATTACAACACACAAAATTAAGAAGGCTGTTCAAGATTTATACACTTATAAAATCTATCATAACATTAGTATTACTCAATTGAACCAACGTATGGTAATGTAAATGCGATGCTACCTGCTATCCTGAGTGGTGGGACAATAGGAAGGAGGATTACCCACGTGGCGTCTATCAACTCCTTATCCAGCTCTGCATTCCCCTGAATTATAATTTAGTACCGTGGTCAACACTGAGGAGTTTTCCATGGCATCACTAATAAATAAATTATGTTTCAATCAATTTAGACTAATGGAATGATGGACCTATGTTTAGTAGTAGTTAGATAGTTACTTAAGTAGGTACTTTTATTGTTTAATTTTTAGAAATTAAATGAAATGAAATTGTTTATTCTGTAAATAAGATGTCGGAATCACTTTTAGTTCACGTTTAGTTGAGTATTATTTTATGTACATTATGAACCAATAACAACGTAACATAACATCACGCCTGTAATCCCCGAAGGGGTAGGCAGAGGTGTAACTATAATACACCCACCTGATATCGATAAATTCAGTGTACGAATAAACGCCGACAGACACTACGCCGACAGACTGAACACCGTCAAGATTTCACTTCGACGGGACTCTTCGCCGACAGGGCTCATGAGCGACACAATTCATAAAGAATACGGACGGACCCCGTCAGTTTGTGATGACATCTCTTTAAGGCGCGCGTGGAACTTAACGCGCCGTCGACCCGGGCCCACCGTCCGCAAGCCCGCGCCTACGTTGGCCGGAAATCGGCCTGCTACTCCCGACGCCCGGGGCCTCTCCTGCGGTGACTAGGGGCGTGAGGGTGCGAAAATTGCCTCTCCCTCACGTGTTCGGTCTCCTCTGCGAAAATTACTGCTTCGAATAAAGAGGTGAAGGCCTCCCCTGCACTCTCACTCCAAACCATGGCCTGAACCAGGGCCGGACGCGAGAGATCGCCGCCGCCGATCGCCCCCGCGAGGACACGGCGGTGCCTCGCCCAAGCCGGGCAGACCTCCACCGTATGCTCCACCGTGATCTCCGGGCGATCCACACAGCGGTAACACCCGGGTGTTTCCTCCCGCCTTATCGTGAACAGGAACCTCCCGAAACAACCGTGTCCGGTGCAGACCTACGTCAGGCGGATGGTGTGGACGCCGTGGCGCCACTCTAGCCACTCCTCAAACAGGGGACTTATCGCCGCAATTGTGGCGTGCCCAGCGCCAGTGCCAGTGCCATATGTGCGTGAGGACTTTTGCCTTCAGATCCCATGGCAGTAATCCGACAAGGAGGCTTACCGCCTCACCGGAGACCGTGCCGTATCCCCGGACCAGTCTGATGGCCTTTGGGACGCGTTCCCGTTCGGCTGGTCGCAGCCTCAAGGAATGCGCCCACACCGATGCCCCGTAAACTGATACCTACTGCAGTTATTTAAAGTTTAGTTAGTTCCCCCGCTATCATAATTTTGAGTCTTTTACGTGCGTTAGGTTAGAATTTTTTTTTTTTTTTTAATTATTATTTCTACTCCATGTCCTGCTACAACATGTCAAATTATAAGTTCAAGGCAGCGTTTCTATTGCCTACCGACCCGCCGCGCGCCGGCGCCACTGCGCCATGTGCAACCTGTCCGCGTGGTGTGCGGCGCACCCGGCGCGCGTCACATTCGCGCCACCTCGCACGTGCTCTCCATCCGACACGGGTGTCCCGCGCTATTACAACACTATGCCATTCCTATTATCTCGTGTGTCACGCGATTTCCAACCCTATATAACGACACCTCTTCAAAGTTTACACTCTATCGTTACCCTCTAACAGTTTGTCGGTTGAATTATAGACTTTATTGAGTAAGTTATTGAAGCTATAGTAAACAAAGCAGAGTATCGACGTGTCCCGTACACAACGAATTAAGTTCGTTGCCCGTGCAGCGTTTTGGCGAACGGTGAAGGGGATGTAAATAATGCGTTTGGCGTCGCGGTCGCGAACAATTACGATTGATACGGTGTGATGACATTATAATATCGTTTTGATGCGGGGCGCGTTTGTATGAGTTAGTTAAGAGCATTAGTTATTTTATTTGCTACAAGTGAGGCCGGCTGGGCAGCCGGGCGCCGCACGTGCGGTGCTGTCACTGCCAAGTGCCGGCTACAATAACAAACCGTCATGCACTACTTGTCGTAATAATCTTACTTGACGGTACCATAATTGAGCTTACTTTTAACAATTTTGTGTAAATCCCTCATGGGGTTGAAAAGTGTCTTCTAAGTATTGGGCAAACTTAAACGCTTTTTGTTCATTGCTAATGGCCCATTTCCCGTCGCTGTTTCTGATGGGCGGTATTTGCAAAATCGGCCTTTTTAGTTTTCTTGTCGCTTTCCAAAGAGAGAAATCCGTTGATTGGTCGTTTGTTAGCTGCACAAGTTTTAGTTTTCAGACATTCATCCTCAAATTGTAGATTTTTTCTCTTTTAACGTTTAGTGAGGTTATTAAATAATGATTTACCCCGCGGGCATCTTGTTTGCTGCCACCGCTTTTTTTACTTTCTTTTCTCAGATAGTAAATTCACAATTTCCTTGGGATAGATATGTCCCTTATATTTGCGTTTTAACTATGGAGTATTTTTCCACGCACTTTGTTGGATATTAACAGCATATTTGTTTACTACAGAGTCCAGCTGATCCTGATTTTGTAACGGAGTTTTTAGGTCGATAATATTATCTAGATCAAAGGCAAAACTGTCCCAATCTGTAGACTTATTAACCAGCGTTACATGGCTTTCTCTTAGAGGGATTTTTTGACTAAATTTTAGGATAATCGGGGAATGGTCTGAATTCACGTGAAAACCTTCCTCCAAATTAATGTAATTAATGGATATATTTTTATATAAGAAAAAGTCTATTAGATTCTGTATTTTCTGGTGGTCAGTGGGCCAGTATGTTGGTTTGCCTGTGCTCTTAAAGGGTTCTACATACCAGCGCGAATTGTCGCGCGACGCGACACCGCACAATGGCCCCGCGTGTCGCGGGACAAGCGGTGCCCTTGTGTCGCGTCGCGTCGCGCGACAAGTCGCCCCGGTATGTAGAAGCCTTTACTTGGACTTGTGTATCTTTAACTACATTTAAGAGCTGCCTTCCCTTTGTTGTAGTAAGTCTTCTCTTGATCCCCAGTGCATATGCTTGGCATTAAAATCACCGCTTAGGATAAATCTCTGGCCTAGAAATTCAAAGAATTGTAAATTTCGCTCTTTTCTTATCATGTGCCTTGGAGGGCAGTATACGGATGCTATGGAAACGTGACAAAATTTAGTTTTAACAGATACTGCCACGGCTTGAATGTCTGATTCTTCAATTTTACTCTGCTCGTAATTATTGATGTTTTATTTGATTATAACCGCGACACCTCCTCTGGCAGATTTGTTAGGGTGGAGCGAGTTATTTACCTTCTATCCTCTAAATATGATGAAAGATTGGTTAGTGAAGTGCGTTTCGGAAATCAAACACACGTCTATATTATCTGTCTCTAGGACTACCTGTAATTCATGCTGATGTTTGAGGAGCCCATTGGAGTTCCACGCCATTATCTTTAGTGTGTTACTCATTTCTGATTATTAAAAACATCTTTTTTGGTGCTGGATTCTAGCTTGTCTAATCTTTTGTCAAATGTAGTAATACACTTCAAGATCTGATTTATCTTATTTTCCAAATTCGAAGGTTGCGTCCCTTCTTTTGCAGCTTGCGCATAGGAAATACTTGCTTGAACAGGTTTCGCAGTTGTCTGAAAACTTTCTTTCCGTGCCTGTTTGTCAGATTTTCCTATGTAAGTAGACTGATGGGCAGTTGGCACAACAAGTTTCTTTACAATGTTTGTATTTTTCATAATTTGCATCTCCTTGGCTACTTCACACCCTCTGTAGTTCGCTGGGTGGGGTAAGCCGCAGTAAACGCATTTTGGTTTGTCTTGTGGAGATTTAGTACAGTTGGTTGTAAGATGCTTGCCAGTGCATTTTACACACCTTGGTTCTTTTCTGCATTATTTATAGGTATGTCCAATTCCATATGGCTGGCATCTTTTCCATTGAGGAATGAGTTTCGAATTGGTGAGAGGGTGTATTTCAAATTTTGCACCCTAAAATGTGATTTATGCCATAGATTTTATTGACATCTTCGTCATTATTAAATGATAAGACGAACATATTGAATGGCTCTTTATTCTTCCAGCTTAACTTGTTGTCAACTGTTTCTATTTTAAAACCTTGTGATATTAAATCATCTTTGATGCGTTCAGGCTGGCAAGAAAAATGTAATTTTTTTACTACACCACACACACACACTTGCTTTGTTGGCATTTTCGTTGTTAAAATATCGAGGGAAAAGGAACTGAAAACCGAAACACAGGCATTGCCTAGTTCGGTTGCAGTGACTACATGAACAATTTTCTGTAAAATATTACTAAGTTTTTTGAGAAAAAAAAAACTACAACTCTTATTGGTCGAACAAACCTGTTTATTCTCGTATGAATGCCAAGGATATTCTTTTACTGACAAAAATCTAGCAATCGCTTAATAAGAGTCCTCGGTTTTGGCATTGATCTTCACACAATTTTCAAGAAGAAACAGAATTTAGCTAACACTACAGCAAATAAAACAATGTTGAATACATCCACCCAAATAACAACGAATTACATCTCTTCACAGACTACTAGCTACTTCACAGGCAACTAGCTTCATATTTGTAACTGACCGACTTCTTGACAATTCAAAAGTGCCTGTCAATGGTTTAATTGAAATAAATGCTTACCGTCTTATTACAAAAAAATGCTTAAGTACTGTTTTATACCAAGACCAGAAAGTCTAGGATTGTTACGGTATTCAAGTTAATATCAGGCTCAAAACGTGTTCTTATTACAAAACGAAGACTTTTCGATGATCAGTTAGTACCAAAGAAGGTTCATGGTTCCACAGATAAGAAACAAAAATGGCATTCTTTCATTCGTTCATTCTGCATCTATTTGAAGCAACGTTTCGTTTCTCTAAATATTGATATTATAATAACACTTGAAATGCATAAATAATTATTAATCAATGCAAAAATATGTCATAAATCGTTCTTTGTTTAGGTTACAATATATTGAACAAGCACAACTTGTACTTTTGACGTGCTTTTTATAATCAAGTTATCATATTTTTTAACACCTCTAGCGTGAAGTGGAGTGCATTACATAGGTACGGCGCGGCACTCGTAATTTGAGACGAATGTTTATGTTGCGTCCATAAATAATAAATCTTAGTATTAGGTACTGTTGATAATATGTGGTTTGTTCGTGAGTTGTGTCTGGTTAAACCGTTGAAGATAAACTTAGTAAACCCTTAAGACGACCCACTGACCAAAACATGGATTTTTAATTAATATTAGGTAAGCAATGCTTTGTATTATCTTATTTGGACTGCCTAACGCGAATGTTCATATTATTATAGGAAATATTACGTCGTTCTACGTGTGACGATGTCTGTAAGATCGCCGAGACGTCTCCAGCATAATTATCCAAATCTTCCAAATCCATCAAGTCGATTTGTAAATAAAAAGCCACACAATAACGATAAACGCTAACCTCAAATAAATTAGTATCGAAGTTAGTCCATAGAAAAACTAGGGGTCTCGGCGGACTAACTTTAGTACCATACCTTGTTCATGAACTAGTGATAAACTTCATTTTATAATAACGTTTTATTTAGTCATGGTGGCAAACCTAGTAATTATCCTAGTACAAAATTTAGATCGTGTTTTGGAATAAGACGGTTAGAGTTTAAGTTTTGAGTTTACTACCGAACATAGTATAAACAAGGTACCTCAAGAACTAAGAAAGAAAATTTGCATTTTAAGCAGCGATAAGGTAAATAAAATATTATCTATAGCTGAAGAAACGTTCCCGAACTATAAACTGTGTCACTATCTTACACCACATGGCGGAGTAAATGAACTCATTAGTAACATCAATTCAAAACCTACTGACTTCACGATGAATGATTACTGTATAATTCTCATAGGTGAGGAAGACTTTCGTAAAACCGATAATTACTTTGAGTTGATTATTAATATATGCGAGACACTAATGCCTCTGCATAATACTAATATAATACTATGTTTACCTACATTTAAATTCAATTATTATTCTAGTGTTATGTACAATGGAAGATTAGAAATGTTTAATAATGTACTGTACCTTGACATAGAAACACAACTATACATTATTATTTGACTCCAACTTTGACCTGAAATACGACTACACCATGTTTTCAAAGCATGCAGGTACGAAAAATAACAATGGGATAAAAAATATGTTTATAAATCTTCAATACAATTATTCATACAAATTCTCTTGATATTCCTTTAAACACTGACATTGTTTCAAACCACGATATCAGTCATTTGTCAGATATCGATAATATGTCTCCTAATGTTGATAATATTGTTATCCCTAATATTGTAAATAATGATTTTTTTTTCTTTTAAAAACACATAAATGTACTACATCAAAACACTAATGGCTTAATAAGTAAACCGGATCTATTGAGCGCGCACCTCCACGAACTTGCTTGTAATAATAAATTGGTAGATGTGCTTGTGTGTAACAGAACACAATATGAAAGAAGGCGATGACATACATTTGCATGTTCCAAATTACACACTAGCAACCCATTATGTAAGAAACAATCGAAGAGGGGGTTCATGTATTCTGGTAAACAATAAACACAAGTATAAAATACTCAGTGTAAAAGGATACTGCTGTCAAAATGTCTTAGAATGTTGTGCTATCGAATTATTTAGTCATCATATAACTGTTGTATGTATTTATAGATCGCCCAAATTCAAAATTGATACCTTATACTCCTTTTCCTACCAATTTAATGGTATACTTAAGAAGATATATTGTTATATCTGGTTGTTGTACCAATAATCGTTGTACCAATACAATGATTATTGGTACAACAACCAAGTTAATATTATAAAGTGGGCGGGCGCGATCTCCGATGCGTACAGACTGAGTAAGGAGTAAGGCAAGGAGGTTTAACTTCGCCTCGTCTCTTCAATCTGTACGTAAACGGACTCATTGAGAGACTCAGCAACACCAAAGTTGGCTGCTCTATAGACGCAAAATACGTCAACAACATCAGTTACGCAGACGATATGGTGTTGCTGGGCCCCTCTATAAGCGCCGTTCGAAAACTCCTCGCTATATGTGTGGAATATGCCGGGCCCCATGGGCTCAGGTATAATGTTAAGAAAAGCGAGCTTTTGGTGTTCCAATCATCAGGTCATAAGGTCACACACGTACCACCCATCCTCATAGACGGTGTTTCTTTACCCAGAGTTTCACGATTCAAATACTTGGGCCATTGGGTCTCGGATGACCTCTCAGACTACGAGGATATTGAGAGAGAGCGCCGGGCGTTGGCTGTCCGATGCAATATGTTGGCTCGTAGATTTGCATGCTGCAGTAAGGCAGTAAAAGTTACATTGTTTCGGGCGTTTTGCCAATCTTTCTATACGTGCAGTCTATGGGTCAAATATACGCAGAAGGCAATCAACGCCCTGCGCGTTCAGTACAACAATGCCTTTAGAAATTTGATGCAGCTGCCGAGGCACTGCAGTGCGTCGGGCATGTTTGCCGACGCTCGTATTGATGGCTTCCATGCCATCCTCAGAAAAAGAGCTGCATCGTTGCTAAGTCGTGTCCGCGGCAGTGGCAACAGTATTCTTGGCATTGTGGCTGGCAGATCTGAATGCCCAATATTGTGGCATTGTGTATAATTAAGTTCCTCGCTTAACCCTTTTACTAAATGTAAACTCAGTAACGAACGACGCGCATACTCCGCGTATGACAAAAACTTGTTGGACTCGGCGTTTAGAATTTCATGCAGAGCTTGGGCATAATTAATCTTTTGCGGACACAATGACTTAAATTCCCCAACGATATTGGACCATGAGCGATAATTTGTAGCCCACTCACCTAACCAGGGTCCCTACGTCACCCTTCAAACAGCAAGACACATGCGAGAAACACTCGATATCGTCCCAATGGTTCACATACCCAACCCCGTCCAGCTTGCAGCACTACACCTCGAAACTAATCAAAACTTGACACGTAATAACTTGCAGACTCGTTCCCTGTTAACACCCCCAACGCATGAACAAGCGATTGGGTCGTGAAAACATTATTTTCAGCTAACGGAAGTGTGCTGTCACAAATTGACGGCGTAACACGCGAACCATTAGCAGTGCTTTCCTCAATAGCAGTCAGTCGCGACATGATAGTGCCTAACACATTTTTCGCGGAAAACATCCTGAGGATGACGGTAGGATCGAGATCTACTACGACGACGATATGAATTGACCGTACGTGACCTAGATCTTTCACGAGAACCTTGATTGTCACCACTGTGCGGGCGACTTTCACAGCGACGTGAACGTGAACGAGTTCTATCGTTACGTGAACGCGAGTGAGTCCTGTCACTACGTGAATGCGAACGAACTCTACTACGGCGCGACCGTGAATGAGTTCTATCACGGCGTGAACGTGTTCTATCGTAAGGTGATCGTGAACCACGCCTACGGTCTTGTCGCGTTTTACTGTGACTGTTACGTCCAGCCCCAGAGCGAGGCGGCGTCCTAACTAACTAGCTTTTCACGTGATCTTGGCGAACGTGGCATTACTATTTGAAATCAACGGCTGTTTGTGTAGGTGTCAAGGCTAATAATCGTGAGCAAATAAGTTCTATCCCACTTCAACTGAATGAGAAGAAATTTAAAACATGCATTAAACGCACACTATGTAGACAAGCATATTATAGGTTGGATGATTATATCGTAGATAAAAATGCTTGGCTTAATGCTGGGCCTGCTCCACAACCACTTGGGCTCACTTGTTAAAATTATAATATTTGGAAGAGATGCTTCCCCCCTTTTTTATGTTCTGACATTACAATCATATTTATTATATAAAATGTACTTAACCAAGTTTTAGTTGTTGAATGCTTCAATAGGTAATTATGTTTATTTATCCTTGAAATGCATTGCAAGCTATAAGTATAATTTAAAAGCATTTTTTCAACTTTTGTAAATGTGAGTACCATGGAGCCGTTTATTATGTTATGATGTATGTTGACTTAAAAAAGTTTGCCAGTTAAGAGTATGTCATGCTCACTTAAATGTCTCGCTGATGGTGGCGCGTGTGTTGGATCATTCGGTTCCCTGCAAAATGGTTGAGCTGGATGGTGCTGATCCACGCGTCATGCTCGTGAACGGGCGCCGTCAGTTGTGACTGGTCTTCTCCTATCTGCCAGGGCTTATTTGTAATACTTTATATTGTTTTTTAAATAATTTATATTTTTACATTGTTCTCACATATAGAAGCGACAAGAATAATGTACCCAGGATTTTGTAATATCTTGATTTAAAAGAGTGTCCTTGGAGTTTCTTGCCTAATCTTCTCCATAGAGATCTACGTTTTGGAATGGGTAAATAGCTTCAACTTTCTGACTAACTGACCGACTCTTTGACAATTCAAAAGTGCCTGTAATTGGTTTAATTGAAATAAATGCTTTGAGTTTTGACTACTGATAATAGCAATCAGAATGGTAAACAATAATAAAAGGACAATTTCAAACAACATAAAACTAATTTAATTCAAAATACACTTAATTTCAACAGTACTTCAAAGCAATCATAAACAGCCGTTAATATTCAAAACAAAATTATTCAAACAATAACGGAAAACCACTAAAAAATAAATATGGAACGAAGTTACTGCAAAGTAGCGTAGCTGCGTAGGTACAGACAAACTTACCGTTCGACGACTGAGCAACGAATGGCCTGCACTATTTTTTTTTTATGTATGGCATCTCGTAGGTGGCCTGGAGAGACCGTGACTACTTAACCGGATTTGCCTGTGTCTGCCTTAAGGTGTGAGCTTAGAGCCTCCAGCCAGGGCGTAAAATATATATTAAAACTAAACGACTGCGCACTAATGGCACCCCCTGACAAAGTCGGCTAATCGTAGCACTGTTCTTATCGCATATCACGCAGAGTGTACGACTAAACGCCGACAGACACTACGCCGACAGACTGAACACCGACAAGACTTTACTTCGACGGGAGTCTTCGCCGACAGGACACTTCGCCGACAGGACTCTTCGCCGACAGGGCTCATCAGCGACGCAATTTATTAAAGCCCCATCGCCATTTATATATTTTTATTTAAGCCCGATAGGATAAACCAGTTTAGCCTAGGTCGAATTTCACTTAGTTTGTATCTTAGCAGCAGGCATGTTTTCTGTCACGGCTCCGGTGCTGCAGGGCTCCAGCGGTCCCATGCGAGCTTATCGTCACAGATGTGTTTCACGCTCACCACCGAGGCTTCGGCTTGCGGCGGCTAGCGTTGAAACCACCTGCTCCTCAGCTCGCGGGCCGCCTCGCCCCTACGCGCCTACGCGAATTTAAATAACACTCTAGGGGTAGGGCAGACAAGACTACGTGGAGTCGGTTTTGCTGCGATTCGTTTCTGTCACGCCGCTCCCGCAGTACGCTCAATCAGATTTCAGATTAGGACGTACCATTTTATCCTAAAGCATGTAAATTCTAACTAGGATAAACCGATTCGACCTAGGTTAAACTGGTTTATCCTATCGGGCTTAGGACAAACTAGTTTAGCCTAGGCTATACTAGTTAATCCTATCGCGTGTAGGGAGAACTGGTTTGGCCTAGGCTAAACTAGTTTGTCCTGAAATTGGGTTTGGCCGGTAACACATATATGTATAAGAAGAGATGTACCTACACTAATAACCAATGCAAAATATTTTTTTTTTTTTTAATTGATACTTACAAGAAAAGCATAAGTAATCGATTTCCAAAGTAAGTATCTGATTATCGGAGATAAATTGCGTCGCTGATGAGCCCTGTCGGCGAAGAGTCCTGTCGGCGAAGTGTCCTGTCGGCGAAGTCCCGTCGAAGGAAAGTCTTGTCGGTGTTCAGTCTGTCGGCGTAGTGTCTGTCGGCGTTTAGTCGTACACTGTATCACGCAAACGTCTCTACCACACTGCGGTATGGCGTCATATTTTGGGGTAGTTCTACGGATAGGGAATTAGAAAAGAAACGCCTACGTGTAGAAAGTGCCTACGTGTAAGAAAACTCCTTGTTTAGATAATAACATTCTTTAATTCCTCCAATACAACAATCTACTACAGTCAACCAGCTACAACTATTCTTTTTATCGATAGTTATTCTACGAGTAGTTAGTCCGACCCGTAGCTCCCTCAAAAACCAAGTGAACGAATCGATTGCCGGATCGCGCCTTTCTTGACCACTTGTCAACCGTCACCGCTTGGTGTGGCCACATAAAATAATCGTTCTGAATAATCGATATGTCAATTTTAAAAATACAGATAAATGAACCTAACATACGTGCAGTATGTAAGATCCAAAACACCGACAGTTGCAAACCTTTTTTTATTAATTTAAAATTATTAACCCCCCTATACATTTATGAAGTTGCCATGTTTATCAAAAATAACCAAAGCCAATTTGAAACCCTATCCACTAAACGCCATCCAGGTGCTCTTAAGTCAAAAACCCATCAAACCGCCCTATTCTCAAAAAGTTTCCTAGGAATGGCTCCAAAAATATTCAACAAACTACCTAAATCGATAAAGACTTCAAAAGACTTACATACTTTAAAAAAAACACTCCATAAGTTCCTAATACAGAAAGCATATTTAGTATAACTGAATATTTAGAAGAAAAAAAAAACGTAACACCTTTTTCTCAAATGTATTTATTACCTACTTACTTTAGTTAATAAGCTAAATTAATAACTATTGTTACCATAATTTTTATTATTTTGTTTGTATAAGTTTATTGCTAAAGTTTTTAAGACTTTTACTTAGCAGTATTTAACCTGTACAATTGTACACCAATTCTGCGTAAGAAAATGTTTGTACGCCTTACAGGGCAGCACATAGTGACACAATATTTTATTTTATTTTATTACAACATGTATCAACATTATACCTATGTGGACAATTAAATAAATTTGAATTTAATTATAGGGTACCATCGGTACAAGTGAACACGTGCTGCGAGTCCTGTACACCGCATCATTGATGACGGGCGAGATGCTACTTTAGATAGGAGCACGTTAATGTTGTTTAATGCAACTTTGCAGTCGCCGCAATATATCGCTGTGTTGCAAACCGCACGTGTTTTGATCGAGTGCGCGATAAGTCAGTGGGCCCGCAGTTTGATGCTAATAGAATAAGTCGCGATAACGCGCCCGCTCCCTGCGCCCCCCGCTCGCGCCCCCGCCGGCACCCCAGCCTCGCGCCCCCCGGTACATGTAGGTCTTGCAAGTTGCAGTTATAACTAATAGCCACTTGTTGCACTCGTATATTCTGTTCCGTTTGAAATTCTCAAATTAGGTAGGTATGGTAATGTATATAGGTCGAAGTAGTACTTACATATCACCTGACACTGACAGCTCGTGGAGAGCAGCCCGTGTCCGCCCCGTGCAATCGGGGCGCGGGGCGCGGGGCGCGGTGCGCGGGGCGCGGTGCGCGGGGCGCGGGGCGCGGTGCGCGGGGCGCGGGGCGCGGGCACATTGTGCACGTCACAAAGAGCGGCACGTGGCCGGCAGCGGCGTCCTGTCCCCGCGCAGCAGCCGCTGCAGAGCGTGGTGGAGCGGACTATCACGAACTTCGCGACGCATACACTCTATATTGAACTCTCTTTGTTCCCTACATACCGCTCGTTATGCAATGAACTCGGTCTGTGTTTATGCAGCTGTGCGTCCTTCCGTTTCAACTTTGTGGATATTATTTACATCGCCTCCGAACAATACAATAATAATGTAAAGAGCTTTAATGTAACAATTTAGAGCACCCCATGAAAGAACGAAACGTTTAGTACCTGTATTATACTATGTGGGGTTTTTAACAGTTGGCTTCGTAGGCCGGATTCTCAGATATAATAAATAAGATAGTCTTGTCAATTACTTTAATAAAAAATGACTTGTATAAAGTATAAACACACACATATTCACAAACTCTCCCCCCGCGCGTCGCAGAGCGTAGAGCCGGTGCTACGAGACTACGAGACGTCGTAGGCACGGTGCGGCGGCGAAGGGGTGCTACACGCGGTGCTACGATACAGTAATTTGAAATTCCTGATACTTTTTAGGGTTCCGTACTCAAAGGGTAAAACGGGAACCCTATTACTAAGGCTCCGCCGTCTGTCTGGTTGTCTGTCTGTCCGTCTGTCCTTCTGTCACCAGGCTGTCATGAACCGTGATAGTTAGACAGTTGAAATTTTCATAGATGATGTATTTCTGTTGCCACTATAACAACAAATACAAAAAAACAGAGTAAAATAAATATTTAAGGAGGCTCGCATACAACAAACGTGTTTTTTTTGCTCGTTTTTGCTCTATATTGATAACTGCAACAGGTAGACGCTTGGAATATTCACAAAATATTTAGTTATATATTCACTTTAAAAATAAATAATTAAATTAAAATTAAACAAATATTTAAGGGGGGCTCCCATACCACAAACGTGGTTTTTTTTGCTAATGGTACGGAACCCATCGTGCGCGAGTCCGACTCGCACTTGGCCGGTTTTTTAATTTGTGTTGATTGTGTTTGGTATCGGATAGTTTCAGGCAGGGATTGAAAACCGGTACGAATTTGGGTTCCAGTTCTTCATTTCGGTTCTTAAAAAGGTTCTTCTTTTCGGTACGGTTCCGGTTCGGGTTCCGGTTTGGTTCTGGTTCCAAAGTATCGGTTCCAAATAATGGTTCCAATATACCGGTTATTAGGTTGTTATTATGTTAAATGTGTGTTACTAAAATCGTTTTAAAATAAAAATTCCTTCTTTTGGAGATATCCAAAATTTATCTTTAAAAAAAAATTGTAGTGGAGTACCACTACAATTGTTTTTTAATGAGAGTGACTTGAAACATTATGGCCACCGTGTGGTGGGACATAGTAAACAACTATTTTGTGATCATAAATAAAGTTTTTTGTTTTTTAAGTAAGTATATTCGCATTGTAATTTGTACAATTTTCTAAAGCTAATAAAGTCTTTTACAAAAAGAAAAAGCTTTTAAAAGAACAGCATTAAATGTTACAGATATATCTTATGAACTTGGTAGGACATGCCCAAAAAATATACTGACAATGAAATAAAAATTTGCCAACAGAGCTATCGTCCTGCGTTGAGCAGCATCGTATGAACTCGTTCAGACCCGATTTGAAGAAGAACCGGTAAAATAATGGTTCTTAAAGGTTCTAATTTAGGTTCCTGTTCCGGTTCAGATTCTAGTAACGGAACCACTAAATACCGGTATTTTAGGAACCTTTTCAATCTCTGGTTTCAGGACTCGGTATTCGATCTTCTGTCAAAAACTTGACACTTGTTCAATGTTCAAGGCTTGTCTAGTTCATTCTTACGTTAAAGTCCATGCATAAATAATATTTGTATTGAACATTGTTCTTTATCCTAAACAATAGTCAATATATTTATTGCTTCCACATGTGAACCTAGGTGACCATTGTGGACCCTGTCGGGCGCAGCAAGAGTAGGAGAGCAGAAGAGGCCTTTTATTAAGAACTGATAAACACAGTTCAGTGGTAGCGTTTGCGCTGGGCAGTTCTAAGCTTACGTAGGTACTGTCATTAATACACTCCAGTAAATTGTGCTTCTTATCAAATTAAAAATATTTGTCAATCAAATTGGTACATTCACATTTTGAAAAAGATTAAACTACCTACTGTTTGTTGCCCCCTTTTCAACATTGAACTGTTCATAGCATCCCTCGCGCCGCGCTCATCTTTATATCGTTTAGATAAACAGTCCGCCACACAGTATAATAAGTCGCAAGTGTATCGCGTTCAATTAATGAATAATTGAACGCGATACACTTGCAACATAATGTGACGATTATACACTACTTAATACAAGAATTGAAGTGCGTACTTAGGTACTACTACTTATTATTCGACACGTGCAAGCGCCCTGACCCACTGCACAGTCATTTTATTTTATCAATACACACTCATTGGATCTTACGAAAAGATACATTAGTGAACCAATAACGACACGATACGGCGGGTTCGATTCCCGCACGGAACAAATAAAGACTTACAAGTAGTTTTTCCGGGTCTGGCTGTTTGTGTATGTGAGTTTAAATGTTTGTAAACGCACCCACAATACAGAAGAAATACCTAGTGTTCCAACGTTTTAAAAAATAACAATACCTAACATAACAACCTGTGAGTAAAAAAAAGATGCAGGAGGCGATTGTCTGTTAACTCCACGGCCTATTTAAAAGATGCAGGAGGCGATTGTCTGCTAACCCCGCGGCCTATTTTATAAGGTGGGCAAAATCTCAAGGGATCCAACAAAATTGGCAATGCCAAGATGTAGAACAGCGTACTGCCATAAAAATACTAGTCGAATGGCAGTAAAGATATTCAATAATACGTATACCAAAGGTTATTAGAGAACTGCGAACCGGCTTATTTAAAAAAACATCTCAGAGTATGGCTTATTGAAAATTGTTTTTATACCATTAAGGAATTTATGGATTCTAGGACAAATGGGAAAGTTGCATGACATTCAATTTGACATTTTTATTTTATTTTAATAAGCTGACTGACTTGTACGAGTAATTTTAATTTCTTTGGTTGTCATTTGAAAGTTGCTAATAGACAATTTGTAATTTAATTTTTTTTTTTTTTGACATTTGTAATTTGATACGTAGACAATTCTTGATATAGTACTTTTTATTTTTTTGACATTGAAATGTAATTATTTTGTATAAATTAGAATTATTATAACTGTCGCAAAATTTGCATGCCGAATTTAGTAGGCGGAATATGAAGAACTATTGTGTATGTGTTATAAAATCTGTAAAATACCATATTTCACGCAAATAAAGGCTTCTACATACCGGGGCGACTTGTCGCGCGACGCGACGCGACACAAAGGCACCGCTCGTCCCGCGACACGCGGGGCCTTTGTGCCGTGCACAAAGATGCAGGAGGCGATTGTCTGCTAACCCCACGGCCTATTTAAAAGATACAGGAGGCGATTGTCTGCTAACCCCGCGGCCTATTTAAAAGATGCAGGAGGCGATTGTCTGCTAACCCCACGGCCTATTTAAAAGATACAGGAGGCGATTGTCTGCTAACCCCGCGGCCTATTTAAAAGATGCAGGAGGCGATTGTCTGCTAACCCCACGGCCTATTTAAAAGATACAGGAGGCGATTGTCTGCTAACCCCGCGGCCTATTTAAAAGATACAGGAGGCGATTGTCTGCTAACCCCGCGGCCTATTTAGAAGCGATCGCCGCGCGAATACGCGATGTCGCGTGCCTATGACACTTGTACGGAAATCCGGAAAACGCCCTCTTTCGGCGCGAGCACGCGTTCAGGTTCACCGAACAAAGAGTGACATAATGTATGCGATATATTCGCGCAACGGTCGCTTTTAAATAGGATACGGCCTAACAAAAGTGTTTTCTTTTAAATAGGATACGGCCTAACAAAAGTGTTTTCTTTTCAGCTGACGAATAACGCAAGGCGAGAAGTGCGAGCGTCGTGACGTGACGTGGCGTGTGAGAAAGAAGTATCGTGACGTGCCCGCTGTGTGGACACTTTGTGCTCATAGATACTACCAGTCAATTGTGAAGTATGAACTGATGAGTTACGACACAAAATTGTATGTACACTAGTCGACGTGCATGTAAGTGAACCTAGCGAGCGGCCGCCGCCCGGCGTTTTGCGGCCTCGTGCGGCCTCGGGCGGCCTCTGTGGATTGATGGTAACCATTGATGTACAAAAACAACAGACATACCTGGAGCGGCAATAAGCTGGGGGTCACAGACATCCACGCCGAGTTTTAGACAATTATCTACATACATATTATTTACCTGTTTACGAAACCTGTATAAGTAAATCATTGTACGCATGTTGAAATATTATACAACATTAGTTTTTGTTTAACCTAAACCCGAAAAGGGGTCATTGTACTCATCATTTTGAACAACTTTTTCTATGGGACCAACCTTGAAATCGCGAAATAAAAATCAGCTGCTCCATACATTTTGTCGATTTCAGTGAACACAAATTCGCGATTTCAAGGTTGGTCCTATAGAAAAAATTGTTCAAAATGATGAGTACAATGACCCCTTTTCGGCTTTAGTGTAAACAAAAATTAATGTTGTATAATACAGCGATTTGCGGAAACTGTATTGAAATCATAATCGTTTAGGGCCCTCGCGCACTACGCGGACCACGGTGGCACGGACCAGTTGCGGCCAAACTTTGTGTACCTACCTATCTACTTTGGTATGGACGTCCGCAATCCGCATCTTGGTCGGACCTTTTGCGGCCAAGATGGCGGCCACAACCACAACCAATCTTGGTCGTGGCCGCGTATTTTACGAGATCCCTTATCCTTTCAGACGCGACTTAAGATGATCGAGGGCATAGAATTAAGAAAACCGTTTATCTAAGTATTCTACGGTGAAACAGTGTTCCTGCAAAATATTAGCGTTGTCGAGAATTATTGTGTTTACCAACAGCACCGTAGTTTAGACTCTATACTAGAACAGTCCAACTGGAACGGATCGAATATACGCTCAGGGTCGTCGCTCATTCGTAGTTATGTGTCTGAACCATATGTCTATAAATACCGTTCACCTCAGTACGTGTTATTAGCTGAAAATTATTCCATGTAACGTTGTAGGTACAGACGCCAGCACATCAAGCTACTACAATCTGTCAAATTTATTTAATAGATTTCTACTTTATTCCTACAGCATAAGATTCAAGGTTGATTGGGAAAATTTGACAATTTCGGGTAACTTGACCTGCTGGCATCTGTACATAAGTATTGTTTTTTTTTTATGATACACGCGTATTATACACAGTTGTATCCACGCGGAGAGTCCCGCGAGCATCGGGCCATTTTATGATACATGCGTATTATATACAGTTGTACCCACGCGGAGAGTCCCGCGAGCATCGGGCCATTTTATGATACATGCGTATTATACACAGTTGTACCCACGCGGAGCGTCCCGCGAGCATCGGGCCATTTTATGATACATGCGTATTATACACAGTTGTACCCACGCGGAGCGTCCCGCGAGCATCGGGCCATTTTATGATACATGCGTATTATATACAGTTGTACCCACGCGGAGAGTCCCGCGAGCATCGGGCCATTTTATGATACATGCGTATTATATACAGTTGTACCCACGCGGAGAGTCCCGCGAGCATCGGGCCATTTTATGATACATGCGTATTATATACAGTTGTACCCACGCGGAGAGTCCCGCGAGCAGCGGGCCATTTTATGATACATGCGTATTATATACAGTTGTACCCACGCGGAGAATCCCGCGAGCATCGGGCCATTTTATGATACATGCGTATTATATACAGTTGTACCCACGCGGAGAGTCCCGCGAGCATCGGGCCATTTTATGATACATGCGTATTATATACAGTTGTACCCACGCGGAGAGTCCCGCGAGCATCGGGCCATTTTATGATACATGCGTATTATATACAGTTGTACCCACGCGGAGAGTTCCGCGAGCATCGGGCCGTTTTGAACATTGTTACTTATTTTTAGGCTACTTTGTTTTGTTTAGTCTCTATATTAGTTAGATAATATTTACTGGAGATATTTAGTTACTACATATTTAGACGTTTTACAGTAAAAATTGTGAACTAACTATTTTTATGTTTTATTTTCTGGTCCCTTTCCCGGAATCTTTGAAGATACAATATACAATATTTAGGTACCTATTTTGGGCACATTCATTGTTCAACGCTTAGGAAGAAAATAATAATAAGTATTGATATTACCTTGAACAGACAATGATGTGGAAATATATTATATATGTATGGTGGTGTACAGTTCATCGAAGTCCTTACATAATCCATTGTCACAAAATGATTAAATCTGTGCTTTTTTTTTGTTCTTTGTCTTTATGTAGATTTAATGCTTTTCAATTAAGTAAATCCTCGAATACATTGTCATGATTTTCAAATATTAATAAGATTCTGTAGTCGATTTTAAAATACTAAATATTTAATGAGTGAAAGTATGTGATTTGCCTCGAATGGTTTTTGAATCAGTGTAGTCATGAAGTTTAAAAGTATCTCATTTGACAGTTATTTTAAAAAGTACGGGTTTTTTAATGGAACGGAATGGAAGTGTATTTAATTTGTATGAGTATTTAATTTTAAAGAGGGGCTTGTGGCTATTTCATGTGGTAGGAGTATTTAAATTTAAAGAGGGGCTTGTGGCTATTTCATGTGGTAGGAGTATTTAAATTTAAAGAGGGGCTTGTGGCTATTTCATGTGGTAGGAGTATTTAAATTTAAAGAGGGGCTTGTGGCTATTTCATGTGGTAAGAGTATTTAAATTTAAAGAGGGACTTGTGGCTATTTCATGTGGTAAGAGTATTTAAATTTAAAGAGGGGCTTGTGGCTATTTCATGTGGTAAGAGTATTTAAATTTAAAGAGGGGCTTGTGGCTATTTCATGTGGTAGGAGTATTTAAATTTAAAGAGGGGCTTGTGACTATATTATGTGGTATGAGTATTTAAATTTAAAGACAAGGCCTAGTAATAGCGGCCGCACGGGTCATTCAACTGTTCAATTAAGAGACTACTGAAACTACTACTAAAGTCCATTTCACGAAAGAAGTCCCGCGGAAATAAGTGGAACTAATTATTATTATACGCTAAGTTAGCAACATTCCTAAAATATCCCATGCCTGCAGCGCCACGTCTGCGGGACTTCTTTCGTGAAATGGACCTTACTTTACTGAATATTTATTTTCGTACCACTTGCTCAAAAAAGTGACATTCTATGCCACAAAAAGCGAACATAACAATAGTTATTTTTAATCTGTTAAAAACAGGGAAAGAAAATTGTACTGAATTTCATTCATCCTCTAGGGGGAGAATGTGATTTAAATTTGGAATACTTACAGAAATTTATATTGAACTACATCTGTGTTTACACCATTGAGTTTGTATATCGTCGGCTTAGTGCAAGAAGTCATTATGTGACATATTCACTATTCTGAGATAAACGGTATTTTAGTTCGAATTAGCTGGTGGTTATGTTGATTTGCCCATATTATCCTAAATATAATTACGGTGGTGAAAAATTAAATGTTTTCAATTAGCTTAATATGTATATTAATAAAAACAGATGAGAGTCGCTAGTCCTATAAAGTTATGTATTTTTTTTTTGACAAAAAATAAAAGTTAATGACTTCTGGCTACTTTAAGTCTGCTCGGTATGTCAATTAATTATTTCTTTAATTGTAAAAAAAACAACGAAACTCAATCAAACGTTTATTTAAAAAAAGGGATAACCAGTATTCTAATGAAAACAGTGCTAGTATTAAAACATGCATGTAAAGCGAGGGGAGATTGTGGAATCCGAGGGAACTCAACTCTCGGATTCCATACACCTTAGATCCCTCTGCTCATCCAAAAGCTATAAGTATTTGGGTATGTAAGAAGCGTTAGGGATCAACGTTGCTGACATGAAGCAATCGCTGAAGGAGCGCTTCTTTGATCGCCTGAAAAAGGTATTTATTAGCCTTCTTTCGAACGAAAACAAAGTGCGCGCCTGCAACGGTTGGGTCATGCCGGTCTTGATATACTCTTTTGGCATACTCAAATGGACTCAGACCAAACTGGACGCCCTGGATAGGAGGGTCCGTACACTGCTGACCGCAAACTGGATAAAACCATCACCCACGATCATCGGTGATGAGACTGTACATCCCGCAGAAGTGCGGGGATCGAGGCTTTTTAAATGCGAAGACCCACCACAACCGCGAGGTGTGCAGTCTCAGGGAATATTTTTTTTAAACCGAACTGGGTATGCACCGTGTTGTGGTCGCAGTGGACATGGGGCTCACCCCACTTTCCATGGCTAAAGAGAACTGGCGCAAACCTGTAATACTTACTACCGATGACCGCAAGGAGATATGGCAAGGCAAGGAGCTTCACGGGCGCTTCTATCGGGCTTTTCGTGAGCCAGGTGTAGATTTTTTTGCGTCCATATCCTGGCTACGTTTTGGTGACTTTTTCGGGGAAACCGAAGGTTTTGTCTGTATAATTATGGACGAAGTTATCTTGACGAATAACTACCGGAGACATATTATGAAGGATGGGACGTTTGACGTGTGTCGGGCATGCCACCGTCCGGGTGAGTCCATCAGACATATTATCTCTGGTTGTTCTCGTCTGGCTAACGGGGAGTACTTGCACAGGCATAACCAAGTAGCCAGGATTATTCACCAGCAACTTGCTTTGAAATATAAACTTGTGGATTCTCAGGTACCGTATTACAAGTATGTGCCCGACCTATTTCTCGAAAAAGACCATGTCACGTTGTACTGGGATCGGTCTATCATCACTGACAGGACTATTATCGCCAATAAGCCTGATATAGTGGTGACAGATCGATTATGAGAATGCAAATAATTAACTTTATCGAACCTAATTCTAAGCTATTTATGCTACACTTGTTTGGATAAAGTTAATTACATGGTGAAAATGAGTTCTGTATAATATGTATGTTGTTTTTTAAATAATTATGTATTTAATAAAAATAACTAGTGCAGCTTAGTGATTCTTTGTAAATGCCTGAGTTCCAAAGTTGCAGTTATGGATTTTATGGCAAGGCCGTAACGCCTAAAATTGACTGGATAGAAATTAGTGAGTTTTTTGCATTTTGTAGAATGTGTCAAAAGGAGTCCAATAAAGATAAAAACGTATTTAGTGATTTTTTGCAGTTAATGAGTTCTTGCAATAAGCCGACGATATAAAGCATTATACATCTTTTTGAAAAAGGAATACGCATTTATTATGCAGTTATGATTATTAAATAAAATTACGAAAACCGACGAGGCCGTATGAGCTTGATGCCTTTGCTTTGCCGACAAAAAAATATTAGTCTAGGAATTTGCCGCGTTTTTGTTTTCTTCAAATACATAAACGTTAAGTTTATTTTAATTCCTTTTTATAAATAAGTTAATGTTCTAAAAATACGTTACGATGTTAAATCAAAGCGACAGTGACAGTGAATTGTCGGATTCCATCAGTGCAAATGCTGCCGCAATTATAAATAATTTGCTTCCAACAAAATCCAAGGAAAATTATTTAAAAACTTATGAAGAATTTCCAACGTGGAGAAGTGCGAAAGGCCTATCAATTTCAGAATCAGTACTTCTTGTCTATTTTGATTATTTATCCAAGACAAAGAATCCGAATACACTTTGGTGCATATACTCAAAACTGAAAGCTACAATAAGCATCATTTAGCATTGAAATAAATAGATTCACGAAATTAGTGGCTTTTTTTAAAAGAAAATCAGAAGGGCATTGCGCAAAGAAGTCTAAAATTTTTACGACAAAAAATGTGGAAAAATTTCTTAATCCTCCTGACGGAATTTTTCTGGCCACAAAAGTAAGTATACATGATTTAACTATGAATATTTCGTATCTTAGTAATGGTAATTATTCTATATATTTACCTGTTTTTTATCTTAGTTATAGGTGGCCTTAATTTTTGGACTCAATGGTGCTTGCCACGGATGTGAACTTGTAAACTTAAAGGTGGAGGACGTTGAAAATCATTCCAATGAGTTACTGCTGATTAATGTAAAGGAAACTAAGACAAAGAAAAATCGGTCATTCATTGTACAAGGACAATATACTAAAATCATTCATAAATACCAAGCATTACGTCCCACCAACATGGAAAACAATAGACTTTTTATAAACTGTCGGAATGGGAAATGTACTCGACAAGCCATCGGCAAAAATAAAATTAGCAATATGCCAAAGAAAATCGCTAAATATTTAAAAAAGGTGTTGAACTCTACACCGGTCACTGCTTTAGAAGAACTTCGGCGACTTTCTTGGCGGATTCAGGGGCGGATATTACGTCAATAAAAAGGCACGGTGGTTATATCGAAAGCTCAATGGCGAATAAAACCATTATAAGCAGTCAAATTAACAAAAATATAAAGCTTAATCCATCAGAGCCACAACCATCAACTTCCGGCATCTTATCTTCGTCCGTAACTCACGATGCACCACCACCACTATCTCCGACGTATACTATCTACAATGAAACGCAAGTTCCTCAGAGGCAAGAACAGATAAATACTCAAATCAACTCATCAACAATAAATGTACCAAACAAAAATGTAACTCTCTCTATCAATAATTGGACCAATGTTTCGAATGTTAACTTTTACTTTTAATTGTCATTATTTTTAATAAATGCTTATCTCATATTATTATTGTGTTAATTTTTTCGCAAATGGTACGAAAAGTAGAGTATTTTCCTCGGTGATAAAGCTGACTTAGTCTTGGGTGAACTTAAATCCCTCGCTACACTCAGGACTCGTCTTAAATCCCTCGCTTCGCTCGTGATATAAGTTTTTAACACCCTCGCTACGCTCGGGAGTAAACCTCGAGTCCTTCGTTACGCTCGCGATTTAAATCGTCATCCGCGACAGAAGACACTGCTTTATCCCCTTGGTTAATAATCTACTATTATATAATACAATATTGAAAGCGTACAATGGATTGGTTACGTTCACTCATCGTTAGGTGCAATGAGTTTTAAAAGAATAACTCGTAGTTTTGAAAACCTTTCAGTGTATGATTTAAGTGTTCACCCTTATCTCGTAATTCTGTGTGCTTTAATTGGTTCCGCTAAAGAAATGTACATGTTAAGCACGATTTTAAACGGGAATTTAAGTTTCAAAATGTAGAATTTTGCCAGTATAACTCGCACCTTATGACAGACTGAGTTCATGTGAAAGCAAATGTACAGCTAAAACGATTGTATACAATGAATCCAAGGTAGGGGTGAGTTAGGTACTGACCAGTTGTGACTGTGTGAGTTTGTGCAATTATCTTAAAAGAAGTAGTGTGCCGTAGATGTTATAAGTGGGTACAAGCTACAAGACATGTGCCATCCGCATATTGGTAAACGGAACAGTAATTGACCACATTTTCCATGTTTTTGACATAATGTCAGATAGTATACAGGTCCAAGTACTGTGAGCTGTACTTACAGTAACTTCAATGGCGTCATTGATTTCATTATAGATCTTGACATTGTATTTACGATTATTAAGGTAGTCCTCACACCGTTTGAGTATTGGTCCATAAACTCCTGAGTTATCAAATTTTGTCAGGAACCTGTCCTATCTAAGCGTATGGAACGCCTTGCTTAAGTCAATGAATAGTTAAATTACATGATTACCTCATCTGTAAATGTTGATAATTGCTGTGAGGTCGACTTATCGTTTTAATTTTTAATAGCTTGATATTTTTTATATATTATTTTGGTTTATTATGTTATTAATTATAATTTTTTAAATGTTTAAAGTTAAGTGGGTCACAATTTTATGTTAATGGTGTGTGTGAGTGGATTGTTTCTATAACTTTATGTTTGGCAATGGGTGTTATTTACCTGAAATAAATGAAATTATTATTATTATTATTGCGTTAATAACCGTATTGCACGCTGGAAAACGCGTCATTTCCTATTTAGAAGTCTTGAAACTGCTTACGAACATAGCTTTTTCTACCATTTTCTCGATAACTGGTAGAATAGTGGTCGGTCTATAATTTCCATAGTCGGAGAAACTATATTTTTTATGTATTGGGTGCACTACACCAGTGTTTAGTACTTCCGGATATATTCCTTGTTTGACACTAGTATTGATTTTGATTTTAGACAATTCGACAATAACGCCTGTCACCTTGTCACAGATGGATTCATTTTATTTATTTTTACAATGTACACACAGTTACAGGCTATGACTAGGTTAAAACTTATGAGTACATGACCCTGTTAGGGCGTAGAAAGTAATTTGAAATATAAAGATATGTGATATTTTTTGTCAATACACCTAATATTATCTACCCCTGGAGCTTTATTTGTATTAAGGTATCTAAATAGTTTACTCACGTTGTTATATTTTGTATCTTTACAAGTAAGTACATAGATGTGTTATGGGGAACCATGTATATTCTGATTCGCTCAATAGAAGACGATTATATTTGGATAAGAGATTCTGTATTATGTAACAAACTTGTCCGTCATTAATTTTATTTCTAAATGTTTATTTTTGGAGAGATGGTTTCATCAACCGAAATTTTGTTGCAACCGACAACCTATTTAGTATTTGCCATAATATGATATTAGATTCCGCAACCGTTCTCCTAAGACCGATTCCCCATTGGATTCTTCGACGACCGGATGATTCATTTATTTTCGTTTCGCCAACAGAGTCTTTCACCTACGGACATTTCGCCGACAGAACTTTTCTTCATCTATGTCACTTTCGACGACAGGCCTTTCCAGCTACAGATTGTTTCACCGACACGACGATAAACCTGTAACTCTTTTAACTACAGACCTTTCCATCTACGGAGAATACACGGTCAATCTTAAGACAAGCGATATTACAAAAAATAAACATATCTACAGCTTACTGTGTCTTTACTAACGGCCGAACCCAATAACCTATTTTCAGTGAAAGACAGATCGCTATTGATGATAGACAGTATAATTATATCTATCCTCGGATGGCGTCTCACAATCTGATAAAGGCTATCTATCTAACGAAAACAATGGTTTCTCTACTTCGCCCTCCCGTGCGTTCTGTTACAACATCACTTTAAAAAACAACATGTGTTATTAGTCTTATATTAAAACTTCTTTGTTTCTTACTTCTAATTATGTTACTGGATTAAAATATAAGTCTGTAGCTAGCCATATTTATTATGGCCGCTAATCAAAATACAACCTGTTACTGACCTGTGAATTGCAAAAAACGTAATAAAATTTGAATTTCGCGGGCTACCTTAGCGCATCCCTCAATTAATGTTGGATTTTTTTTAACTTAAATTCATGTTGGCATAGTGCTTGCACCGGGGGGTGTCACTAAGGAAGGGGGGTTAAATTTCTGTTATTTTTTGCCTAGGGCGCATCGCTTTTGAGATATTAGTTTTTTTTTTTTACTTTAAATAAAAAAAATACATCTGATCATTATTGCATGTACTAAAGAGTTCATTTTAGCTTGGCCACTTTACGTTTATCCCTGCAATTCGGGCTGTCGACTTCGAAATAGACTGTCAAACAAATCGTATATTGGGACGCATACTTTGGCATTTTCATACAAATAGCTATCTGTTGTAGGCGATACACCCTCTCATCAGTAGATAGCGTGGGCCGGTAAGATTCCTTAATGTCTCATAGATTATTGGGACGTTAAAAACATCGATAGATATATTTTTCTATCTCCTAAGAAACAAAGAAGTTTTATATAAGACTAATTACACGTTGTTTTTAGGGTTCCGAACCAAAATGGTAAAAAGGAACCCTTATGGTGAGACTAAGTCTGTCTGTCTGTCACACCTGGATATCTCAAGAACTACTAATGCTATCAACTTGAAATTTAGAATAGTTTTAGATGACGTTTGCCCAACTATTTTGCAAGTAAGAAAGAAATTTAAAAAAATATATCTTTTTTGCAAAAGGGACTGAAAGGAGGTCTTAAAAATGAGAAGTGGGGTTACTAGGGCATGTGGGGTATCATTTAAAAGAACGCTGTTTGCACATTCTCAAACATTTTTTTATTTTTTTTTTAGACAGCACAGTTTCCGACTTTTGATGAAAAATGTAAAAAAAATACCGTTCCCCTCCCTTTATCTCCGAAGTTTTCATAGATAAAAATCTGAAATTATTCTATGTGATAGAAGTTTATGTAAAGATTACAAGAAAAATAAAACGATGTCTCTAAATAGCACGGTTTTTCAGAAATCATCAACATCATATATACGTACGGAACCCTCGGTGCGCGAGTCCGACTCGCTCTTGACCGGTTTTTTAAAGTGATGTTGGTTGTAACGGAACGCACGGGAGGGCGAAGTAGAGAAACCTACTTATTGTTTTCGTTAGATAGATAGCCTTTATCTGTGGAATGAGAAAGTTGCTTTCTATTTGTGAGGAGTATGCCGAGCAGTATGGGCTAAAGTATAACCCTAAGAAAAGTGAGCTGTTGGTGTTTAGAGGTAGAAATAAAAGTCCATCATATATCCCTCCGGTAACGCTGTGCGGTTCACATTTACAGAGAGTAACCCAATTTAAATATCTGGGTCACATTGTTACCGAAGACCTGAAAGACGACACAGATATGGAAAAGAAGCGCAGGGCATTGGCTGTGAGAGGAAATATGGTGGCTCGAAGGTTTGCTGGTTGCTCAGTACCAGTAAAAATTACACTATTCAAGGCCTACTGCCAAACATTTTACACCAGCAGCCTTTGGGCTAATCATACCCAAAAAGCAAACAATGCCCTGCGAATACAATAATTATAATAATACCTTAAAGGCTTCTACATACCAGCGCGACTTGTCGCGCGACGCGACACGGCACAAAGGCCCCGCGTGTCGCGGGACGAGCGATGCCTTTGTGTCGTGTCGCGTCGCGCGACAAGTCGCCCCGGTATGTAGAAGCCTTTAGGGTGCTGTTGAGGCTTCCACCCTATTGTAATGCATCAGGTATGTTCGCTGATGCGCACGAAGGTGGCGTCGGTGACTCGCAGAGTGGGAGGAAGCAACAACAGTATCTTGAGGATGTTTGCTGGAAGGCTGGATGGGCCTACCATGGGTAGGTTTATCAAGCTTCAGTTATTACATGGGGCTTGGTGAAACTATCTGTGGTCGATAATTATCAAGTTATCACCTTTGTTATACGTATATAGGTACTAACATAGTTTATAAGATTAGACACTAACACAATGTGGGCCTATGTAGTCTGTAAATAAAAGGTTTTTATTTTTTTATTTTATCAATGATTGTGCGACGCCATCCGAGGATAGATATAATTATACTGTCTATCATCAATAGCGATCTGTCTTTCACTGAAAATTGGTTATTGGGTTCGGCCGTTAGTAAAGACACAGTAAGCTGTAGATATGTTTATTTTTTGTAATATCGCTTGTCTTAAGATTGACCGTGTATTCTCCGTAGATGGAAAGGTCTGTAGTTAAAAGAGTTATAGGTTTATCGTCGTGTCGGTGAAACAATCTGTAGCTGGAAAGGCCTGTCGTCGAAAGTGACATAGATGAAAAGTTCTGTCGGCGAAATGTCCATAGGTGAAAGACTCTGTTGGCGAAACGGAAATAAATGAATCATCCGGTCGTCGAAGAATCCAATGGCGAATCGGTCTTAGGAGAACGGTTGCGGAATCATGATATTAGCTTTCTAGGTTTAATTTTATTGTTATAAGTATATTTCTTCCTTATGAGATTTTTGGTAATTATATGAGTTCTATGTCTTAATTTAGGTATTACTTACATTCCAATCGCATTATTATTTTTTATTTTTTTAAATTCTTTTAAACTGTTACTCACACATGTTATCAATTTTATTATTTTTTTATTTTATTACTGTTTTTTATTTTGTTTTTAAATTTTTCTGGTGTATTTTGATTCCATTTACGGAATTGATTTTTATGCAGTGGTGAATTGTGTTTGGACACTCTATATATCATCTATTTCGCTATAAGTAAGTTGTTAAGGATTTAAGTTTATCAGTATCAATTTTTTGCAAATAATCCTTGGAGATCGTGAGAGAGATCTAGGGTAACTTAGTTCAAGATCATTACGAATAAAGATTTTGATTTCCTGCCTGCGTTGTAGTCGAAAGCCGATCGATGTCCATTTCGCTCCTTACAACAGTAGGATTGTCTTTCTTTGTCTTCTTTACGTAGAAGCAGCTTTCCATATTTATATATTCTAGTATATTGTAATGTTTTGTTGGTGTATGTTCAAGTAAAATTCAATGCTTTGTCTATTCGATAGGAATGTATTTACATTGTTTTTTATTTAACAAGCAAAATGTCATGATTTAATTGAAAAAAAAAATGGTTGTTGTGTGTGTCAGGAGGCAACACTGTGTCGGATGGCCGAAGGTTATGATTTTCAAATATTAATAATATTCTGTAGTCGATTTTAAAATACTAAATACTTCATGAGTGAAAGTATGTGATTTGCCTCAAATGGTTTTTGTATCAGTGTAGTCATGAAGTTTAAAAGTATCTCATTTAACAGTTATTTTAAAAAGTACGGGTTTTTTAATGGAACGGAATGGAAACATGACGTTTGGGGTGTCGCGTGGTTGCTAGTTTAATTCTCATGGAGCTCGGAAACTATAGGTTGTCTTCAAGATGTCTAAAGCCAATACTTATTATTATACTGAGTAGCTAATCTGGGGGCACGGCAGTGCCCCCGCCAAGTCGAGCCAAGCGAAGCGCAAGGGCACTACCTACCTTTTCTCGAAGTGTTTCGTCGTTTTTTTGAACCCTCATAGAGTTGGTTTCCGATGTACCAGATAGTTCATATTCTCAGGATAATAATAATAATAATAATAGGCCCCCTAAACAACCACACGTCCTGATTGACCATCTAATCACGTGGGGGGCGGACACACGAATGAGAAATTACTGTCGTGGCTAACGTGGCTCTGGAAACCCACTAAAGAGACTCGTTCAAAAAGAAAACGTATAAGACCACTGCCCGGGGGCGATCGCCGGGGCGCACTTTGAGCTGACGCTGAGTGTCTCAGCATGCGAACCGTCAGCGGTGAGGAGTTGAACAGGCGGGCTCCCACCGACAAAGATGCTACAGCCGAAGTCATTGATGATGGTGACAGACTGACGGACAGGACAAACACCCCTGTAGAACCGTATAGTCCAAGTACAGTATCTTACACACCTTCTCGACCATCATCACCATCCATACCATCTTCACCCATACCATCATCACCTCCCATTATTAGTTTAAATACAGTCTCACCCACTCCGACCTTGAATGTTGCGCGGGAGGTATCTACCTTTTTACCCGCGTCCACCAAGGCTGGAAAAGCAAGAGTTTGCATGAGATGGAGCAAAGAAGTTAACCTATTCATCATGCGAACTTACCTATACATCACTCAATTAGAGACCGACTTGACCACGTACAGAAAACAATCGCATGAACCTTTTACTCGTCAATACCCAGAGGTTACAGTTACAGAACAGAGAATTTCAGATCAAAGAAGAATAATAGTAAGAAATAAGCTACTGTCTCAAGAAATAATAGATCAGTTAAAAGAAGAAAAACGTACACAACTACTAGAAGAATCAGAAAATATTGAAGGCGCCATCACTATCGCATTAACCCAAAACACAACTGAGTATAATCAACAACAACAACCACAGCTGTACACTCAATCACAAACAATCACACAATCTCAACCATGCCTTCAATCACACGCATATTCACAAACCACGCACATTTCCACGCAAACCGAAAGTATAACCATAATGTTAGAAAATGAAATAGAGACCCTTGCCGATACCAATCAAAATCGATCCACAGACACGCGTATCCAAGATATACACGATAAATTTAAAACGGCTCTCATTCAATATTTTGGCATGGATCCGGCTGCTCGACCAAAATTACCCAAACTTAGGTACACACCAAAACTTTTTCACCTCGTTCATTTATTTAATCAAAATATCCTAAACCAATATATTAGCGAAGAAACTCAACTTATAGACATATATACCCTGATTTATTGCACAGCATTAGTTATTTCCGAAGAACACTCCATATTACAAGTACGTACCACAAACAGTTCTAGGAAATACTACACACAAACTCTACTACGATCGAGCAATACTAACCGACAGGACCGTTCACTATAATAGACCAGATATAACCCTTCAAGATAAAGTTAATAAAATCACATACCTCATAGATATTGTAGTTCCTAATACACATAATTTACAAAAAACAATCGGAGAGAAAATCAGTAAATATGCTGAACTGAAAGAAGAAGTGACAAGAATTTGGAGGCAGGAAAAAGTCTACGTAGTACCCATTGTTGTCTCCACGACGGGTGTTATACCCAATCACCTCCACCACAGTCTTGAGCTTATAGACCTGAAAGACTCAATTTATATAACACTCCAAAAAGCCGCAATTTTGAACACCTGCAGAATAGTGAGAAAGTTCATGCAAATTGAGGAAAATTAAATCACTACTCATAACAATAATTCTCCGTTAAAAAAAATTCAAACACCACACACACGCTACATTGACTTGGCTTGGACCCGTTAATGTAGCTTAAACTAGCCAAACAGCTAAGAAACAAAACTTGTTTACCAAAATAATAATAGCCTTTATTAACAATCTTACATCTAATTACATTTAATATTTACTTAATAAGAAAATAAAAGTTTATTCTTCTTCAGACATCGGTTTTTTAAGAAGATTGTTTTGCCTTAGCATAGGCTTCCCCCATATTCTTTCACAGTTCCCGGTCATAGGTTTTTCTCTTCCACATTGGCCCCGCTGTCGCCTTAAGGTCGTCGTCCCACCTTCGTATCGGGCGTCCTCTCTTCCTTTTGCCTTCTCTTGGGTACCATTCGGCTACTAATTTGCCCCATTTCTTTTTTTTGTCTCTGATTAGATGACCCGCCCATTTCCATGATACGTCCGCTATTTTAGTTTCGCTCTAATATGTTTAAGGCTTATTCTCAGGATATGATGTCAATAATAGACTAATTAAACATACAAAGTCTCAATTGAATAGCTTTAATACTTTAGATTTTATTGATATCTAAAATACACCGATTTCGTCACTAACACACTCACTGATACACTGATGATCATCAAAATGTTTGGCTACTTCCTGAAGTTCTAGAAAGCTGAAATTTGGTATGTAATCTAAGTTTAATATACAACCAACAAAAAAAAATCATAAACTTATAACTTTAGCAACCTGGACTCCAACAAATACTCGTCAAATCTGAGGCGACCCTTATCGAGCTACAAGAGAAGAAATGACTACACAAAGCATTACATAGTTATTTTTCCAGCTGGATGTCACGTAACGTACTTAAATTACTGGCTTTGCACGCTATACTGCTATTTTTTAACCTCATTAGTATTATATTTTTACTTTTCCTTAATCTACCTTATAAACACATCCTCAATCAACACTTTCAAATTCATCTTCTAATAACACAAATAATCACACTTACATATCATATTCTTTCCCACACACAAAAACTTACATATACAGTTAGTATCCTAACTAATTTTATAGTGCCTTGTTTATATTCCTACCCGTCTGTAGTAACGCTTATTTTTGTCTTTTTGCGGTTCCATTATGTTTGTGAAATTCATCTCTCAAATGGCTAATTTAGTAGATAATATAGTATCGGATTTGGACGATTTTTCAGTTGCAAATGCTTATTGCTGTTTACCGGAAGAGAGTACAAAATATTTAAAGACCTCAAATAACTCCACTAAGATTTTACATATTAACGTGCGCAGTATAAAAAAGAACTTTGACCAACTCTCAGCGTTGCTATCCTTAATTAAAGTTGATTGTGATATTCTGATATTAACTGAATGTTGGTTAAATAAAATCTCAAACCTTCCGGTATTGGATGGCTACAACTCCCACTCAACATACAACTTTAAAAACCAGAATGAGGGAGTAGTAATGTACATAAAAAACTATATTCAGTGTACGGTACACTGAATATAGTCAGGAGCCTGTTTTCAAAAGTGGAAACTGTCTTTCTTGCCAAATCAATAACGAGCTAGCAATAATCGCAATATATCGTTCGCCCTCTTTGAATTCTAAAGTGGATTTTGATAATTTCCTAGACAGTCTGGACTTACAACATTAAATAAGTGTAATAGTATATACCTCATCGGAGATACTAACATAGACATTAAACCGTCTAATTCAGATGAACGCTGTGCTAATTATCTAACCCTTAACGCCACCCATGGTCTTTTATCTGGACATTACCTCCCCACTAGAATTAATAATTGTATTGATCACGTTCTCCTAAAATCCAACAAATCTACATGCATACTCGTCTTGGTATATTTCGCGTTGGTAGAATCAAAAATTAGATATAGCATAATGTTTTGGGGAAAAAGTTATGACTATAATATAAAAAGAACTTTTGTGTTACAAAAACGAGCAATTCGCACCTTGGTCCGTATTCCGCAAAGAGAGAGTTGCCGAGAACATTTTGTAAATCTGAATATACTTACAGTGCCAAGCATTTATGTATTTGTACTTCTAAGTACTCGGTAGTACATAATAAGTTACCTTTAGATATAAAAAGCGCTATCTACTCAAGCTCTTTTAAAAATCACCTTAAACATTTCCTGTTGAATAAGTGTCTTTATGCTGTTGAAGATCTATAACGATATTCCTATACATGCATGCATTTGCATGTTATGCATTGTTGTGATATTTAACGTGTTTTCCGTATGTAATTTAATTTTATTATTTTTTTATACCATGTAATTTCAGATACAATTTATTGTTCATGAATAAATGACTTATGACTTATCA
The DNA here is from genome assembly GCA_948098905.1 of Tiliacea aurago. Classification (NCBI taxonomy): domain Eukaryota; kingdom Metazoa; phylum Arthropoda; class Insecta; order Lepidoptera; family Noctuidae; genus Tiliacea; species Tiliacea aurago. The sequence continues at coordinate 145,234 of OX402580.1, read as the reverse complement.
CGGATCACCTTCCACTACTAATATGTATGGATGGTCCAGGTTCTGTGAAACAGTCGGTTCCTGCTTATATGACCCCAAAAATTGATTATCCTAACGAAATCTAATCATTGTAGAAGATATGGAATGCCAGGATTTCTCTCAAGTCACTAACACAGAAGATCCTACTATGGCTGCCACTTGTCTGATAAACATAGTTCAAACTATTCTGAAAAAACAGACACGTATAATTAATGTTCCTAAAAAAGAAAGAAACCTAAAGCCTTGGATTACTCCAGGTTTATTACGTTGCATTCGACATCGTGATAAACTCTATAAAAAAGCCCGTAACTCACCCAATAATGATATCGTCCAAATCTCATACAAACGTTACCGAAATTATTGTAATAATCTCCTCAGGAAGCTTAAATCAGCATATGAAAAGTCAGAATTAGAAAAAGCTAAACGTAACCCTACAACACTCTGGAACAAAATAAAAGAGATTACGCATACGGAAAAAAGATGTGCTCCTCCTCTTGAACTTCTTAAAACAAACGGCTGCAGTATACGGGTCCGTACGGACCCGTATACTGCAGCCAATCAGGTATGTAAGTTCTTTGCCAACATTGGCACAGACCTAGCCTCTAAAATTGCGGCCCCCTCACAGCCATTTTCTCCACCAAAAACTTCCTCCCCTAGTTCTTTTGTCATGCTTGACGTTGACTTTTCTGAGGTTGGGTCTACCATCATGAATTTAAGACATGATAGTGCCACTGGATGGGACGGAATATCTAATTTTCTCCTCAAAATTTGTCGTAAACCTCTTGCTCCCGTTATAACATATAATTAATATATCAATAGCGTCAGGAATTTTTCCGAAGCCCTTTAAGAAGGCCTTGGTCCATCCGGTGCATAAGGGGGGGGAGCAGAGACTGTGTCAATAATTACAGACCGATCTCGGTTCTTTCGGCAATATCAAAGGTTATGGAAAGATTGATAAATGGTCGTCTACTTAACTTTCTATACAAACATCAAGTCATAGCACGCAACTAATATGGCTTTAAAAAAGGTGTATCTACGGAAGATACCATTGCTGACCTAACGGAAACTGTTGCTAAGAATTTAGATGATCATCGTAAGTGCCTTTCAATATTCTTGGGCCTACAGAAAGCCTTCGATACGGTCTCTGTTCCTACTCTCCTGTCGAAATTGGAAGCTGTAGGCATTCGGGGAGCAGCGCATGATCTTTTCAAGAGCTACCTCCAAAACAGGAAACTCCGTGTCAAAATCGATTCATATACTAGTGATGAAGAAACCATCCCATACGGAGTTCCGCAAGGCAGTGTATTGGGGCCTACGCTCTTCCTAATATATATAAATGACCTTTGTACATTAGCACTCCCCAACACCAAGATATTCACATATGCTGACAATACTGCGCTCGTGGTATACGAGGATACTTGGACTTACGTGAAATAACATGCAGAACAATCGCTACAAACGGTTGTGAGGTGGCTGCAGAATAACCTTCTGTCACTTAATTTGGCTAAAACGAACTACATTCCTTTTTCCATTAGTCATCGGACTAAAGCCCCATCTGATATTGATGTTCTTGTTCATACCTGTTTGGACTCCTCTTCATGTTCATGTTCAGCAATATCCCGTGTCAGTCAAACCAAATACCTGGGTGTAGTGATTGATGACGGACTAAAATGGTACTCTCAAGTTGAAAGCCTTACGTCAAGGGTCAGGAAACTTATTTATATCTTTAAGTCTCTAAGGCAATGCGCTGACTCTAAAACATTAAAAATAGTATATCTTGCACTTTGCCAGTCTGTCATCAGTTATTGCATTCCGGTTTGGGGTGGCACCGCTAAGACTATACTGCTTGGATTGGAACGAGCCCAGAGGGCTGTTCTCAAGGTGATGCTTAGCAAGCCGAATAGATTTCCCACAAGTGAATTGTACGCGGAGTGCAGGTTACTTACTGTGCGGCAGCTCTTTGTGCTCAATGCCACCCTCAGGAAGCATAGTCAGGTTCCTCCATTAGATCCAACCTCTCGTAAAGCCAAATCTGCATGCCCATCTGTTTCTCACAAAACAGCTCTCGCTAGCCGCCAGCTTTATGTCATAAGTTCACTCATTTACAGAAGGGTCAACAAACATATCCAATTAATTAATCTAAACAAACATGAAGTCAAAACCAAATTGCAAAACTGGCTGTATAAACAGGACTATTCCCGTACAGAAGACCTTATTTCTAAAATAATATAGGCACGTTATAATTATTATTATTCTGCAAAAACGGATACAGAAACACATGCAACATCACATGAACACAGCTTACACGACTACACACACCCCCCCACACACACACACACACCCACAAAACACCCCTCACCTCTCATACACCACACCACACCTACCCCACCCCATCCACTCACACACCCCCTTTTAGACACATATTCATAGTTAAATCAGGTCATAATGGGTTTATCAACACACTTATAAAAGGTTTATTTTGTCCATGAAGCTACAGTAGAACACTAACTCCTAGGTCACAGGGTTTCCCTAGTTTAGGAGGCAGGGTTTTTCACTATTTGTGCAGCCTTTTCCCTAAATCAAATGTTCCTACCTATTGTGAAATGTATTGAATTGTATACAAAAGGTATTTTGTTTCAATAAACTTTTTTTTTTCGCCCCCCATCCCCTAAAATGAGGGGGGTGGAAGTTTGTATGAGACTTTCACCAATTTTATGAATTAGGACATGAAAGTTTACACGGGACTGTAGACAGTAACTAAAAAACCTATTATAATAAGTACTCACAAGAACCTAACTAAACGTATGGCTTGGCTGTTTCGTTACTTACTTCAGAAACTAAATATTCGCATCAGCTCCACGACGGTAGCGAAACAGTAAGCCATATATTTTTACTGATATGAAGTATTTGTGAAGTTAGGGTCGGTAGAGTTAGGCCGTGTAGATTCAGAAGCTTGGCTCTACATGAGATCTGATATCTTTCTTTTTCACAGGGCAAACCTTACTGGGCTTCAAGCCATGGGGGAGTGTGGGGTCGCGGGACCACTGAACAGGTGGTTCCGTGCCTACCTCACAGACCGGACACTGCGAACGGTCATTGACGGCGTCGTCGGAGAGCCCAGACACGTTACGTGTGGTGTGCCAACCGGATCCGTGTTTGGTCCCGTCGGATACATCATGCATGTCAACAGCATGTGCAATGTGGTTCGCAAGTGTCGCATATATATGTATGCTGATGATACTTGTCTGGTTTATGCAGATAAAGATTTAAATGTAATTGAAAGTAATATTCAGGAGGACTTTACTAATATCACAAAATGGGCTCATGACAATGGCATCATAATCAACATTAATAAAACCAAATGTATGCTTATACGATCTCCTTATCTTAAAAACATCGAACGTGCGCCGCGCATACTGGGGCATAGCTATGAGTGTCTGCACAGTGATGGACTGACTTTGTGTGAGTGCGCAAACATTGAGGTGGTGGAGGAATACAAGTACCTGGGTTTAGTCATAGACAACAGCTTCTCATGGAAAACACACATTATACACTTAAGTGACAAACTTAGGTATGTGCTTGTAAAATTCCACCACCTTAGTTTTGTGCTGGATAGGGCAACATTGTACATGGTCTATTATGCACTGGTGGACTCACTGGTTTCTTATGGGCTGGCATGCTATGGTAACACATTTAAAAAATATTTGGATAAAATAAAAAAATTGCAAATCAGATTCATGAAACTATTAGTAGATAAAAACACAAAAAACCGTTGTAAAAGTAAGTAGTGATTACGAAGACTTATTTTTGGAATGTAAAATGCTGCCGGTCCATGAGAGGGTAGTGTTGTCAGTAGCTTTAGAACAGTATGGTAGCAATGAATTTAAAAACAATATAATACGCACAAGATCTCAAAGAATTAGTAACATGAAAAGATTTATAGTGCCCACTTGTAATAATTATTATGGTCGAAGGTGTAGAACTTTTTTAGTCCCAACTATTTTTAATAACCTTCCAGTAGATATAAGCAGCTGTATCACAAAAAACTCCTTTAAAAATAAAATACATAAGTACCTCTTTCATATGTTTTGTGAAAGCCTCGCTGCAGAGGATACATACAAGGGAAAAATTTAATTGTTTGTATGTTTATACCTATGTGAAAGTGTCAATATAAAAACCAAATTTTAAACTTTACTTATAAAAAAAAAGGAGCTACGTCTGCCAACAAACTGCTGCGCAGTTTGGCAGAAGTAAATGTTCTGTAGTTGTATTATTAATCTGAATAAACACTTTTTACTTTTTTTTTTTTTTTGTATGTGGTCGTCTTCGCAACATTTTACATGAAATATTTTTGGTGGGTTAAATAGTTCGTTAAATATTGCTGTGTACCAAGTTTTTATGTGTTCAAGAGTTTATATACTAAAATGTTAGTAATGAAAAGGTGTTTCTTTTCAACATAAGTTGTTAAGCTTGTGGCTCATGGTACCTAAGTTTGTTACGGTACGAGGTATGAATTTGTCTTTCCTTAAAATGCCACTAAAATACCTAGTTTCTGAAATATCATAATAAGTATCTATAGTTTAGGTTGTAAAACACTTCACAAAACAAAACTTATACAATGATTTGAAAAAAATGACCTCACTGCCTTGATATCTAAAATACCAATAATATTGATATATTTCGACACAAAAACACATTTCACCATAATTTAGCAAGAAGATATTCACATACATAATTTCGTAATAATTATGGAGACTTTATGAGTAAATCCCAAAAAATGTACAACGAAAAATGATAGCGACCAACATGTTCTCTTCGCTTTCGATTCAAACAAACTCGTTGGTTTCAGACCAACTAACAGCTGTCAAAATGGTTATGCAATTCGAATATTAGAGTTTTTATACGCTTATCGTTCACTCTTTAGCGTCTCAAACAGATTCAAGTTGGTTTCACACATTATTGGTGTTACGCAATACGAAAGTCGTAAAATAAAGCAAACTCCGATCGGAAAGAAGCACATTAGTCTGAATCTTTTGTAGAAAAAGCGTTACGCAATTAGCCTCAGGAATCACAGTTTTCACTAAATCACACGCGAGTTGTATACAAATATTACTGATGTTGCGATGCCCGCACAAAAAAAAACGAATGACAAGAGTTATGGCGGCGCGGGCGCAGGTAATATAGTGGGGGAAGGTACTCCGTCGTAGTCAATTTTCCTTTTACATTAATATATTTAGTTTTATAGCTCTAAAAATTGTGCGATGCTAAGTACATTAAGAAGTGGACTCCCAAGTGAATCAAATAAATCTGAAGGATGTGACGTCGTAGTATAATTGTAGAATTAACCTACCTGCATATTTTGAGGTATTCTGTTCTCCGACGCATACCAACAGTATTCTCTGTGTGTTCACAGATCGGTGGGATTCCCCGATGATGCGAAGGTGGATGCAGCTCCACGCTGAATTTTAATTTTAATTGTTTTGTTTCTTCATCTTTGTCTGTACTAACACTAGATGATCAGAAAAATTGTTACTAACTCTATGGACATTTGTCTGAAAATAAAAGTATTCTATTCTATGCCAACCAAATAGGTTGAATTGTTCTTTTGTTATCAAGTTAGTTTAATAATTGTAGGTACCTGGTAAAATGGCACCTACAGATTCATCTGCACCTTTGAAATTGTTATACACTAAGAGAGATAGGATATTTTCCCGTATGCAAAGTATTTGTAATCGAACTCGGGATATCGATACAAAATCATCTAACGTGGAATCGTTTTTATGTGAAATTGAAACCGTAGATTCACTGCGTGGGGATTTTGAAAGTGTGCTGGATAAAATAGCAACTATTGAATTAAAACTGGATCTCGATTACGCCGTTAATTACCAGGCGCTCTCCTCCTTTGAAGACCTATTCGGTTGCGTGAAACGAGCCGCCAATAAATTAAAATCGAACTCAAATACTGGCGATGACTGCAAGTCATCAAGCCAACATAGATATCCTAGACTGCCTCCTATTGAGATTCCTGAATTTAACGGTGATATAAAAAATTGGCCTTTGTTTTTCGCTAGCTTTCAGTATGCCGTTCACAATAACGTATCACTCACGGATTCTGAGAAATTGTATTATTTAATAGGTAAATGAACTGGTAAGGCGCGTTCCATATGCGCCGGGATTACTCCTAGATCAGAAAATTATTTGTTGATTTATAAATTGCTTATACCTAAATATGAAGACAAACGGCTTTCGGCCACTTCATATTTAGACCAAATATTTGATTTTAAACCTATCTCGTCTGCGAACCCTAACAATCCAGAAGCTTTCTTAGATAAATTCGCTTCATCTGTCGCCGCTTTGAAACATTTAAAGGTCGATGACCTCTCAGATTCTGTTTTCTTGTATATTGCGTTTAAGAAATTAGACTGAGACCGCACGCTCGTTTCAGTCCAACAGACGTGACTGTGAAATGCCATCTTTCGAAGACCTAGTCTCGTTTGTGCGCGATCACATTAAAATATTACAGCGTACTTCGTCAGTAAAGTATGAAGCTACAAAAATAAATCCTCGAAAAATGGATATAACTTCGAAATCGCATAATAAGTCGTCAAGTACGTGTGCTTATGTGAATGCCACATCTAGTTCGGAGTCGACTTCGTGTTCTTTGTGCAATTGTCAACACGATCAGATTTATAAGTGTTCTGTTTTCAAAAATTATAAACCAAATGATCGTTTTAAAGGGTTATTGTACATTCGCCACATAGTAACCTCGTCACATTTTTGTACACTCCATACATTGAAAGTGTATTCGCCACTTGCATTAAAAATATGTGTAAATTCGTCACAAAAGTCTTAATTTTAGGTAGGTACATCATTTTTGCACAAAATACTGGTAGCAAACAAAGTTTTAACAAGGTTTTTAGCGCTCGAAATGAAATATAGATAACGATTTCCAAAATTATGAAAGTACTGGTTGTTGTACCTACGAAAAATAATGAGAACTGACAGTAACCATACATCTTTCTTTTCTCCTGCGCTCCTGCAAATGCTATCACGCCTTATAGAGAAACAGAACATTGAAGACGCTTGATTGCACATCATGGAAGATGCTCCACGGAACGAAGCAATCACAAAAATCAACGACTATTTTGTAGCCCTATGGTTTAAAACACTAGTATAGAGTTTATTTGGAATGTACCTACATGGGGTTCGTCATAGGACAATAAATCTAGCAGAAGCACGTTTGAACAACAAGATGGGTAAAAGAAAACCTAAAATGGTTCAGTTTCTTGATAAACTTAAAAATAAGGCTGAACATATAAATTGGAAACTGAATAATTTCAGATTTAATATACCACTAAAGTTGAGCACACATCGATGTTTTGCCTATGACAAAGAATTGAAAACTATTTTGAACAATTACGATAGCATGTCCCTGGATGAAGTTCTTAAAAACTTTCTGTTGTGCAGCATTTTAAAAACTTGTAAACGCGGTCTTAGTCTACAGTGGTATGTTGAATCGTTCCATAGAATTACTGTGAAGTCTACAGTGGTATGTTGAATCGTTCCATAGAATTACTGTGAAGTCTACAGTGGTATGTTGAATCGTTCCATAGAATTACTGTGAAGTCTACAGTGGTATGTTGAATCGTTCCATAGAATTACTGTGAAGTCTACAGTGGTATGTTGAATCGTTCCATAGAATTACTGTGAAGTCTACAGTGGTATGTTGAATCGTTCCATAGAATTACTGTGAAGTCTACAGTGGTATGTTGAATCGTTCCATAGAATTACTGTGAAGTCTACAGTGGTATGTTGAATCGTTCCATAGAATTACTGTGAAGTCTACAGTGGTATGTTGAATCGTTCCATAGAATTACTGTGAAGTCTACAGTGGTATGTTGAATCGTTCCATAGAATTACTGTGAAGTCTACAGTGGTATGTTGAATCGTTCTATAGAATTACTGTGAAGTCTACAGTGGTATGTTGAATCGTTCCATAGAATTACTGTGAAGTCTACAGTGGTATGTTGAATCGTTCCATAGAATTACTGTGAAGTCTACAGTGGTATGTTGAATCGTTCCATAGAATTACTGTGATTATTAGACTTAAGTTCCTAAAGTAGCTTTTTATCTTTCGTTATGTTGCAGGCAAATCAGCTTATTGCAGATTTTTTTATCCTATAGGTAAATTAAAATGAAAATAAAACGTTATTATTACCTGTGATTTAGCTATATTTCTATTGTTTTCTTACAATTGTAATGTTGCTACATTACAATTGTAAGAAAAGTAGGTAAATCAGCCTATTACATTATGAATATATGTAATGTAAGTAAACCTGTGATTTTGAAGTAGATGTAAATAATAATAAAAATAAAAAAAGTGATTATTACTGTGATTTAATTTAATTTTTCTATTATGTTTCTAATTATCAGCCGCTTGCAAAACATAAATGTTTATAGGGAATTAGGGATTATGCGTGTCACGCTATCCTTGACAACGCGGCCTTAAAAACGAACAAAACCAGAAAATATCAGCCAGTATTTTAGTGATTTTTCAAAAATGTCTGTGATTATGAAAAATAAATAATTATCTAACGTTTATTATTCTACTTAGTGTTTGATTGTTCTACTGTCTGTGCGGAAATAAACAATTTGACGAATTTATAATTATCAAAATTAATATGTGACGAATTTACTTCATGAAAATAGAATTTTGGCAAATTTACACATACTTTTTTCCGTGGCGAACTTACTTTGTGGCGAATGTACAATAATACGTTTTAAATTTGTGAAAGCGAATCATTTGTGCATTAATTGTTTAATTGGTCCCGCTAAAGAAATGTACATGTTGAGCACGACTTTAAACGGAAATTTAGGTTTCAAAATGTAGAATTTTGCCAGTATAACTCGCACCTTATGGCAGAGTGAGTTCATGTGAAAGGTCCAGCTAAAACGATTGTATACAATGAATCCAAGGTAAGGGTGGTGAGTTACTTGACCAGTTGTGACTGTGTGCGATTATCTTAAAAGAAGTAGTGCGCTGTAGATGGCTAGAAGTGGGTATTAATGAGTTTGGTCTTACTTGCATTAAGAACCAATCCAGCATCGTGTGCCCTTTTGGAAACATGAAAAAAAAAAAACTATCCTGTAACCTTTGTGGTTTGAGCTAATACTTTTGTGTCTCTGTGGGTACAAGCTACAAGACATGTGCAATCCGCATATTGGTAAACGGAACAGTAATTGCCCACATTTTCCATGTTGTTGACATAATGTCAGATAGTATACAGGTCCAAGTACTGTGGGCTGCACTTACAGTAACTTCAATGGCGTCATTGATTTAATTATAGATCTTGACATTGTATTTACGATTATTAAGGTAGTCCTCACACCGTTTGAGTATTGGTCCATAAACTCCTGAGTTATCAAATTTTGTCAGGAACCTGTCCTATCTAAGCGTATCGAAAGCCTTGCATAAGTCATTAATAGTTAAATTACATGATTTGTATCGTTCGTTTGGAGCTTCGTTTACCTCATCTGCAAATGTTGATAATAGCTGTGGGGTGCACTACACCAGTGTTTAGTACTTCCGGATATTTTCTTTGTTTGACACTAGTATTGATTATGATTGTAGTCAATTCGACAATAACGCCTGTCACCATGTCACAGATTGATTATATATTTATTTATTTTTACAATGTACCCACAGTTACAGGCTATGACTAGGTTAAAACTTATCAATACACCTGATATTATCTACCCTGGAGCTTTATTTGTATTAAGGTTTCTAATTAGTTAACTCACGTTGTTATTTGTATCTTTCCTGAAGTACATAGATGTGTTATGGGGAACTATGTATATTCTGAATCGTTCAATCGAATATTTGGATAAGATCTTAACACTGATTCTGAATTATGTAACAAACTTGTCAGTCATTAATTTTATTTCTAAATGATTATTTTTGGAGAGATGGTTTATCAACCGAAATTTTGTTGCGACCGGCAATTTATTTAGTATTTGCCATAATAGATATGATCTGGGGGCGCGGTAGTGCCCCCGCCAATACGAGCCAAGCGAGGTGCAAGGGTACTACCTACCTTTTCTCGAAGTGTTTCGTCGTTATTTTGAACCCTCATAGAGTTGGTTTTCGATGTACCAGATAGTTGACTGAGACTGTTCATATTCTCAGGATATGATGTCAATAATAGACTAATTAAACATACACGGCCTTATTACAAAACAAGATTCATATTTTGACATGGCTTAAACCATGGAGCCAGTTTTTGAAATATGAACGTAACTGTGATTGAAATACCGTTCTTTATACAAAACTGAAAACTTAGTTTGCTACAAGTTGTCAGTTGTGTATTAGGAACTTTACCATAGACGGAATAAAGTTCGAAATCCAATAATGGCTCCATGATTTAAACCTGGGTCTGAAGATAAACCTTGTTTTGTAATAAGACGGTATAAGTCTCAATTGAATAGCTCTAATACTTTACATTTTATTGATATCTAAAATACACCAATTTCGTCACTGACACACACTGATACACTGATGATCATCAAAATGTTAGGGTACTTCCTGAAGTGCTAGAAAGCCGAAATTTGGTATGTAAACAAAGTTCAGTATACAAAAAAACACTACCTTGCCCCCAGATAAACTTATAACTTTCGCCCCCCATCCCCTAAAATTGGGGGACGGGGGGTTGAAGTTTGAATGAGACTTTCACCAATTTTATGAATTAGGACATGAAAGTTTGCACGGGACTGTAGACAGTAACTAAAAAACCTATTATAATAAGTACTTACAAGAACCTCCGCCTTAATCAAGAGCAAACGGGACCACAATGTTGAATTTGCAAAATGTTGAATCCTAAATGTTGAATTTGCAAAATGTTGAATCCCAAAATGTTGACCATATGGGTTAGGTTAGGTTAGAACTGTGACAAACCGCGCGCGAGCCAAGCGAGCGCAGCGAGCGGTGCCGCGGCAGCGGCCGGCGAGCGCTACATCCAAGTTGGTCGCAGTTACTTGGCTATTTAGTAAGAATTATATTTTTGTACTTTCCAAATTCAACATTTTGGTATTCAACATTTCGCGAATTCAACATTTTGCGAATTTAACATTTTGCGAATTCAACATTTTGTAAATTCAACATTGAAGTCCAGAAGGATCAAGAGTCTCATGGTAGGTCTCGGTTATTTACGCCCTTTGACGACGAGGTGAGCAAATCGACTAAGTATCAAGAGTCTCATGGTAGGTCTCAGGCAACTTACAAAAAGAACTGAAATCCCACCAAAAACATTTCATGTAAAATGTTGCCAAGGTTTGCCCTGTGAAAAAGATATCAGATCTCATGTAGAGCCAAGCTTCTGAATCTACACGGCCTAACTCTACCGTCCCTAACTTCACAAATTCTACATATCAGTAAAAATGTATGGCTTGGCTGTTTCGTTACTTACTTCAGAAACTAAATATTCGCATCACCTCCACGACGGTAGCGAAACGGCGAAGCCATACATTTTTACTGATATGTAGAATTGTCGGATGGCCGAATGTCGATATCATTTTCAAATATTAATAAAATTCTGTAGTGGATTACACACTAGAAACTGCCCGCGGTCTCGTTAGCGATAAAATTAATGTTGCTCCGGAATTTGTTACTTTCTTTACAAATATTCCAATTAAAACTACAGAAACTTTAAATTCCTCTCCCTCACTTGCTATTGATCTATTAAGAGAAAATGTTTCAGCTTGCCCTGTGGAACTTAAATTTAAACATATAAACCCTGTGGTTTGTTGTAAAGACTTTTAAGCAACTTAAGATTAAAATTACCGAAGATCTGTGGGGAATGTCTACTAAAGTTTGTCAATCCATTATTGAGACAATTGCACCATACCTAACTTTAATATTTAATTTGTGTGTAGATCAAGGGATATTCCCAGATTTAATGAAGTTTAGTAAAGTTATTCCACTTTTTAAATCCGGTGACAGCAAAGACACTAATAATTATAGACCCGTATCGGTTTTGCCGGTTTTCAGCAAAGTGTTTGAAAAAGTAATGTTAAATCAAATGCTCAATCACTTCAATCGTAATGACATCTTACACGATCAACAATATGGTTTCACCAAAGGACGTTGTACAACTGACGCCGGGGTCACATTATTGAAACACATTTTTAACGCATGGGAAGAGGCACAAGACGCAATAGGCATCTTTTGTGACCTATTTAAGGCATTTGATTGCGTGAATCACGAAACACTGCTCTTGAAACTTGAGCATTACGGACGGGGTAAACTTGCGCTTAACTTAGTAAAATCATATTTGAATGATAGACTGCAGCAAGTTCAAATAAATGGTGTGAATTCATTGGGTTTAATAGTCAAAATGGGGGTAACGCAGGGCTCAATATTGGGTCCGTTCCTCTTTTTAGTTTATATAAATGATTTACCTCATTTACTGAAAAACCGACATCAAATGGTGTTATTTTCTAATGACACATCATTATTTTTTAAAGTAAGCAGACATGCACAGGAGCTTGACGACGTAAATAACGCTATGCTTATGGTCCATTTTGGTTTACTGTAAATAATTTAGTATTAAATGAGAAGAAAACTAAATGCATAAGATTCGCCTTGCCGAATGTTAGAAGTAGTGAATGTCACGTTGTATTGAACAAAGAGATACTAGAATTCGTCGACAAAACTGTTTTCCTGGGCATCACGCTTGACTCTAAGCTGCAGTGGAGTCCTCACTTAACATCACTTGCAGGGCGGCTAAGTTCAGCCGCCTACGCTGTTTGGAAAACCGCCAATTAACAGACGTGGATACAGCGAGACTGGTCTATTTTAGTTACTTTCATAGCATCATGTCTTACGATATTTTGCTGTGGGGACGGGCTGCAGATATCTATCTTTGTTCTGCAAAAGAGCCCTCTTTTGCAGAACAAAGATAGAAACAATATCTATATCAGAGCTTGAATATCTATATCATATCAGAGCCATCTACAACCTCCGCAAACGCGACTCTCTAAGGGAACTCTTTAAAAAAATTAACATCATGACGGTACCTTGCCAATATATTTATGAAAGTATTATGTATGTTAGAAAAAACCTACATCTCTTCAGTAAGATAAGTGATAGGCATAATTTTAACACTAGAAATAGGAACAAATTAGATCAACCACGTTTCAGATTGTCAAAAGTACACACTTCTTTTATGGGGTACTGTGTAATATGTTATAATAAAATACCACTTAATATTCTTCAACTAAATGAGAAGAAATTTAAAACATGTATTAAACGCACACTATGTAGACAAGCATATTATAGGTTGGATAAAAATCGTAGATAAAAATGCTTGGCTTAATGCTGGTCCTGCTCCACAACCACTTGGACTCACTTGTTAAAATTATAATATTTGGAAGAGATGCTTCCCCCCTTTTTTTATGTTCTGACATTACAATCATATCGATTTTATAAAATGTAATCGACGACGACTAAGAAGAAGAAGAAAATGTATTCAAGTTTTAGTTGTTGAATACTTTAATAGGTAATAATGATTTTCCTTTTGCTAGTAAAATTTTATTAATTTTCGAAATACATTGCAAGCTATAGTTTTGTATAATTTTGAAGCAATTTTTTTTTCATTTTTGTTAATGTGAGTGCCATGGAGCCGTTTATTATGATAAGATGTATGTTGACTTAAAAAAGCGTGGCAGTTGAGAGTATGTCATGCTCACTTAAATGGCTCGCTGATGGTGGCGCGTGTGTTGGATCATTCGGTTCCCTACAAAATGGTTGAGTTGGATGGTGCTGATCCACGCGTCATGTTCGTGAACGGGCGCCGTCAGTTGAGACTGGTCTTCTCTTAACTGCCAGGGCTTATTTGTAATCTTTTAATCTTATATTTTGTATTGTTTTTTAAATAAGTAATTTAATTTTTATTTTGTAATATCTTGCTTTAAAAGAGTGTCTTTGGAGTTTCTTGCCTATTCTTCTCCATAGAGATCTACGTTTTGGAATGGGCAAATAGCTTCAACTTTCTAACTGACCGACTCTTTGACAATTCAAAAGTGCCTGTAATATGTTTAATTGAAATAAATGTTTTGAGTTTGAGTTTAAATACCTACTAAATATTGAATGTGTGAAAGTATGTGATTTGCCTCAAATGATTTTTGTATCAGTTAGGCATGAAGTTTAAAGTATCTCATTTGTAAGTTATTTTAAAAAGTACGGGGTTTTTTTTAACAAAACATGACGTTTGGAGTGTCGCCTAGTTTCTAAGTTAATTCTCATCGAGCTCGGAACTTAAAGGTAATGTCTAAAGCCTATACTTATTAATATATTGAGTACCTAACTAAATATTTCGTTAAATTACTGCTGTGTATCAAGTTTGTATGTGGTCAAGAGGTTAAATGCAGAAATGTTCGTAATGAAAAGGTGTTTCATTACACTACTTAAAGATTGTTCAACGGGATTATCTTTCATATTTAGCATTACCAAATAAATACCTACCTAAGTGTGTACCTACTTACTGTGTGAAAAGTCCATTACGATAAAAAAATATTTGCTGCCAAAGCTCCTGAAAATCAGTTGTTTGTAAATATTTCATAAAGTAAGTAGGTACATGAGTACCTAGATGTTACCACAATTTATGTTACCCACTTCCCAAAAGCTTGTTTCTTACCAACCCTGCACAAAATGGTCTGCCACAACATTAGCGTATGACCTAGTTCTCCAGATATACACGTTCTTGTGGCAGAGAAAACAAGAATTACAAACGTAGGGTACCACCTGGGACTTCCTGCTCGTGTCTGCATGGACGAAATTCGAAGACACACGTTGTTAGGTGTGTCGAACTGAACATATCCTAACATTTGGTATTATATGGTAAGTGCATTTATCTTATAGGAATGAATGCCTCCATCCGGATCCCCACAGCTGCGGTAGTTGTGCACGTAACCACACTCACAATAGTTTAATCACGGAGCGATTTGCGGAGGGCGTTCCGGAGATTTGCGGAGGAGGGAGTGGAGCAACCCTCCGCCCTGCGGCGACAGGGAGTGCCGTATATATCGAGCACAACCCTCGCGGCGCGCGACAATCGTGTGCAACCTGCGCCCGCGCACCTCACTGGTGGAGCAGTGCTAGTGTCTGTGAACACGTTCCAGAGGACGCGGTGATGTCGCGAGTGCTGTGCCGGCGCGGCGTGGCGCGCGGCGCCCTCTCGCGCATGTTCGACGCCGACCACCTGCTCGACGCTCTGAAGGGAAAGGACTCTGAACATGTAAGTACCTACCACCTACTCTATGATTCGCAGGTACCTATCTATGAATATCCTGATTCCTGTGATTGGTACTGATGTGCTTGCTTTCTTCCCCGACAGGTCCGGTTAGGCTATCACAGCCTATAATATGACCGTAATCAGACGCCTACAAAATAATTTAGATTAATAGACTATATGCATATGAGATGCCAAGATGTAGAACTTTACTCGAACTGAATTCCCAGTCCTATGCACACGTTCTAGAACCTAAATAGTGACAAAAACAGAACTTGGTTACAAAGACACCCGTTTGTGAATAGAGTCAATTATTGAAAACGATGTGTTAGTTAAAGTACCTACTTGGGACTAGATCGATAGCAAACGATGTATTAGATATATAGTACCTACTTGGGACTAGATCGATAGAAAACGATGTATTAGATATATAGTACCTACTTGGGACTAGATCGATAGAAAACGATGTATTAGATATATAGTACCTACTTGGGACTAGATCGATAGAAAACGATGTATTAGATATATAGTACCTACTTGGGACTAGATCGATAGAAAACGTTGTATTAGATATAGTACCCACTTGGGACTAGATCGATAGAAAACCTATGTATGCAACAAGCTGAGAAAAATTGAGAAATCGTACTCAGGTAGGATAGGTACCTACTTGGTTATCTTGACTTCGATCGCGAGGGGGTTAGTATAGACGCGGCGATTATTGTGCCGAAGTAAGAAGATCTAGCTTCTTAACTTAGAAGTAACGGGTGGAAAATTTAAGCGGGCCCTGATAGGGAAGTACCTGAACATTGTTTCTACCAATTTTTGCCCAAACGAAACACTGTTTTTTTTTTAAAGTAATTTTAACACTTTATTAATGTCGGTTGCCTAAGCCGGGAACTGAAATCGCAAATGCTTAAAGAGGACATCCTGTATTTGTTTGACACGTATTTATATTATGAATGACGCTATTGATTGGTGCCATTACAGAAGTATTTTTTTCGTATTTGAGTTGATTCGATTCCCGGTTCAGGCAAGCGATTAATCAAAAAAAGTAGGTAAATTAAAAAAATCTAAAACCCGACTGCGTAAAAAGTGAACTTAAAAAAAAGATGGAAACAAGATTTATATAAATTAATAAGTACTATAAACAATCTCATGCAGTCGGACGCAATAGGTCTTCATTGTTATTGTTAAGAAGATGCCTCCGACTGCATAAGATTGTTTATAGAATTAATTTATATAAATCTTGTTTCCATCTTTTTTACACGACTGCGCAAAAAAAGAAGTGTTATGTTTTCAGGGTTCATGTATGTATGTATGTATGTTTGTGAGTTTCTTTATTCCACCATAACTTCTAAACGGCTTAACCGATATATATGTATGTGGTATTGTTAGAAGCAGTGAACTATTCATCTTCCCTGAAAATCAATCTTTTCATTGCAGTCGGGGGACGGATCCTTGGAATAGTTAATATAGGTCTTGGAATAGATAATAGTCTTTACAGGTCCCCCGACTTCCATGAAAATATTGATTTTCAGTTTTCCACTTTTGGGCACAATGGCGTTTTAATTGCACAGTAAATATTATAATCTACTAGCTGCGCCCCGCGGTTTCACCCGCGTAAGTCACGATCCCGTGGGAAAGCCACCCTTAACACTTAGGGGTATAAAAAATAGATAGTAGCCGATTCTCAGACCTACTGAATATGCATATAAAATTTCATAAAAATCGGTCAAGCCGTTTCGGAGGAGTATGGTAACTAAGATTATGACACGAGAATTTTCTCGTATAAGATTTAGTACCTAGGTACCTTGTGGCCATTCAACACTAAAATCATGTAACTTGTTTTTAATTTTTTAGTTCACTTTTTGATATGGCAAGCGTGTTTTTAAGTTTATTTAATTATTTGTTTTTGTTTTATTTTCACTTTTTACGCAGTCGGGTTTTTGATTTTTTTAACCATTGCATTTACCAAATTATTGAAAAAAAAAATTGTCGTAGAACTGACGTCCGAAGTGAAAACTTCTTAGCTTCAGAAACTGATAAACATCTGTATACATTTATCTGAGCGTGTCGGTCACGCTCGGGTCACGCGAGTTCAGTGCTTTAAGTGCTTTTTCCCAAAAGTGCCCAACGTGCCTAAAGAACTTTCAAAATTTTTAAAGAAATTTTTATCCCAAAAACACTTTTTTTTTTTTAATGGGGCATCGAAATGAAATTAAATTAAATTGTTTATTCTGTAAATAGGATATTAAAATCACTTTTACACGTCATATAAAAAAATAATCTAGATGTAGCCGACATTTCCTATCTGACTACCCCTGAGAAGAAATGGCGAAACAAACTCAGGGGTCAAAGTCTCTTTTAAAGTCCAGACATAATCTTGGTCAGATCATGTGAGGACCATGTAGATCCGTGTCTGAAATGGTCTTTTGAGGAAAGAACCACGCAAATTTGATGGGACCTGTCCAATCAGTGTAAGCATTTGTCAGTAATCGTGCAGCTCAACTCAAAACTTAAGGAGCTCAACGACTCGACGAACAATACCAAAGAAAGGACATTTGTGTAGGCCGCATAAAGCGCTCAAAATGTCAGACCATCATTAAAACTTAACTGAGAAAAGAAAAAGAAAGGAAAATATTTAAAGAAAAAAAAATGACCCACATAGTGCTCACATTCACAATAAATTATACTTCAATGTTGCATCCTCGAGATTTAATTCACATAGTAGTAACGTTCCATAATGTACTACACTGCACACTGTTGAGAGACTAAAAAAAAAATTTACTAGTCTGTCATCTGTCAACTGTCACCCAAATCTCATTCGTTCTTCGTGTGTTGCACTGTTCCGCTGTGTTTTTCAATAATTCAATCTACATCCTTAAAAATCTTTATATTTTCATTGCAAAAAGTATTAAGCAAGTGAAAATTAGTCATGGGAAACGAAAAAATGAACGTGACGGAGAATATTTTAGGCGTTTATTTTTTTTTTTCTTAATGAGATAACACCTAATGTTATCCTGATAACAAAATGGTATTTCTTAGCGAGGTAACACGCGATGTTATCCAGAAATACAATAACTACTTTCTCGATGAGGTAGTAGGTACGTGAGACTATCCTGAAAGTAACTTTCTTTTTGTTTCGGCCTTCAGAAAGCCCATCGTTGCGATCTTTAAGCTCATCGCCTTATGACGCATATCAAAGTTCTGTTGGAAACAACAGAAATATCGATGAACCACAAGAGGATGATGAAATCCCAGTAGTCACATCGGTCGTTAATACCGCGTCTCAAGAAAATGTTCTTGTCCTTGCTACTAGGATAAACTTCGAGTGACCCGAGTGTGGTCAATGAAACTTCTACTGTGGATATTTCCATAGAAATTCTTGAGTTGCTTGGCAAAGCTTTTCCGCACTCAGAGAAAAAATACCCAATGAAGTCTCTGAACGTTGGGGAAAAATACTGCTCGATGGATCAGATAAAGAACACAAGGAATCATTAAAAGCAAAAATGCTTGTTCCTGAAAATTTCACATTAGTGCGTGCACCAAAATCATTTGGAATCAGCGCAAAATCAGCTTGGCACAGGGATCGCTGGCCTCGTTAACCTGACGAAGGACATCATACAGGCCCAATCTGTAGACAAACTTGATATTCTGAAAAGAATATCAGAAATCAGTCAATTGCTTCTTGATCTACACCCCGACTCCAGTGAATACTACTCGTACAGGCAACCGGAGAACCGGTTTTCAGGCGGGAAATGTGCGGGGTCCTCTTCGACGAGCAAACAATATGGCTGCAGCACCATCCACAAGTCGACACTAACCAAAACCACCGACATCTTCGGCGAGGAGGACCAACTACAAAACCCAATGCAGTCGGCAGACAGGAGCCATCAAGATGAACGACAAGAAGAACCGCCGTTAAAGGTACCTCACGCCGGTATAATTAGATATTTTAGAAAAACTCTTGATGTTGTTAACCGATGATCCCATCATATTAAATTATGTTAATGGTTATAAATACCGTTTATTGGGAAAGTGGTTCAAAACACTGAACCAAAAAACCAACCATCTCATGAAGAAATGGAATCTGCAATATTCAAACTTATACCACAACAGTTTATTTCACCGGTATTCTTAAAGACACACCTTTTCTAAACAAGCACTTTACACTAAAAATGAAGTCCAGACGCAAACTACACTTGGCTTGCCTTCTGTTCGGTGTGGTTAAATATCAGAAACCAGACTACCTATTCAACAAGCTAAGCTGGGTTACGAGTAGACGAGAATGCGGGAGAAGGCAATGCTCACAACAACTCTCGACACAGTCTCAGGGTTCAGCCGCTTTTAGGGGTAGCTTTCGTTATGCGGCTTCCAAAGTATGGAATAACCTCCCACCACCGATTAGAGTAATTAACAGCATAGACACTTTTAGACGACGCTTACGGCAGTACCTTATAGAAGCGCAACGGGAGCTGGACATGGTGGCACTAAATGTCTCAATTATATGATGTATGTGGGTACCTACCAACTTAGGTATGTGTTAGTGTTTCTGTGTCTGTCGGTGAAAGTTGCATGAAAATGCAAATAGCCGCTGTTGTATATATTACATGTTATGTTAGATTTCATTAGATATTAACAAGGTCCTGATGTGTCCTTCTCATTTATTTATTAGTGTCTTTTTTGTTTTGTTTTTTTACAGTTTTCACTATAATCACACTATATTATTTTATATCTGACATAAATTTATTTTATTTATTTATTTATGTATGCAGTATAAAACTGATTCACATCCGTCACCTCATACTTCAGGTCCAGTTGAAAACCAGCGTCAGGCACTAGTTGTCTGGCATTTATGCTGAACTGGGCCTTTTTGGCGCAGCCGTGAGGCACACTTACCCGCAAATTTCTTACATCGCACTTTACACTATTTACTTGTTTTTTATTTTTTATTTTTACATGCTGTACTTATGTTATATTGTGTGCCTTAGTCTGTGCTGAATAAATGTATTTTCTTTCTTTTCTTTTCTTTCTTAAAGCCTAACCCCCTTATTACAAAACAAGGTTTATCTTCAGACCCAGGTTCAAAACAGGGAGCCATTATTGAATGTCGAACTTTATTCCGACTATGGTAAAGTTCCTAAACACAAAACTGACAACTTAGTACCGAACTAAGTTTTCAGTTTTGTATAAAGAACTGTATTTCAATCACAGTTACGTTCTTATTACAAAACTGGCTCCATGGTTTAAGCCATGTCAAAATATAAATCTTGTTTTGTAATAAGACGGTTTGAGTATAGACGGTTTGAGTATAGGCGGTTATAGATTTATCTTAAATCTGAACACCCTTAATAAGTTCTTACCAGCCCAACATTTTAAAATGGATGATATACGTACCGTAACAAAATTAATAATAAATAATGGCAACAATAGACCTAAAAGAATCTTACTTTTAATGCTTAAACATATCTCACATAGAAAATATTTGAGGCTAGCTGCGCCCCGCGGTTTCACCCGCGTAAGTCTCGATCCCGTGGGTATATCGGGATAAAAAGTAGCAAGTAGCCTATACTATGATAATAAAAGGTGTAAGCTACCTCCATACAAAATTTTATAAAAAATGGTCCAGCCGTTTGAGCGTGAAGAAGTAACAAACACACACACACTCACAAACTTTCACGTTTATACGTATTATTAGTGTGATGTGATTCCGTTATTCAATTGCCTACCATATGGCCTCAGCCTGGCGCCACTAGTATAATACAAAATTACTCAAACCCGTTTTGTCTTGTTTGAGGTACAATAATGCCATACAGTAGCATATATCTTATTTGGATCACGTTATTTGCATAGGAAATACTTATGACTCATGTCTCAGGACTGTAAATTCAGTAATAAAAACATTTGATAAATTATGTTAAGTTATAGAATAGAATAGAATAGAATACTCTTTATTATGTACACCATAAAAGTACCACCACCACCACCATGGTGCACCGTAAACTTAGAAAAAAGTTTTCTCATACCAAATCAGATTTGCAAGTTCTTAGCAATTCTAATCAACTCACAGTCCATATGTTTACAGCTACTCCAAGAAAAAAATCAAAGAATAAAGGAGCTAATCCATAAATACCGCCGTCGCATAGATACTGTAGTTATCACAGATTTTGCAAAACTAATCGGTACGTTATCAGCAGCGTGTCCAGCCATATGGCTAGGTATAGACCAAACGGCTAGAACGGGAGAAATGTCTAGTACTTTGAAGTAAAATGACAACTATGATACAAAATGACTGTTTGTACTCTCTCACAAGAAGACTTCACTTGGTGGAGTCAAATGTCGCGCAGAAATATGAACAAACTTCGTGATTACTCCTTCCAATTGGAAATATTCACAAGACTCCTCACTCACAGGATGGGGGGCAGCCTGTGAGTGAGGAGGCAAGTGAAATTACTAGAGGCCTTTGGTCAATGAAAGAAAGAAAACACCACATTAACTTCTTCGAGTTACTGGCAGCATTGATGGGACTAAAAGACTTTCGCAAAAACAAAACAAATGCAAATGTTCTTCTTAGATAATACTATTGTCATTGCTTATCTCAATAAAATGGGTGGCACACAATTCTCTCATTTAAATGATATCACTTGGCAAATGTGGCAGTGGTACAATAAAATAATAAAATATATTTATTTACACATCGTATATTAAATCCAGAGAGAACACTGACGCGGACCTAGATTCTAGCTACTAATGTAGATACCGAATGGGAGTTAGATTCACAATTATTTAAATCTATTACGAAACAATTCGGTAAACCTGTTAATGATTTGTTTGCATCGCGCCTTAACAAACAATTCACACAATATTTATCCTGGAAACGTGACCCAGATGCCTATGATATAGACGCATTTACAATGCCTTGGAACAATTACTTCGACTGTCTTCCCACAATTTGCTTCTGTAATAAAATGCTTAATGTAAATTCTGAACAACAAAGCAACTGACATAGTTATCGTCCCGTATTGGCCAGCTAGCCAACCATGGTTCCCCTTGTTCAGTAACCTAATTGATTCTGAAATAATGTTTTTCAAACTTAATTAGAATAATTGATTACCCCCTCCCAGGGAAACCCATCCCATCCCATGTGGAAAAAGCTTACCCTGTCGTGCGCAATATTGTCAAGAAATCGTACATATGGCCAAAAATTCCAATTGAAGAAATATAAATTATGGTTAAATCTTTATCTAATAATACCATGAGCCAGTATAATTTTGCTCTTAAACGCTGGTATTCCTTTGTATAACTAATAATATTGACCATTTTGATAGCTTAATAATATAGCTATACCTTAAAATTCTTAACTGAGGAATTTAACAAATGAAAAAATTATGGGACGTTAAATCCTTTTCGTTCTGCATTGAAGTTAATTTTACCAAAAAGTCAAACAGAAAATAATTATGTTCATATATTTTTACGGTGTTTTTAAAAATCAAGCCTACCTTTTTTAAATATTGTATTACTTGGAATCCTAATTTGGTCTTAGATCACCTTTCTAAGGTATATCCTAATGAATGTCTATCCCTTAAAGACATCTTTGCTTGCATTGTCCACAGGACACCGGATGCAAACCTTATCTTTGATCGAAGTTAATGGTATCCATGTAACTGAAACAGGAATAATAATCACCATTAACAACATGATTAATAATTTAAAACTTCTACACCAAACAGAAAAACATCCCCGCTTGATACTACCTTTCTATACTAACAAGCAATCTTATGTCCAGCAAAAACACTAACTTCCTTTAGAGAAAAATTTTACCCACTTAGAAACACTTATAATTGCGATAATTTAATCCAAACTTATAATAAACACATTACCCTCCTTTGCGTCACGCAGTCGGGTAAAAAACCAATACACAATAATTGTACCTCCCAGTCCATCAGCCGCTGAATCAAAGGAACGGTTAGTGATAGTGGCGTGGATGAAAATATGTTCACTGCCTAAAGTACTAGGCATGCATTCACGTCAGCGGCTTTCAGATCAGGCGTCTCAATGGAAATAATAAAAAAGACCGCTGGCTGGACCAGTAACACAATATATTTTGCAAAATTTTACAACCAACCTATTATTGAATCTGTAAAAGACAGGGCGTTTGCTGATGGCATAATCAATTCATAAACCTGTAAAATAATCTTCTGTTCTTAATCTGCATCGTTATTTGATTGTTACCAAGTGCCATTTGATTGTTACCAAGTGATAAGTAACCTTTTGATGGTTACCTTAAAATATAAAAAAACTGATGTGATTTGTTTTTGTTTTGTTTCAAAAACAAATTCCCAAAGTACTCACACGTAAACATGAACATAAAGGTTTTCCATTCCATAATAAAACATACTCTAAACATCTACCATGTGAATTAAATCTCGAGGATGCAACATTGAAGTATAATTTATGGTTAATCGAACTTACCTTAAGTGAGCTTCAACCAGAATTATACGAGATGTTGTCCGAAGAGATTTAACACCCTACCCACCCATGTACATAACACCCCATATTATTATGGAATGGAGTAAACAATGAGCTCTAAAACGAATGAGATTTGGGTGACAGTTGACAGATGACACAGACTAGTAATTTTTTTTTTTTTAGTCTCAACAGTGTGCAGTGTAGTACATTATGGAACGTTACTACCATGTGAATTAAATCTTTTCGGATGCAACATCTCGTATAATTTTGGTTGAAGTTCACTCAAGGTAAGTTCAATTAACCATAAATTAAAGCAGTAAATATAATACTTTTCAAAGTAAACATTCATGTAAAATTGTATACAATATTCTGCAATGTCAATATGTATATAAAATCATGCATAATAATTAAAATGTCAAGTTTTATCACAAGGCTAGCAGAGCGAGCAGCTCAATCCCAAGCTTTTTTGTCCTCTAAATAATCAGAAATCTTATAGTACCCTTTTTTACAAAGTTTAGTTTTAATACAGATTTTAAATCGTTTAATGGGTAAGTTCCGAATGTCAGTAGGAAGTTGGTTGTAAAAGCGTATACATTGACCCATGAACGAGTTGCCTACTCTGTGGAGGCGAGTGCGATGTACAGCAAGATAGTGTTTATTCCTGGTATTTAAACTATGAATATCGGACATTTTCTTAAAATTTGATTTATTTTTGTGTACATATAATAGATTTTCAAGTATATATTGAGAGGCTACAGTCAGAATATCTATTTCTTTGAATATTTCACGAAGTGAATCTCTTGGACCTAGATTGTAAATGGCTCGAACAGCCCTTTTCTGTAAAACAAAGATATTATTAATGTCCGCACAGGTTCCCCAGAGAAGGATCCCATATGACATAAGACTATGAAAATAACTAAAATAAACAATTCTGGCAGTATCTACATCAGTTATCTGTCTAATTATTTTAACAGCATAGGCGGCCGAACTAAGCCTTCCTGAAAAAATTTCTACGTGTGGGCCCCATTGTAATTTACCGTCAATAGTTATTCCAATAAAAACTGTCGACTCAACAGGGTCCAACTCTATTCCATTAAGTTGAACATTGGTAGTTAGCTGCCTGACATTTGGCATTGAAAATTTAATGAGTTTAGTCTTTTTCTCGTTCAGGAGAAAATTATTTACATTAAACCAATGGACAACTTTAGAGAGTGCATCGTTAACATGTTCAAAATTGACTAGCTGACGTTTGATTTTAAAAATGAGTGAAGTGTCATCTGCGAATAATACAATCTCGTGATTATCCCTTATGTGAAAAGGTCATTTATATAAATTAGAAACAAGAATGGACCTAGAATTGAACCCTGCGGAACGCCCATGGTGACCGCAGATCCTGCACCTACCTACATCATACAATGAAACCACCTGACAGAGTAAGAAAATATAATATATCATCCCTGCCTGGTGCACTAAGAGGAATTGTCCGATGTCTGCCACTCTTCTGCCACTACAGGACAGATATAAGTATTATTTATAACTCGATGGTTAAACCACATCTTGATTATTTAATCGAGATAATATGGGGAAGTGCTGCCAAAAATCACATTAAAAAACCGTCAAGAGCGAGTCGGACTCGCGAACCGAGGGTTCCGTACGAATATATGATGTTGATGATTTCTGAAAAACTGTGCTATTTAGAGACATCGTTTTATTTTTCCTGTAATCTTTACGTATGCTTCTATCATAACGAATAATTTCAGATTTTCATATCTACAAACTTCGGAGATAAGGGGGGGGAAAGGTATTTTTTTTTACATTTTTCATCGTCAAAAGTCGGAAACTATGCTGCCTAAAAAAAAAAAATCTTTTGAAAATATGCAAACAGCGTTCTTTCATATGATAAAGCAAAAAAGATATATTTTTTTAAATTTATTTCTTGCTTTCAAAATAGTTGGACAAACGTCATCTAAAACTATTCAAAATTTCAAGTTGATAGCATTAGTAAGTAGGTCTTGAGATATCCAGGTGTGACAAACACACAGACAGACTTAGTCTCACCATAAGGGTTCCTTTTTTTACCATTTTGGTACGGAACCCTAAAAACTACAAACATCTCAGAATATAAAAAACCCACTAAAAAGTGAAAAATAAAAAACTTTTTACAAAAAAAATAACCGACTTCCAAAAAAACACTACAAGGTAAAAAATTACTTTTTTTCGGAAGTCGGTGTCTTTGGAGCTGTATTTTAGTTCTTGCCACCAACTTCCGAAATTAAAGTTATTAATTCATATTCCTTGCATATATCATTGAAATTTCTGCTTGCGCGCACAATATAACTGTTTTGCCTATAATTCGAAGAGGTATGAGGTACACGAGATTGGGCTCATTTGAAAGGGCGCAAGCTGCTCTTCATTTTGGCCCCAACAGAACCTCGACATTCAGCAACCCACACACGCAGTGACCCACCGACAACGCACAATCCCACTGACGACCACCACCAGCGCGCACACAGGGCTCAGGACATCGAGCCCTATCAGTTATCGGGCTCCTCATCGGACAGCAGACGCAGACCATCAGCGGAACATCCGTGAGTCCATCAATTAGTCATATTTTTCGAACTAAACATCACAGGCAAAAACATAGTATTAACAGTAATTATAATTTTAATTTTATTATAAGTAACTCCATCAACAAACAGCAAAAAAAAAAAAAAAAATAATAAAAATACCAATATGTCTTCCAAGCAATCCTCCATCTCCCGTAAAACGACCACGGACAGCGTTAAACCAACTAAATCGCTGCGGGAAAAGGTTCTAAAGAATACAATGTCAGTGGCCTCGGAGAAGTTGGCGCGTCCATCATCACAAAAGCCTGTGGCTTTAAAGGCAGCGTCGGAACCGGACGTCACTGACAGGTTAGGTTGGGCCCATTTTAGGCCCCCTCATCATACCCTACCGACTTTTTATTATTTAGAGACACTATTATACGGAATACTTCTGTGTCAGAACATGGGTTTAAAAATATGCTGGAACTATTCCTAGAGGGTTGAGATGAACAGGGGGCCTAAAATGGACGCTTTAGCAGAATCATAATATGATCTGCGTACAATTCATACATCCCGCAATTCATCTGTTTGACAGCAGGGAGCCTAAAATGGACGCTTTAGCAGAATCATGCGTGCAATTCATACAGCCCGCAATTCATCTGTTTGACAGCTGCTATTTAACATTAGACTTCACTATATTAGTTCTTAATTTGTGGACCATTTTACGAAACTCCCTAAACAACTGTCAAACAGATGATTTCGGGATATGAATTGTACGCAGATCATAATATGATTCTGCGAAAGCGTCCATTTTAGGCCCCCTGCTATTTGATATTAGACTTCAATAAAGTAATTCATAATTTGTGGACCATTTTACGAAACTCCCTTTAACACTGTCAAACAGATGAATTGCGGGATAAGAATTGTACGTAGATCATATTATGATTCTGCCAAAGCATCCATTTTAGGCCCCCAGGTATTTCTTGCAGGTTAAGGTTTAATATTAGCAATATCAATAAAAAATTTATTAAAAGAGTTAGCTATTTGACTCGGATCGTTTAAGATACAGCCATTGTGATCTATTGCATTTATTTGATTAAATGTTTTATGAGTGTTCTATTTTTGATGATGTCCCATGTAGCTTTGTTTTTATTATTTTTAGATTTTAGTATGTAGTTAAGGTTTGAATTTTTTTTTTGAGTAGGAGGACGCATGATTTTAGTATTTTATTATATTTTAAATACTTAGACCGTATAACATTATTTTTATTTTTTAAGTAACACATTTTTTTAAGCTGGTTTTTATAAGTGCAAGATTTCCTTAAACCTTTGGTAATCCATTTGGGTGATGTATTATTGACGTAAATTTTAGTTTTCCTTATGGGGAAACATAACATAAAGAATAGTGAGAAGTGTTCATGAATTATATTAAAGCTATCGTTTGCGTCAGTGTTCTCGAGAACATCAATCCATGACAAGTTCCCAATAGCTTCCACAAATTTTTTGATGTTATCATCTGAGTAATCCCTGTTTACTATAAACCAATATTTTAGGGCCGGTTTCCGCTGTTCAACTGGGAATGTTAATGTTTGGCAAGTGTTGTGATCTGATAGAAAAACTTCGTGAGTGTTTCCAGTTGCATTTTCTATGTTACTTATAATCTGATCTAAGCAAGAAAGCTGACGTGTTGGTTTATTAATATGTAGAGTAAGGCTATAGTTCGATATAAGATCTGTACGGTTCGTACACTTGCAGAGTTGTTGTTGTTAAGGTTGAAGCGCGTAGAGAAACGATCACTTAGTTCCCGTTAGGTTTATTACGTATAAATAGTGTTTACAAGTAATATTGTTGACGATTCCTTTCTCTAATGTTAGTCACCGCGTAGCAGTAATCGCACTCGCTGATTTATTGTAATGTATGTATATTTATAGTAATAGAAATGACGCACGTCTGGTGTAAACCACCGCGTCAGCAAAACATGTACAGTGTAAGACTGTACATCTTGGCAACTCCAAAAGGAGAAACAAATGAGAAGAGAAAGGAAAAGCCATCACAAAGTTAATAAAGTACATTAATCAATCAAATTGAAAGGCGATGTTCCTGTTCCCAGATTGAGGTCCCAGCTGCAAGTCCTTTGTTGTTTGTGCTGTGACTGTTTCTTGCCGGTACTCTGGTTTTCGTATAACTTGAAGTTCAATATCTTCAGGTGGTTGACGACTAGTTTTATTCTTAGCGTTGTTTGTGCAATATTGCGGACAACGATTCCTCCCAACCACAACAAGTACAACTATGATGGCGGCTGTCAGCAATGAGTAACAGATAGCATATTGATGAATATCGTGATTTGTTATTGTTGGTAGTGAAACTTCATTTTTCTTTTGAGTTACAATTTTCTGTTCAATTATTGCAATTTCTTGATTCGTTGCCTTTGACTGAAGGATGTTTGGGGCATAGCGATATGTTAAGTTCACTATCTTGTTAATGGATGTGTCAAATGTTGGAGCTGTGAGCTCATAATCCATCTTCATTTGACTGCTGTATTCGCGTTGAGCGTAGATGGTCATGTCGGTGGATTGTAATACGCATCCCTGAGATAATGTCACTATGCTTGATGACGAAATGGTTTGTGCTGTGACGTCATTGCTACAAATGATTCGCAGCGAACACGTTTCGCAGCAAACCGCCAGCCAGCTGTTTTGTGTTCGTAACTCTATCCAAGTGTCCTTGCATGACGTGCGTTCGACGTCACAAGGTCCGCTGTTTTGATGTGATAGCAGTTTGGCCTCACACGGAGCGCTTTTGCCGTGTAGGTCAAATGATGGCAGGTTTTTCTTGCATAAGAAGTTCTGCGATTTTTGTTGCATGCAGTGTTTCAAGTCATCTTCAGACATAGACACGTACACGTTCTTCTTGAAATTGACAGCGATGTACTTGTTTGATAGCTGCACATAATATGTAGTTTCCTTATCAATGACCGGTAAAGGTATAGCTTTGTATATGTCGAAGTCTTCGTTAGCTACAAGTGGAATATGTGCTTCGAATAGAAAGTAATTTTCAGTAACTCGTGCTTTCACATTGATCAGCTTGTAAATATCTTTAATGTTTTCTTTGTAGTTTTCAACTGGTAGCGATAAAGATTTCGGAAGGCTTCCGGATATTTCCGTTAGTTTTTGCATCAGACGAACCGGAGTTATCAGATGAACGTCTACATGTCCTTGGTAGACGTTCGTTAGTGTATTGAACAGCATATCCTGAAACGTCCTCAAGCTGTTGATCAGTAGGTACGTCGTTAACGAAGCAGAATTGATGTAGGTGGTGGCGGAAAGTATTTCCATTTCCGTTTCGATAGATGCTATGTTCATGTGGGTCTGATTGATGAAGTTATCAATGGAGTTGAGCTGACGTTGAATATTGTCTTCACTTTGTTTCAGTACTTGATTCTCAAGCTCCACGATAGTTGTTTGATTTTTGATTAACTCAAGTAAGTAGTTCTCGTTGGTTTGCAGAGATTGTATGTCGTTTTGGTATTTCTTAGCAAATTGTTGGTCTAATATTCCAAAAAGACTATTAGCTAAGTAGCCGACTCCGTCGACT
Organism: Tiliacea aurago; assembly: GCA_948098905.1. Classification (NCBI taxonomy): domain Eukaryota; kingdom Metazoa; phylum Arthropoda; class Insecta; order Lepidoptera; family Noctuidae; genus Tiliacea; species Tiliacea aurago. Next base: position 115,324 of record OX402580.1, on the reverse strand, counting down.
AGACCCCGTTTCTTTCTGTTGCTCAGGTGTTTGTGGGGATTTATAAGTATGGAGTTATAGGAGTTTAGAAGTTCTATTTCATGACTTAATTGTTCCATAGTTGACCTGCAGTGTTGTAGATTCGTTTTATGGCATAAGTTCTTGATGTTCTCGAAGTAAGTTTGAGTACGACGAGTTCCTTCCCAATAGTTTGTTAGATTGTAGTACATCATTAGTATCCACTCATCATGCACTACTTGCATTTTGCCGACGGTGTCATAGTATATGGGCCGCCCGCGTTCCAAACTTGTAATCTGAGCGGTCGACGCCGGCGCTCCGCGCGTGCCATCAATGGCGCTATAAGATCCCGTTACAAATGTAAACAATGATAACATTGATATTAGTAGCGTTGAAATAGGATTCTTTGACCTCTTCCGCCGCTCAGTTTTCGGATTCTGTTGAGGCTTATGTTTCGTTTCGTTTTCCTCGGCATCCTCCATTTCAGAGTTCAATGGTAATGGCGATAGTTTTGTTATTGGGCGTTTTATTATTCCTGCTTGAGTTTTCACGGTAGTAACTCGAACATATCCATCAGATCCTGGATGAGTCTCCAGTATACGACCCAAGGCCCATTTTCCTGGCGGTAGATTGTTTTCTTTTACCAGTACTACATCGCCTTCTTTGACGTTTCTAGTAGGCTTGTTCCACTTACTACGTGTTTGTAGAGTAGTAAGGTAATCGTTTGACCAGTTTTTCCAATATTGTTGAAACATATGCTCGATAAGCTGCCACCTACGACGTAAATCGATGTTATTTACGTTATTGTAATCCGAGAGTGGCATGGACAATATTGGGCTTCCTGTTAGGAAGTGTCCAGGAGTGAGGCAGTTGTAAAACTCTTCTGGATCTTCAGTTAGCGGGCACAGCGGTCTTGAATTTAAGCAGGCTTCTATTTTTGCTAAAATCGTTATGAATTCCTCGTATGTCAGTTTTTGGTCCCCAAGTACTCGTCGCAGATGGTGCTTCATCGACTTGACGGCAGCTTCCCACAGACCGCCAGCAGTTGGCCAGGCGGGGGCATTGAAATGCCACTCCACCTCCAATTTGGCCAGTTCGTTGAAGAGATCTGGTTTCAGTAGTTGTTTGAACTCTTCGAATTCTTGACGAAGTACCTTTGCAGCGCCGATAAAGTTTGTACCACAGTCAGAGTACATGTGGCTGGGGGTGCCGCGCCTCGCACACAGTCTTTGGAAGGCTGCCATAAACGTTTCTGTGCTAAGGTCTGACACGAGTTCAATATGAACGGCTTTCGTCACCATACATATGAATATGGCTATGTATCCCTTTGAAGTGTTTATGCCTCTACCCTTGTTGTGTTTAACATCCACATGACCGGTAAAGTCTACTCCTGTGTGCGTGAAAGGTCGGCACGGAGTGATCCTTTGTTGTGGTAGGTCGCCCATCAGTTGATAGCCATCTGTCTTGTTGAAGCGGTGACAGCGTACACATCTTCGAAGTTGTTCCTTGACGGCACGGTTACCGCCAACGATCCAGTACCGCTGTCTTATATAAGTCAACGTCAGCCGAGCTCCTCCATGTAACGTGGATGAATGAGCTTGTTCTATGAGAAGTTGTGTAAATCGTCCTCTATGTGGTATGATGATTGGATTCTTCATCTCCCCGGGTAGGCTTGAGTGCTTAAGACGACCTCCGACACAAATAATTCCCGTTTTGTTTATATAAGGATTCAATTTGCAAATTGCGCTTTTCTTCGGTACTGTTTCGTTATTAGCAAGTTGTGTAAATTCGGAATTGAACTGCAGTCGCTGCGCGTGAATTATGATACTTTTACGCGCTGCGCTTAGTTCACTTGTTGTTAGGTACGTAGTTTCCGATTTCGTCTTATTGCGCATATTTTTAATGAAGCGTAATATCCATGCGATGACCCTGTTTACTTGTGTCAATGAGCTGCATTTGTTCAATAATTTTGTGATTATGTTATGTTCGTTATTCCCTTGTGAAGGGTTTTCGATTTGAACGTGATTTATGCAGCCAAAATTCGTTTGGAAAGCGCAAGGAATATCTTCCGATACGTCTTGTTTTGTTAAAAGTTCGGGGCCTTGCCACCATAGGTTGAACTTCATCAGTTTGCTTGGCAAAAGACCTCTTGATGCGCAGTCTGCGGGATTCTGCTCTGACTTGACGTAGCACCACTGAGCTGCAGGAATGACGCTTTTGATCTTTGTAACTCTGTTGGCTACGTACGTCTCCCATCTTGATGTTTCGCCTTGAATCCACGCCAGGACAACTTGTGAATCCGACCAGGCCCGTATTGATACGTTATATCCGCAGAATGTTTGCTTGGTTTTCTTCATCAAGTCAGCCAGTAGTTGAGCGCCACACAGTTCCAGTCTAGGTAATGTGGTTTTCTGTGTCAGTGGAGCCACCCTTGTTCGAGCAGCTAGTAGAGTTACGATGGGTTGGCCATGCTCGTTGAACACTTTGCTGTAAATAACACAAGCGTAAGCCTTTTCACTTGCGTCACAGAAGCCTAATAACTCGGCACATTTTTGTGTATCGCCAATCCATCTGTTTATCGTTATTTTGTTGACGCATGGCAGTTCTGTTTTTAGGTTCAGCCACTCAGATTCGATGTTGCTGGGCAGTACGTCATCCCAGCTAAGTTTACTCATCCAGAGTTTCTGGAATAGTAGTTTGGCTTTGACCGTCACTGGGGAGAGCCAACCCAGTGGATCGTAAAATCTCGATATGGCTGAGAGTAAGGATCTCTTTGTTAGCTGTTTTGAGTTTTCCACAGGCCAGTTGAAGTGGAAGGAGTCGCTGTTTGGATTCCAACCGAGTCCTAATGTTTTGGTTGATTCTTCACCTTTAAAATCAAACATGTTTTGAGTTGAAATTTGATCCTCGCGTAAGTCTTCCAGTATAGCTCGGTCATTGGCTGTCCACTTTCGTAAATTCATGCCTCCTCCTCTTAATAGTTGGATCAAGGATTGTTGCAGTTTTTTCGCTTCTGTGAGCTTGTTATGGCCGCTAATGACGTCATCTACGTAGCATTCTTCTATGAGTATCTTGGCCGCTTCCGGATGTTTGTGACCATCGTCAATGGCCAGTTGCTTCAATGTTCGCATAGCTAGCCATGGTGCGCATTTAGTCCCGTAGGTTACGGTGCAGAGCTGGTAATCGCGAAGATGTTGATCTCGTGAGTCCCGCCATACAATTCTCTGTAGATGTTGTTGTTCTTTTGAAATCCAAATGCAGCGGTACATTTTTTCAATGTCAGCAGTGAATGCGTATTTATAAGTTCGCCATTTAAGTATAAGAGCTTGAATATCTTTTTGTAAATTGGCGCCCTTTTCCATGAGATTGTTCAGACTGAAGCCACTAGTAGTTTGTTGAGATGCGTTAAATACGACCCTCAGCTTTGTTGTTGTGGAGTTTTCTCTCAAGACACCGTGATGCGGCAGAAAGTAGATGTCAGTGGGTATCTGAGGTGCACGTTTCATGTGACCCAGATCTGCATACTCTTCCATGAATTGTTTGTACATTAGTGAAAGTCTTGCTTTCTTCTCTAGCCGTTTTTCCAACTGTAAAAACTGTGAAACAGCAATTGTTCTAGATTTGCCTAGTTTCTCTTCGTAGTCTGAAACGAGAGGCATTTTGACGATGTACTTTCCATCAGATGATCTTCTCACAGTTTCTTTATAAAATTGTTCGCACTGGTCGTCCTTGGGGAGATCTGTCGTATTTTGAATTTCTTCATTCTCCCAAAATTTTGTGAGATCCTCTAAGTTTAATAATGTAGCGTGGCAGTCAAACGTTTGCTTCATCTTTCCGCATAGAATCCACCCAATTTGCGTGTGTTGTGCAACTGGGGAGCTGTTATTGCCTTTCGATACACCTTCTAGGATAATTTCGGAGTATACGTCGGCTCCTAGTAATAGGTCGATTTGCCGAGATACGTTGAAGTCAGGATCTGCAAGTTTCAAGTTTTCTAAATGCGTCCATGCGCCTTTCTCGAACGTTTTCGTAGGTAAGTTGTTTGTTAGCTTCGTCATGATAAGTGCTTGAGTTTCAAAACTGTAATCGGAGTAAATCGATTGGCAGGTAAATTTTAGTTTTCCCCTGCATTCTCTAGAAACAGAGCCGATTCCCGATACCGATGCGTTGATCCCGTTCCGAGGAAGACGTAACATTTGTGCTGCGTTTTCTGTTATCAAGTTTACTTGTGAGCCTTGATCGAGTAGCGCACGCAGTGTTACATAAGTCCCATCCACGGATTTGACTTTCAGTTGGACCGTAGTTAGTAGAACTTCCATGTTGTCTTTAAACAAATGGTTAGATGTTGGTTGTTGAGTTGATGATGAAGAGCGTTGCTCAATGTTGTTTTTTCTGTTTGTTGACGTTATGTTTTGTTTGTCCGAATTGTGCAATAGTGTGTGGTGTTTCAAGTTACATTCTTGGCACGTTTTAGTTGATTTGCACTCGTTGTTTCCATGACTGAACAAACAGTTTTTGCAGAGCTGCAATTTTGAAACTGTGTCATTTCGTTTGCCGAAGTCCATTTGAAGGAATTTGTCACATTGGCGTAGTACGTGACTACCGTTGCAGAATGGGCATTTTCCATGTAAAGTGTGGTAGTTGTTTGTTTTATTTTGATTGACGCTATAGTTATGTTTCTTCATCTGGGTTTGCTTGTTGAATGTTTTCCAGTTGGATGATTTTTCTGGAGCTGTAGGGTTCGCTTTCTTAGCCGACTTCATGGTTTCGTATGCCATGAACTGTGTTTCGAGGAAATACAAAAAGTCGTGCAGTTTTTGTAGTTCTCTATGATCTTGGAGTTCCTTCATGTAGGCACTCAAAGTACTGGAGTCCAGTTTTTGTGACATGATATGCACAATGATCGGGTCCCAGGTTGATGTGTCAATACCGATGTTAGAGATACCGTTTAGGCATTCGGTAATGACGTCATGCATCTTCTTCAAGTTGAATGAATCTGCATGTTGTATGATTGGCAGATTTAGCATGTTGTTCATAAATGAAGTAAACTGCAGGCGACGATTGTCGTAGAGCTGATTTAATATATCCCAACATGAGTTATAGTCTTCAGTGCTAATGGTCAGATGCTGCACTAAGCGTTCTGCTTCTCCTCGCAGCTTGGTCTTTAGATGTTGCATTTTCTGCGCGTTGTTAATCATTGGATTTTTATGTATTGCTTCCAGAAACAGGTCTTTGAAGGAGATCCACTGGCTGTAGGTGCCTGAGAACTCAGGGATTTCGATCTTAGGTGTCGATTTCTGGTAGTGGACGGTGGACCAGATTTTGGCATTAATTTTCCTCTTCAGCTCATCGTATTTCTGTTCGATGTCCGTGAACATTTGGTGGTAATGCTCGTTGGATCCTTTCAGTTGGAAGTCTTTTTCCCAGTGAAGTTTATCGATAGGTTCCCATTTCGATTTCAACGTCGTGAGGTGGTCTTCCAGTTCCCATCTTTCCGTGATAGTTAGTACGTTAATTTTGGAGATAATACGGTATATTGCGTTGAAGTTGCATTCTTGCTTGTTAAGCAAGAGTTGTATGTTATTACCGTCGTCATCTTCTGAAGTCCCACCTAGGTCGAACTTCACGTTTTGCTTGCCCCAAGTTGCCAGTTTGTTAGTTATGTCCGTTTTAGTTGATGAGAACATTTCTTTAGTTTTCCCGTAGATGTCATCCTTGAAGTATGCTATATTCTTATCTTCTAGTTCTAACAACAGTTGGGCATGCCTGCTTTCGAAGTCTTGCCATTGGTTTTCTAGCGACAACAAGCGTTTCTTCAAGTATTCCACAGTTTTTCGTGATGAAGAATCCTTGCGATAGTTAGCACATAATGTCTTGATGTTCTCGAAGCACGTTGACTGCAATTCCAGTTTATCCATATTGATGCTTCTTGTTGTTACCGTTGCTTTGTTAGATGGCTCAAGAGACCTGGCACGTCGTTGACGGTGACAGGAGAGCGTTGTGTTGTGTTGTGAAGGCTACTGCGTTGCTTGTAGTCTTCTCCGTTTCAAATCTTGAAATCGTTATCTTCCTTGATTTGAAATGGTCAGTGGAACTCAGCACCCATGCGCCTCGGTTGCGATATTATGCGATTTCTCAATCTAACTGGGGCGACCCGCTTCTGGGAGACCAGCTAAACCGATTCGCTACCGTAAAGAGACACAACAACACCAAATATCCGGCTCGAAGGACCATAAAATGTACGGTTCGTACACTTGCAGAGTTGTTGTTGTTAAGGTTGAAGCGCGTAGAGAAACGATCACTTAGTTCCCGTTAGGTTTATTACGTATAAATAGTGTTTACAAGTAATATTGTTGACGATTCCTTTCTCTAATGTTAGTCACCGCGTAGCAGTAATCGCACTCGCTGATATATTGTAATGTATGTATATTTATAGTAATAGAAATGACGCACGTCTGGTGTAAACCACCGCGTCAGCAAAACATGTACAGTGTAAGACTGTACAAGATCTTTAAGTTTAGTTGTATCGTTGCTTTCTTTTAAGGTATCAATATTTAGGTCACCTGTAACGATAATACGTTTCTTTCGTTTGAGTAATTTGTGCAATAGTAGATCGAATTTTTCAAAAAAAAGGTATGTGTTTAAATTTGGAATTCTATAAATACAAATAACAATACATTTTAAAGAAAGTATGTCTACTCCACAACATTCAAAAAAAATTTCAGTACACAAATCCTTAGGTAATTCTATGTTCTTAAAGTCAAATATTTTTTATACCAGGATACAGACACCTCCACGCTTTTCTCTTTTCCTCGAAAACGAGCATGCAAGATTATAGTTTTTAAAATTAATATTTAATTCATCTCCTGCTCTTACAAAAGTCTCAGAGAAACAAAGAATATCTACGGTAACATTTTTAATTAATAATTCATTTAAACAGAGTTGGACAGAGTCAATTTTATTGAGTAAGCCAGCGATATTTTGGTGCAAAAGAGTAGCGGTATAATCATAGTAAGTGCAATCAGAATTTTTATTGGTCACGAAAAAGATTATTATCCATAGTAGAATCTGGTTTTTGCTGAGTACAAGTAGAATTTTGTCTAGTGTTTACTGAGAAATAAAACGGAATGGTGCCCTTTTTTGGAGGCGGATTTGGGACAATTTTAATTTCTTCAGATTCAGGAACAGGATAATGTCGTTTATCTAAGTTCTCATAGTCATTTCTGTCTATCAAGTAGTTAATTCGGTTGCTAGTGTCTTATATGAAGGCTTTCTTATATTTTGTGACATTTGATAATGATAGGAAGAAACATTGCTTAAAATTAATACAAATACCTTTTAATAGATTATTGAGCTTCCATTCATTTAAGTATGGGTTGTATGTTACACATAAAATTATAATGTTTATAAATTGTAGCTTACTTAGTAACGCAGCCAATTCCATGGTATTTTTTGTAGGATTTTTATCATTCTGTGCAACACTCAGGATAATATAGTTTTCAGGAGTGTCTTCTATATAGTTGTAACAGTTTTTGAGCTATCAGCGAGTATCGCAAATACTCTCGCCTGTAGACTAGCCACTGTGAAATTAATAGTATTGGATGAAATATCCATGTTAGGTAGCAAAACATTTCATCAAATTAATAGGTAGGAGGTTACAGCAAATATTTCATACTAATAAACCTTTCGCTGGTATCGCTGGTTGGAGATTTTCGCCAATTACCTCCCGTAGGTGATAATTGGGTCTTCCAACCTAATATGAGTAACAATCCCTTGGCAGTATTAGCTGGTTCACCACTCTGGGAGCCTTTCTTAAATGTTTCGAATGGACAAAATTATGAGACAAAGAGATGATATGAGCTTCGCCACTGCTTTGAATAATATGGCTTCTGGAACTATGACCACCGAAGACATTACAATTATAGAAAATCGTTGTTTTGATCGTTTAGAACTATTACCAATACCTAGTGGCAAATGATGCCATTCACTTATTTTCCACCAACAGAGAAGTTGATTTGTATATTGAACTAAAATTAGGTAAAATTAACGCAAAAGGTGCCATAGTGGAAGCCATAGATAAGGTTACAGGTGCTCCAAATGACCATGCCAAAAAAAATCTATTGCGTCGCTCCCAACTATGCAAACTTACGGTCTCCCAAAAGTATTAAATGTAAAAGTTAGTGCACGATATATGATAACGGTAAATATTGACACGGCAGATGGTCTAGTTAATGGGGCAACTGGATTGGTAAAGGAAATTTAATTTGGCAGACATGTGGAAACGGGACTAAAAAGACCGCTAAGGTTATGGATTCTTTTAAACGACCAAAACACAGGAAAGAGTGCGAGAAATAGATTTTCCAAAGTGAAACACCGTCATGCGCAAAACATTACTTTAAATTGGACACCCATAGAGTCAGCGACTTACACTATAAAAAGATGGAAATCCTCAAATTTGACTGTGCAGCGAACAGTTTCCCATGGTAGCCGCAGAAGGAATAACAATTCACAAAAGTCAAGGTGCAACATTGGAAAAAGTCGTGGTGCATCTTAGTAAAAACGTTCGTCGGGCTATGCTCTACGTAGCGTGCTCTAGAGCTACTTCAGCCTCTGGGTTGCTTATCGTGACATATAAGGCAAAGTTCAAACCCTCCACACCGCATAAATCAATCCTGTTGTTAAAGAGATACAGAGACTTTCAATTTCTACAAAATGTACCTGCTGACGTAACTAAAGTTATTTTTCATAATGTTCAGTCTTTTCATAAGCATGCACCAGATGTAAATTCCGATCCTATTGTCAAGAGTTCTCTTATAGCTTTTTTTGTAGAAACATGGAGTGCGGGCAGTAGTGATAATATCACATTACAAGGCTTTGGCGAAATAGCAAGGATAGACGGTCCCTCGACTACCCAAGTAAACCGAGGTTGGGGATCCATACTATTTGTGAGGCCAGACATATAGTACTACAAGTGAAGTGTTAAATGCCGTTGTTATTGTGAATGTATAGCACTTAAATTTAAAAATGTTCACATTATTTCCGTCTACAGATCTCCTAATTGTTCTACAGATACGGCAATAGATTGTCTCGATACAGCTACCGAAGCATTTATTAGTTCTCCTACCACTCCACTGATTGTGGTAGGAGACTTTAATGTGAATAAGCATCCTAATAACCAAATATCTTGCTATTTACACAGTAAAGGCATTCTTCTTAAAATTATTGAGCCCACAACGGTTGACATGACTATCGATAACATTTTTACGAATCTAAATAGTTTGCAACGTGGGAGTGGCTGAAACGTTTTTCAGTCACCATAAAAGCAGTTGTGGCTTAGATTTGTAAATGAACAAGAAAGATATGCTACTGTCCGCCTGTTCACCCTTCCCCCTGTCCGCCCATCCACCTGCCTGCCTGTCCGTCTATCCTACTTTTGAAGGACTATATCGTAAAGTAACACATCCGATATATTTATATATGATAGTACGGAACCCTCGGTGCGAGAGTCCGACTGACCGGTTTTTTTTTTTAAGAGGGCGCCACGCAATTGGCCGGTTTTACCCACGTGAATATTGGCACCATTTATTTGAACTCGTTGCTGCCTATCATTCAAATATGATTTGACTATGCTTACCGCTAATTTGCCTAGTCCTTGCGCTAGTTTCAGGAGTAATGTATCGTGATTTACGTAATCAAAAGCTTTAGAATGGTCGCAGAAGATACCTATGGCATCTTGGGCCACTTCAAACGCGTTCGAAACGTGTTTTTGTTACACCGGTGTCTGTCTTGCAATGTCCTTTGCTGCCTTATTACAAAACAAGATTTATATTTTGACATGGCTTAAACCATGGAGCCAGTTATTGTAATAAGAACGTAACTGTGATTGAAATACTGTTCTTTATACAAAACTGAAAACTTAGTTCGGTACTAAGTTGTCAGTTTTGTGTTAGGTTCCTAACATTTCACCATAGTCGGAATAAAGTTCGAAATTCAATAACGGCTCCATGTTTTAAACCTAGGTCTGAAGATAAACCTTGTTTTGTAATAAGGGGGTTAGGGTTTGGTGAAACCATTCTGTAGATCGTGAAGGATTTTATTTGTGTTAAAATGATTGATCATTCGATTAGGCATTACTTTTTTCAAACATCTCGCTGAAAACCGGCAACACGGACACAGGAAAAGTTTTTAACCAGTGCGCAAATTTTTTTTGGTGGTTCAATATCAGTAATAGAACACATTTCCATTATTTATTCAATACTTTTTTTTAATTTTTTATCCTACTTTAAATCAGCAAAATATGGACAATCTATTCGTAATAATATCAAAGGGCGCGCGCGGCGGTGTTGCACGGCTCCCGGGCGGCAGGGGGCGGCAGGGCGCAGCAGGGGGCGGCAGGGGGCGGCAGGGCGCGGCAGGGGGCGGCAGGGGGCGGCAGGGCGCGGCAGGGGGCGGCAGGGGGCGGCAGGGCGCGGCAGGGGGCGGCAGGGGGCGGCAGGGCGCGGCAGGGGGCGGCAGGGGGCGGCAGGGCGCGGCAGGGGGCGGCAGGGCGCGGCAGGGGGCGGCAGGGGGCGGCAGGGGGCGGCAGGGCGCGGCAGGGGGCGGCAGGGGGCGGCAGGGCGCGGCAGGGGGCGGCAGGGGGCGGCAGGGGGCGGCAGGGCGCGGCAGGGGGCGGCAGGGGGCGGCAGGGGGCGGCAGGGGGCGGCAGGGCGCGGCAGGGGGCGGCAGGGGGCGGCAGGGCGCGGCAGGGGGCGGCAGGGGGCGGCAGGGGGCGGCAGGGCGCGGCAGGGGGCGGCAGGGGGCGGCAGGGCGCGGCAGGGGGCGGCAGGGGGCGGCAGGGCGCGCCGGGCGCGCCGGCCGACAGTTCACTCATCGCACGCGCTGTCGTGTGACGTCGCGTCTAATCCCTTTCCCGCGCAAGCGCCGCGCTGCACGTGTGTCGTGCTTGTACCTACCGGTCACGATGTCGGACTTCAGTAACCGAGATGGTGCGAGTGTATGTACTGAGTGGTGAAAGTTTGCGAGCAGCTCGCCGAATGTATGCGACGGAGAGCATACCTCGAATCTCGAGCCCATGGAATCCTTAACCGCGCGGTCCCTAATGAAAGGACTATTTTAGCGGCCACTCAAAGGCTGCTTGATCACGGACAGTTCAGAACCCCGAATCATGCACGAGGGTCTGGCAGACCCCGACTGGCGATCGAAATCGAAGAAGCCATCCTAAGCCCGTTAAACCGTTAAAGTATGAAGGAAACTTTGGAATTACTCTGCAAATAACTTCAGGTCACGGTCTAAACATAAAAAAGTCTAGTTCGAACCTGATAAAATTAGCGATCACGTAAATACCTACGCCGGCGAATCGAGCGAGCGCACAGCTGATAGGTAGGTACTTTAGCGCGTTACGCTTTGCCGCGCGCCGCCGGGTAGCCATACAACCACTTTTAAAATAAACATCTTTCGTTAACGATATTTTTTGTTTTTTGTACTAAGACGTATCAAAAAAGTTTAATTTGTCAAAATTTGCGCAGTGGATAAAAACTTTCCACTCTTGAATTATCACAACAAATATGTCGCTCTAGGTGTACGTAGAGCTGGACAGTGGCGGCTGGGTGAGCGCGGCGGGCGGCCGCGGAGCCGCACAGCTGTGTGTGCGAGCCGCCCTGGCGCCCGACGCGCTCTGTGCCGGCGCCGAGCTGGGCCTGGCGCCCAGCCCGCGCCTGGCGCCCGCCCCGCGCCTGGCGACCGGCCCGCCCCTGGCGCCCGGCCCGCCCCTGGCGCCCGGCCCGCCCCTGGCGCCCGGCCCGCCCGCCCTGCGCCTGCGCGCCGCCGCGCACCTGCCGCCCCACGCCGAGCTGCTGCTGTGGTTCGCGGAGGACGTGCTGGCCGCGCTCGACATGCCCTTCCTCACGCCGCGCAACGTGCGCGGCCGCGACTACGTGTGCCACATCTGCGTGCAAGCCTTCCCCGACCCCAACCCGCTGAAGGTGCATCTGTTCCTGTCGTGCGCACCCTATGAGCCGGCGCGCTTCTGGCGCGAAGCCGCGGCGCGCCTACAGCTCGCGGTGCGGCCCGCGGCTCCGCCACCCCCCCCCCGGCCCCCCCCTGGCGCCCGCGCAGCTGGAGGCGCTGGCCACGGAGTGGGGCCGAGCGCGCGGCGGCCACGTGTGCGTGTACTGCGGCAAGCTGTACTCCCGGCGCTACGGCCTCAAGATCCACCTGCGCACGCACACGGGCTACCGGCCGCTGCGCTGCCGACATTGCCTGCGCGCGTTCGGCGACCCCAGCAACCTCAACAAGCACGAACGACTGCACGCGGGCCGGGCCGGCCCCGCGCGCGGGCCCGGCCCCGGCGCGGGCCCCGCGCGCTACGCGTGCCCGCTGTGCGGCCGCGCGCTGGGCCGGCGCCGCGACCTGGAGCGCCACGTGCGCACGCACGCGCACACACACACACACACACACACACACACAGACGGCCGAGCAATGAAACAAGGTGTAGACTGAACGCATTTATTCCCCTACTGGCCGGCCACCTTGGCGGCGATGCGCTTGTCGCGCTCCTCGGCGATGGTGAGCCGCACGCCCTTTCCACGCGGGAGGGAGATGTAAGCTTTCGTGCCCTTTCCGATGATGAACACGTTGTTTAACCTATAAACAGAAGTTATGTTTCATGGTTAATTACCTATCAAATCTTTTTGTGTAGATCTGAAGATCAGCTTCATAAGGATTGACATATATTATATCTACAAAATAATCTTCTGTACAAAAATGTATATTAATTAGATTAGTATTAGTAGATGGTAAAAAGTGGCTGTGATTTAATAAATGTTTACCTAGTAGCGAAAGTGTGGCCCGTGGTGTCCTTGATATGCACGATGTCGAAGGAACCGGGATGCCTCTCGCGGGACACGATGGTGCCCACTCTCCCCAAATTCCTGCCTCCCGTGATCATGCACAGGTTACCTGCAAATGAAAATATATTTGATTTATCAACAAGACATGGCAAGCCTTTGCAACTTAAGAATTAAACCCATATTTACACATTACAAGACATAGGCCTGCTTGCACCATAAATCTCTAAATGTCTGAAAAATTGTCAAGAAATAGTTTTTCTAACAGAGTGATGATATTATAAAATGATGATGGATGCAAGGGGAGAGAAAGACATTCGATTTTTTTAATTATATTGGTTAAATACTAGCAATAAACTGTCTTAATGTCCAAATGAGTTTTATTTAGCAAGTAGATTGACAGCAGGTTTTTTTTAATAGTATCTGATGTGAAATGTTTCAAGCTAGAGAGAGATACAGTTTTTTGGCTAACAGGGCTTCTGCCTTTGCCGCCAGATCGCGTATGTTATCAACTTCCAATTTAATTGATAAATTCAATGATATTATTGTGCTATTTATCCTACTAATATTATAATAGCCAGATTCACTGACTGAATTTTGGATGATGGTTAATGAATTACAATCAGACCTGTGGAAGATGCTCACACCATTCATCAACTAGAAAATAGCTGATAATCTTCAAACAGCTGAACAGATTTTTCTGAAGAAGAAGCTAAGAACACTCGAATCAAGTCAACTTTAAAACAAAAAAAACAACAGGATCAGCCATTTGTGATGGGTTACAATGCCAAACATAAAGATCATCATCATTTCAGCCGAATGACGTTCACTGCTGGACATAGGCCTTCACCAAAGGAGATGCACTCTGGCTATATATGATTTTTAACCAACTTGAAAAAAGGAGGAGGTTCTCAATATATGTACATCTAGCCTTATAAATAAAAGGAAACCGTGACAGACTGGTCTATCAACACATAGCTCAAACCACTCAACAAATTGGACTGAAATTTGGCACACAGATAGTTCTTATGACGTAGGCATCCGCTAAGAAGGGTTTTTTGAAAATTCAACCCCTAAACGGGGTTCCAAAATTTGTATGGAGAAGTCATATAAAATGTATCAATTCGAAAATTCGCAGGGTTAGCGTCCACTGCTGGACATAGGCCTCCCCCAAAGGGGGGTTTGCCATCATCGCCACGCTTGATAGGCGGGTTGGCGATCGCAGTATGGTTTTAAAATGCATAGAGAATGCTGCTGCCCATTCTCTAGTAAGTCCCTTAGTCGCCTGTTACAACACCCAGCCACGGGAAGAAATGGGATGGTGCTATTCTTTACGTCCGGCACCACGCGGACACAAAGATACACATGTTAAACATATAACAGCCCTGTTTCCGTTGGGGGCTAAGAATACAAGCATCATAATAATTTATGCGTGCATTTTATTTTAGGACATACCTGAGTCAAATTTAATGAAATCCATGATCTTGGAGGTTGCAATGTCGACCTGTACTGAGTCATTGACCTTGATTAGTGGGTCAGGGTAGCGGATGGTGCGGCCATCGTGGGTCACCAGGAACGGCACGTTCTTGGGCCCCGTTGACACGCGCTTCACCTTGCACAGCTTGTACTGCAACAGACACACACTGTACTGACTGCACTCCACTCACTGCTACACTTTCTAAATAAACTACATGACAAAATAAGTGCAAGTCATTCTATATCGAAACAATAATTTGAAGGTATTTTAAGACCAGAGCCCTCATCAATCACCTCTTAAAAAAAATAGCAGCAATGCTTGACACAAGCCAGTAGTGATCATAACCATGAGGAAAATTATTAACTAGAGAAAAGGTCTTCAACCTGCGGCCCTAGGCCGCCTGTGGCCCGCAGTGGCTTCCTTGGCAGCCCGGCAATAGCTTATGTCCAGAAATTAAAACAAAATAAACAAGTACTTACGTGCGAAAACAGTTTGAGGATTGAAACAACCACTTTTGGGGCCAATATTGATAAATTAGTTATGATAAACTATAATTATAACAATATATTAAAGAACCAACTAACCTTAGCTTCTTCAGGAGTGATGCGGTGAACTGTGAAACGTCCTTTCACATCATAGATAAGGCGGAAAAGCTCATTAGTCTTCTCAATAGAAACAACATCTGCAACAAATACATTGGAAAATATTTAGATGACACACAATATTACGTGGATCCCAGCAGCCTGGAAATATTCTTAGCTGATTGAGACTTGTTACTCTCTAATGTTTGTTTGATAAACAATACCAAATCAATCACCCTCCATCTAAAAGCACCTGTCATGCATGATATAAGATTATGCATACTTCAATCAACAATCAACTCAGCCTAACGCCGCTCACTCCACTATGCCACTGCTGGACATAGGCCTCTCCCAGGCTACAACACCGTCCTCAGCCTTCCGCATCCAGTCTGACCCAGCCACCTTCTTAAGGTCATGCATACTTATTTTACATGAATTGAATTCTAGCTCAGTACCTACCTTACCAACATCAATTAGGAACTACAACAATACTGTCGTGATCGACTATTAGACGCAAGAGTGTCACTTACCCATGAAGCCGGCGGGGTAGGTGGGGTCAGTCCTCACTTTGCCGTCCACTTTAATGAGACGCTGCTTCACGATCTTGAGCACCTCGTTTCCGGTGAGCGCGTACTTCAGTCGGTTGCGAAGGAAGATCACGAGCGGCAGGCATTCGCGAAGCTTGTGGGGCCCGGTTGAGGGCCTCGGCGCGTACACGCCGCCCAACTTGTCCAACATCCATGCTTTGGGAGCGGCTAAGCGCTTCAAATGCTTTTTAGGTCCGCGTGCCTAAACATCACATCAAATAAATTATTGCATCTCGCACAAACTCGCATGTAAACTTAACCTGTGCTGGAAGCTAACTCAATCGAAGAATTTATCAATAGGTACGCAATGTTGTACTGTTAACAGATGTTTCATTTAAATATCGTTAAAAATGTTAGTGTCAATAGATTACTGGAATTACATCCTCAATAGAAATTCACTTTCAAACATCGGCATCGACTTATCAACAGATTATACTCTATCTGAAAAATATTGAATGACCTAGTATTATTTAACACTACGCTCTTGATAAGCAGTATTACATTCGCTAAAATATTTAGCACTTTCACGATTTAATCGGATTTTAACAAATTTACACCACGAACTCACCATGTTGAACACAAAATTTAACAAGAAAGAAACGTCAAAATTGCAATCTGTCTGTCAGACACACTGTAATGAAAAAGAGCTGTTTTGGTAACTATGAAACAAGGGCTGTTGGCACACCAATCCTTAGGCTGAAATATTACAAGCAAAGTGGGCTCCGTATGTTATGTGTGTTTTTCAAAATGTAAATGTGAAAACTTCTTTTATATGCACTTTGAGCGATTTATGGTAGGGGAAAACATATGGGTTCACGTCACCGATATGCCAACGTCGACTTTCAAAATGAAAATATTATATTCCACGTTTAATTAATTAAAAAAATTCACATGGGTACATACGAAAGTTCAGAAGCTAGGTGCACAGTTCCAATTGGTCGTTTCCTATGGAAAAGAGCCGCAAGAAACTCCACGGTTACATTTTTTTTAATAATTGGCTTTTATAATATTTTCAAATTACAGTAATACAACAACCAAATAGAAAATGGTCTACAAATCTAGTCTATTAATCCTACAACGTTCTCACAATCACAAAATATATATAAATTATTAATTAATATAATAATAAAAGAAAAACCCTGTTCTGTTGTAGGTATTGTGTCACCATATGTAAAACTTCAACATTTAAATCTATAGAGTATTCCATTCTATTCTAACTTCGCGTTGAGCGAGAAGTTTTCACTTCTTTCGGCAGTCCCCATGACTGTAATTTTTTTTACAGTGATTCTATTCTCCACCAAAATAATGGTAAGGGCACAAAAAAGTCCATACAGTTTTGGAGATACTAAGATTTAAAGAATTGAAATGTTGAGGATAATGAAATTGTGACTACGAGTCGGTAACGGAATAAATAATGATTTCGGTGATTTTAATGACGGTATGTTAAACCGAATGAAAAACCAATTATTATTTCAAAATCAGTTATAGTGTAAGTAATAGAAAAAAATAAACATTTTCTTTGACATAACTTAAGTAGGTTACCTTATCTTTTTATTAATATCAGAAGAGTATAAATACTCAAAGTAAGTATCAGAATCGTTTTATAGACTCAATTAATCAAAATCAAAAGTCATTTATTCAAACTAGACTGAGAATCAGCACTTTGCGAACGTCAAAATGACGTAAGACAGTCCCCCAAAAACGCCCGCCCTTCACCACTTCCTAGTGCTTTAGCTGGGAAGAAGAAGTGGCCCACCAAACTCCCCAGCAGCACAGCTGTCCGTGCAGATAGAACAATTTGATTCTATACAATAGTATGTAAAATAATTCACATTACGCAACACAAAACATTAATTAAATTATTTGCCATTGGATAACTAGCAGACACCTTACTTACACCAAAAAAAAAATTATCATCATCATCATCTGCCCGCCTTTTCCCAACTATGTTGGGGTCGGCTTCCAGTCTATCCGGATGCAGCTGAATACCAGTATTTTACACGGAGCGACTGCCTATCTGACCTCCACAACCCAGTTACTGGCTAACACGATATCCCTTGGAAAGACTGGTTGTCAGACTTTTGGGCTACTGACGACCCGTAAAAACTGTCAAAGGTCTACAAATGACAGCCGGGACCAACGGCTTAACGTGCTTTCCGAGGCACGGAGGAATCTTGGTATGAACAGATGGTCACCCATCCACGGACCAATCGCGGCAAGCGTAGCTTAACCTGATTGATCGACCCGTGCGGCAGTTATTATTTAGCAACAAGCTCAAAAAAAAAAAACTGAAACTATACTTACAACGTAAAAAAAAAATGTTTTTCATAATTTTATTTTACCATTTTTTCGGCATGATTAATATGTATACCCATGCCAAATTACAGCTTTCTAGGACTAAGCGTCTCTGAGCTAAGCCGGGGACAGACGGACGGACGGACAGACAGACAGACAGACAGACAGACGGACATGGCGGAACTATAAGGGTTCCTTGTTTACTACGGAACCTGGAATGAAAAACATTTTTTTTTAAAAAATATCATCCCCATTTCACGTGTAAGGGAGGTACCCTTACACGTGAAATGGGGATGATATTTTTTTTCTCGTCTATTCCATGGTGTGGGGTATCGTTGGATAGGCCGTTCAAAAATATTGTGGGTTTGGCAAAACCATTTCTCAATTAAGGGATCCGTTTGCGTAATATTAAGCTTTAAAGTGCTATTTTTTGTTAGAGTCAAGTGTCCCCCCCCCCCCCCCTGCCAGCTAAATGGTTAGTTTTGGATATGTGAAAAAATTCATGGCAATAGTATATACAGGGTGATTGGAAGATGTACAGACAATTTAGAACCATTTAAGCCATGGTTGTCTTAGACGAAGTCTTACCAAATATTTTTAACCAAATTCTTAAGTTTTTTTTCGGAAATTCTCAAAATTTAATGTAAACTGCATAATTATGGCCAAATTGAATGATAAATGAATGAATTTTTTATTTATTTAATTAAAGTAATGTGTAAGCAACCAAGCAAAACATGTTTTAGGCTTCTGTGTCATTAGACATTTTTTTTACAGACATTTAAAGCTCAGAAAAAATAAAAAATTTGTACAATACGTCTTTTAAACCTTATTAAAAAAAAAACGGAGGGTGCTGTTTTTGTTCAAACCTTTTTGAAGACAAGCTTGATAATCGCTCTTTTTTTTTAGGTATCATTTATGCGGATATCTTACAAATTATTGAAATTAGGGCCTACAAACCAATTTGAGGGAGAAATTTTTTATTTTAGGCAGACAAATTAAAACAACATTTGAATTGAAATTATTTATTTTTCATGTTCAAAATGACGGCCGTGATTCCTAATACAAGCACGGCCCCGTCTTCTAACTTCTGTAGTCGTTATTTTCAACATCATCTCCTGCTTCATTGTCTCAAACGCTGAATTTATTCTTTGTATCAATTCTTCTCTAGTGTTTATTTCTATTTTGTTATACACCAGTTCCTTGGCCCGGCCCCACACGAAAAAGTCCAACGGGGTCAGATCTGGGGAGCGAGCGGGCCAAGGGATGGGTCCATCCCTGCCGATCCAGCTATCAGGAAAGCAATTGTTGAGGTGTTCCCCTACATTTAAAGTCCAATGCGCTGGACAGCCGTCTTGCTGAAAGATGACTGTTCGGTCTCTTTCGAAGATCGGGACACCTGATTCCTCTACCAGCAGTGGTAAATCAATTTGCAGAAATTGCAAATAATTTTCGCCATTCAATGGATCAGGCCGTCTGCTCTACCGTACATAAATACGATATCCGCATATTCTTGATTGGAAAAAGTAGCCATAGTCACTTAACAATTAAGAAAAACGGCGTAGGAGCGCACTAAATGTCAACTCAACACAATTAAGTCAAAAATTAACACGTGCAGGAGCGCGAGGCTACGACTGGACACGGTGAAACAAAAAAGTTCAAAACTAACGCAAACTACACGTGCAGGAACGCAAAGGGCTACAACTGAACACGGTAAATTGTGAATCAACACGACAACGTCCACTCACAAGGGCAGTAGTTTGACTAATAAGTAAAAGATGTAACGGCTTCATCACAGACCGACTGACCCTGACTAAAGAAAAACGACTTTGTTGCCTCAGTAACTAAGACCATTTTGCTGTAAAAACCAACTCTTATCGCTTTTTGCTATTCATTGGGCGTTCTACCTGGAAATGCCGTCGCACCGCGCTCGGTGGCCATTGTTTAGAGAATCCCCTCAATGGGTTCTCCTCAATTGATTCCTGCATGTGCCAAAAATTCTTAGAATTGAACAATGTTATCATTTCGAGCACATAAAGTATTCTTTTAAGCAAAAATTTTGTGTTTTGTTAGACTGCCTAAAATTTAAAATTTCTCCCTCGAATTGGTTTGTAGGTCCTAATTTCAATAATTTGTAAGATATCCGCATAAATGATACCTCAAAAGAAAGAGCGATTATCAAGCATGTCTTCAAAAAGGTTTGAACAAAAAAAGCACCCTCCGTTTTTTTTTTAATAAGGTTTAAAAGACGTATTGTACATTTTTTTTATTTTTTCTGAGCTTTAAATATCTGTAAAAAAATGTCTAATGACACAGAAGCCTAAAACATGTTTTGCTTGGTTGCTTACACATTACTTTAATTAAATAAATAAAAAATTCATTCATTTATCATTCAATTTGGCCATAATTATGCAGTTTACATTAAATTTTGAGAATTTCCGAAAAAAAACTTAAAAATTTGGTTAAAAAAATTTGGTAAGACTTCGTCTAAGACAACCATGGCTTAAATGGTTCTAAATTGTCTATACTATCTTCACCTTAAAGCTTTGCACCCATCTTCCAATCACCCTGTATAACGAAATTAAAAGGAAAACTATCACAGCTAAGTAGGCTTCACAAGTTAACGAGTAATAGTCGACCAACTTAAATTTGCAGTTGGAGAATTGACCGTAACGTATATCGATGTATGGGAGAGCATGTTTTTCAACTACAATGTTAAGTTTGTTTTTGGGATAAATTCATCCCAACTACGGAAACCTTCATTGTGCGTGGTCCGACATGCACTTGGCCGGTTTTTTTTAAACTATAATTAGCTTGACTACTTTACGTTTATCCCTGCAATTTGGGGAATAGACCATTCTGTCATCTTTAGTACTGTCCTGTCAAACAAATCATAGATTGGGACGTAATAAAATTTGAATTCGCAGTTTCATATGGAGAAGAATAGGCAAGAAAATCCACCGTTACTCATTTAAAAATGTTTTACAATATTTTGTTTATGATTGAAATTACATTATCACAAATTAACAATAGGTAAAAATAATTAAAAATGAAGCAATGACAGATAATTTAATCATAAGACATGCAGATAGATAAAATGATGATTCTAAATGGTGCCCACATATTTACAAACATCATATAACGTGCGTGAGCTAAGGTAAACACAGAATGTAAAATAAATGCCATACAAATAATAAATTATACTTACAATTAAAATAGCAACCAGTTTGATTTTGTCTAGACTCTAGATTGTCATTCTTATCTTGGATTCGTAATTTATGCTTGTTTACAAAGTGTACTTTTAATATAAAATTATATCACATTATTATTTATTTAATTGAAATTTACACAGGTATTTTGTTGTAACATTTGACAAAGTATCACATAAAAGATGTATTTACTTTAGATAATCTGAAAAATGGTTGATTTATTTTATCTTTATTTCTAGTATTATAATTGTGTTTATCACTGCAGCTCGCCCGCAGTTATCTACAAAGAGCTTTGAGTAGAGTATAAATACTCAAAGACAGAGAGAGGTGCAACAACGTCACAGATACCCTGTAAATAGAATGGTAAGTCATTGATATACATTAAAGCATAAGAATGGACCCAGTATTGGGCCTTGAGGTACACTTAACTGACTGAATTCACTCAATTAACATTTATTTTATTTTTATTTATTTAATAAACATCAACATCTACACATTGGAACCTATTATGTAAATATGAATTTATTACACAGAAAACTCC
Source organism: Tiliacea aurago (assembly GCA_948098905.1). Lineage (NCBI taxonomy): Eukaryota > Metazoa > Arthropoda > Insecta > Lepidoptera > Noctuidae > Tiliacea > Tiliacea aurago. The sequence continues at coordinate 93,795 of OX402580.1, read as the reverse complement.
AATAAATCTCTCTAGTTACAGCAGCAGGCTACAGCTGCGGATCCACCATCTTAACAGTGCTCCCAACCGCTACGTTTTGTTTTTCGCTTTATAGGAATTATATTTGCAAGCAGATTTTCTTAATCTAAAAAAACAAAAATAATTAAGTCGACGCCGCGCCGCCGCCGCGCGCCGCGCCGTCGCCATCCGGCAAGTAAAGGCAAAATTTCTCAAAAGCCTAGTAGTTGACACTTTGGAAATGAAAACCAAAAAAGTAAATCCGTTCATTCTTTTGCTTGCTTGCTAACTTGATATTTTCCTAGACTGTTGATTGAGGTTAAATTGAGGTTAATAATTCAGGTTGTGTTTTTCAAAACAAGAAAAGAAAGTAAGAGTGAGGTAAAATAATAATATGTCCTTTCAGTAGAAGTGTGTTTACATTTAAATGGAATCTTCTTCTGAAAATAGTTTTGCTTGGACTGATACTTCAAGTGATAGCATCAACAGCACCTCAATGTGAGTTCCTAATTATGTGCTTGAATCAATAGACGGTATTTCATTAAGTATCTTATTTGCTTTGGCCTTTAACTGGTCATGCTTCATTCTTTTATAATTATCATTCAGTACTTCTATGGGAAATAAATTACTTTAAGATTCAGTACGGCCGATTTATCTTGGCAGGTCTGAACACAGGTCTGCGAACTTTATAATTGTTTGACGTACTCTGTTGCTGTCGCAATAGCTGTATCAATGGCTCTTAAGAAGTCTCAGGACATCTTTGTCTTTGGCTCTTACTCGGGAAAATTAACCAAATATTTTGATAACCAATTTTGGGTTACTAAGCCTCCCCTATCAGTCTGTGCTGCTGTCCTCTGTGTCACAGTGCTGTATTTTTGATCTATAAAAGGTACCCAGTTGATCACAGAATACCATGTTACTATGGCCTCTACCACTTCAATTAATAAAAATATGCTATGATAGTTTTAGTGGTGTGGAACCTTTAAGTGTCCAAGTCCAACTCACACTTGGCTTTTTTCTACCTGTAAGTATCATAAAAATGCTGATCTACATTTCAAACAAATTTTTTCAGGGCTGCAGATGATATCAAAGATAATTTTAATGATACTGCTAATGATGGAAAGAAAACAAAAGGCAAGAAATCTAGAAAAATACACGATGATGAGTCATTTAGTTCAGCACCCAATGTAGTTTTTAAGGAAGAAAAAGCATATTTTGAAACTAAAAGTAATAGTAGTTTGAAAAAAAAACTTATAAAAATAGAACCAGACAGTGATATTGATACACACAAGAAGAAAAAGAAAATTAAAAACTTGATAACTAATGGAGATCAAAATTATTCACAAGACTCTATGTCCTATGATGAGAATCACCTTAACATGAAAGTAAAACAAGAAGAATCATCAGTTTCAACTTTAACAAAAAAGAAAAAGAAAAGACCCAAACGCACTTCAAGTATAGATTCATCTACAACTCCATTGAAAAATCATGAAAACAATTCAGGCAGTGAAATAAATGATGATAATGTTACTCTCAAAGAAGAAACTGAAAGAGATAAAGAAATGAGTAAACCTAAGAAAAAGAAGAAGTCTAAAAAACATTATGATAGTGACAATCTGCATCTAGATATTGAAGAGAAAATTGTCATTGAAGAAACAGTTGTGAACAAAAATAGCAAAGGCAATCATACACACAGCTTTGTAACTGAAAATACTACATTACAAGAAGAAAGTGAAGAAAATAGTTGTGATGAAATATCTGCCATAAAATGTGATGATAGTCATTCCTCTCATACTATTTCATTCACCAACAAGAGTATTGATGAAGAAAACACAAAAATAAATTGCAATGACAATGTAAACATAATTACTAATTTAACTCGTAGTATACCAGAGCAAGATTTCAATAAAAAGTTAGAAGCAACAGAGCATCGAAAACAGCGGTTATCAGACAGAATTCGTTTTGAGGATGATGACGATGATACAAACACAGAGTCTAGGCATGTAGAATATGAAAGTAATTCTGAAAATAATAAAAAAACATTAAAATTAAAACATTTCCTCAAAACAAATCCTAACTTGAAGCTGCTTTCCCAAGCATTAATCAACAATACAAATCTTAATATAGATGAGGAAATGTGGATTGTGAAGTGTCCAAAAGAGGTTAACATTAATGATTTTGATAATACAACCTTAAATATCCATGGAAAATGCAAGATAAAAGTTGGTGGGCAAACTTATGAAGGTAGTGCTGCAGAAGAACAGTCAGACACTATATCACTGCTTACAATAGAGGAAAACAAATGTAAAATCAGGAATGTACCGCTACATGGAGTCATTAATTTACGTAAGAGAATCCCTAAAGCACATTTCCGTGATGACAATATTATGGTGAACAATCAGACTAATTTTATACCACTACCTGAAACAAAATGTCGTCATCCTCTTTTTGGCTCAAATTATAAGAAGGCCTTAAAAATACCCGCAGCAATAGCGGAACGATTAAATGTGCAGGACACTGAAGATACTATGTTAAGGACTGCAAAGAGAAAGAAAAAGAAAAATAAAAAGGTAGGAAACATATCAGAGCAAGTTGATCCACAAGTACAAAGTGATGTTACAATGAAGATGGAGCCAGAAGTCTCTGTAGAAATAAGAGAAAAGAAAATAAAGAAACGCAAAATGAAAGATGATGAGGGTTCTGCGCCAAAGAAAGTGAAGCGAATCAAACATGATCCAGAATCTGCAGAAGCATGGGAGTCAGAACAAGCAATAGAAGAAAACCTTTTTAACTTTTGATAAATGAGCCTAATGTTATATTACATTTTGTTTCATTTATTCATGCTAACAGCCCTTCTGTAGTCTAAGGCCCCCCGCGCACCAGGCAGTCGAATATATGACGGTGTATGGGAGCCCGCCATTGACATAGATAGTATTAATCCTTTTGAAATCATTGGAGCCCGCGCACTAAGCAGCCTTGAACTCCTGGCTGTGGCAGCCAGTAGAACGCGCCCGATTGCACGGCAGCCAAAGCGAGTGTAGGCGAATGTATGTGGCTGCCGTCAGTCTCCGAATCTCCGCGCATTTGTCGTAGCAGCCAGAAGTATTTTGTGTTCTGTATCCTTAAAATATGTATGAAATAAGCGTTTCTAGAAAAAGAGGATGAATCCAATGTATTTGCTTTGCTTTGCGTTTTTACGATAGATAAAAAAAAATATAAGTTCTTCCTCATCCATTATCGCTCGACGCTTGGGTCACAACTGGCCGTCAATTGGCTGCTATAAGTAGCTGCTCAAATATTTTGGTTGCCGCAGCCAGGCTGCCGAGTGCGCGGGGGGCCTAAGCCTTTCATTTATTGTATAGGTAGTCTATGCCTAAGCCATGAAGTCAGGGTAGCTGATTGTGTTCTGAGGCCATAAATGAGCTGCCAGGGTTACGAGTCTGTCCGAAAGGGATATCGTGGCCCTGGCACACAGGCATTTGAAGGAACACGGTTGATAATTTCCCACCCAAAAAAAAAAAAAGCCCATAAATGAGGCTACTAGTTTGTAATAAAGCCGCATCATCCTCCATCACGACAATGCGAGTTCTCACACCGCGCACAGAACAAAAGAGTTTTTAGAGCAAGAAAACATAGAATTATTAGACCATCCGCCGTACAGCCCCAACCTAAGCCCTAATGATTTCTATACTTTCCCTAAAATAAAGAATAAATTGCGTGGACAGAGATTTTCATCACCTGAAGAAGCTGTGGACGCCTACAAAACGGCCATTTTGGAGACCCCACCTTCCGAATGGAATGGTTGCTTCAATGATTGGTTCCATCGTATGGAAAAATGTGTCAAATTTCGCGGAGAATACTTCGAAAAGCAATAAATAAATTTTTAAATAGTAATGTTGTGTCACTTCCTTGATTCCCGAAATTTTCAGTGCCGCCCTCGTATCGCGCATAAAACCGTTCCTTACTATCGTTATCGCGAAAACGATGTCGCGAGAAACGTCATGACATCCGCCGGCCGCCCTATTGCGATAACGCCGACCATGCCCTAGCCCTAAAAGGTTTATATGTCAATGTAAAGCCCTATCACCGTGAGCGCCATCTGAATATATTGTTCTGTGGTGAGCGCTGTCAAAAATGACAGTTGTACTGTTTTGTTTTGAGTCACATTGGCGTGAACGGTGAAGAACTTGCGATGTGTTCCGAGATAGACTGTAATCGATTTGAGCGCGCTAAAATCCGTTCCCTATTAGAGTTAGCGCGAAATCAATGTCCCGTGAATCCTCATAGATGACGTCATGACATGCGCCGTCTTGCGATAACGCCGACCATGTCCTAAATTGATAACACAGTGAGCGCTGTTAAAAATGAAAGATGCGTTGTTTTGTTTTGAGTCTCATCTAATTAGCGTGGCATTTTCGAAATTGTGCTTCTGGCTACAGTCGTCATCTAACCAAAGAAGAAGAAGTGTACAAAAGTCACGTGTTTAAGCAAAGAAAACTGTAACTGTAACTGTAGTATTTCTTTGTTTAAACACGTGACTTTTCCAACCGTGAGCGCGTTCACTCCGTTTATAGTTACTTTACTCTGCTCTACTCTTAGGCGTTCACGAGCGTTCCGAATTGTTGCCAGTTGACGGCTGTCATAATCGTAATATCTAATTCGGTACGCAAATTGTTGATGTTTGCTCTGTCGCAAGCGATTATAGTCTAATACGGAATCATTCTGTATTAGACTATAACACTATAATCGCTGACAGAGCAACAATTTGCGTACCGATTAGATATTACGATTATGACAGCCGGGAATGCAGCCTTGGTAAGTCTCCTAAACCTAAACGGTCGGCTAAACACAAATTTTAGAAAATAAAACGAAACTGCTAAACATGACGCTTCACTTTCCCGCCAAAAAGTCAATAGACAGAACCTCCGTTAGGAGTATATGTGTTCTGTGGACAGAACACTAGTCTGCTAAGAACAAGGAAATGCATAGAAGGATGATTATAAAAACAACTCTGTAACTACCTTTGTTCCCGTTCTATCTTATGGCACGAAGATGGATGTGGGAAAGAGATAAATGATTTACTCTTTGTTTTACTTTTTTGGCATGTCACAAGATGAACATGTCATTTGATTTTATTGTTCAACCCGACCAAATTTGATATTACCATTGAGATGGGAAAACTAATGGATATTACTTACTTCAATGTCTGACAGTTCGTTCATTGAAGTAATTAACTGTTTGCGAATTCTTTGTTTATGCGTTCGTCATAATTAGCGTTGCCGGAGGGAAATATTGCGAAGTATTCCCATCGTATCATTCGCGGAAATATACGGAAGTATTGAATAATATTCGGAATTATTCGCCGAGAAGAATAATTAAGGCTAGTGCAGACTGGCGCGATATCGCGGGTGCGATATGACACTAGTAGCACAATTTCTATGTCGCTGCCTGTCGTGCCCGCGATATCGCGCGAGTCTGTACGAGCTTTTACAAGGAAAATATCTAGCTAAGTACATGTTCGGTCACGCATAGAGTAGTCTCGGGGTGGTGTGCCACTGCCAGTTATTCCATTCATAAAACTGAGTACCTAAGTACCTATATCTAATACCTACGATTTGAAAACTTCCGAATATTTCTTTCATCTACTTAGATAAGTACTCAAGTAATAAGTTTTTGTATGCAATTTAGGTGTGAAAGAGTTATTTTGCGAGAATACCTACTATGTACAGACGCCAAGCACATCAAGCTACTACAATCTGTCAGATTTATTTAATAGATTTTCAACTTTATCTCTACAGTATAAGGTTCAAGGTTGATTGCGAAAAATTGACAGTTTCGGGTAGCTTGACTTGCTGGCGTCTCGTCTGTACCTACATATAGAGGTAAATACATAGATAAGTAGTTACTAAAATATGCTTATATTATTATATACCGAGGTACCTAATAAAACGGTAACTATTATAATAAGTATTTCAATTGTTTCCTGTAGGTACTTATGTGTAAGCTTATTGTAACTTTATGGTAAAACATCGTCGTAATAATGTACATAGCTACTACTACTTACTTACCTACCTAACTACGTGTATTTTCCCGTTGTAAACCAAAAACATTTTTACGTAATAAACTAAGCTTGTATCTCTTTAAAACATCCGCACAAAATCGGCGCTTTTCAACTTGGTCAACTCAACCATATAAAAATAAAATAATAAGTACCTATCTAGTCACAAGTAGATAACTAGGTACTTAAGCGGAAATATTCCCGTCCGCATAGTACCTACTAGGCATCGAATAATACTTTTTAGGGTTCCGTAGCCAATTGGCAAAAAACGGAACCCTTATGGATTCGTCATGTCTGTCTGTCTGTCCGTTCGTATGTCACAGCCACTGTTTTCCGAAACTATAAGAACTATATTGTTGTAACTTGGTAAATAGATGTATTATGTGAACCGCATTAAGATTTTCAAACAGGAATAGAAAAAATACAATACATTTTGGGGGTTTCCCATACTTAGAACTGAAACTCATTTTTTTTTTTCATCAAACTCATACGTGTGGTGTATCTGTGGATAGGTCTTCAAAAATGATATTGAGGTTACTAATTAATTTTTCTTCTAAACTGAACAGTTTGCGCGAGAGACACTTCCAAAGTGGTTAAATGTGTGCCCCCCCCCCCTGTAACTTCTAAAATAATAGAATGATAAAACTAAAAAAAATATATGATGTACATTACCATGTAAACTTCCACCGAAAATTGGTTTGAACGAGATCTAGTAAGTAGTTTTTTTGAATACGTCATAAATCGTAAACCGCAATTTACCTTTCATTCAATCAATTCAAATATAAAAAACCATGTCTCTAAATAGCACAGTTTTTTTCAGAAATCTTCAACATCATTATGTACGGAACGCTCGGTGCGTCCGACTCGCTCTTGACCGTTTTTTTTGTTGATTTTATGAATGAAGGGCAGCGGGCCGATACGTGCAAGCGAGCAGTAGCGATGACTACAGCTTTTACCCGCTAGAGGGCCTAATGCCAGTGACATATTACTACTACTACACGTTCATTCATAAAACTGAGTATAATACGATTTGAAAACTTCCGAATATTTCTTTTAATCTACTTAGATAATGTACCTACTTAAGTAATAAGTTTTTGTATGCGATTTAGGTGCGAAAACGTTATTTTGCGAGAATACTATGTACCTACTTATAGAGGTAAATACATAGGAAGGTAAAGGTACTAAGATGAGTTTGTCTGAGCGGGATACGGAATCATAGCGCGATCTAATTACATAATATAGTTCTGCATAGCTCGATAGATGGCGTTGGCGTCGAATTAGATCGCGCTATGGTTTCGTTACGCGCATTTAGTTAGGTTCGAGATATTTATTTTATTTTGGGTCAAATTGAAAACATCATCATACGCGCTCGAAGCTCGCTGCGGAAGGACGTGTGTTGCGCTGCTCTCGCTGTGCCCCGCTCTCCCGTTGCTGCTCTTTCGTGCTCGGTACGTTACGCTTGCGTAACGCTCTCGTAGTCGCCCCGACTACAACCGATCGTCGATTGATTAGATTGATTAATTTATTAATTAATTTAATCGAAAGACACTAGATCAAAAAAGTGCCTTTTTCAAGGCAAGCGTTTCTTTAACAGTTTGTTCAGAGAGTAGCTTCATTAGGCCCCTTCTGGGCAAAACCACAGTTTCGTGGTCCTCGGTGGAAACCTTACGGTGTTAACGAAACCGAGTGGGGTGTTGACCCAAACGCACCCGCCGAACCCCTTCAGGGGGAGGCAGTAAATTGGACGGGTCCCAGAGTTAACCGGCCTTGGGGGATCTTCTAGTCGGCTCTGGTGGCAGTTTTCCTTCCGCAGCTACTCACCTAGTGTCTCTAGGGTGTGTCTACACCCTTCGCGCTAGACTGGAAAGGGCCCCCTTGCACAATAAGATTGGCAACGGGATCACAAGCTTAGGGCTCACCAATAGGCTACACATCCTCCCTGTCTGCACCCGACAGGGAGGGAAACACATCCCCGGGCCTATCCACCCGGGGAGCTAGGTATAGGGAACGATAGGTAGAAATTTAGTGGAGACGGCTCCAAAATTCCTCCCTACTAGAAACCCCCCCTTAAAACCGCTATGGAGGACGCCATTATTTTGGCGTTCTTCAGAGAGGTCCTTTTTAAGGACCCAGCCTTCTTGCAACGTTATGGAGTACAGCTCGCTCAACTAAAGAGCCAGCCTTCTGCTGGCATCGATAAGTTCAGCGATGTACTCGCGAACCAGCAGGCGGAAGAGGACTTCCAGAGTCCCTCCCCTAGTCCGATCATGTCTATGGACACCTCCGCACCCGCGGACAATCGCGCGCCAAGTCCGTGCACGTCAGACTCCGAAGAGTCCAGCTCTTCCTCCTCGTCTTCTTCTCCCTCTGCCAAGCCAGGGGTCCTAACCTCTGGACCTGGCAAGAGGAAGAAGTCGAAGAGTAAGTCGGGCCAGGCGTCAAAGTTAGTGGCGTACGAGCCTCCCTCGACCCCTATCCCTTCTGCCCCCGTGGCATCCACCTCAGTGGCCCCTACCGCGGCCCCTCCTACCGTTACTCCGTCACCGGTCCCGGCGTCTTCCACGCAAGACCAAGACGGTTTCACTCTCGTTTCTGCCTCTAAGAAGGCTTCCCGTCCTCCGCCCATTGTCATCCAGGACAAGGGTAAATGGACGGAAATTTCAAAATGGTGTGTTGATCAGCGGATCAACTTCACCAGCGCGGTCAGTACCCAACCGGGTATAAAAGTCACAGTTCCCACTTCTAACGATTTTAGGGAACTAACCAAGGCACTTCGGGTGAGAGGCATCTCATACCACTCATATACCCTCCCCGAAGAGCGTCAGACGCGTGTGGTGATCCGTAGGATCCCCAGTGAGATTGCCACCGCTGATATAAAGTCGGACTTAGAGCGACAGGCTATTCCTGTCCTCGAAGTCCACAGGATGCACCGCTCTAGAGGCGGTTCACCATACGACATGGTTCTTGTCGTATGCTCTCAGGTAGAAGGGCATCACCCTATTTTCAAGGTCGCTTCGATCTGCAGCCTCAAAGGCTTTGATATCCAGAAGCCCCACAAGTCAAGCATTATCGGACAATGCCATCGTTGCCAACTATACGGTCACGCGCAGAAGAACTGCTTTGCGAAACCCAGGTGCGTCAAGTGCCTGGGTGAGCATGGCACTTCTGAATGCTCGCGACCAAAAGACCGTGCCCTCTGCACCGAACCTCCCAGTTGCGTTCTTTGCGGCCAACAAGGCCACCCAGCCAACTACCGTGGCTGCCCTAAGGCACCAAAATCATCTTCCTCGAAGTTGACCAAGCGTTACGACGCGAGGCAACAGAGAGACAACCAGGGGGGATTCTCCTCCTCTCTGTCCCAACCTCCGCAACGACTGAGCCCTCAAAGGTCAAGTCCGTGGAATTACTTCAACCACCAGCAGGCCTTCCCTGCCTTCGGCCAATACATGGCTCCTCCCCCCCCTCAACCTCAACCCATCCCACGGTTGATGGACCCTCGCCTTCGCGCTCATAGCGCTCAGCATCACCAACAACCTACCACCGCCGGTAGAAGCGCGCCTCTCGCGCCCCCAGTGGCCCGCGTGCCAGAGCCTGCTTCCAAAGCCGCTCCACCTCTCTACACTCGCGCGCCTCCTCAACCTGCGGCCACTCCAGTGGTCGCACCACCTAACACCTTCGATGCGTTTAATGTGATCTCGAGCACATTTAACATCTTTCTTTCGCCCCGCGCCAAGAAAATGGCCAGCGAAATAATTGTAGCCCGTAACTCCTGCGATCTATCGGAGATCCAGCGAATTTATCACGCGTATCCCGAGATCACGCAAGCCCTAGAGTCCATCGCGTATAGGAAACCATAATGTATAATACGGCCCCCGCGAGAACTAAACTCAGATCACTAAAGTTAGGCTTTTTCAATGCCAACGGCATTAGAGAACAACGCGACGAAATCGCTGTGTTCCTCCGCGACCATCGGTTAGATATTCTCCTAGTACAGGAAACTTTCCTCAAGCCTTGTCATCGAGACCCGTCAATTGCGAACTATCGCGTAGTTCGCAATGACAGGACTCGATGCCACAGGGGCGGCACCCTGATTTACTATAGGACTCCTCTCCATTGCATCCCGCTCGATGCTCCGACAACTCTCTCGTGTCTTGAAGTGTCTGCATGCAAAATAGCAATGTCAGGTCATCAACCGATTACGATAGTTTCGGCTTACATGCCGCCCACCGCGACCACGAGCCCAGACGGTCTTCAAATGCTGTCTCGCGATCTTTCGATTCTTTTCGGCCTGAGTGAATCCGTTATCGTAGCGGGTGATCTCAACGCCAAACATCCGTCCTGGAACTGTAATACCACCACGTTTCGAGGCCAACATCTGTTTGACTTCACCGCCGTTTTAAATTTCGATATCATCGGTCCGATGAATCCTACTCACTACCCCCATATCCCCAGTCATTCCCCGGACATATTGGACATAGCGCTCCTAAAGAATATCAACCTACGGTTGGATTCGATAGAGGCGATGGACGAACTGACTTCTGACCACCGGCCGGTCGTCTTAAGACTGGCCCCTCGCGACGGACTCCTTGACCCTGACCAACCCCCCCTCACGAAAGTAGTCACGGACTGGCGGAAAGTAAGCGACCGACTGAAATCCACCACATCCCCGATACTGGATTCTATCCCCGATCAGTTTGACTCGATCGCCGACACGACGGCCGCGATACGGAACACGTACAATCAGTCCTGAGCGATTGCTCGAAGCAGGTTCCGGCGATGGACCCCCATCGCCGAAAGCTGCCGGACGATGTGCGTGAACTGCTGACTGAGAAGAACGCGGCCACTCGTGCATACAGTGTCTTTCCCTGTGACGCTAACAAAGTCTTCATGCGCCAATTACAGAAATCTGTAAGGAAGCGAATGAAAGAACTGCGTGAGGCTAACTGGGACAAGATGCTGGGCGAACTAGAGCCCACTCATCTTGCCTTCTGGGAGCTTCAGAGGAAACTCAGATCCCCGCAAGTAGCTTCAATGCCCCCTCTGACACGACCCGACAGGACGATAGCATTCGACGACACCGACAAGGCTGAATGCCTGGCTGACACTCTCGAGACTCAGTGCTCGCCCAGCTCTCAACCAGTAGACCAAGCTCACCTCGCTGAGGTGGACGCTGAAGTCGAACGTAGGGCGAATCTCCCTCCGGTCGAAGACCCTGATTGTCCTCTGGCTCCCGTCACCCCAGACGAAGTGCACGACATTATCAAGGGTCTGAAAACCCGTAAATCTCCCGGATCAGACGGAATCACCAACAGGGTGCTCCAGCTGTTCCCCGCTCACCTGATCATGCTAATGACCACCATCTTCAATGGCGCTCTTAGCAACAACATTTTTCCTCAAGCTTGGAAAAGTGCCACGGTCATCGGTATCCCGAAGCCCGGCAAACCTAAGACCGAACCTTCCAGTTACCGACCCATCAGTCTGCTCAACGTCTTCGGCAAAGTCTATGAGAGGCTTATTTATAAGCGTCTCAGAGACTATGCCGAGACGAAGGGCCTCATCCCAAACGAACAGTTCGGGTTCAGATCCCAACATTCGTGCGTACAACAGGTCCACCGTATCGTCGAGCATGTAAGCGCTGGCTTCCAGCGCGGGCTCATGACGGGTGCTGTGTTCTTCGACATTGCGAAAGCGTTCGACAAAGTCTGGCACAACGGCTTAATATATAAGCTCTACAAACTCGGTGTGCCCGATCGTCTCGTGCTCATCTTACGAGACTTTTTGTCGGACCGCACCTTCCGCTATCGCATCGAGGGTGCGCTATCCTCCCCCCATCCGCTCCGCGCAGGCGTCCCTCAGGGCGCTGTGCTGGCACCGCTGATATTCACTATATTTACTAGTGATATCCCCAAATGTAGAAAGGCGCAGTTAGCTCTGTTCGCAGACGACACGGCCATCTACTACTCCGGCCTCAGGCAAGACAATATCGCCCGCATCCTTCAGGCCGAAGTCAACAGACTCGCGGCCTGGTTCAGGAAGTGGAGGATTGAAGTCAACCCTGATAAGAGCCAGGGGGTCCTATTCTGTAGGCCCCGGCGATCACCCGCCCTGCCCCAACCGATCACCATGTTCGGCAAGCCTATCCCTTGGGAGAAGCGAGCCAAATATCTCGGTGTGGTCTTAGACCATCACATGACGTTCGGCGAGCACATAAAACAGGTGCGCTCGCGCGCCAGTGTTGCTCTCGGCCGACTACACTCCGTACTCAACCCGCGCAGCAAGTTGTCCCTTAAGTGCAAATTGCGTATTTACACCGCGTGCATTCGACCGATCATGACTTACGCCTGCGTAGTCTTCGCTCACGCAAAGTCATATCACATTCATAAGATGCAGACGCTTCAAAACCGATTTCTCCGTAGAATTACGAAAGCTCCTTGGTTCGTTCGGAACGAACAACTTCACGTAGACCTTAAGATGCCTACCATCAAACAGTTTATGAAGCGCCTTGCAAAGCGCTTTTTCGAATCCGCGGAACGTCATCGCAACCCCTTGGTTGTGCAGGCCGCTAGTTACAGGCCTTCTGCCATTAGTCAGACTCGCCGACCGAGGCACACTCTCTTAGATCCGGATGACCCCATCACTCTCCTTCAGGAAAGCAATAGGGCCACGAGTACAGTGCACAAAATACACAAACCGACCTTCCGTCCTCGCCACCGAGGTACCACGCGAACTTCCCGAGTAAATGGTAATAAAAGTCCTCCCCCCCCGTCCCTTGAATGTCGATGCGCCAGCCGCCCGGTTAGAGGCTGAGAGCGCCGTAGCAATAAATATAATATCCCCTGATCATAATCATGATCAAAATGTTGATCCAGCCCGTCCCCAAATTGTTACTAATTTTGTGATCCCCCAACGACGCCCTGAGCCGAGGTCCGTACCCCACAGGGGGTGCCCTTAGTGCGCTGTCGTTTAGTTTTAATATATATAATTTGCGTCCTGGCTGGAGGCTTTAAGATTAAAAACCTTAGGGCAGCCACAGGAATATCCGGTTAAGTAGCAACGACCTCTCTAGGTCTGCTACGAGATGCCATTTATAAAAAAAAAAAAAAAAAAATATTTTGGGTGAGCCTTTGTAACAGTATAAATATATACTTATAGACACCGAATTGTGTACCAGCCGCCCGGTTAGAGGCTGAGAGTGCCGTAGCAATAAATATAATATCCCCTGATAATAATCATGATCAAAATGTTGATCCAGCCCGTCCCCAAATTGTTACTAATTTTGTGATCCCCCAACGACGCCCTGAGCCGAGGTCCGTACCCCACAGGGGGTGCCCTTAGTGCGCTGTCGTTTAGTTTTAATATATATAATTTGCGCCCTGGCTGGAGGCTTTAAGATTAAAAACCTTAGGGCAGCCACAGGAATATCCGGTTAAGTAGCAACGACCTCTCTAGGTCTGCTACGAGATGCCATTCATAAAAAAAAAAAAAAACCGAATTGTGTTCTAATTTATTACTCCGCCAATATACGGACCCCGCGATTATTAGTAAAAAATACAGAGTTATATTAGTTATATTTTATTATTACCAAGGTACTACTGAGGCTAATAAAACGGTAACTATTATGTTAAGTATTTCAATTATTTCTGTAGGGATTTATTAGAACATTTAGAACGATTGATTTCGATTGAACACTACATTCTACAAACTTTTTGGTAAAACATCGTCCGTAATATTTTCATTTCCAGTAAGTATAAGCTGATGTCGGATTGTATAGGATTTGCGTACAGTGCGAGATCAGCGTAAACTGGAAATGTATAGCTTCATGTGTAGCCGTGTGTACATCGTAAAGCTAAAACATTTTTACAAAGTAAACTAAGCCAACATCCGCACAAAATCGACACATTCTATAATCAAGGTCCATACAAAAATAAAATAATAAGTACCTAGTCACAAGTAGATAACTACTTATGCGCAAATATTCCCGCATAGTAGGTACGTAGGCATCGAATAATACTTTGTTGATTTATTGAATGAACGTCAGCGAGGCTCGGGGATCACGTGCCATTGCCACGTGCAGGCGAGCGCTGGCGTCACCGAGCGACTAACGAGGGAAGTTCTTCATTTACAGTAGAGATGAAGCGTATATACTAGAACAGATCTAGGGACTAGGTATTTAATGAGACTAGGTCGCACCTATTCCAACTTTTAAAATACTCGATCCACCTAGTATCTAGTCTCACTGTGCCTACGCGGCGCACGGCACCCGCGCGGCCCGCTCGAAACGAAGTACCGGCGTGGCGAAGCGAGATAGCAAGTCTGCTTTGCCGCTCACTCGTATTTGCCTAAATCATTCGTGTCTCAAGTCATTTTAATTTGAGTCATATTTCAGTGAACATAAAAGTAACGCGACGCGCACTTGTGTTGTGCAAGAATAGTACGAGTATAATTATACTATTCCGCAGTCTTTCCATCTTTATCGGACAATACTCGACACTAGTCGGGAGTGGACTTCAACCCGTTGACTAGGCAGACTTTATAGACTAGGTACTTGTCAATACTCGATACTATTTAAGACTAGACTAGATCCAATGAAGTCGAGTATCAAGTACGGACTAGTGCGCATGTGATCTCGGTGCTCGTCGTATTGATACCTACTCGACGTCGCAATCGGATACGCGTATTGGAATATTTTGAAATCGGCTTTCGTAAAGAATTTATGTTATGATGTGGTTAAAGAACTTTTGATTTTATTTTTTAAAGACATTACAGTGTTTATTGTTAAAAAAATGGCTCCCAAAGAAAGTAGTGTCGCTTGGTATCATTTTATAGACAAAGGCCAACAAATTGCTGAGTATAACATTTGTAAAATACAATTACTATGTTTCCATCTTTATGTGCATATTCATGTATGTTACACAGATTTGAACAAATAAATATATCTTTAACTTTAACTTTGTTTTAAAAGTTCTGTACCAAACCTTACAAAGCACTTCTAACGTAAACATCCATTCGTAAGTTTAAAAAAAACTAATTACTCTGCAAAATTAATTGAAATCTTATAAATACGCCAACAATCTACAACGTAGATAAATCGTTACGTTGACAGTCCTAAGCCTGTATAAAGTATGAACCGAAGATATCAATTCATTCCTGCGTACGTACGTATCTTAGACACGTATCGGTACGCGAAGACTTTAGACTAAGCAGACTATGCGTACTTCGTGGACTAGGTGGACTAGGTGGAACAGGTATTTGGATCGAGTATTTGTACGGAATCGGACTAGGTGCACTTAGTACAAAATTTACCTAGTACGACTCATCTCTATCTTCTATTTCGACAATGAATATAAAATATAATATGATGAATTGATGACGTTCATCATTCGTTTCATTCATTTGTTCATTATTCAGTCACGAGTACACGACTAAAGAAAATATAGGCACTTTGACACTTTTGGCAGGTCTTGACCTGACGTATCAGCGATAAAAACTGCCATAAAACTCATTAAATACATTCAGGGTTACCCGGGTCAGGTTTAATACTTGGATACAAATAAGTAGTTTAGTTGGTACTTACTAAAGTATCATTTCGAACGAACTTCTAAAACAAGATGTAGATAAATTATATTCTATAATTATGTATTCTCTCTTGCTTAAGTATGCTTAGTAATTTATAAATGTAGGGTACGGGTATGATTTTTGGAATTAAAAGATAATGATAATGCATGCCATTGTAAATTCTATCGATGTCGATGACGTTGAAATTATTGGGTCACATCTCTAGTCAGAATAAAAAGAGTGACACCCTACGAAATTTCGAAACGTGTCCTCCTCAAACATCATACTCGTAGCGGCTCCATAAATCAAAATTAAGCAAATATATTGAGTTCAGTTGTTATTTAGGTTTATATGTCAATGGTTATTTTAACCCTCATTCTATGCTTTTTCTTATTCTAAGCTAGTCTGTGATGAGAACCACAGAACACATAAACTGTTAAACTTGAGTATTATTCTATTTCTTTTCTAAGCTCGAGATGGTGAGAGTTTGAATTTTGTGACTCCTTAACCTTATAATGTGGGAGAAACACAGATTACTCTATACCAATTAGATAATATATACTGAAAGGGAGAGGGAGAACAACTATGGAGAACACTAAAGGCTTCTACATACATACTGTCGCGCCTTGTCGCGCGAGTCGACACCGGTAAAACAATTTCTATGAAAAATTCAAGGAAATTGTTATACCGTTGTCGCAGCGCGACAAGTCGCGCTAGTATGTACAAGCCTTAACAACCTACGACATGATCACATGACACATTTAAGAATACTAACCAAACAAGAACAACAAAACTCCTGAGTATAAGTCAATAAGTATTCTGTGACACAAACATAGTTTAAAAAAGTATTTACGGTACTACGGTCTATTAGCTGATTTAGGACACAAACACATGTTTTGAAGGTCGTTTTGAGGAGACAACTGTCAAAACAATCCCGATAAGATTTGAAATCTTGAGCATTCTAATAGTTATTATTCACTAATCAATATCAACAGCAGTTTATAGTCTTACAAATAATCTGAAATTTGCAGTTATAGATGCAGCATGAAAGTAACCTCTTTACAATCTATTACTACAGCTTGAAAGTAATCACCTATACTCGGAATTTTAATTCGATTCCAGATTTGACATTAGCTACTGTCATTTTGTGAAATAATGATACCACATATAATAGTGTAGTGATAAACACAAAAATCGATAAACAATCAGTGTGTGTGCCATCAGTGTGCCAATTAAAGACTAAACTATTGATTTTTATTTAAATAAATACATAATTATTCATAATAATTATTTATTAATTAGTAATCGCTGCTCTATTTTATAAAAAGTTAATATTTTTGTTTTTATATTATAAACAAAACTTATAATAAAAGAGCCTAGATAGTTTTCAGTATTGGCAACCCGTGCGCGCTCGTGCAGCTATCGCCATTTTGTTTATCGTGTCATTCGGCTTCATTCTCCCAGTCTGACTGCACTTATTTCATTGCGAATCGATATTTTGTTATTTTGTTGGGTTTTTGTTAAAGTGTTGTTACGTTGTGTTTGTTGTTACGTTTATAGTTTTTTGTGAACTTTGAGTGAGGCAGCACAACATGGGATCACGGTTTTAAGACTGCCCCCTTACCATTGCGAGCTAAACCCTATCGAATTGATATGGGCGCAGGTAAAGGGGCATGTAGCTCAAAATAATAAAACCTTCAAATTGACAGACGTGAGAAATTTATTTCAGGAAGGCATTAAAAAAATTACGGCTACCGAATGGTCTAAATGCGTATCCCATGTTGTCAAAGAAGAGCAAAAAATGAGTAGGCTAGATATGTTAATTGACAATATCACAGACACATTTATAATAAATGTTACAGAAAGTGACAGCGATAGCGATAGCGATGACGGCGACAATTTATAAAATAAATTATTACCATAATACATCTATCTGTTTTATTTGTCATGTTCCTTCATTATCACATTTTTTTATTTATTTCACACACAATTATAAAAGAAAAGTCTCAGATCGTTAATTAATCGTCAAAACTAAATTATCGGTTCAGAAATATTTAATTTCCTGATATACTTAGTTTACGAGAGTAAAATTATAAACGAGAAGAATCGATCTGGAAATATTCCATTTCCATATCGAATAATTTCGCAACGTCACTATTTAGTACTTGTCATAACGTTGCAACACTGAAATTGTCAAATCTGGAATCGAATTAAAATTCCGAGTTTAGGTAAGGATGTTTTTTTTCTATTGTTTTATCTATTCATCTATTGTGTGTTTTGTGTTTGTGCCCCACTACCCCTTAGGTAAGGTATATCGAACTGTAATGGTTACTGCTCTAAGTTACTTATTCAAGGTGATTGGTATCTCTGTACCTACGTATAATGATTGGTATTACCATGTTCTATGTTAGCGAGTTCGTGTCGAGGTCTACCAGTACTCCGCTTGTGTGTGGGTGAACTACTGTAGCCACCTGCGTAGTTGGTTCAAAAAGGATGGGTATATAGGTGCTGGTCCACAGACTGACGCACTGAATGTATATTTATGTTGACTCCGGTTCCCGAGTCGGTTTTTGATCCGTCGGTGTATAAAGTCAAAGTCAAATTATTTATTTCAAATAGGCACATAAATGGCACTTTTGAACGTCAAAAATTACAAATAAAATAGAATTGATTCTTGTCGCCCCTTCCAAAAGGTAGCTTCGTATGGAGAAGAATAAGGAAGAAACTCCACCGTTACTCTTTTAAAAATGTTTTACAATATTTTGTATAGGTACATCAATTATATAATTATATGTGAAGACGATGCACCTAGAATAAAATGACTAACAATAGTTAAAAAGAATTAATAATGAAGCAATGACGGATAAATTAATGATGTGATACTTTCAAATCCTTTGGTATTTATTTGCATATGTCTTATATGAATTAAATGCATCATGCTGGCAAATCCTTTAGATTACCTAATGAATAACAATTTGTTGGTGTTCAAAACTATTCCCCTAACCAGTTCATATGAAATTGTACACTAGCTTCTGCCCGTGACTTCGTTCGCGTGGAAGTACTCGTAACCAGGGCTCGGAAACCGGTAACTTTCTATGTAACCTTAACCGTTCAGTATTATAAAGGTTTTCTGAATTGAGATGAAGCAATCTTTGAAGCTAATATCAATTGTATCACAAATAATTTGTATCTTCGAAAATAAATATTAACCAGCATAGCTATTCACAACCACACGACAGGTTGTCGAATCGAAAATGACACATTTTCAAACACTAACCTGCTTTGCCCCGGACAGCAAATAGCACTCGGAAGAATGGCGGTTGTGTACTTAGTTGATTCAAACTGACAAAATTTTCGGGTTTTGGATTTGTGAACAGCCTATAAAGATCTCTTTTGATAACATTGATTGATGTTCGATTTGGCACGGAAGCGTATCGTACGTTTGTGAATAGCTATGCAGATTCAAGCCCTGTTCGTAACAGCAAAGCAGTTGTTGGACCACTAAGCTATTGGCTTTTTTGAAAGTTGACTAAAATAGCCGTTCATAAATATGTCATGATGGACTGCTTATCTCCATAAAAGTATAGGCGTGATTATAATCATTTAAAAGGTTTTATCTGTACCTAACTACCGGCAATATTGTAATTTGTATCCTTTTGGCTCATCTCTTTACAATTTAATGTAAACTGTTTAAGAATGCATGATACGAACATGTTATATTGCTCGTCCTCCATACCAAATAGCGTTAGGTATAATTTATAGTCCACAGACCAGACCAGACAGATAGGGAATGCAAAATAAAAAAAAACCTGCCAAGTGTGTGTCGGACCACGCACAATGAAAGGTTCCGTAGTGGGGATTCATTATCCTAAGAACAAACTTAACATTGTAGTTGAAAAACATGTTCCCTCATACATTCCAACTGCAAGTTTAAGTTTGTACGCACAAGATTGAGAGATTTACTATGTTATTTTAAGATCATAGACTTCTCATAGGTTTTCCTATAATCCTTCATAATCTATAAGTAAAGAACTATTTTCTGTATTTTTTTCAAAATTTCAGGCTCAGTAGTTTCGGAGATAAGGGGGGCGGGGGGGAATGGTCAATTTTCATCTATTTTCGTAAATAATTTTAAGTGTTTATATTATAATTATAAAAAAAATATATCTAAAATTCTTACCACAAGCGCTTTCATTTAATATGTCGCAAGGTTTTTTTTAAAATTTTCTAATTTGCCCCCCAAAAGTGACCCCCATGTTCAAAATTCATTTATTTACGTTAGAAGTCCGTGTTTGGGTCACAGAAGTTCACATTTGTACCAAATTTCCACTTAATCGGTCCAGTAGATTCGGAGCAAATCAGACAGACAGTCAGACAGACAGGTAGCCAGACAAACAGACAGACACACGAGTGATCCTATAAGGGTTCCGTTTATTCCTTTTGAGGTACGGAACCCTAAAAAGGGTATACAAAATTGTAACAAAATCTATCCAGTATTATTTGCGTGACATACCTACATTCAGACAAACATAAAAGTTCTAACTACTATACCTACCTAATTATTTTCGGCATAAGAATCGTTCCCAGACCATGGTCTGGTGGTTGCTAAAAGTAGCAATAACTTTTTTTCATATTATATATTAGGTAGGTATTCAATGTACAGTTTTGACTCCACTACGATTTTAGTTGCTAGTGATTTCTGACATTATAAGAGGACCTCAAATAATTTTGAATGTTTAGACTTGTATGAGTATACTTATTGTTATGACTTGTATTGACTTGAATAATTTGTTCCTTTCGTTCATAGAATTCTGAACGGTAAACGTTAACGTCGTTTAACGTTATTTTTATTTCTGATCTTAATTTTGTTTTTAATTTTGTCCTTAATTCTGATTTTAATTATGATTTTAATTCTACACTTAAGTTTGCGATTTTATTTTGTATTATGACATGAACAATTTTACTATGGATATTTATCTGAAATAAATGATTTGATTTGTTTTAAAACTTGTCAGGTGGGGTAAGTGGAACATAGTTTATTTTTCAAATTCTATGTTAATTTCTTGCTACTAAGTGTAATGTCCTATTGTGACTTTGATAAACACAACATATACCTACGTATGTCAGTTTTCCATAATGGAACGACTTATTAAGCTAATTGCAATGCTAATAGCCAAAAAATGGCAAATCGTTAGGTTAGTGCTATTGTTCCTCTTTCCCCGGTTTTTGGGGTAAGAGGAACAATCGACATAACTCTGTAAATACCTAACCTGTGTGGTTCAATTTGGGACCATCTAATTTTATAAAACTGTGTTAGTCAAGTGTGAACTCAATGCCATTCAAATAACGTCTACAATAAAAAATATTGAACAAAGATTTAAATTTGGGGTAAGAGGAACATATGATTTCGAGTCAGGGGTACTAAACTAAAATCACAGTGCTATATTCTTATTTTTTTTTTCTTATAGTTTACTTATTCATAAAGTCTCAAACCAGTGTTAAATGTTCAGTTGGCTGAACGAAGGTACTGAGCGTACAGTTCAAGAAATAATTCGATGCAGTAACTTGACAGGTTCTTGCCAGTTAATTGGCACAACACACGATAAAGTAGCCTTTATTTCAAAAAGAAGTTCGTAATGAATTATTTATTAAACTGTAACTGCACCCGAACAGTCCACCCATTAACCGTTCGGACCTTCTTAATTACAAAATTAAAACATCGGGGCCTTTTCAGGCAATCCTACTAAATATTAAAATAATAAAATGGTTATGTTTATATCTCCAACTATTCGTTGTAGCAGCGTATGCTGTTCCGGGATAGCCTTCATTGGTCATCCGTCCATTCATCCAAAATATTATATACAAAATCTTCTTCTAAATCGCGTGACAAGACGGCGGATCATCCCAAAGAATTCGATTTTAAAACTTTACACTCATAAATACCTAAAACAAGAAAAAAGGAATATAAATAAAAGTTTACTGAAATAATGCATTGCATTTGCATAATTAGATAAACCTGGTGAAAATAAGTACAAATGCATGTACCTAATGTGACGCACATAACATCTGGGTACATTATGTACACGTTTCATTTCATGACACTTTATACGTACTAGAGCTGTTATAGAATGATAAATATGATGTACAGTCGCCAGGCCCTGCAGTCTCGACATAGATAGTGATCGCTTTCCAAACGAATTCGGTCGTAAAGCGATCGCTATCTATGTTGAGACTGCAGGGCCAGCACATCAACTTACCGAAAGCTGTCAAATTTTCTCATTCGATTTGAACTTAACCTTCAACATTTTAAGGAATAAAATAACTTGGAGAAATTTGACAATTTGCTATAACCTGATGTGTTGGCGACGGTACATACGCGATTTATTATTCCCCACTTATAACAGCTCTTACTGCTTCTTGTAGTTTTTCTGGCGGGTACGATGCTCTATCAGTTTTTCTTGTAAGGTTTCGCATTTTTCTGTAACAAATATGGTATTTGTATTAATTCAGTCATAGCTTTAGGTAGGTACTTTAATAACCAATTCATAATATAACAACGAAAGTTAAATGTTTGTGACTTCTGACACCGGAAAAGAGAAACATATGTTCCTCTTACCCCGGCCATGACAGTTCCTCTTACCCCACTTTACAATTTGTAGGTTACGTGTCGAATCACATCAAAAATAGATATTCAAAGCATAGATTATACAATTTAACATGCAACATTATTAAAATTGAACTTTATACAATACTTACACACATTGACAGTCTTCCAGCTAAACTTTTTAGCATTTAAATGAGCACACAAAAAAAATGCCGCGAACTCGTACTTTCGTAGTCAGTCAACTGAATCTTTGTTTGTGTCAAACTGCCGGGTTGATGAATAATAGCGCCATCTGTCTTTTCTTTGGTATTCATTTGACAATACTGTTTTATCGACCAAGTAACCATGGAGCTAGAACCTATAGTTTTTTATTTACAAACTACAGTTTCTCTTGCCCCATAGTCCCTCTTACCCCAACTGACCTTACCTATTTTTTTTTCATGTATTTGTCTTTAATTGTATGTTACTGTTTAACTGACTAACGTCCGTTAAATATTTGCATGCCATCAGTGCACGGCGGAATACGCTTTGCACTGAATTTTATACGTACTCGTAACATCTTTTGTACCCACCACATTATAAGCAGATAACACCCGCCCGTGACGAAACATTTGCAAATTATCAGTGGCGCATGGCGCCATCTTGAATTTTGATTTTGACCCTATTATCATTGTCAGCGCCCTCAAACACCGTGAAAATGACACCAATGACGAAAAATTTGCAAATTATCAGTGGCGCCATCTTGATGTTTGATTTTGACCCTATTATCATTGTCAGCGCCCTCGAAAACCGTGAAAATGACACCAATGACGAAAAATTTGCAAATTATCAGTGTCGCCATCTTGACGTTTGATTTTGACCCTATTATCATTGTCAGCGCCCTCGAAAACCGTGAAAATGACACCAATGACAAAAATCATCACTAAATCACGAAACCATCTTTTCACGCAAGTGGGTTCGCGCAAGTGTCTTTCGCGGAAATGTCATTCACGCAAGTATACCAGGTCCACGATACAGCAACCCTCAGTTGATGTAACTCTCTCTATGAAACAGGATCTATTACCTATCTATATCAGGATCTTTAAGAAACAGCATCTAAAATATTTTGTGTAAAAATTGCTAATTTTCTTGATGACTGCATTTTTTTTTTAATCTTTATACGCAGATCAAAATGTCTCAAAAAGTTAAGGATAGTCTCCTAAGACCGATTTCGTGAATGAATGAATGAATGAATTCTTTATTTGCCAGAATATAGGTTGTTTAAAGGTGCATTGTACAACGGTAAAGATACCCTTACTTCCCCATCTTAAATATCTAGCCTGTGTAGTATCATGATGATTGGCTGCTTAGCCCCATAAAGATCATGGTGATAGTCATTTTAAAGGGTAATCTGCAATGTTCTAACCGTTTGGCTCGTCTATTTACAATTAGCTGTACTTAAACCATAGAGGAATACAAACATAATGCAATATTGCTCATCCCCCATAGTAAATAGCATGATCATACATATATAGCCTACCGGCTGACCAGACTTATATGGAATTTATATGCAAAATAGATCAGACTATCCGGTAGAATTTGCGTGAATTCTGTTTTATGAGGTATTTCTTTCCGACTTGCAAGACAAAAAATGTGATAGCTCGGCTAATATGCTTGATATAAATATAATTTATAGCACGCAGGAATAATGTAGCTTCCTACCAGTGAAAACATGTTTAGAATTGGATCGCTAGTTCTGGAGCTTACCTCCTCCATACAAACAAACAAATACATTTTACCTCTATATAGAATATTAGTATAGATTATAATACGGTCAATGTTAACTGACCATAATTTATGATAAAACAACTGATAGTAGCCTGTTTGTGTTTACGTAATAGGAATGTTTGTACTTAATAGTAAGATAAATACTTATCCATCTAGCTAGACTGCGGAAGCAATCTTGATGAACCATGGACATTTCACTTTAATAATTTAATTTTGTGTTACGGAGGTGACACAAAATTAAAGTGAAATGGCTAAGGGTTTATTGCGGATTTTCGCATATAGTGATGTCAGACATAGTGGCGTTTTTCTGCATGTATAGGATAACTCAAACTCAAAGCATTTATTTCAATTAAACCAATTACAGGCACTTGAATTGTCAGAGTCGGTCAGTTAGTCAGAAAGTTGAAGCTATTTGCCCATTCCAAAACGTAGATCTCTATGGAGAAGAATAGGCAAGAAACTCCAAGGACACTCTTTTAAATCAAGATATTACAAAATCCTGGGTACATCATTCTTGTCGCTTCTTTATGTGAGAACAATATGAAAAAAAAAACAATACAAAATAATAAAATATTACAAATAAACCCTGGCAGATAAGAGATGACCAGTCACAACTGACGGCGCCCGTTCACGAACATGGCGCCTGGATCAGCACCATCCAGCTCAACCATTTTGTAGGGAAACGAATGATCCAACACACGCGCCACCATCAGCGAGACATTTAAGTGAGCATGACATACTTGTACCTGCCAAACTTTTTTAGGTCAACATACATCATAAGTTCATAACATAATAATCGGCTCCATGCTACTCACGTTTACAAAAATTGAAAAAATGCTTTTAAATTATACAAAAATAAAGCTTGCAATGCATTTCAAAGATTAATTAAATGTTACTATCAATCAACTCAGCCTATAGCAGTCCACTGCTGGACATAGGCCTCTTCCAGGCGGCGCCACAACACCCTATCCTCAGCCTTCCGCATCCAGTCTGTCCCAGCCACCTTTTTAAGGTCGTCGGTCCATCTAGCTGGGGGCGTCCTACACTACGCTTGCCGATACGCGGTCTCCACTCCAGGACTCGTCTGCTCCAACGGTCATCGGTCCTTCGACAAACATGGCCAGCCCACTGCCACTTCAGCTTGCTTACTCTGCAGGCTATGTCGGTAACTCCGGTTCTCTTCCGGATAATTTAATTCCTGATTTTATCCTTCAGAGAAACTCCGAGCATAGCTCGCTCCATAGCACGCTGAGTGACTTTGAATTTGTGGACCAGCCCGACTGTCAGTGTCCACGTTTTGGCACCGTATGTCATAACGGACAGGACGCACTGGTTGAAGACCTTAGTCTTCAAACACTGCGGGATTGGCGACGAAAAGACTTGACGAAGTTTTCCAAACGCTGCCCAACCCAACCGGATCCTTCTGTCGGCTTCTTTCTCAAAGTTGTGCCTACCAAGCTGGAAAACTTGCCCTAGGTAGACGTACTCCTTCACAACTTCGTGAAGCGACCCTTTTATGTGGATTGGACTCGGCAAGACGTGCGAATTGTACATGACTTTCGTCTTGTCCATATTCATGCCGGGGCCAACCCGCCGAGAGGGTCCATTTAGGCTTTGCAGCATCTGGTCTAATTGTTCCAGCGTCTCTGCCATTATGACGATGTCATCGGCAAAACGAAGGTGTGAGATGTACTCGCCGTTTACGTTGATACCCTGTCCAGTCCAGTCCAGCGTCTTAAAGACGTCCTCCAACGCATTGGTAAACAGGTTCGGGGATATCCCATCCCCCTGTCTCACCCCCCTGAGTAGTTGGATGGGGCTGGTTTCCTTATCCTGGATCTGGACAGTCAACGTTGCCGCGTCATACAAAGACCTCAACACTTCGATGTTGCCAGTCAATTCGACATCGTTGCAGACAGGCCAGAACTGCCCATATTTCTATGGAGTCGAAGGCTTCCTCGTAGTCCACAAATGCCATACACAGCGGCTGATTGTATTCTTCGGTTTTCTGCACAATCTGCCGAACAGTATGGATGTGGTCTACGGTACTGAAGCCTTTTCGTAAACCGGCTTGTTCTGGTGGCTGGAACTCGTCAAGTCTCCTGGCGAGACGGTTCGTGAAGACCCTCGAGAACAGCTTGTATACGTGGCTCAGAAGTGAGATGGGTCTATAGTTCTTCAGCACGGTTTTGTCGCCTTTTTTGAAGAACAACCACCGCACCTCTGCTCCACGCTTCGGGCGTTGTACCCTCTTGGATGACGGAGTTGAAGAGACTTGCTAGCTCTCTCAGGACTGGAGCCCCGCCCGCTTTAAGGAGCTCTGTCGTTATTCCGTCATCACCAGGTGCCTTTTTGTTCTTTAGCTGCTCGAAAGCCGCCCTAATCTCGCAGTGGTCGACATCCGGGATGTCCTCCGTGTAGTGGCGCGATGGTCAACTTCCCCGCGGGTTTCGCCGTCCGCGTTGAGTACAAGTGTCCGTAAAAATCCTCGACTTCCTCGATTATCTCGGACTTCGAAGACGATTCTACCATCCGCAGTTTTCAGTTTCGTCAAATGGGACCTCCCTAATTGCTGAGCGAACACTTTCGACCCTCGGTTCCGCTCAATCAGGACCTTAATGTCACGGGTATTGGAGCACCGAAGGTCAGCTTTCTAATTTTTAGGTTTAAGGCCCTCTTATCTGACGAAGACGGCTGCGTGGATGGCAACTCTCGTCTTTCCCTCATAAGTCCGAGAGTCTCCGAGGAAAGTTTGGACACCTTACTTTTTCGCTGCGACGGAAAAAATCTGCGGGATACGTAGCTTAGTGCCTTGACCACCTCGTTGGCTTTCTCGTCGACAGTGCCTGTGGTTTCCAGTACGGCGAATCGATTTTGAAGTTCCAGTTGGAACTTTTCGGATCCAAGAGCTGTTTGGAGCTGCGTAGGTCGAAGGGTAGGCCTCATCATGCGGATTCTCTCGGCTCGAAAATTGATATTTAGAGTGCCTCGGACAAGCCTGGCTGATCACGGAGACATCTCTAAATATGTGCCTCTTATCCGTCATAATGAAGTCTATCTCGTTCCTTGTCACGTTATCGGGGCTCTGCCGGGTCCACTTCCTTTGGGGTTTCTTCTCGAAGAACGAATTCATCAAGAAGAGCCCCTGCGACTCTAAAAAGTTAACCAGCATTTGCCCCCTGTGATTCCTGCGCCCCAAACCAAACTGTCCGACTTTCGATTCGCCGCGTTCTTGTACTCCCACTTTGGCATTGAAGTCTCCCATCCCATAACAACGTTGTAGTGGGCCTTTGTTGTACTGTGCAATGTCCTCGTACATGGCCTCGGCTGTCTCGTCAGAGCATTTCGAAGTCAGCGCATATACCTGTATCACTTTCAGGTAGTACCTGTCAGTGAGTCTTAGTATAAGGTACGCTACCTGTGTCGACACACTACTGATTTCTACAACGCTGCTAGTGAGCTCCTTGTTCACAAGAAAGCCGATACCGCCTTGGGAGAGCTGATCACCTTCGCGGAAGTACAATAGGTGGCTTGACTCCAGGGTTATCGTGTCCTCCCCCTGTCTTCGGACTTCAAATAGCCCCAGTATATGCCAGTTAATGCGACCTAACTCTACCTCAAGTTCGGCGAGGTGATGGTCCAGCCTCATCGAACGTCCATTGTACGTAGCCAGATGTAGTCGTCGTTGGTAGCCTGCCGTAGTCCGGGGATTCTTCGCACCCCCCGTCCCGCCGTTACCGTGACCGCTACCTTGACCAGGAATAGCGGGACCACCGGGAACTGGGGGCCGTTGTTTTGGCACTTTCATTCATGTTGGAGGTTTAATGCCCGTAGTCACCACGCTGGGCAAGCGGGTTGGTGACCGCAGTGCCAATCCTTTCGCAACGATGACGATGCTGCCCGTCATCGCTTTAGGTTGGCTTGTTGGATGGTTATACCGCCGGTCGGTCGTCAGCGCCTCGTCCGTCAGTGGCAGGGTGTACCGCGCGCAGGTGAGGTTGACATTTGGGAAGCCTGGTTGATGTGTGCTCCCCCTTAAAAAAAAAAAGTAGTAATGTAATTAAAACGACTTGGAATATTATTAATAGTGAAACGGGAAGGTCTAGTAACCGAAATACTGACTATAGCCTGTCAATTAATGACAACATAATAAAATCAGACTCACAAGTCGCCGTGGCCTTTGAAAATTTATTTTCAGATATTCCCGTTTCAACTACTAAATCCCTAAACTCATCACCTTCTGTTGCTGAGTCTTTGCTAAAGGAAAATGTTAATGTTTGCGAGTCGGAATTTCATTTTGAACATATTACCTGTAGAGATATAATTAAAACCTTTCACACTTTAAATGTAAAAAAGACTGCAGATCTGTGGGGTAATTCTGTAGAAGTTGCTAAGTCTATTATAGACATTGTAGCACCTACTTTAGCTCTTATCTTTAATAATTGTATTGACTGTGGGGAGTTTCCTGACCTTATGAAAAATAGTAAAATAATACCGTTGTTTAAATCAGGTAGTACATCAGACCCCTCAAATTATAGTCCTATTTCAGTACTACCTACCTTTAGTAAAATTTTTGAGAAATTAATTTTAGACCAATTGCAAAGATTTTTTAATAAACATAAATTACTACATAGCAAACAGTTCGGTTTTACAAGGGGCCGTTCGACTACTGATGAACTGTTACGACCGGTGTTGAACTGTTACGACATATTTATAATGCATGGGAAGATAAATGCGATGCCTTGGGCATTTTTTGTGATTTGTCCAAGGCATTCGATTGCGTTTTTCATGAAACGTTAATCAGGAAACTCCGCCACTTCGGGATCCGGAACACCGCTCTGGATCTTCTTATTTCATACTTGAGTAATAGGATTCAGAGCGTTGAAGGCAATGGGAAAAGATCTCCCGGATCTATAGTAATAATGGGAGTCCCACAGGGCTCAATTCTTGGTCCTTTCTTGTTTCTTATTTATATTAATGACTTGCCTTACCTCATAAAGGATAATCATGATATAGTGTTGTTTGCAGATGACACTTCACTTTTGTTTAAACTTAAACGTCAGCAGCTGGTTACTGATGATGTAAATAGCGCGATCTCAAAAGTAGTTCACTGGTTTAATGTTAATAATTTACTTCTAAACGAAAAAAAAACCAAATGCATTAAGTTTACGCTACCTCACGTTAGGCAGGTGAAAACTAATGTGTTAATAAAGGGCGAAGAATTGAATCCTGAAGATAGCACAATATTCTTGGGCTTGACTTTGGATGCTAAGCCTCAGTGGGGCCCCATGTAGATAAACTGTCAAAAAAGCTAAGCTCCGCAGCATATGCTGTTAGAAAAATTCGTAATTTAACTGACATAGAGACAGCCCGTTTAGTGTACTTTAGCTATTTTCATAGTGTAATGTCATACGGTATTCTGTTATGGGGAAATGCTGCCGACATTCAGACTATCTTTGTTTTGCAGAAAAGAGCTGTTCGATCAATTTATAAATTAAGTCCAAGACACTCTCTCAGAGAGAAATTTAAGGATATTAATGTAATGACTGTGCCTTCTCAGTATATTTTTGAAAATCTATTATATGCCCATAAAAAATATAAAATTATTTAAAAAATACAGTGATATCCATAATATAAATACTAGGAACAAACACAAATTTGTTGTACCTACAACAAGGCTCAAGAAAATAGGTGGCTCGTTTCGATGTCAATGTATACGCTTTTATAATAAACTGCCAAGCCACGTTCAAGATCTAAGCCTTAATAAATTCAAATCATTCATTAAACGTAAGTTGTGCCAGAAAGCCTTTTATACTGTTAAAGATTATATTGAGGACAAAAAGGCTTGGGATTGAGCTGCTCCAATTTTTGTACATATTGAGGTAGTTTATTTTTATTGTTTTTTTTTTTTTGTTTTTGCTAACTTTATTATTTTATAAACAGCGACATTTAATTATTATTTTATACACAATGACATGAATATTTACTTGTAAAGTATTATATTATTTTAATTATTGTGAATGTGAAGACTATGTGGGTTATTGCATAATATTTTTTTTTCCCTTTCTTTTATTCTCAGTTAGTGTTAATCATGGTCTGGCAGTTTGAGTCATATAAGTGGCCTACCCAAATGTCCTTTCTTTGGTATTGATCGTCGCATCGTTGAGCTCCTTAAATTCTGAGTAGAGCTGCACGATTACTGACAAATGCGTGCACTGACTGGTCAGGTCCACTCAACCTGTGTGGTTCTTTCCTCAAAAGACCATTTCAGACACCAATCTACATGGTCTTCACATGATCTGACCAAGATTATGTCTGGACTTTAAAAGAGACTATGACGTCTGAGTTTGTTTCGGCCTTTCTTCTCAGAGTAGTCAGATGGGAAACGCCGACCTCATCTAGTTTTTAAAATATGATTGACGTGTAAAAGTGTTTGTACAAACCTACTTACAGAAATAAAATCATTTATCATTTATCATTTACACCCCAAAATGTTACTAGAAAAAGGAAAAACATTAATTACCTATTGAAGTATTCAACAACTAAAACTTGATTACATTAATTTTATTTACTAAATATGATTGTAATGTCAGAACATAAAAAAGGGGGGAAGCATCTCTTCCAAATATTATAATTTTAACAAGTGAACCCAAGTGGTTGTGGAGCAGGACCAGCATTAAGCGAAGCATTTTTATCTACGATATAATCACCCAACCTATAATATGCTTGTCACATACATAGTGTGCTTTTAATGCATGTTTTAAATTTCTTCTCATTTAGTTGAAGAATATCGAGTGGTATTTTATTATAACATTTTACACAGTACCCCATAAAAGAAGTTACTTTTGACAATCTGAAACGTGGTTGATCTAATTTGTTCTTATTTCTAGTGTTAAAATTATGCCTGTCACTTATCTTACTGAAAAGATGGAGGTTTTTTCTAACATACATAATATTTTCATAAATATATTGGCAAGGTACCGTCATGATGTTAATTTTTTTAAACAGTTCCCTTAGACAGTCGCGTCTGCAGAGGTTGTAGATGGCTCTGATAGCCCTTTTTTGCAGAACAAAGATCGAAACAATATCTGCAGCCCGTCCCCACAGCAAAATACCGTAAGACATGATGCTATGAAAGTAACTAAAATAGATCAGTCTCGCTGTATCCACGTCTGTTAATTGGCGGATTTTTCAAACAGCGTAGGCGGCTGAACATAGCCGCCCTGCAAGTGATGTCATGAACGTTTGCTGTGCACCGATAACGTCATTTGTTTCCTTCTAATGACAGGGATAACCGCCAAAATTTTGATATTTAATTGGTTTAACTATACATTTTCGTTTTACATTTTTATCTAACCACCATACGAACTCGTTAAATTTATTGAGAGGTAAAAAAGGATAAGCGACAATTTTTAAGCAAAATTCGTTTTTACTATTTAGGCTAAGCGCCTTCGATAATTGGTATAGTGACTTGGGAAAATAGCACTAAGTGCCAAGTAAAGTCTCGGAAATGTGGCCTAATTGTAATAAATGACAATTATTTTGCACAAAGAAACTGACATAATATCCTAACGAAGGAAGTTTAGAAAATGAAGATTCAAGCATTTGATTAATGTATTTTTTTGCGAAACATATTTCTAGCCCAAACCGGTTAACGTTCAAGCAAGAAAATTTTACATAAGGTGAAAATTGCATAACTCTTAGTTTTGAAATACTTACCATTTTTATTCAACCACCGTAATAAAAAAAAATAACTGTCGTTAATGAAGAAAAAGTAAGCCTTTGGATCCTAATTTTGTTACCGCCTAAGCGACAATAAGTTTTTCCTACGGTCATGAAACTTATACCAATAGACGGAAGCTGATTCTAACCATATAATATGTAAGTCGATTTCGCAAAAAATGTCGCTTATCCCTTTTTGGCTGTTAGGCATCGATATACGTTATAAATACTTAACGTTTATCTTTCATTTTAGAGTCTCGAGACTGAGACTTATGAGACGGACTTGGCACGGGTACAATAATTTATAGTTTAAGTTCACATGGTTTTATTTTGAAAATAAAATATTTTATACTTAATCACATTATTTCTTGTTTTATTATTTTAATTAGGTTCCTACTTACTACAGTTCCGAAATACTAAAATAATATTTTATGATTGCTTCAAAAACTATGTTTAAACTTTGTCAATACGTGCCCCAAATTCCTCTGACTGTTGCGAGTGTTGCGACTCGCGCGAATGCACCAATGAACATGTAGTAGCTAGTGACGTAACTAAATATGTATGTTCATCTCTTTCTAACAACAGATATCGGTATAGGTATTTCCTTTTCATCGCGCACTGTATGATTGTATGCAAGTATACATTCATGGCTTACGCCTTTTTTGAGTGCACTAATGTTCGTGTATGACGCGTCTATTTATAATACGTCATTGTAGGAAAAAGGTAAATTTTATTTATTAATAAAATCATTGTTACCTAACTGTTTTTAGGGTTCCGTAACTCAAAAGAAAAAAAACGGAACCCTTATAGGATCACTTCGTTGTCCGTCTGTCGGTTTGTCTGTTCGTCTGTCAAGACCCTTTTTCTCAGGAACGCTTGGAGGTATCAAGTTGAAATGAATAGCAAATACGTAGGTCTACGGTCCCTTAGTCTTAGAGCTGTAAAAAAAATCAAAGCAAAAAAAAATACGCTACATATTTTGATGCTTGTTTATATTTTGCTGTTTTATGTACACATTATGGAATGCAATAAAGTATTGAGTATTGATACTCCCAAATAAATCAAAACCTACGGTAGGTACTTCCAGTTGACCTAGAATGGTGAAATTTGGCAAGAAACAAGGTCTCACAGCACAAATAAAGGAAAAGTCCAAAAATTGGTAATTTGTAGTTATAGCACCAAAAACATTTTTTTTTTCGATTACAAACTTACATTTGCAGTTGGAAAATTGACCGTTGCGTATATCGATGTATGGGAGAACATGTTTTTCAACTATATTCTTAAGTTTGTTTTTGGGATAAATTCATCGCAACTACGAAACCCTTTATTGTGCGTGGTCGGAGTCCGATATGCACTGACGGACGGTCTTATTTTTTTGCTGTCGTAATAGGTAATTACTCGATGTGTATTCTATATTGTAAGTATACCATTTTGTAGCGTTCCTCTTAGACTCACCTACGATCGATTAAAAAAAAAACCTTCCACACAAATCTGTGAATAGCGTTTTGCCACTCCTTTGGTTCAGAAATCAGGTAATTGAACAAGTGCCGTTGTCGATACGGTAGCGAAACTTGCCAAATCATTTTTAAAGATTAAAGAACAACAAAGGCCCTATGTGCGAGCCCTGTGGTTTTCCTGATGGTATAACGTTTGTCTGAGATTTAAAACCTTGAACAACTACCATTTTTGTCTGATTTTTCAAATAGGTTTCGCACCATCGCTCTAATGACCCATGAATACTCATGTCTGTTATCTTATTTAGAAGAATATTTTGATCAATAAGATCAAATGCTTTACTGTAATCCGTGTATACAGCGTGTACCTCTTTCCCTTCGTCGAGTGTATCCGCTCACAGAGTACATTTGCGCGACGGGCGGTGCCTTTGTGTCGCGCCGGTCTGTAGAAGCCTTTATAGGAGCATCCGCTATGTCACTAGTAAAACACAAAAGATTTGATGTAGATGTGATGTGTTTGTTTCCTCTTTGGAAGGAAACCGTGCTGTGCAGGATACAGGTGCTGCTTTACATGCCAGTATTTTTTTTATTTCACAACGAGCAATTCAAAAACTTTACCAAAGGATGAAAGAATGGAGATGGGTCGATAATTTGACACACACATCAGAAACATCGCTATTTTTGAGGTTCGGGGTAATACGAGCTATCTTGCATTTACTTTTGAAAATACCTAGACGCAGGAAACAACTGTAAATCTTAGATAAAGGGGATATAAAGATCCCACCAAAAACATCTCCAAGCTTCTGAATCTACACGGCCTAACTCTACCGACCCTAACTTCACATTCTACATATCAGTAAAAATGTATGGCTTCGCCGTTTCGCTACCGTCGTGGAGGTGATGCGAATATTTAGTTTCTGAAGTAAGTAACGAAACAGCCAAGCCATACATTTTTACTGATATGTAGAATTTGTGAAGTTAGGGTCGGTAGAGTTAGGCCGTGTAGATTCAGAAGCTTGGCTCTACATGAGATCTGATATCTTTTTCACAGGGTAAACCTTATGTGGTCGTCTTCGCAACATTTTACATGAAATGTTTTTGGTGGGATTTTAGTTCTTTTTGTAAGTTGCTAGGCAGACTTTTTAGTGTTTATTTTTTTCTTCTTCTTTTGGGGTGTATTTCTTGCACATCAGCAGTGCCGGTTTTCATAGCCCATTCTTTGTCTCAGTTTACATACCAAATTTCGGCTTTCTAGCACTTCAGGAAGTACCCTAACATTATGAAGTCTCATACAAACTTCCACCCCCCCATTTTAGGGGATGGGGGGCGAAAGTTATAAGTTTATGAATTTTTTTGTTGGTTGTATTACATACTATACTTAGATTACATACCAAATTTCAGTTTTCTAGCACTTCAGGAAGTAGCCAAACATTTTGATGATCATCAGTGTGTCAGAGTGTCAGTGACGAAATCGGTGTATTTTATATATCAATAAAATCTAAAGTATTAGAGCTATTTAATTGAGACTTTGTATGTTTAATTAGTCTATTATTGACATCATATCTTGAGAATATGAACTATCTGGTACATCGGAAACCAAATCTATGAGGGTACAAAAAAACGACGAAACACTTCGAGAAAAGGTAGGTAGTGCCCTTGCGCTTCGCTTGGCTCGTCTTGGCGGGGGCACTACCGTGCCCCCAGATACAGCATATTTTTTTTGAAAGATATTTCATCCGGTCCAGCGCCCTTACTAACGTCCAAATCAGTGACCGCTTTAAGAATTTCTGAATCCGATAAAACTATTTACAGAGCGAAGGGGTATTACACGCTCCGTATTTACTTTACTAGACGTGAGAGCTGTTCCTAACTTACCTTACCGAGTTAAGGCTTCTACATACTGGTGCGGCACGCGACGTGACACAAAGGCCGACGAGCGGTGCCTTTGTGTCGCGTCGCGAGTCGCGCTGGTCTGTAGAATCCTTTAAAATGTTGTGCAAACGGTTCCCATATATAATATTATCTATTAACCACTATTTGCATGTTTTTATCTAATGTCATAGAATAGAATACTCTGTATTATGTCATACGGTTAGGTAGTGAACTACTATAGAGATGCTATGCATTTCCAATTGTTTAATATCCAGCAGAGACCAAGCTAGGTGTCACTGAGTCACTGTAGCTAGTAAGTATCTACTTGTGAAGTCATGACGTTTGTAGATATGTAGAGTTCGTCACTACTCGCCGACGCTTCACTATTACCTATTGTCACAGTAATGCGGTTTTAGTACTCTCTAATCGATTGTATTTCCCTTGGAGCGTTACTATTTTAATAGGAATCTAGATTAGCATATTATTATTTATTACGAGCAAGTGCTCTTTGTTCAGAATTTCTATTGTTACAACATCGATGTTATTAACAGCATGTGAATTGGTAGTCAAAATGTTTTGTTGTTTGTCAAGATTCACTTTTCGGCAGAGAGAGGTAAATAATGTAAATATTTAATTTCATATATTTTCACCAATACACTGGTTAGTACTTAATTTTGCGATTCGAGAAGGTACTTTAATAGTGTTGAAAAGCAATTTAAGCTCGCCACAATGCATAGGGTGAGTGGCAGTTCTCCGGGTTCTTACCACGAGAGCTCCCCAACAATTAACGCCCCGCATCGGCAAAAGCAATATTTTGCAAAAGGTGATGAGCAGTTGACATTTGGCTACTGTAATTTAGACTAATTACAAACTGACCCACTAAAAAGTGAAAAATAAAAAACTTTTTACAAAAAAAAAAACAACCGACTTCCAAAAAAACATTACAAAGTGAAAAATAACTTAATAATTTCGGAAGTCGGTGTCTTTGGATCTGTATTTTAGTTTTTTGCCACCGACTTCCGAAATTATAGTTATTTTTCACTTTGATGACCACAGCGCCATCTATTGGTGACTAATGATACCAATCGATGGGACGAAGGCGGGGAAGGGGCAAGCACAACGGCGCGACACGAGCGACGCCCTGCGGATTTCCACTGTCTTGGTGACTCGAACAACGATCTCACGCAAATTCTATCCGACAAAACCTAATATATTGTGAAAAAGACATCCACCTGTAAAAACTATATTATATTTATTACACGCTGTCGTAGGGAGCCTTGTGTCTGATTTAACCAACGACGCTGACACGATGACGACCTGACGCAGAAATCCCAACACGGTTATTTTTTTATTTTTTTTTTGTAAAAAGTTTTTTTTGTTTAAATATTTTTATTCTGGGTGGGAATGTTAAGGAGTTAAACTGTTATTTTATTTGCTTTTTTAGGGTTCCATGGTCAACAAGGAACCCTTATAGTTTTGCCATGTCCGACTGTCTAAGGACTACGTTGAAGACAAGGAAGTTTGGCATTAATTCCTTCTGTACATGTGGCTTCCCTGGTACATCATTAACGGCAAAACTATGTAAATGTCTATTAACTGCTCCCAACTTACAATGTTTAAAAAAAAAAAAATTTTTTTTACAAACTTCACTGACATAATGTTTTTCTTATTTGACATTATTATACCTACAGTTTTAATTTCAACAAGGTTGTAACTTTTATTATTTGAATCATATTTTATATTGTTTTTTTTTTTGTCAATGTGAGGACGTTGTAGGCTTGTAAATTTAGACTGTAGATCTGTAGACCATTTTCTATTTTGTTAAGTACCTGGTACTTTTGACGGGCCTACGCTGTCCTCTCATACCTAATAACACTGTAATTTAAAAATATTGTAAAAGCCATTTTTTTTTAAAAGAGTAACCGTGGAGTTTCTTGCCGGCTCTTCTCCATAGGGAACGACCAATTGGAACCGTGCACCTAGCTTCTGACGTTTCATAAGTGTTCATGTAGGCAGGATGTGAAATAAAAATATTTTTGATTTGATTTTGATTTGTCCTCAGCTTAGCTCAGACAGTACTAGAAAGCTGTGATTTAGCATGGGTATTATTATTATTTTAATTATTATGAATGTGAGGACTATTATGTGGGTCATTGTTTTTGATTTTTTTCTCTTAGTTTTAATTATGGTCTGGCAGTTTGAGTACTTTATGCGGCCTACCCAAATGCGCTTTCTTTGGTATTCGAATCGTTGAGCTCCTTAAGTTTTGTGTTGAGCTACACGATAACTGACAAATACGTGCACTGACTGGACAGGTCCACTCAAATCTGTGTGGTTCTTTCCTCAAAAGACCATTACAGACACCAATTTACATGGTCCTCAAATGATCTGACCAAGATTATAATTATCCGTATTTTATACACGGTTAAATTTTTATCGTTTTAATACCTTGGACGGGTGGTTTAAATTACAAAATACTATTCATCAACCACTTACACAGCATTGTAGCTCTTAAAATTTAAAAATATGGAAGTGATAAGTTATCACTTCGTTATTACTTATCAGTTATATCACTTAAGATATAACTAATAACGTAATATTCGCAAAATTCATGAAACCAGTAGTAGCGCCACGACCACGAGTTAGTTACCTACGTCGGTCGCGTCGTGCGATACCTACCCGCCCGCTGTAGGTATCAACTTGGTTGTTGACTCGCTCAGCTGATGTTCCTGTATAAAATAAATCAAATGATTCCAAAATGATGGGCTTAGGGCCGTCATAATTGCTTTGTGCCTAGGTTTCGGGACATAATATTTTTTTTTAAAGAATCATGCGCCTGCTAGTTATGGCGTATTTACAAATGTGGAATCAAAATTATTTACAACGATTTGAAAAGAAAAAGTTCTAGTTACTAATTAGGTACACGATTTAATAAAAATAGTTCTGTTACAAACCTAATGGTGGAAGGGTGTTGTGGCGCAGCCTGGGAGAGGCCTATGTCCAGCAGTGGACTGCTATAGGCTGAGTTGATTGATAAACTTAATAATTAATCACCTTTGAATTATTTATCACTTAGGGCTACACCTCGCGATCGCGTAAAACTGCACCATGGCAACGAACTCCAGGTTAGAGTACCTACACGTAATTACGATAAGTTGTTATGTACTTTCGCGACTCAAGGATCGTAAACAACAATACGTCGATGACGCCTTAGCGGTCTTAGAGAAACTATATTGCTTAGGTATGCTGCGGTGCTGCCCTTAGCGTGCGGGGTGCGGGGGGGGGGGGGGGGGGGGGGGGGTGCATTGCCAATCAAATGGCGTTTGGCGGTGGAGCTTGGTCTAGCATTGGCTAATTTTTGTAACTCCACGTGGACTGAACTGCGCTTACGCGACCTTTGTGAAATGGTTCGTAGTGTAGTTCACTTTGAATGTGTGTGTGTGGTAGATCCACACACACACATTCACAAAACAGAAAAACTTCTTATGGCTTACCACGGTATAGTTGAATCTCAATCACGATATGGTGTCATTTTCTGGGCGAACTCAACTAATAAAGACACAGCATTTAAGGCCCAAAAAAGATGTCTCAGATCAATGTTTAACCTTAATTAACCTTAAAGCCACAGACAGTTGCAAACCTTATTTTAAGCAATACAATATCTTGACACTTCCTTGTATCTATATTTTCGAAGTAGCTATGTTTGTTAAAAGCAAAGTCCAAGTCGTTTTGAACGTCTAGCTGATGTATTCCCTAGAAATAGACGTGACAATAGTAAATTATGCCAATTAACGTGTCAAACTACTTTGGTGCGCAAAACTGTCTACTGAATGGATCCAATTATACCTATATAATAAATAACCAAGTAGTTGGAGAGAATTAACAACAGTGCAGTTTAAGAGTAGACTACGTAAATTTTTAAATGGATAAGACGTATCTACTACAGTGTGACTGAGTTTTTATCGGAAAATGATTTTTGCTGAATTACTCTGATAAAATGGATTTGGTTATACTTTAATAATATAAATGTTTGCATGCCGAATGGTGAAATATGGCTGACCTTTGATGTACCTTGTCACCTATTATGTATTATCCATATTTGCAAAATAAATGTCTATTCTATTCTATTCTATTCTAATGCCAGACCATCATTACAACTGAGAAAAAGAAAAAAAAGGACAATACTATATAAAAAAAAAAATGAACTGAGTGCTCACATTCACAATAAATTAAAGAAGTAAATATAATACTTTTCAAAGTAAATATTCATGTAATATTGTTTAAATTATTCTGCAATGTCATTATGTAAGTATATAAAATCATGCATAGGTAATAATTACAATGTCAGGTTTTCCAGTTTTATCACAAGGCTAGCAGAGCGAGCAGCTCAATCCCAAGCTTTTTTGTCTTTTAAATAATCAGAAATTTTATAGTACCCTTTTTTACAAAGTTTGGTTTTAATACAGCATCGTTTAAATTACCAAAATCATCCTAGGGAATTACCAATCAATCGGTTTAAAACAGTGCTATTCAAATGGCTTATAGAAAAATCATTTTAATCTGTGAATGAGTACCTAAACTTTAACCGCCTCATTACAAAACAAGATTTATATTTTGACCATGGACGTATAAAAAAATACGTCCATGATTTTGACATGACCCTGGGGCCAGTTTTTGTAATAAGAACGTAAAGTCCATTTCACGAAAGAAGTCCCGCGGAAATAAGTGGAACTAATTATTATTATACGCTAAGTTAGCAACATTCCTAAAATAACCCATGCCTGCAGCGCCACGTCTGTTTGGGACTTCTACTACTACTATTCTATTATAATTTGACAAATGTTTGACATTTCTATTGATAATTTAATACGAATTATGTTCCAATTTTATTAACATTGATTTAATTATATTTGTATCAATTTATGATGTAATCAATTATTGTGCATGCTAGTTTTAGCGAATTGTTTTAGAAACTTAAAAAAAACCTGAACATCTGTAATGTACTACAATTCTTGCAAATATGTTTCATTTCATTTCACGGCCACGCTTATTCGCACGTGTCGCCGGATACGATAATGATGTGTGGAACATCTTATATTACTTTACTAGCTGAGCCCGCGGTTTCACCCGAGTGAGTTTCGATCCCGTGGGAAAGCCACCCCTAAGACTTAGGGGTATAAAAAATAGATAGTAGCCGATTTCGGAGTTTCGGAGGAGTATGGTAACTAACATTGTGACACGAGAATTTCATAAATAAGATTTGTCTGATGACTGAATGCCATGACACGCACGAGGCATTGTCTACCTGTCAAGCTTTGGGTTAAAAATACCAGGAGGTTAACTAGGATTTAAACATGGATTTAAATTGCTTTATTTAGGTGAAGTAGCTGTCGAAGTGGGTGGTGCACAGTAGCCCTACAGATCCCGATCTGTAGAGGCACTGTGCACCACCCACTAAGATCAGATGATCGCATTCCGTAGACCGACGATGGCGGTACGACACCGATGCTCCCATTGCAAACAAGGTGCCGCGCGTCCATTTGCGACAGAGCAAATAGGTAATAGTAACCTAATCCTACCAACGACTTTTTGCATTTGGAGTGTCTTATGTATGCTGTTCTATTGATGAAAGTACCGCTTTTATTCGGAGCAAATGTTCCCTTAAACTTTTCTAGTCCTGAAATGCCACTCCTTTACATTACTTGTACACTACCTATAGCTGGTTATGTGTAGGGTGGATTTCTACCGTCTATTATGTGAATTGTGGTTCTAGAAAAGACAAAGGAGTGAAACCTAATACAGCGTGTTATGCGAGGTTCCGTTGCGATGTAGAGAGAGGTGTCACGCTCCTCGCGCCGCGCGGTTATATAAGCGAGCCCGAGACAGCGCCTGCGCTCAAACCGAATGTGCTGTTTCATGGGTACTCACACACGGTGACTAATAGACATGCCCAAGATGGTGACCCGCGAGAAGAGCGACTACGGCAGGAAAGTGCAGGAGAAAGCTGTCATTGAAAAGGTCATCATCACCAAACCTAATCTATTTCGATTTGTTCGGTAGAGAGATGGAGGCGACGTCCACGATCGTCGAATTTTTAGTGGAAAAGATCATCGGTTACATTTACTCAAACGCGGTATATAGCTATTTCAGAGTAGAATAAAAAGGAATAGCCCCGGCCGCTCTCAGGGCCCAGCCGCGGAGTGTGCGGCCGTGGTTCACGTGTTCTGTATGTTGCGCGCAGAGGCAGATGGCGATCGAGCGCTGCGCGGCCGCCGAGCGGCCCTCCAGCCCGGCCGGCGCGGCGGGCCCCTCCAGCCCGACCGGCGCGGCGGGCCCCTCCAGCCCGCCACCCGGCGTCACGCACACGCGCGTGCTCACGCTCGAGCACGGCGAACATCACGACTCCACGCTCTATCGGTAACACATTACAATCCACATGCTGGCCGTTGTTCCATCCGACACCTTCGCATGATTATTTAATGCTCATAAGTCGTATTTTTTCAGATTTGAAAAAGGCTGCTATTTACAATTCTGCCCCGGTCCCTCTTTACTCGGGCGAAAAGTATTTCTCTATACTAACTATGTGATGTCGGATAATCGTAAGTATCGCATTTTTTCATTACCCGACTGTGTCATCAGGAAGGTTAGGTATACTTACAGAAATCATAGAAGTCGTAGGAAGGACCAAAAATAGACTTGGACCTAGCTATGTAATAATGATAAAATACCTGATAACTTTTTTATTTATTTGGGATCACCAACAAAGGATACACCGCCGTTTCAATGATACGAGGTAACGGGGCCACCAATCTATAGGAGCCCCCAGGTGTGGAATATTATCCAAAACCTCAAATTCTTGTAGATAAGGAGCCCGTAATGAGTGAATACCCAAAGAAAGTATGTAAAATGTGTTTATGGCTTACTAAGGCTTCAAGCTACAGGCACTAGGCTGTCCAACTCTCAAGCTCCTACCAATCACACAGAAACTCTAACCTACCAGACACGACGCTGCAATGTTCGAGCTCCCGTCGCTCACTCTTACATTCTCTTGGTCAAATAACAATGACAGCTGAACCTGTCCGACTCAGGATTCTCCACATTTCTAGCTGACTTCACTCGTTCTTGCATTGACTTAGTTTAAAAATCCAATGAAATGTTTACCAATCCCGGTTCAGAATAGCTGGCCTCACTCGCTTTTGGATTATCTTAGTAGTTACAATGACAGCTCAAGGTTTCGACTCAGGATGCTACTTTATTTATTTTGTACAATAAAAAATACCGTCCTTTTGAGCTTCGCTAGAGTCAGATAAAAAGGGCCCTCAACATATTTTGATACAGGGCCCCTTTACTACATAATAGCTACGCCACGCCACTGGGATACATAATACATTAAAAAAATGTGAAAGGTTCTTTTACGTGTACTCCTTCAATTACAGGAAACCACAGCATGCACATATAACTAGGTGTAAATAGGATAAAAATAAAAATAGAGAAAATAAATGTTTAATTTAGAAAGAAAATAAAAACATTTCAAGACTGAGCATTCATAATACAATATGAAAAAATATGTTTTCAAATCCACGACCTGCGACACTTTGATAAAGTTAGGTACCTACCTAGCAGTTTCTGACGAATCGTGACATCAACGCGAGCTCATGAGGTCTATCCAGGACTATCCCGGGTGCGCCGGAAGTTTATTTCCGCTATTCATGGAGGCTTTATTCGAGTAGTAGATAAATTTCGTGATAATTGCATGCAGCAGACGATAAGTGCGGCGAGCAAGCAGAGTTCATCCGCAACCAGTACTACGGGCTGGAGTGGCACCGCGCCGCCGACGACGGGCCCGCGCCCGCGCTCGGCGCCGGCCCGCTCGGCGCCGGCCCGCTCGGCGCCGGCCCGCTCGGCGCCGGCCCGCTCGTCACCGACACCGACGTGTACTGCCAGCTGCACTTGGCGCGCGCCGGCTCCTTCCACTACTACTTCGTGTACGACAGCGCGTGAGTGTCTGTCGCCGCGCCGTGCCCCGGTGCCGGCGAGCTCTGCTCAGTGTGCGTGTGTTGCAGGGAGTCGTCGGTGGGCCCGCAGGGCACGGGCTGGTTCCACGTGGCGCCGACGCTGCGCGCGGGCCCGGGCGGCCGCGACGTCCTGCCGCTGGACGGGCTCATGTGCCACACCGTGCTGGCCAAGTGCCTCGGGCCGCTGCCGCGCTGGGAGAGCGTGCTGCGCGTGTCGCACGAGGCGGGCTATAACATGATCCACTTCACGCCCGTGCAGGAGCTCGGCGCCTCGCGCTCCGGCTACAGTATCGCCAACCAGCTGCGCCTGAACCCGCAGTTCAGTGCCGAGCCCGGCCGCGAGCCCACCTTCGCCGACGTCGAAAACATCGTATCCAAGATGCGCACAGACTGGAAGGTGACACAGACGCCGCAACACATTACCATTCATGAAAGAGCTCTCTCGCGAAACTCACCGTCCTGTTGGGCGCGCGTGTGCAGATGCTGTCCATCTGCGACATCGTGTTGAACCACACGGCGAACGA
Organism: Tiliacea aurago; assembly: GCA_948098905.1. Taxonomy (NCBI): domain Eukaryota; kingdom Metazoa; phylum Arthropoda; class Insecta; order Lepidoptera; family Noctuidae; genus Tiliacea; species Tiliacea aurago. The sequence goes on along the minus strand of OX402580.1, from coordinate 50,227 downwards.
GACGCCGTGGCTGACGGAGCACCCGGAGGCGACGTACAACTGCAGCAACTGTCCGCACCTGCGGCCCGCCGCGCTGCTGGACGCGCTGCTGGCGCGCCTCACGGCCGACGTGGCGCGCGGCGACCACGAGGCGCGCGGCGTGCCGCGCCGCGTGTGCGCGCACGAGCACCTCGAGGTGGGTCCTGCCCGCCCCGCCGCCCCGCCGCCCCGCCGCCCCGCCCGCCCCGCCCGCACTCATGCGCCTCTGTCCGCAGGCCATCAAGCACCTCCTGCTGACGCAGCTGCTGCCGGAGGCGCGCCTGCACGAGATGTACATGTGCAACGCCGCCGAGCTGGTGCAGGAGTTCTACTACATGGCGCGCAACAAGTGAGTGTAGTGCGCGCGCTCGCCGGCGCGCGTGGCTCGAGTAACCGATGTGTGTGCGCAGGGTGCCGGCGCCGGGCGCCGCGCCGGACGCCGCGCCGGACGCCGCGCCGGACGCCGCGCCGGACGCCGCGCCGGACACCGCGCCGGACGCCGCGCGCGCGCTGCGCCTGCTGCCGGACGCGCAGCATCGCCGGCTCCGCGCCACCGTGGACATGGACCGCGCGCTGCAGCTCTACAACGTGTATAGGTGAGGACGTCACGCAACACTGCTGCTCGAATACGAGTATCGGCACTTTCGTCATTACTGTTTATTGCAGACCGGATTGTTTCGACGAGGAGTCGCGGCTGAAGAAATGTTGTGAGGAAATGAAACGGAAGCTGGAGCAGCTCAACGAGGCCGCGGCGGATACGCTGCGCGACCACCTGCGTGCCGCTGTCGACAACGTCGTCGCCGGCATGAGGTGAGCCCGACCCGTCCTGCCGAACTAATCATTCGTATATACGAACACAAAAACTGACTACAGACTCATTTTCAGATATTATCGGCTTCAGTCCGACGGGCCTAAGCTCGAGGAGGTGAGCGCGAAGCACCCGCTCGTGCCCAGGTGAGCTAGCTCGGACGGGGTGCGACCGGCAGGGAGGCCGCGGAGCTCACCGACGTGTCTGCCGCAGGTACTTCACGTGGGCCTGCGCCGTGGAGAGCAGCTCGCTGGGCGAGCTGGAGGCGGCGCTGTACGGCGACGCGGGCCGGCACTGCATGGCGCACAACGGCTGGGTCATGGACGCCGACCCGCTGGTGGACTTCGCGGCCAGGCCGGCCGCCGCGCGCGTGTACCTGCGCCGCGAGCTCATCGCCTGGGGCGACAGCGTCAAGCTGCGGTGAGTGCGGCGCGGCCTGCGGGCCGGCGGGCGCGGCCTGCGGGCCGGCGGGCGCGGCCTGCGGGCCGGCGGGCGCGGCCTGCGGGCCGGCTGCTGACTGTGCGTGTGTGCAGGTACGGCGACAAGCCGGAGGACAGCCCGTTCCTGTGGGCGCACATGCGCGAGTACGTGGAGCTGACGGCCGAGGTGTTCGACGGCGTGCGCCTCGACAACTGCCACTCCACGCCGCTGCACGTGAGTGTCGCGCCATGTGTGTGTGTGCGTGTGTGTGCGTGTGTGTGCGCGCCGTGCTCAGTGTGCGCTCGTGTGCAGGTGGCCGAGTACATGCTGGACTGCGCGCGCAACGTCAAGCCCGACCTGTACGTGGTGGCTGAGCTCTTCACTAACTCGGACCACGTCGACAACATCTTCGTCAACCGCCTCGGCATCACGTCGCTCATTCGCGGTAGGACTATTTTATAGTAATTTATCCCTATTGTCTCACTCGGTAGTCGGTATATAGATCTCTATACATTCTATAAAACAAAATCGCTTTTCGAGTCTGTCTGAGCGACCGCTTAGATCTTTAGAAGTACACACACATCATTTAGAACATTATTCCGGAAGGTTTAAGTGTATAATAAATGAATAATAAACATCTTGATTTTTGTCAAGTCGTAAAAACCGTGCGAAGCGAGGGCGGGTCGCTAGGACGTTAATAGCTGTGTGCCGACACGAGTGCGGCCGACGATCAGTAGCGTGGGCGTGTCCGCAGAGGCGCTGAGCGCGTGGGACTCGCACGAGCAGGGCCGCCTGGTGCACCGCTTCGGGGGCCGCGCCGTGGGCGCCTTCCTGCGGGCCCCGCGACGGGCCGCGCGGCCCCGCGTGGCGCACGCCATGCTGCTGGACCAGACGCACGACAACCCGTCGCCTCTGGACAAGCGCAGCGTGTTCGACGTGCTGCCCACGGCCGCGCTCGTGGCCATGGCGTGCTGCGCCACGGGCTCCACGCGCGGCCTGGACGAGCTGGTGCCGCACGCCGTGCACGTGGTGGACGAGGCGCGGCAGTACGCGGCGTGGGGCGCGGGCGGGGGCGCGGGCGGGGGCGCGGGCGCGGGCGGGGGCGAGGGCGCGGCCGAGGTGGGCGCGCACACCGGCCTGCTGGCGGCGCGCCGCGCGCTCAACGAGCTGCACGCGCAGCTGGCGGCCGCGGGCTACTCGGAGGTGTTCGTGGACCAGGTGGACGCCGACGTCGTGGCCGTGACGCGCCACGAGCCGCGCTCGCGCCAGGTCAGTCCATCCCTATACTATACGTGGTCGTTCATAAAACGTATAGCGCCAAAATATAACACGCTATGTGTACTAAACGTAATCTAATCGGCTCTGACATCGCGCTATATTAATTTCCGCCTCATGGCAACCCAGCGCGTCGGGCGAACTCGAGCGGCAGTCGGCCCGCGTACACGTTGTGTGTAAACATGGCCCTCACGAATCGCGATCTCGTTTATTCGTATAAATTTTGTTGTTGTTTAAATTGTATTGTAAATATAATCCCACCAAAAACATTTCATGTAAAATGTTGCCAAGACGACCACATAAGGTTTGCCCTGTGAAAAAGATGTCAGATCTCCTATAGAGCCAAGCTTCTGAATCTACACGGGCTTTTTTTTTTTTTTTTTTTGACGCTGGGAAAAATGCATTACGCATACCCACCCATCGGGGGACGGGAGGGGTAATTGGCACTCCCCGGAAAATCCGGTATACCCACTAAACGACCCAGCGGCACTCCTACCTCGTCTGCAAGGAGAGGACTGGGAATCCGGCAGAGCCATAACATCACCGGACCCGACACGCCTCCCCCGTCGGGGAGGGCCCCGGAATGACCGCGAGCGCTCTGTCATTCTCGCCCGACGTGGATGGTGAACTGTGCAATGCAGGAGAAGGCGCGCCCGCACCCGTCTCCCGCTGTTCACCACGAGGGGGCATAAGAAGACGATCGTACAATCGCCTTCTGCCCCGTCTTCGCCTGCGGAGCGGCGCTGCGAGAGGGTCGTCCTCCCGCGCGCGCTCCGCTTCCTCCTGCGACATTACGTCCTCGCAGAAGGAGGCGACCGCTGTCCAGGCCCCCTCGCTCTCCAGCATCGAGTTGACGCTGGGAAGCGACAGGTCCTGCCCGACCGCTGCGCTCAGACCGCGGCGCAGCTCGGACCAGGCTGGGCACACCTCAAGGGTGTGCTGAGCCGTGTCCTCCGCCGCGCCACAGTCGTGGCACGACGGGGTCTCCTGGTGCGATCCGAAACACCCATGGCCGGACAACACCTGCACCAGACGGAAAGAAAGGAAACCGTGGGACCGCTCGAGCCAATCCTACAGGAATGGCCCGAGCGCGTCCAGGGTTCGGAGGCCGAAAACGGCAGTGGCGAGGTCCTCCGTCCAGTGATGGAGGATTGCGTCCCTCGCCTCTTGCCGCACGGCCTCGGGGGGCTCCCCGAGCGCCGTCCATTCGTACACTCTGGTCAGCACGCACGCCTCGAGCTCCCAAGGAGGGGAGCCGGCCAGAGCGCACGCCACCCGCAGTGCAATGGCCCTTTGGGGCCTACGGATGGTAGTGGCGTTCTCCCTCCTGTGGAGGGAGTCCGCCCAAATCGGGGCCCCGTAAAGGGCCATGCTCCTAAGGAAGCCGGCATCGCGCCTTCGGACCTCCCAGGTTCGGGAGGAGCCAAGAAAGGGCATTCGCAGCCTTCAGCAGGCGTCGACAGCCCGCTGAAGTGTGGGCCGAAGCGCCACCTGCTGTCGAGTACAAGGCCCGAGTACTTCATCTGGGCCTTGACCCCGATCCTGACGCCCTCCAGAATCTACACGGCCTAACTCTACCGACCCTAACTTCAAAAATTCTACATATCAGTAAAAATGTATGGCTTCGCCGTTTCGCTATCGTCGTGGAGGTGATGCGAATATTTCGTTTCTGAAGTAAGTAACGAAACAGCCAAGCCATACATTTTTATTGATATGTAGAATTATATGATTAGATTTAGATATATGAAGAAGCGCTCCAAGCCAGGGGACGGCCAGGGGTCGTCCTCTGATGGTGGGCCGAACTCGGCCCGGAAGAAAATTGGCCGGGGGGGAAGGGGCCAAGGACGGGGTGGGGGCAGAGGGCTCACCACCCAGGCCAGCGAGCCCAGCCAAGCTAGCCCAGCCGAGCCGGCCCAGCGAGCCGAGAGGCTTCCAATGGAGGGGCTCTCTGATACCTCAGGTGGTGAGCCGGACGCAGCTGGCGTCTCCGAGGCGGAGCGAACCGCCAGCAGCTTTGAGGAGGTCGTGGTAGTCGCGATCAAGGGTGTGGCATTGAAGAGGATACAAGCCTCTAAAGACAAGGTCGTACCCACTGCCACGGCCTCCATTATGGCGGCAGCGAGGGCTCTTCAGGTCGGGCCTCCGTCGGACAAATGTCCGAGATGCGGGCGGAGGTCGGCCGCTATGGAGCTTCTCCGAAAGGAGGAGCTCCGAGCGGACCTCGCCCGGCTTCGAGGAGCTGGCCCCCGGGAGGTGCCCCAGGGGGGAGCGGTGCGTGGGCAGAGCATGCCCTTGCCAGCGGAGGACCGGGTTCTGACCCTGGTGCGGCAGCTGGCTGCATTCAACAGCCGGTTTTCCATACTGGAGGGCATTGTACTGCGCCCTCCGCTAGCGGCGAGCAGGCCGGCCACTTGCCGCCACCGTGGCTGCTTCGACCACGACCGCGGCCAAGCCTGCGGCCAAGTCCGCGGCCAAGCCAGCGCCTCCGGCTAAAGCGGCGCCGTCTAAGCCCAAAAAGGGCGGGACGGCTGCGCAGACGGCTACGCAGAAGGCGAGGGCCCCAGCCACTGCGGAGGGACGGTCGCCCCCGGCCCAGCCTCCTAATTCCTCTCCGGCCGACGCGGAATGGAGTAGCCGGAGAGAAACGGCGGGCGGGTAAGGCCAAAAGGGCGGCCAACAGAAAGGAGAGGCGGCAATGGCGCAAAAACCGGAGCGCCGCGGCAAGGCTCCGCGCCCCGAAGTCCGCAGCTGTAGTGATCACACTACAGCCGGAAGCGGAGAAAGGCGTGACCTACCGCGAGGTGCTCGCCAAGGCGTGGGCGGCAGTGGACTTAGAGGAGATCGGCGTCGCTGATGGCTTCCGAATGAAGGTCACGAGATCCCCGGTGCGGCTAGCGGCCCGACCGCTGACGCCCTGGCCGAAAGGCTCAGGCCGTCCCTCAATGCGGAAGAGGCCCGAGTCTCCAGGCCCACCAAGTGCGCTGACATGCGCATCCTGGGCCTGGACGACTGACGGCGGAAGATGTCGTGGCCGCCGTGGCTAGGACTGGAGAGTGCTCTGCCGAGCAGGTGAGGGCAGGCACCCTCCGTCCTGACAAATCGGGGATGCAAACCATTACGGTGAGCTGCCCCGTGTCGGCGGCCCAAAAAATATCCGGGGAGGACCAAAGGCTCCGAGGTGCTTCCGCTGCCGGGTGGGAAACCACGTGGGAGCATGCTGCACCTCGGAGGTGGACCGCAGCGATCACTGCTTCCGCGTGGTCCGCCCGGTCGCAAGGCCGGCTCTGGCAAGCCGGCCGATCGCCGGGCTGGGGACAAGGCCTGTGCCCCCCAAACCCACTATTGCCGCCGCCGCTGCCGCCTCCACAGACGTCGTTGGCAAAAAAAAAAAAAGTCAAATTATTTTGTTTTCCGTGCATTTTGTTTAATACTTCCAGTAAGTGGAGTGAGAGATATAATGATTTGCATAATTTTCATTCCTCGGCAAAAAAGCATGTTTGCATCGTTAGAAAATCGTGAGTTGAACCTTGAATAATGTGATGAGTTCTTGTATTTATAAATTTTACAGGCTTATTATGACATTAAGGATTTTTTTAGCATTAAACTATGAATTTCTGGACTTTTGTCATTGCGGATAATGCTCAGATAAAACTAATTATTGTTGTATTGACCATAAATATCTGTAAAATTGAACAACAATTATTAACTAATAATATCTAATTATTTTGCATGCAATCGATACACATTCTGTATAGCTAAACATGTGGACTTTAGATTAATACCTATAACTGTAACAACTATATACCATGTTTAAGGCAAATAAAGACTTATCTTATCTGGGGGCATGGTAGTGCCCCCGCCGAAGATGAGCCAAGCGAAGCGCAAGGGCACTACCTACCTAATCTCGAAGTGTTTCGTCGTTTTTTTGAACCCTCATAGAGTTGGTTTCCGATGTACCAGATAGTTCATATTCTCAGGATATGATGTCAATAATAGACTAATTAAACATACAAAGTCTCAATTGAATAGCTGTAATACTTTAGATTTTATTGATATCTAAAATACACCGATTTCGTCACTGAAACACTCACTGACACACTGATGATCATCAAAATGTTTGGCTACTTCCTGAAGTGCTAGAAAGCGGAAATTTGGTATGTAATCTAAGTTTAGTATACAACCAACAAAAAAAATTCATAAACTTATAACTTTCGCCCCCCATCCCCTAAAATGGGGGGGTGGAATGAATGAATGCGTGAATAATTTCTTTATTTGCCAGAATATAGGTACATTGTATATGGTAAAATTTTGGTCTTCCTACATTAATAACACAAAAAATAATATTAACATTAACAATAACATAAAATTAAAAAAAAAAAAAAAACCCTACAAGTTTGTATCAGACTTCAAAATTTTAAGGTACTTCCTGAAGTAACAAAGTTCAGTATACAAAAAAACACTGCCGTGCCCCCAGATAAACTTATAACCCATCCCCTAAAATGGGGGGGGGGGGGGTAGAAGTTTGAATGAGACTTTCACCAATTTTAGGTCTCAGTTATTTACGCCCTTTGACGACGAGGTGAGCAAATCGACTGTAAGTACTTAATTAATACGATAAGATATAATACTAAAGTTAGGTATATAAAAAAAAATCGTTTAATTCAGGTATTAAACCCATAGTAAAATTACAAAAATAAAACAAAATTACAATCCATTATAAATTTAAATTAAATTACATGCACAAAATTAAATTAAATTACAATGGATATTGAAAATTAAATGAATTACATTAAAATACAGCGTCTTAGCATGTACACACAGCGAAGTGTTGCAGACACTATTTGGTTCGTTCATGCACATAGTCGAGTCAGGAAGGATGCCTTGAGTTTCCTCAAGAGCCCGTAAAAATCGGTAACTTGGTTCTCAACGAACATGCCAGACGCACTACACCGCCAAGGCTGCTTTAATATAGCTCTAAAGGCGTTATTATATTGTACACGAAGAGTGTTATAAGCACTCTTCGTGTACGTGTACCAGAGCTGACTGGTGTAGAATGACTGACAGTAAGCCTTGAAGAGAGTTATTTTAGCTTGGTTGGAGCAGTGAGAAAAGCGTCTAGCCAACATGTTGCTTCGACATGCGATACTACGCCTCTGTCGTTCCAGATCAGCATCATCTGCTAAATCATCCCTAATTATGTGTCCAAGATATTTAAACTAAATTAAATTAAATTATAATTTTATGACTTATTTACAAGGTGTGGTTCACCTTATAAATATAGACTTTGCTAGTATTAAAGCACAGCAGTCAGCTATAGTTGAATATAATCGCTTATGAGCGAAATATCGCCCTGATTTATCGCATGGTAATCAGTTAACCATCTATAAAAAAAGGCAAAGACAGAGAATGGGCTATGAAAACCATCACTGCTGATGTGCAAGAAATACACCCCAAAAAAGAAGAAAAAAACAAACACTAAAAACACTGCCTAGCAACTTACAAAAAGAACTGAAATCGCACCAAAAACATTTCATGTAAAATGTTGCCAAGACGACCGCATAAGGTTTGCCCTGTGAAAAAGATATCAGATCTCATGTAGAGCCACGCTTCTGAATTTACACGGCCTAACTCTACCGACCCTAACTTCACAAATTCTACATATCAGTAAAAATGTATGGCTTGGCTGTTTCGTTACTTCAGAAACTAAATATTCGCATCACCTCCACGACGGGTAGACGACGATTTTGTAAAATGTGGCGTACGGGTAAGAGGTTTAAACTTTCGGAAGAGACTCTGGAGCTCATTCATTCGAGCTCATGACGGAATGACGCGAAAACCCACCTATCACTTCGTCGGAACAACGGGCACTCAACAAAAATATTAGAACACTGGTACGACGCGACCAAGTTGACCAAATCTACTGGGGATGTCGTCGTTTCGAAGCCGGAGATGCTTTCGGAAGTAGAAATTTTTACGGCCAATTATACGCATCGCACGCATCTCGACCTGATACCGAAAATGAGTCGTTACCAAACGTCTAGCGAGAAGACTCGACGAGTTTCAGCCACCGGAGCAGGCTGGGTTTCGAGGACGATACAGTACCATAGACCACATCCACACAGTGCGACAAATTATACAAAAGTCCGAAGAGTATAATCGGCCCCTATGTCTTGCATTTGTGGACTCCCTCCAACCTTCCCATGGCCCTACCAACGTAAACGTTATACGGGCCGAAACGCGGGGCGGCTGCGGACATAGCACCCTTGGCAATCTTATTTAGTCGGTCCGTAGGCGCTTCTTGATCCCTTACAAGTTGTAGTCATGTGTGTCCCTAGAGCACTCTCCCCAAATGGGCTTGCAACCACACACGAACGAAGACTTCGTCGCCGGTCTGCCATTCGATAATGGGCTTAACGCCGTTTCCCGAACCGTTGTTATTCCATTGCTATTGTCGTCACTTTTTTTTTGTGTAGCGACCGTAGCAATGGAATATACCTAGAAATTAAAAATAACATACATACATGCATAAGCTGCATTCTACGCCTCGAGTCAAGTTCTTGCTGAGGCGAATTAAGACGCCATAATTGAAGAAATTATGGCAATTGATTGGCCATTAGAGCTAAATTGTAGGCCTCTTGAAGAAGCTTTTTTTGAACAAATATGACATTTAACGCACATAACAATTATATACTCTAGGAGCCATAGAGTACATTTGTATATAGGCTAGGAGCATTAACGCGGGTTGCGTTCCTTTTTTTCTACTTTAACAGTCTAAAAAATTGTGTTACGTTATTGGATGATTTTATCCATTTAAACAAACGTTGTGTATTAACACAATTAATTTAAAAGGTGTCTCAACTCTTTAAATATTTTTATTTGTAAGAAAAAATTGTTATTATTTTAAGAAAATCTAAGCAAAATGGAACATACGTTTAGACTAAACCATTCTCATTTTGAGAACAGCGCCATCTATCAATAACTCATTTTAACTTTTGATATTACTATACGACTAAATTTAAAATCTGTTGAATTAAGTAGTGTATCTCCAAAAGCAGAAGCCTACATATACTTACTGGCTGGTTATAATTCCCTTACTTTTGTTCTAAGCTATACCACCGTGGTGGTGCCTACAATCTGGAAGTCAGCTTATATAACGCCGATTCATAAAAAAGGCCCGAAGGACACCGTTAAAAACTATAGACCGATCTCCAAACTCTGCGTGTTCGCTAAAATTATGGAGAAAATCGTACACGTACAACTTTCTTCTTCACTTAAATTAAGTTTCTCCGAACACCAACATGGATTTTTAAAAGGTCGGTCCACCACTTCCAATCTCGTGGTCTGTAGTGACTATCTTTCAGAGCATAATATGTCCAGGAGGTCTCAGGTCGACGTTATACATATAGACTGACTACAGCAAATGTTTTAATCAATTAGATCATGCGCTTTTATTGCGCAAATTACTAATCTCTAGTAATTTGCGCAATAAAAGCGCAGTTCAGTTGTTTCTCTATTTATACGTCTATTTCATACATAAGTTTTTATAAGTGGAAACTTGTAATTGGCTTTCTTCTACATATAACTTTTGACTACTCGAATGTATTAGCTGTAAGTTTTCTTAAAATTAATTAAAAAACAAAAAAAAACATTCTCCTCGCATCCTCCACGTAAATAGCCATCCTCATTACTCTTTTTTTTTACCGTTTTAATCATATGTATACTTTTCTTTTTATACACTTTCACATCTTTTCATTTAGGTACAATTCTTTTACCATTTCAATCATCTTTTTAAAACAAATCATTGTATACACTTTTTTTAAATTATAAACCTTTCCTTTCTTTTCCCATCGTTCTATAAATACAATATATATATACATGTATACACTATACGTAGCCGTCAACCGTCGCTCTCCTCTCCTCACGCCCCAGCGCGCTCCGGGCAGCATGCCACGAATGCGCAAACTCTTTCAGCCGGTCAAAGTTCGCCGGTGAGCTTACGATATTACCGTAATAGATCGGGCCGGCCTCCGCGCGGCTGATCCCATCCGTAATCTTGCACCTATATTCCTCATACAGGGGGCAGACCCACAGCACTTGGTGTAAGGTCTTCTTCATCCATACCGCAGTAGCATACACTCACCTCACATAGCGTCATATCATGCAGTCTCTTCCTCAAGCACCCATGTCCCGTGAGAATCTGGGACAGGTGGTGGTCGGGCACGATCCAGTGCAAACTGATTCGAGCCGCCACGTTCGGGAAGAAACGGAACTTCCTCGTTTCTCCTCATTCATCCATCTCTTTTGCCATGCATCCATCGTCTCATTCCATATCTCACTCTTGCGTCGGGCTAACACCTGTCTCCGCAAGCTTAGCCGCGGACTGGCGCATACGAGATGCCGGCATGAGCCGGACCCAGGACAGACCCCTGAGGGCAGCCCATGGTGGACACCTTCCACTCCACCCGGTTCCCGATGAAATGCCCGACTCGCCAGCGGGCAAAGTAGTCCGCCAGCAGCTCAAAGGTGTTGAACGGACAGCCTCCCCGCTTTCGTCAGGATCATCGGTCACCAGGCGTTGTCAAAGGCGCCCGCGATGTCCAGGAATATGGCCTGCACATACTTGCCTGAGCCCTCCCTCGCGGCGCGCAAGATATCATTGAGCACCGTGACGGTTGACTTACCCGGAGAGAATCCGTGCTGGGCAGCAGAGATCTGGTTGCCGATCGTGGGTGCACACTTTAAAATTACGCGTTCCAGAATCTTACAAAACACAGGTAGCAGCGTTATTGGCCTGTAGGCCTTCGGGTCGGTAAGCGGCTTGCCATTCCCTTTCGGCTGGACAAGCAGTCGGCCCTCCTTCCACACACATGCAGTTGTGGACTATGAGAAGGCTTTTGACTCTATCGAGACCGGTCTGTTTTGGAGTTTCTGCAGCGATGTCAAGTCGACTGGCCTGGACATCCAAATGCTGAGATGTCTTCATGACAACGCGACTATAACCGTCCAAACTCAGGATCGGCAAACTGAGCATGTCCCCCTGCGTCGAGGGGTGAGACAAGGGGACGTAATTTCCCCGAAATTGTTTCCTAACGCATTGGAGGATGTGTTTAAGACGCTAAACTAGGAAGGACGGGGCTTCAACGTCAACGGCGAGTACATCTCACACTTGAGATTTGCAGATGACATCGTCATAATGGCTGAATCGCTGCATGACTTGCAGCAGATGCTGGACGGCCTAGTTGATTCTTCTGTACGCATTGGTCTCCGGATGAACTTGGACAAAACCAAGGTTATGTTCAACGAACACGTCACTCCGAGACCGATTACTGTTAATGGCGGTGCTCTCGAGGTTGTTAGAGAATACGTTTACCTCGGGCAAACTTTGCAATTTGGTAAAAACAACTTTGAGAGGGAGGTTAACAGAAGAATTCAGCTGGGCTTCCCAAATGTTGCCCGCATTTGGGAAGCTTCGTTGAGTCTTCTCGTCGTGTATTTCACAGAGCCGAAAGACGAAGGTCTTCAATCAGTGCGACCTACCTGTTATGACTTACGGAGCCGAAACGTGGACCTTCACGGTACGGCTGGTCCATAAATTCAAGGTCGCTCAGCGAGCTATGGAACGGGCTATGCTTGGAGTATCTCTGAGGGATCGAATCTGGAACGAGGTGATCCGGCAGAGAACCAAAGTTGTCGATATAGCCCACAGAATAAACAAGCTGAAGTGGCAATGGGCCTGCCATATTAGCCGTAGAACTGATGGCCGTTGGGGTAGATGTGTTTTTGAATCGCGCGAATCGGCAAACGTAAGGTAGGGCCCTCAGGCTAGGTGGAGCGACGATCTTCGCTGGGTGACTTGTGGCAGCTGGATGAGAATTGCCGAGAATCGAGCTGCATGGCGTGCAATTTGTAGAGGCCTATGTCCAGCAGTGGACTGCTATGGGCTGATGATGATGATGATGACATAAAAGGAACCCTAACCCTAGTGCAAAATTTCACGTCACTATAGTCCCAGTAGTTTGGGTTGTGCGTTGATACGTCAGTTTCTCCATTTAATATACATTAGTTTTTGTTTACAATAAAAAAATCAACTGTTCCATACATTTTGTCGATTTAAGTGAACACAAATGTATGGAACAGCAGATTTTTTTTTCGCGATTTCAAGGTTAGTCCCATAGAAAAAATAATCAAAATTATGAGTACAATGACCCATTTTCGGGTTTAGTGTAAACAAAAACTAATGTTGTATATACGGTATGGATTTGTTATTTAGATCAATACAAAATAATTAGAACTTAAAAATTTATGACATTTACGTGATCAACGTCCTGACAAACCTTGAAAATGACACCATGTTGATTTGTTTACTATTTACCTCATTAAACCCCCTGAAGGGGCTGTTTTTGAAAAAACATGAAACACGTTTTATTTATTTGTTGACAGGAGTAACCCTGCTAATTTTCGAATTGATACATTTTATATGATTTCTCCATACACGTTTTGAAACCCCGTTACACCCCTTTAGAGGTTGAATTTTCTAAAATCTGTTTTTAGCGGATACCTACGTCATAAGATATCTGTGTGCCAAATTTCAGCCCAATCTGTTTAGCTGTGTGTTGATACACCAATCAGTCACGGTTTCCTTTTATATATATGGCTAGATAGATAATATATTGAGAACCACCTCCTTTTTTTGGAGTGGTTACAATCATTTATAGCCAGAGTGAATCTCATGACAAATGAAATTGTTAATTGAAATAATTGATTTACATAAATGTTTATAAAAAAGGACCATAAACTAGAAGTTAAGGTAAATAATAATTGGATTTTTTAATTCAGGGATCCGTTTGCGTAATATTAAGCTTTAAAGTTCTATAATTTTTTTGTTAGAGTCAAGTGTGTGTGTCGCGCCAGCTAAATGGTTGTTTTTGGTTATGTGATCCTGCTAAGTGTAGGGTGTGTCTCATGACGTGTCTGTGTGTCAGTCGGTGATCCTGCTAAGTGTAGGGTGTGTCTCATGACGTGTGTGTGTGTCAGTCGGTGATCCTGCTAAGTGTAGGGTGAGTCTCATGACGTGTGTGTGTGTCAGTCGGTGATCCTGCTAAGTGTAGGGTGAGTCTCATGACGTGTGTGTGTGTCAGTCGGTGATCCTGCTAAGTGTAGGGTGAGTCTCATGACGTGTGTGTGTGTCAGTCGGTGATCCTGCTAAGTGTAGGGTGTGTCTCATGACGTGTGTGTGTGTCAGTCGGTGATCCTGCTAAGTGTAGGGTGAGTCTCATGACGTGTGTGTGTGTCAGTCGGTGATCCTGCTAAGTGTAGGGTGAGTCTCATGACGTGTGTGTGTGTCAGTCGGTGATCCTGCTAAGTGGAGGGTGGGTCTCATGACGTGTGTGTGTGTCAGTCGGTGATCCTGCTAAGTGTAGGGTGAGTCTCATGACGTGTGTGTGTGTCAGTCGGTGATCCTGCTAAGTGTAGGGTGAGTCTCATGACGTGTGTGTGTGTCAGTCGGTGATCCTGCTAAGTGTAGGGTGAGTCTCATGACGTGTGTGTGTGTCAGTCGGTGATCCTGCTAAGTGGAGGGTGAGTCTCATGACGTGTGTGTGTGTCAGTCGGTGATCCTGCTAAGTGTAGGGTGAGTCTCATGACGTGTGTGTGTGTCAGTCGGTGATCCTGCTAAGTGTAGGGTGAGTCTCATGACGTGTGTGTGTGTCAGTCGGTGATCCTGCTAAGTGTAGGGTGAGTCTCATGACGTGTGTGTGTGTGTCAGTCGGTGATCCTGCTCGCCTTCACGGCCTTCCGCGCGCCCGACGCCGCGCGCCACGTGGCGCCGCTGCGCTTCGAGGGGCAGCTGGACGAGATCCTGCTGGAGGCCTGTCTGCGCCATAAGGACCACCGGTACGGACCGCATGCTAGTACGACCGGCCAGTGATCATGCTATAGATATTGATAAACAAATAGACGATATAACATAAGATACGAAACAGCTGATTAACAAACGACTCGAAGTCAAAGTTGAGGGCAAGTTTGGTTTAAGACAAAGGAAATTAAGTTTATTGATTTATTTATTAAAATGGCTGCCGCCTTAAAATGTACATTAGTGGTGGTTTGTAGTTGTTCAGAAGAAATAGCACTCCATTCTGTTACATGCCCGTGGCGCGTCCGCAGCACGGACGAGGGGCTCGCGCTGCGGCCGCCCGGCGCCTTCTCGCGCCACGCGCGCGTCATCAACGGGCTGGACGAGTACGAGTGCAGCGTGCGCCGCGCCGTGCCGCTGGCGCAGTCGCGCGCGGTGCTGCGCCAGTACGAGGACGGCGCGCACTGCGTGCTGGAGCTGCGCGCGCTGCTGCCCGGCTCCGTGCTGGCCGTGCGCGTGGCGCCGCGCGGCCCGCAGCGCGCCGCGCTGGCCGCGCTGCAGCGCCGCGTGGACGCGCTGCACGCCGCGCGCGCCGACCCGCTGGGCCTGGCGCCCGCGCTGGCCGAGCTGGACCTGGCCGACTTCAACGCGCTGCTGTTCCGCTGCGACGCCGAGGAGCGCGAGGCGGGCGGCGGCGGCGTGTACGACGTGCCGGGCTGCGGCCCGCTGGTGTACGCCGGCCTGCAGGGCGCCGCGTCGCTGCTGGCCGCGCTGGCGCCGGCCGACGACCTGGGCCACCCGCTGTGCGCCAACCTGCGCGCCGGCGACTGGCTGGTGGAGTACGCGTGGCGCCGCCTGGAGCGCGAGCCGCGCCTGGCGGGCGTGGCGGCGCGCTACCGCGACGCGCTGCAGCCGCTGACGGCGCTGCCGCGCTTCCTGGTGCCGGCGTACTACGAGGCGCTGCTGCTGGGCCTGTACCGCGGCGTGGCGCGCGCGGCGCTGGCGCGCCTGTCGGCGTGGGCGCGCGGCGCCTCGTTCCCGCGCGCGCTGGCGCTCACCAGCGTGCAGCTGATGGGCGCGCTGGCGTCGGCGCCGTTGCCGCCCTTCTCGCCCGCGCTGCCGCCGCCCCGGCCCGCGCGCGCGCTCAGCATGTCGGCGGGGTTGCCGCACTTCGCCGTGGGCTACATGCGCTGCTGGGGCCGCGACACGTTCATATCGCTGCGCGGCCTGCTGCTGCTGACGGGCCGCTACCAGGTGAGCGAGGGCCGGCGAGGGCTCGCTCGGAGCCACTCGGGTGCGGTCGGTTCGCGTGACGCTCGTGTTCGGTTGCAGGACGCGCGCTTCCACATCCTCGGCTTCGCGGCGTGCCTGCGCCACGGACTCATCCCGAACCTGCTGGACGGCGGGCGCAACGCTCGGTTCAACTGTCGGGACGCCGTCTGGTGGTGGCTTCAGAGTATTAAGCAGGTAAATAACCTTTCTCGTCGACGCCGATGAATGGTGGCGGTGTCGGGTTTCGCGATGAACATACAATTATTATGAAATCCTTGTTCGACCGCAGTACTGCAGCGAGGCGCCTCAAGGCACGGGCCTGCTGTCGGAGCCGGTGGCGCGCCTGTTCCCGAAGGACGAGGGCGAGCCCGCGCCGCCCGGAGCCGCCGACCAGCCGCTGCACGACGTCATGCAGGAGGCGCTGGACGTGCACTTCCAGGTGAGGCGCAGGACGTGCCCTGGCAGTGCGTCGTGACGTCGGCACTACTCACACTCGCTGTCCGCAGGGGCTCGTGTTCCGCGAGCGCAACGCCGGGCGCGCCATCGACGCGCACATGTCCGACAAGGGCTTCAACGTGCAGATCGGCGTCGACCCCGAGACGGGCTTCCCGTTCGGCGGCAACGACGCCAACTGCGGCACGTGGATGGACAAGATGGGCTCGTCCGAGCCGGCCGGCAACCGCGGCCAGCCCGCCTCGCCGCGCGACGGCAGCGCCGTGGAGCTGGTGGGCCTGGCCTACAGCGTGGCGGCCTGGCTGGCGGGCCTGAGCCGCGCCGGCCGCTACCCCTACCCCGGCCTGGTGCGGCGCCACCGCGACGGCAGCCTCACGTCCTGGAGCTACGCGCAGTGGGCCGAGCGCATCCGGCTCAACTTCGAGCGCCACTTCTGGGTGCCCGCCGCGCCCTCGGCCGCCGACCTGCGCCCCGACCTGGTGCACCGCCGCGCCATCTACAAGGACAGCCACGGCGCCTCGCGGCCCTGGGCCGACTACCAGCTGCGCTGCAACTTCCCCATCGCCATGGCCGTGGCGCCCGAGCTGTTCGAGCCCAAGCACGCGTGGCTGGCGCTGGACGCGGTGGAGCGGCACCTGCTGGGCCCGCTCGGCGTCAAGACGCTGGACCCGGCCGACTGGGCCTACCGCGGCGACTACGACAACTCCAACAACGGCGACGACCCCAGCGTGGCGCACGGCTTCAACTACCACCAGGGGCCCGAGTGGCTGTGGCCGCTCGGCTTCTACCTGCGCGCGCGCCTGGCCTTCGCGCACGACTGCGGCCGCCACGCGCGCACCGTGGCCGCGGCCTACGCCGCGCTGGGCCCGCTGCTGGCCGAGCTGCGCACCGGCGCCTGGCGCGGCCTGCCCGAGCTCAGCAACGCGGGCGGCGCCTACTGCGCCGACTCGTGTCGCTCGCAGGCCTGGAGCGCCGCCGTCGTGCTGGAGGCGCTGCACGACCTGGAGCTGGCGCGGCGCGCGCGCCCGCTGCCCGTCGACTGACGCGCGCGCCGCCAGCGCCACGCGCGCCGCGGGCCCGAGCCGCGCCGCCTGTACAGCGTGCCCTACGAGCCGCCCCGCGCCGCGCCCCGCGCCCCGCGCCCGCTGCGCGCGCTGCGCCGCCTGCTGCGCCGCGCGCGCCCCGCCGAGCGCCTGTCGCGCTCCATCTACAACCTGCTGGGCCGCCGCGCCGGCGAGCTGGCCACCGTCGTGTACAGCGACCGCTACTTCCGCTACGGCCTGCCGCTGGCGGCGCGCCCCGCGCCCCTGCGGCGCTTCGTGGGCGACGAGCTGGGCGGCGCCGCGCGCACCGAGCGGCGCGCGCCCGGGGCCGCGCGCGCGCACGTCATGCCGCTGTGCGGGCCGCCGCGCGCCGGCCCGCTGCGGGGCGCGGCCGCGCGCTACGCGTCGCCTCGCCGGCCGCGCTGCGCGGCGCCGCGCCTGCTGCGCGTGCAGGAGGCGGCGCGCTTCGAGGCCTCGGGCCCGGCGGAGGGCGCGGCCGTGCGGCGCCGCGCGCTGGACTACCGGCAGGGCGCGGGCGGCGTGGCGCCGCGCCTGGCGCCGCCGGCGGCCGGGCGCCGCGCCGCGTCGCCGCCGCGCGAGGCGCCAGACGAGGCGCCGGCGCCGCGGCCGCAGTTCGCGCTGGACGCGGTGTCGCTGCGCTCGGCCCGCTCGTCGAAGGCGTCGCCGCGCGTGTCCTGCAACCTGTCGCCGTCGGAGGCGGAGGACCACAAGGCGAGCTCGATGGCGCTGGCGCGCAAGGTCCTGAATACGGAGCGCTTCAACAACGGCGCCCAGGCGGTGCTGTACCGGCGCGGGTCGCGCGGGTCTCGCGGGTCGCGAGGGTCGCGCGGGTCCCGCGGGTCTCGGCGCCTGCGCGCCACGATCCGCGCGATGCTCGCGTTCAGCGGTCTGTTCTATGCGCTCTCGTTCCTCGCGTTCTACTTCCTGAGCCTGCCGTAGGTCGCGAGTCGAGGATGCTATTTTGATATTTGAGTGCCATAATGTGTTAGTGTTAAGCGTCTCTATTAAGTCCGCGGGCAGAACCGCTTCGTGCCGATCGCAGTTTTGCGAATAATTATTATGTGCTGCCCATTTAATGCGACTATTATTCTATTATATTTTGGGAGTTTTTATGAATCCTTAATTCAATGAACCTATTTGTGATAATCTCTGTAACACAATTTTGTACTAACAATAAAACCTCGCCTGTATTCCCCAAAGGGTTAGGCAGAGGTGTGCCAACAATTTTATTCTAATAACCATAGAGCCCCAACCATAATGTCTTTGAAATTCACATATTGAAACGAGGTTGTTTGTAATAAGAAAATGTACTACTAAGCAGAAATATTGATATTATGAAATCGTAAATTATTTTGGTAGGTAGTTTATTTAAAGCATGTATGAATATTATGTGCTTTCATAGTAAATTATAATCTAATGTTTATAAAATATTGGGTGTTTCATTTTATTATCATAATTATGTATGTGGGTGGGAGCTGGCTAAATGTTTTAAAAATGTTTCCAAATCATGCAGACACTGCAAAAATTAAATAAATGGCGACAGTCAATTATAATCAAATGAATATATCAGGGCCAAAGAATATAAAACAGGTAGACATTGTCTGTTGTATCCCACTCAAGAGGCGGAAAAAGAAATCCAAAATATTACAATAGCAATGTTGAAAAAGAATGTGCCAAAAAAAAATTAAAAGAAATAAAAATATATTTTTTGGATATATTTGTAGATTATCCTTTCACATGCGAGATCCACAAGAAAGAATTGAAAAATGTTTTTAAAAACACTACAAATGTCTTGGTTTATAGTGGTGCCGATGAATTAATCGGATTTTATCCGGTAAAATCCAATATCGTGGTGAGGATGATGAAGTTAAACTTTCAGCCCAAATATATTTTAATAAACATAAACATTATGATTTTTATTTCATTCCAGGTTGCCTACTAAGTACTTTCCAAATGTATATAATATTGTTCCGTAGCATGTCCGTCTTTACTTCCAATAGCGTACTACGCATTAATAAATAATTGCTACAGATCAATTAGTGTACATTTTGCGAAGTACTTTGTAGGCATGAACGAATATACACCCTATTTATAGGTATCTATAAATAAAATATCTATAAACGGTATATTGAGGCATAGCTAGGTATCTACCTATACATCCAGATTCATTTAGGAGGACGATACCATGGCGGTTCAAATGACATACAGAAGCCAGAAGGTTGCAGAAAAAATTCAGAGTGGGTTCTCAATTCCCAATCTATACTCTACGGATTCTGTTATGAATTGAATTGAATACGATTCTGTTAATATGTGTCACCATTTTACGAAAATTAGAGGAATTGCTAATGATCTGCTGGGAATTCAGGAAATTAATTGCTTTTAGAGGAATTGCTTAATGTGGCCGTTTTAAGCCCCGTTGGTTGGATGTAAACAAACATGTGGAATTTCTCATGAGGTCTTCTGCGATTTTTAGGAATTCCGGACCTAGCCACCAGAGATCGAAGTTTACTAGTTTGCTCCGCAGCATTCAAACTAGACAAGTTCATTACCTTCAATCGTTCGCGAACTACCCATTTACCATAGTTAATAGTTATGTATATTATGTTTCTTCTGACATAAACTATTTGTTTGAGATGCAGTCTTAGATTTTGCCTTGAATAGTAAGAATAAACGTACCTCTCCTGTATGTTCTAACATAAACTATTTGTTTGAGATGCAGTCTTAGATTTTGCCTTGAATAGTAAGATTAAACGTATGTACTATGTAATTAGTTTTCCTATCTCAATCAGGAGAGGTACCTCTCCTGATTGAGATAGGAAAACTAATTACCTCTATTCCTTCAGTATGACAGATCACTAGAGATGAAGCGTATATACTAGAACAGATCCAGGGACTAGGTATTTAATGAGACTAGGTCGCACCTATTCCAACTTTTAAAATACTCGATCCACCTAGTATCTAGTCTCACTGTGCCTACGCGGCGCACGGCACCCGCGCGGCCCGCTCGAAACGAAGTACCGGCGTGGCGAAGCGAGATAGCAAGTCTGCTTTGCCGCTCACTCGTATTTGCCTAAATAAATTCGTGTGTCGAGTCATTGGAATTTGAATCATATTTCAATGAACATAAAAGTAACGCGACGCGCACTTGTGTTGTGCAAGAATATACACTATTCCGCAGTCTTTCCATCTTTGTCGGACAATACTCGACACTAGTCGGGACTTCAACCCGTTTACTAGGCAGACTTTATAGACTAGGTACTTGTCAATACTCGATACTATTTAAGACTTTAGATTAGATCCAATGCAGTCGAGTATCAAGTACGGACTAGTGCGCATGTGATCTCGGTGCTCGTCGTATTGATACCTACTCGACGTCGCAATCGGATACGCGTATTGGAATATTTTGAAATCGGCTTTCGTAAAGAATTTATGTTATGATGTGGTTAAAGAACTTTTGATTTTATTTTTTAAAGACATTACAGTGTTTATTGTTAAAAAAAATGGCTCCCAAAGAAAGTAGTGTCGCTTGGTATCATTTTATGGACAAAGGCCAACAAATTGCTGAGTATAACATTTGTAAAATACAATTACTATGTTTCCATCTTTATGTGCATATTCATGTATGTTACACATATTTGAACAAATAAATATATCTTTAACTTTAACTGAGTTTTAAAAGTTCTGTACCAAACCTTACAAAGCACTTCTAACGTAAACATCCATTCGTAAGTTTAAAAAAAACTAATTACTCTGCAAAATTAATTGAAATCTTATAAATACGCCAACAATCTACAACGTAGATAAATCGTTACGTTGACAGTCCTAAGCCTGTGTAAAGTATGAACCGAAGATATCAATTCATTACTGCGTACGTACGTATCTTAGACACGTATCGGTACGCGAAGACTTTAGACTAAGCAGACTATGCGTACTTCGTGGACTAGGTGGACTAGGTGGAACAGGTATTTGGATCGAGTATTTGTACGGAATCGGACTAGGTGCACTTAGTACAAAATTTACCTAGTACGACTCATCTCTACAGATCACACAGCAAGTCCATCCGTCACTTGTCAAGTGTCATTCATAGCGTCTAATAATTTTGCCGCCAACGTATGCCAAAAATTTTCTCTTCTTATTTTTCTTAGAAAATTAATAAAGTTTCAGGGAAAACTTTATAGAAAGTGAATAATAGTGCTTGTGGTGAGTGATTTATAGTGTTACGCTGATCGTGAGTCAGCCAAACGGAAGGAAATCAAAAGTTCGCATTATTTATGTGGTCGCTGGTGCCTTCGGAGACAAACCTTTTGGTCAGTGGGTCGTCTCAAGAGCGGCTTTTGCAGCGATCCTGAGCGACGATTCTCCTAAGTGAAAGAAGACACCCCTTTTTCCCATCGCCGATCGACAGGGCAAAGAGATCAATACGATTTCCTGTAAGACGGACCTAATATGCATTTATATTTGAATGAGTAGCCAAGTAACTGTTTTAAATCTGTTAACATGACACAGTGTCCACATTTTATCACTAACCTTACTCAGAAACACTGTCAAAAAACTTACAATCTGCTTCTTGCTAGTAGGTATCTACTTAAGAAGCGCATTGTTGTTTACTAAACAACCCGGTTGTGTCTAAAGAGATAGTAATATTTTAACGTAAGTTATGATGCTTAGGTCATTATTACTGAATACTTATTCCTAAAATAAATACAGAATGTTTTGAGCAATGAGATGAAAAGCAATCCGTTATAGAAAACCTTGCATTTATGCTTACCCACATCATGTATTTCACACACTGAATCAGAAGTGAAGGAGTACATATGCTGCTAAACAAAACTAATGACTAGCCCCCTCATGAGATTTAGCGGGGATCTCTAATGTGGGTCTAGACTAGAGCAGAAGGAGCCAGCTTCTAAACCAAGGTCTACAGGGACTTGGGGCAGCAACCTACCCACTAGGATCGTATCCTGCTTCCCTTTTTGGAAGTAGTCCAAACACTCATATCCAGAAGTTTATTTAAATTAAAATTGTTTATTGCTCTCATGTGGCATGCAGTTGTTACTCTAAAGAGGTTCAGCACCTCTTATGAACTCTAATCTGCAATTAGAATATTAAAATTACTAATTAAAAATTACAGTAAGTTTCCTAATTATGACAAATAAGAATGAATGCTAAATATTTAAACAACATTATAATATAAAATGCTTTTTTGTTGTATTTTACAATCATTAAGGATATAGTTATGATCAGGACCAGAACCATCACAACCATTCCCATTCCATGCTTTATCAAAATTAGAAATGAAACAAATAGAGCCACTAAACAATTTAAAATTGAATTTTAATACACTAAACAATTTTTAAAAATTGAGTATTATTTAAAGCTGGTTCTTTAAGAAATAGTTATTTTATTTTAAAAACATAATACATGAGGATCATGGCAAAAATAACTAGACCAAGATTATTTATTATAGATACATTATACAAAATTCACACTGCCTAAAAACCCATGTCAAATTTTAGGATTGAAAGACTACAACCCTGTTTCTGTTCATACTGAAGATCATATCAGGAAATCAAATACTGAAAATATTAATATTCAGAACAATTCTATTTTGAGATAAGTAGTAAAGCTACTAGTTAAAATAAGGAATGCAATATTCTATTACTTATATTAAAATATTAATCTATGCAGATTTCTAAGATTATGATATTATAATCAAATATCCTATTGTTTACACTCTGTTATTATAAAAAACCGGCCAAGTACGTGTCGGACCACGCACAATGAAGGGCTCCGTAGTTAGGATGAATTTATCTCAAAAACAAACTTAGCATTGTAGTTAAAAAACATGCTCTCCGATACATCTATATACATACGGTCAATTCTTCAACTGCAAATTTAAGTTGGTCGACGATTACTCGTTAACTTGTAAACCCTACTTAGCTGTGATAGTTTTCCTTTTAATTTCATTATATATACTACTGCCATGAATTTTTTCACAAATCCAAAACCAACCATTTAGCTGGCAGGGGGGGGGGACACTTGACTCTAACAAAAAATAGCACTATAAAGCTTAATAGCTTTTTGGATTTGTGAAAAAATTACGCAAACGGATATCAGAATTGAAACATGGCTTTTACAGACCCACAATATTTTTGAACGGCCTATCCAATGATACCCCACACCATGTATTAGATGAGAAAAAAAAATAACATCCCCGTTTTACGTGCAAGGGAGGTACCCTAAAAAAAAATGTTTTTCATGGTTTCATTTCACGACTTTTTCGACGTGATTAATATGTACACCCATGCCAAATGCCAAATTACAGCCTTCTAGGACTTAGCGTCTCTGAGCTAATCCGGGGACAGACGGACGGACGGACAGACAGACAGACAGACAGACAGACAGACAGACAGACAGATAGACAGAAGACAGACAGACAGACAGACGGACATGGCGAAACTATAAGGGTTCCTTGTTTACTACGGAACCCTAAAAAGTAAAGAGGAAGTAATGATATATCAATGAAGGGTAGCTGTTCAAGGAATAAGTCACCCTAACGACTCCGTCTTAAAATCAAGAAAAATATGGGATATGTTACGGACGACGTAGCTTATGTAACCAAATAAATTATTTGGTTTGATTTGAACTATTAATATGTAAATAAATGTGATTATTCATGTCATAATGTTTAGATTTAGATTTAAGTATTACAATAAAGACCATTTGATAGTAGGGAATTCTATGTAACAATTCAGTTAAGGTTTGTTTTACTATCCTAAGATATAATAATAAGGTATAATAATATTGTAAGATGGTAGAGAGCACGACTCCGACAAGTTTGAACCTGTCGAGAGCGCCAGACACCCACACATACAAAGACGCGCTCGGATTGTCGAGTCGTACTCCCCACCACCGCGCCCCACCCGCTACTTGCGGTATGTAAGAAATGAATATAAATGGGACAGTGAGTTGCAAATTGGTCAGTCGTCAGTCATCACTCAACGGTCAAGCAGCTCTAGTCCCGGGAATACAAACAAAACTCTGAAGTTTTATTATCAAATATACAGTCCACCTCGACAGCTGGTCCTTCGAGCCGGATCGCAAATTGAACATCGCCGATTGAAGTTTCATCAATCAAGATTATCGTCGATATCAAATATGAAGACTAGAAGTGTTGCGGCCAAGGAAAGTGAATCGGAATCAGGCTACAATAGCCGACGTCCTACTGTGCGGATATTCGAAGATCCGCCTAGGTCGCCGTCGACCATCGCGTCCGCGTTGCCGTGCACTCCGTATCCGTCCGGCTACTGTATTCCAAAGGATCTCTATAGAAATATCGCTTTTAGTGATAAGAGCGACCATTGTGTAACCCTATGTAAAATTTCTACATTTATATCTGTAATTCGTATGGTATACATACATGATAACGAATATTGCATTCTATCCTACTCTAGACAGGAACTTGAACAAACCAAAAAATGGCACTTGAACTGAGAGAGATGTTTTTGCCATATATGCAGTAACTAGCTGACCCGTGCCCACTTCGTTGGGTGGTAAACATTTTACCGTCTTTTAATTTTTCGGATTAAATTTTGGCCTTATGACACTCACAAAATAATAACGTGGCTTTCAATGGGTAAAAGATTTTTCAAAATCGGTTCAGTAGATCCAGAGATTACCCCTACATCCTCACAAACTATAAAATATTAATATAAGTAGATGACGACAACGGTTTAGCAATATCTTAAAAAAAAATCACTCGCATTCCGTTTGCTCACTATAGGCAAGCGACTTCTCGACAAAATCAATAGCAGTGAATTGGGACTGGGATTGTGAATTCAATTGCACATTTACTGCGGTCGGTGATTCTTCAATTTTGCCGGCGTGAGGGGTCAAAAGATATTTTAAGTTCCGTACCCAAAGGGTAAAACGGGAACCCTATTACTAAGGCTCCGCCGTTTGTCCGTCTGTCACCAGGCTGTATCTCATGAACCGTGTTAGTTAGACACTTGAAATATTCACAGAATATTAAGTTATATATTCACTTTAAAAATAAATAATTAAATTAAAATAAACCAAATATTTAAGGGGGGCTCCCATACAACATACGTGGTTTTTTTGCCATATTTATAGATAATGGTACGGAACCCTTCGTGGGCGAGTCCGACTCGCACTTGGCCGGTTTTTTTATTATTTAAATTAGCCAACGGAATTAAAACATCAAAAAGATCTTCAATAAAGTTTCCTGAGAATCGGATTATTTTGACTCCCTGCCGTGCGACAAACCAGCAATAAAAATACCATCCTGAAACACCTGGAACTCAAATGAGAATAGTTCTGCCGCTGCCATTTTTTTTTTGGGTGGTAAATTATCAAATAACTTCTCCCGCTCTGGATTGAAGAAGCATTTCGCAAGAATCGCTGAAATGTCTTGTAATGGCACCTACGGAACCACCTGTGAACTCATGGCAGCGGGGGAACTATTCCCATTTGAGTTCCAGGTGTTTCAAAAAAATTAAAATACGAACGTAGGTATTCAAGGACACTTTTTCTAGTAAGAACGACTAATACTAAAAACTATTAAGTATAGTTTGTTTATGTTTTTTTTTTTTTTTTTTTTTTTTTTTAATCTTTTTTTTTTACACAGTGTGAAATACCTACACAATAAGTAATTCGCTAAGAAATAGAAATAACAAAATTCCAACCCGGCAATAGGTAAAAACACATTTATTATCCTCCAATTTAAAATTAGAGGATAATAAATGTGACTCAAATGATGGCTTGGCAAGCTTCTGCGATGCATTCAGTCAAAGGTGCATCAACTAGCATGGGTGTCCTCGAGTGCTCAGTCATCTGAACTCTGAAAGGGGACGGGGACGTACTATATATAAATCGCCCCATACTGGACCCAGCGTGCTTGACTCCCGTACTTGGAGATGAGTGATCTCGGAGAGCCAGTACCAATACAAGATCTATGACCTGACAAGCTGCAACTCCCAGCTTGGAAAGTTGGGGGGGGAAGGGCAGTCAGGTTGCAAGAGACGGTGGTCCATAGAAGAACAAGGGCCCTGCTAAAATTTATTTGGAGATAATCCACACTAATTACATTAATAGCTCCTATTCAGAGGTGAATGTCATAGTGTAGATTGCGTGGCAATGAGAGTCCAAAAAAAATCTGATCCCATTATATATATATTTTTCTTTTTGCATGTTAGATCTAAACTGGTTTTTGTCAATTTAGTAAGTTTTTTCAAAAACATTATCCTTAGCTAAACTACTACCAAGAAAGTCAGTGTATGGGTTAATAAATTACCCCTTGATTGGCAGAGATTTACATACCATAATATTGTACATATACATTTACGATATGTTTATCATTGTTGTTGCACATTGTTGTCACAGGTGTTGTTAATTTGACGTATACTGTTACTAAAAAAAAAAAACTGATTTTAGAAAAAAAAAACCTAAAACGCGTTAGGTATGTGATGTAGTAAATAAAAGGGCTCGATAAGAGGAATATGATTATATTACCACGTTTTTATTAAGTCTCTTGTTTGTCTGTCTGTCTGTCATTCCGGGTGGAATCTTGCAGCATTGCGTGGAAGTCGAAAGACACCACAATATACAAAAATAACAACCACATTTTTATCGCTCAGGTTAGGTTCGCTCAGGTTAGGTTCGCTCAGGTTAGGTTCGCTCCCACGGTGGGCGCTCGCCCGCCTGGATAGGGAGGCGGCGGCGGAAGCGGCGTTCGTCCAGGACTGGCTTTCCCCGCCTTCCGCTGGCCTGGATGTGGACACCGTGGCGGGGTACCTGAGGGAGTCTCTGACCGAGGTATGCAACTCCAGCATGCCTCGGTCTCGCCGACCACTACCCAATCGCGCCGTGTATTGGTGGTCGGCGGAGCTGGTGGGGCTTCGAGCAGCGTGTGTGGCGGCAAGGAGGGCTTACTCGCGGAGCCGGCGGCGGCGTCTACGGGACCGGCCCAACGAGGACCACCTCTATGAGGTGTATTTGGGGGCAAAAATGGCCCTCGATCGGGCCATTGCCGCCGCCAGAGACTCGGCGAGAGAGGAGATGCTGGAGGGTCTCGACAACGACCCCTACGGGAGACCATACAAGGCAGCGCGCAACAAGCTGCGCCCCTTTGGTCCCCCGGTGGCCGAGACCCTGGAGCCCTCATTCCTGGATGGGATGGGGTGGTTCAGTCCCTGTTTCCGTGCAGGGGCAACTTCACCCCACCAGTGATGGACCCACCGCTGGGGACAGCTCCGCCAGCTGAGGAGGAGGAGGAGGAGGAGGCCCCTCCTGTCACGGAGTCGGAACTTGGCGCGGCGATTCTCCACATCCGCGCCAAGAAGACAGCTCCGGGCCCCGACGGTGTCCCAGCAAGAGTGGTGGCGATCGCTGCCACTCAAATGGAGGAAAGGTTTCGGGACCTCTTCAGCGCATGTCTTGCGTCTGGAAGGTTCCCGAAACCGTGGAAGGAGGGGCAGTTGTGCCTCCTTCGCAAGGAGGGCCGCCCAGCAGACTCCCCCTCAGCATACCGGCCCATCGTCCTGCTCGATGAGGTCGGTAAAATGTTCGAGGGGATAGTCGCTGCTCGCCTAAAGAGCCATCTGCGGGATATCGGGCCGGACTTGTCGGAAGCTCAGTTCGGTTTTCGGGCTAAGCGTTCCACGGTGGACGCGCTGGCCTGCCTTAAGGGGCAGGTGAAGGAGGCGATGGAAGCGGGGGACGGATTGTTGGCCGTGTCATTCGACATAGCCAATGCCTTCAACTCCGTCCCCCACTCCACCATCCTAGAGGCGCTCCGATTCCACGGAGTGCCTCGATACCTGCGCAGTCTGCTGGCCAGCTACCTGGAGGATCGGGCGATCCTCCTGGTGGATAGGACTGGCCAAGTCCGGCGGTATGCCGTTGAAGCCGGCGTTCCACAGGGGTCGGTCGTAGGTCCTCTCCTCTGGAACGTCGGCTATGATTGGCTCTTGCGGGGAACTCTCCTCCGAGGCACGAGTGTCATCTGCTATGCGGATGACACTCTCCTCACCGCCCGGGGGGGGAGTTTCAGGGAGGCGGCCAACTTGGCCTCGGCGGGCGGATCCTTGGTCGCGGGGAGGATCCGCCGCCTAGGTTTAGCGGTGGCGCTGCACAAGACCGAGGCCGTGTTCTTCCACGGGCCTCGGCAGCGCCCCCCACCTGACGCCCACATCTTCGTGGAGGGCGTCAGAATTGAGGTGAAGGCCCAGATGAAATATCTGGGCCTTGTACTCGACAGCAGGTGGCGCTTCGGCCCGCATTTTAGCGGGCTGTCGTCGCGCCTGCTGAAGGCCGCGGGCGCTCTCTCCTGGCTGCTTCCCAACTTGGGGGGGCCGAGCGCGCGATGCCGGCAACTCTACGCCGGCATCTTGAAGAGTATGGCGCTCTACGGCGCTCCCATCTGGGAAGACTCCCTCCATAGGAGGGAGAACGCCGCGGCCTTGCGGGCGCCTCAGAGGGCAATAGCCCAGCGGGTGGCGCGAGCCCACCGCACGGTGGGCTTCGCAGCAGCATGTGCTCTGGCGGGCACCCCTCCTTGGGAACTCGAGGCGTGGGTGCTCGCCAGAGTGTATGAATGGACGGCGGGGCGGAGGGCGAGCGGAGAACGCCCTGCCCCGGAAGAGCGAGCCGCCGTCCGGCGGGAGGCGAGGGACGCCATCGTCGTCCATTGGACGGGCGACCTCGCCACAGCAGCCTTCGGCCGCCGAACCCTCGACGCGATCGGGCCGGTCCTGCGAGACTGGCTCGAGCGGTCGCATGGGTTCCTCTCGTTCCGTCTGGTGCAGGTGCTGTCCGGACACGGTTGTTTCGGAGCGTACCTGCACCGAATCGGACGGGAGGAGACACCGTCGTGCCACCACTGTAGCGCGGCGGAGGACACGGCGCAGCACACCCTCGAGGTGTGCCCGTCGTGGTCCGAGCCGCGCCACAGTCTGCACGCGGTGATCGGACCGGACCTCTCACTCCCCGGCTTGGTAAACGCCATGCTGAGGGATGAGGGGTCCTGGGCGGCAGTCGCCTCCTGCGAACACGTCATGTTGCAGAAGGAGGAGGCGGAGCGCGTGCGGGAGGACGACCCTGCCGCTGCGCCGCTCCGAAGGCGGAGGAGGGGTCGAAGAAGACGTCACTTTGAACGTCATCTCCGACTCCTCCCAGGTGGAGGCCAGCAGGCAACGGGTGCGGGGGCACCCTTGCCTGTATTGCACAGGCCTCCACCAGTGTCGGACGGGAATGGCCAGGTGTTCCCGGCCATTCCCGTAGCCCCCCAGTAACGGGGGGGCATGCGGGGCCCGCCAGCTAGGCGGGCATGCGCCGGGAGGGTCGTGGAAGAAAAGGTTCAACCGTTATCCCATGGCCCTCCCAACACGGCGATGCGGGAACACCGCTGAGTTTTAGTGGGTATACTGTCGGCATTACCGACAGGGAGTCCCACATACCCCGTCTCGTCCCCCACGAGCGGGCATGCGTAATTGCATTTCTCAGCGAAAAAAAAAAAAAAAAAAAAAAAAAAAAAAAGGTTAGGTTCGCTCAGGTTAGGTTCGCTCAGGTTTTTTTTTTTTTTATTTATGGACTAGTTCCGCCAACGTAATTGGCGCCTATTTTATATCTATTCCTCTTCCATACTAGTTCTCGCTTTTCATTCCTCTCGCACTTGCATTCTACATACTTGATCTTTCTCACATCCTTCTCCGTTTATCCTGGTGGGTGGGACTCCCACTTTAAAGCTACTTCCTATTCTATCTACTGTTATCTAATTTTATTTAACTATATACTATATTCAGGTAAATGAATAGGACAGAGTTTCGTATTTTATTTACACACAATTATTTTAACTTAACGTAACTTATTCTAATTAAACTTCTAAACATGATTCTTAACCTACTGCTTATTTTAGTTACAATTTGCTGCTTATATCCTATGATTGCTGCAATTATATGTTCAATATAACGGTAAACATAGTTTTTTTTTCAACTTGTTTTGTTTCTTTCTATTACTTTAAGAGCTATATTCTCACAGTAGGCTATAAGTTTATTTCTATTCTTGTTACTTTTGCCCACCATTAATTCCTTTACGCTTTCTTTATTCAATCTTATGCCTAAATTCTGCTCTAGTTCGTAACGCTCTTTTTCATGAGCCGGGCATTCCAGCAATATGTGGGGAATAGATTCCGCCACATGTGGGTCGCAGATGCACGATGGGCTCTCTTTACACTTAAAACGGTTTAAGTATTCCGAGAACCCACCGTGCCCTGTCAACACTTGAGTGAGCACACCTACCGGCCTCACCCGTTTTACAATACGGAAGGCGGCTATAGCGTCCGGAAGAAACATTCTCGTCACCGAGGCCGTCTCACCAGTCACATATCTCCGGTTCCACTCACCAATTGAACTCAAACGAATTTGGCGTTTGATGAATGAAACCGGACACTGGTCATAGTCAGGCTTCCTCCGCGACGACAATGCTGCCTCCTTCGCCAGCTCATCCGCACGCTCGTTCCCCGGCAAGCCCGCGTGGGCTTTGACCCAGAATAGAGACACAGCTTTATTTTGGTCCAAAGCCTGAGCCAGATTGGCTCGCGCGCGGACCGCCAGAGGATGGAGAGAGCCATGGCCTGTCAGCGACTGCAATGATGACATTGAGTCGCTGTACAGGCCATAGCTCGTCTCTTTGCGCTTAAGGATTACGTCCGTTGCCTTGCAAATGGCCAGTAGTTCAGCCTGGTAGACAGTGCAGTACGCGGCGAGGCTGAGCTTGAGGTTCTGGACTTCACCTTCATTATTCCACAAGGATAATGCAGCTCCGACCTTCCCCTCAATCTTGCTGCCGTCAGTGAATATTCGCACTGCCTGCACGTTATGACTGTCCACAAGCTGTTGGTCTGCCAGGCACATGAACTCCAAGGCCATTTGTTTGGCAGGGTGAGATGTCTCTGCAAATCTTACCATACTCTCTATCTCCCTGTCTCCTGGCACAAATTGGGATGACCCTCTCCTTGCCTCGTACATAACGGCTGCTTCTTGTACGCGGAGGTCTAGAGGCAGTATCCCGGCCAGTGCCAGTGCCGAGTTCAATGAGACCGTTCGGTAAGATTTACAGAGCTTCTGGGCGAATCCTCGTTGGAGAGAACCTAGCCTCTTCCGTATACCCAACTTTTTCGTAGCGGGAGCCCAGGCTCCAGCCGCGTACGTTACTATAGGCTCAATTGTGGCAATGTAAATAATGCGAATAATTTCTGCATTCAGACCCCAGCTGACTTTTGCAGCACGTGACAGCTGCTTGTAAATTTCTGCCACCTTTCTGCAGACATTCTTAGTGTGCTCGCTGAACGTTAATTTGTCATCTATGGTCAGCCCCAGCAGCTTGATACTCCGAACCATAGCAATGTCGACCCCGGCCATGGTCAGAACTGGAGTGTCGTACTTAAGCTTGTTGGTTATTAACATCGCACAGGTTTTGTGCGGTGCAAACCTAAGCTTATTTCTGACACCCCAGTCCTGAGCACGGGCGAGGGCTGCATTGGCGGCTCTAGAGACTTCAGCCGCTGTGTCACCATCAACAACCAAGACAATGTCGTCTGCAAAAGCCTGCACGAAGTATCCCTCTTTCTCGAGGTCCTGTAAAAGTGGGTCCAGCACGAGGTTCCACAGAATGGGACCACCGATTGACCCTTGAACACACCCCTTCTGGGTTTCTTTTGTGCATTCCTGCCCGGCATATCTAACTCTAACTTTTCTGCCTTCGAGGTAGCTGTCGAGTAGTCTCCTGGTGTTCACCGGGCAGTTTTCCTCAGCCAGCCTGACTTTGATTGCTGGCCACCAGGCGCTATCGAAAGCGCCCTCTATATCCAATGACACCAGGACAATTAGCTTCTTCAGCCTTAACTTATCCTGCACATGTTTTATTAGCGTATAGAGGGCGTCCTCGGTGCTTTTCTGGGGCATAAAGCCAAACTGGCGAGTACTAAGCCGCGGCACAACCTGCCACTTGACCCTCGCCACCACCATTCTCTCCAGGACCTTCCCCAAGACCGGCAAGAGACCTATTGGTCTGTAGGACTTGGGGTTCATATAGTCTTCCTTGCCCGGCTTTCTGAGGACCACCACCGTAGCCTCTTTCCAGATGTCCGGGAAATGTGCCAGCTCTAGGCATTTGTTGTACAGGGCAAGGAAGGCATCCGGGTCCTGGGAGATCGCTCGGCTGCAGATATCCGACGTAAATCCATCCGCTCCAGGGGCCTTCTTTGGGTTGAAATGTCCCACGGCTGTTTTCAGCTCCAGCAGCGTAAATGGTGGGTCATGGAATTCACCATGGTGCCACTCATTTACCCTCCTGGCAGCTTCCCTTGTGAGCCTGTGATCGTCGTGATAAAATACGTCGGCGAGTAAGGCTACCGATTCCTCAGCGTTCAGGAATGCACCCTCCTTCATCAGGGTCAAGTCTTCTTGTCTCCTGGTGGTCCCCCTGATCACTCTGTAAATGCCTTCCCACAGGCCCTCCCCGTCTTGTTTCTGACAGAAGTTTTTCCAGCTGGCAACTAGGGCTTTCTTGGCTTGGCACTCATACTCCTCTTTTGCTTTCAGGTACTCGTCGACTACCATCGCTCTCCGGACTGGTGCGGCATTGCGGATGCGGTTCTTCATCGTGGCGACTGCCTTCTTCTTCACAGCGAGCTCCTCGGACCACCATGGTATGGTAATTTTTTCATTTGTACGAGTTTTAGGGATGGCTTCGTCACATGCTTTCTCTATTGTATTTCTATAATTTATAACTAATTGTTCCAATTGATACTTATTTATTGTCCTATTTATACTATGTAAGTTTATGTTATTTTCAATTTTATATTCCTCTAATTTAATTTTAAAATTTTCCCAATTTGCTTTCTTTGTATTATATTTTCTAGTAGTCCTAGCTATATTTATCCCTTTGTCCTTTTTAATTTTAACATTGAATACAATAGTATTGTGGTCCGAGCTTGTTGCCCCTGTGTCGACCCGCCAGCCGTCCACCAAGTCAAATAGGTCGAGTGAGCATGCCGTGACGTCCACATGACTCTTGTAAATTACACCACCTCTTACTGTGTAGAAGGTTGGCGTATCGCCAGTGTTGAGTACCTGAAGCTCCAGTTCTTCCAGGGTCCCGGACATCTCTTCCCCCCTTGGGTCTTCTTTTGTGCTCCCCCACCAAGTGCTCTTTGCGTTTGCGTCTCCACCCACCAGGAGATATTTGGCGTCCAGTTCCAACTTTAGTTTGGTCAGCTGATCCAAGTATGGCCCTATGGGTTGGTCTGGCTCGAAGTAGTAGGAGACTACTGCGATTTCCCAGGCTTTGGTCCGGATTCCCACCACAACGATGTTGTTGGTGGTGAGTTTCGGGTAGGGAATGACGTCTAAGTCATCATTAAAGACAGCTATTGCTGCCTTTACCCTCCCACTTCCTTCAACCTCACACTGGTAGACTCTCGCACCACGGTAGCTCTTCATACACCTGCCCCCTCCCACATACGGTTCCTGGATCAGTGCCCATGCGATTGCTCGCTCACTGGCCTCAAGTATGAGTTCGGTGGTTGCCAGTTCCTTCCTTTGGAGGTTGG
Source organism: Tiliacea aurago (assembly GCA_948098905.1). Taxonomy (NCBI): domain Eukaryota; kingdom Metazoa; phylum Arthropoda; class Insecta; order Lepidoptera; family Noctuidae; genus Tiliacea; species Tiliacea aurago. Next base: position 16,436 of record OX402580.1, on the reverse strand, counting down.
CCTGGACCACCGCATATCCCCCGGTTGACGCGTTCGCCCTGTTGCCATTCTTGCCCTTAGCAATATGCTACCCTGGCTCTGGCCAGAACCTCGCATCTCTTCCTCACTGGGCACTCGTCGCTGAAAGCGTTATGCTCAACGTCTTCCTGCTTCGCATGCACACAGTTGCAGCACGATGGGGCTGCTCCGGCCACCCAGTCAGCACATTGCGTCCTCATGTGAGGGCCGCCACAGTGGCTGCATTTTTCGACTTGCTCCTTACAGAGCCGTCGTCCATGCCCAAAACCCAGACACAGGGAACACTGAATCAGTGGAGTCTGGTCTGCCACTCGGATTCTTTGCAGGTCGATGTGGACGGACTGTCGATCCTGCAGTCTGTTCCACAATTTCGGGGTGACCCTGAGGACAACGTGGTGCATGTGGGGGTTCCTCGTCCTCTTTTTAAAAAGCACCTCTACCCGGTCTTCTTCCTTATTGAGCTCTGCGAACACATCCCTGTTCTGGTTTCGCAACGCCTTGAGGATATCTTCGTCCGTGTTATAGGTCAGGACGTCTTTCAGGATAACCAATGGGTCCCTGTTCTTGACGTCCTCGACCTTCAACAGATCCCCCACACTTGCCAGTCTTTCCTTAACTTTTTCTCTTTCTACTTCTGTCCTACATCCTAGTATAATCTTCCTGTCCTTTGCCTTTCGGATCCTGTCAACTGTGACCCATCCTTCTTTGGCATTCACAGCCTTCCGGATGTGGCCAATAACTTCCTCCCCGGTTTCGGTCTCCTTTGTGGAGGTGACCACAATAGAGTGGAGTGCCGTCTGCTGCGGTGGCTGTTTGACCGGTCGACTTGCCGCTGCACTAGCGTAGGAGAACTTCTCCATATATTGTCCGCCAGTTGTGAGTGCCTCTTTCAACCTATCAAGCTTCTCGCTGTTTTCCCGCAGGTTTCGGCTGTGGTCTTCCAGGGTCTTTTTTAAGGATTCCACGTCTACTACCTCCTTATTTAAGACTACCTCCTTCTCTTCTGCCACTTCCGCTTGTGTCCCCTTCGCCTTTGTGAGGATCTTTGGAGTTGGGGCTCGCCCTTTCTCCTGCTCGGACTCTTTTATGAGTAGGTAGAGCCGGTCTGCCTGGGCCTTTACCTCTTCTTTGGTCTCTCTCTTGGTGGTTTTTGAGTTTGTCATGAAGGCCTTTATTTTAATGAGGCATATTCTGGCCTCCGCAACTCTAGTTTTAATTGCCGGCGGACTAATACTGACTATCTCGACAGATGGTCGTCGTGATGTCGTCTCCAATGTTAATTTAAGTGGAACCTTTTGTGCGATTTCCTTCACCGGGGGGGTATTTTTCCTTGGGGGATTTCCAGCCTCCCATTCACCCACACTTCTTCTCACACTTTGCGTGGAGGATCCAGCCTCTACTGGGGCGTTCGATGGGCTTTTGTTGGGCTGGTTTCCCTGCTTCTTAACGGGTGTGTGTAAAGCATTCATTTTGTACCGTATGGATCCGGATACAACTAGTCCAATCGTCAGAGTTGGGGTATTGTAAAGAGTACCCCTAGTCAATGTAAAATTTGTTAAATTTAAATGTATAAAGATAGTGTAAACAATTCAAAAATATAACAACAACAATTTAAAAACACAAGTCAAAAACAATATAACACTAAGATTCTAAGAATCTTAAGTCACGTACGCAGCTGGGAGGTCGGTAGGTGCGGTCTGTAGGAGGATGCAGTCGGATCTACCAAAGTAGCGTCAAGGAGTCGGTCAATTTATAGAAGGTCAGTATTTATATACAACCTCTGTGAGAATATAGCCCCTACGTACAGCTTTTATAGAGCCTTGCTCTTGTCAGTTTATCTTAAGATTAATTACATAAAAACGTGGCGTTGTCGTGGTCCTGTACAATTTTGGTTTACAATATAAATAAAATAAAAAATATAAAACAAGATAAAAAGTCAAAATCAAAAAAAAAAATTTTTTTTTTTTTTTCAGCCAACAAATTTAGTGACTCTATGTAGAGTCGATCTCTACTCTATGATCGACAGGTCTCCCCGAGCCCTCTCAAAAGAACCCAAACACGACCAGTCTAGTCCAAAGGGTTCCGGAGATAGCCCGGTCCGAAATTCCGGTTTTCAATCAAAGTTGAAAACCAGAATCCGGTTTCCAGTGGTTTCTCCGAAACCGTTCGCCCAAAAAGTACCGTGCCCGGGCTCCCCAAAACGGGCTCAACAAGATCTATCCACCCGAATGGTTTTCAGGCTGAAAACCTTTTGGTCCTGAAAAACCCCTGAAATTGCTGATCAGGTGCGGAAGAGCCGACGGATGTCCCCAGAGAAAACCCGAATGTTCCACGACCCCCGGCTCAGGAGTTATCCGGGTCTGGAAATCGTTTGACAGTTAAAGAACTGTCAATGTCAAACTTCAACCCGGTATAACTTCCCCACCACCAATCGTAGAACACTCGTGTTTGGACTTTTCTGGCTTGGTTCGTCCCGCTCCTAACGGCAAGAAGGTTTTCAGCCTCCCGAAAATCCCCTACGCAAAAACTTAGTCTAATAGGTAGGTTTGATGTACTGCAACACTGCACAGAGATATGATAGGGAATATATAAACAGATATTTTAATGAGGGGTCGTTACTAAACAAATCTGCCGGGACCAAAAGATGGGTCTCTTTTCCCCGATTATAAAGACCCCAAACACGGTTTGTCTACGACCTCCGGTTCCAAAGTTAGGTGTAGGGGGGGAAGTAGCCTTAAGGGGGCAGAGGGGAATGGGCCCAGGGGTCACGGGGGGGTCACAAAGGTATCCCGGGTGTAATGTGAACGGGGAGGCTATGATATAAATATAAGTAAATATATATACTTTAATATTGGGGTCAGTAAGGGAGGGGGTAAAAAGGGGGTCTACAGGGTTTATATGTTAGTATGTTATAGTTGAGAGGGGGGTTACAGGGGGGGGGAAATTTTTGTCGAAATTTGGAAATTCCCAGCCGTTCCCGAGATAATTGGGTTTTTAGGGGTGGGAAGGTCGGGATGGGAGGTTAGTATTGGGTGTGTTATTTTAATCTATTATTAATAATCCCGTGGGGCGCTGCAGCAAACAATAACGGCTCCGTTAATATAAATAATGCTAAAGTAAGTTAATAATATTACAATAAGTTACAATAAAGTTAACAAAACAATTTATTCTTCACAGTCACACTTACTGGGCACAGACAGAATTTACAATAATGTTGACAGTAAGTTATGGAATTTTTTCCCACTACGACCGAAAAGAAACAAATTGTTTTGCGGCCGGAAATTTTTCTTCTATTTACTAAAACACTAATAATTTTAAAAGTTACTGTCCGAAAATTTTTGTTTTTCTTACAAACGGTTCCTAAATACTTTTAATATTTATTCTTTAATTTAAAGGGTGGGTTCTTACTGAATTTTTTGAGTTTTCGTGACCGGAAAATTTTTCCAAGTTTTTCGTGGTTGCACAGTAACTTTGTAAATAAGATAACTTGGTGATCCCCAAGTGGAAATTTAGATTAAAAAGTACCTCCAGAGTCCTTTTCTTAGTCGCCTTCTCGTAGAATGGTCAGTAGGGGTGCGAAGTTGACCAAAACAGCTAAACAACCCTTGAAAAAGGGTGGTTTGTCACGTTGCCGGGGTTTTTCCTTCGTATTTCCGCGCTACTGCGCCGGAAAATTTCCGTTTTTCTCCGGGATGCCTTGTCTTGCAAAGAGCCTTCGATCTTGTCCCTCCAATCCGGTAAAATCCCTCGGGATCTCCGACCACGCTCCACGTGGTAGGAGTTTTTCGGAGCTATCTCTCCGAATTTTCCGACTTAGGGGTTCCGACCCTGAGTCGGAAAATTCCAAACTCGGTGTCCAGAGATAGGTCTTCTTAACCCGCACACAGCTGCAGTTGCCGATTTTGAACTTCCCGCGCAAAATCGCGCAGCGTTCAGCACCGAAGGTTTGGAAAAATGGTTTTTCACCAATAACTTTTTCCCACTTTCACTTATCACAATAATTTTTTCACCATTGCCTGCGTCTTGGCAGCGCGCTTAAAACGATGTATCACACTTATACTTTTTCGCGAAAAAACCGATTTTTTAGATTTTTCGAGCGCGGAGCGACTTAAAAACGATCTGCTCGCGGCTAGGGGTGCCGCGCGACTGGGTTCGCTCAGGTTAGGTTCGCTCAGGTTAGGTTCGCTCAGGTTAGGTTCGCTCAGGTTAGGTTCGCTCAGGTTAGGTTCGCTCAGGTTAGGTTCGCTCAGGTTAGGTTCGCTCAGGTTAGGTTCGCTCAGGTTAGGTTCGCTCAGGTTAGGTTCGCTCAGGTTAGGTTCGCTCAGGTTAGGTTCGCTCAGGTTAGGTTCGCTCAGGTTAGGTTCGCTCAGGTTAGGTTCGCTCAGGTTAGGTTCGCTCAGGTTAGGTTCGCTCAGGTTAGGTTCGCTCAGGTTAGGTTCGCTCAGGTTAGGTTCGCTCAGGTTAGGTTCGCTCAGGTTAGGTTCGCTCAGGTTAGGTTCGCTCAGGTTTTTTTTTTTTTTTTTTTTTTTTTTGTTTTGGCAGGAGTGGGAAATCCTCATGGACGCCCAGACTGCCTCACTTATGAGCCAGTCTGGGCAGTGCCGGACTCTTACCGGCTAAAACCACACTCCTGCCCCACCTAGTGTCCCTCTGACGTAGTCAGAGACCTTATAATTGAAGTTTGTTAAAATTTTTCTGCATTTGCTCTTTTGGTTTTACTTAATTTTGAAGAGGTTTTTCTTATTTAAATGTAAGTCTTTGTTTTTAGTATATATTTCTTTATTTAATATTTTGTATTCTATTTAAAATCTATTTATTCGTTCTATGCTTTGTCTTTATATAAATGTATATATTAAAAGCATAGCTTTATACATCTTTGTTTCTGTTAATCACTTTTGTAGCTATTACTGTGCAGTATTCTAATAAAATATTTCTAAGTTTTCCGTTTGTCATTATTTTACTGAGGTTTTCCGTGTTTATCGCCACATCCATTCTTAATTCAGCGTTTAATCGCTCCGTTCCGTACGCAGGGCATTCAGTCAGAATATGAGAGACAGATTCTAGTGCATCCGGCTCGCAGATGCACGATGGGCTCCCCTTACACTTAAAACGATGCAGGTATTCTGAAAACCCACCGTGCCCGGTCAAAATCTGTGTGATCACTCCGGTCGGCTTTATTTTCCTAATTGTCTTGAAGGCATCGATCGCATCTGGGAGGAACATTCTAGTGACTGAGGCTGTTTCGCCGTTCTTATATCTCCGGTTCCATTCGTCGAGCGACCCCATACGGATCTGCCGCTTGACGAATGAAACCGGGCAGCGATCGTAGTCCGGCTTCCTTTTTAGCTTAAGTGCAGCTTCTTTGGCGAGGTGGTCTGCGCGTTCATTGCCTTTCAGCCCGGCGTGAGCCTTTACCCAGAACAAGGAAACATCTTTGCTCTGGGATAAAGCCGCGCCCACGTTCGCTCTTGCCTCAACAGCCAGGGCGTGGAGGGAACCTTGGTTCGTGACTGTTTGAAGTGCTGCCTTTGAGTCACTATAGATTCCAAAGGTTCCCTCTTTGCGCTTGAGGATTTCCCTCGTAGCTACGCATATGGCCAGGAGTTCCGCCTGGTAGACCGTGCAACACGACGGCAAGCTAAGCTTTATGGACTTGGTCTCGGCATCGCTGTCCCGGTTCGCTCAGGTTAGGTTCGCTCAGGTTAGGTTCGCTCAGGTTAGGTTCGCTCAGGTTAGGTTCGCCCAGGTTAGGTTAGGTTAGGTTAGGTTAGGTTAGGTTAGGTTAGGTTAGGTTAGGTTAGGTTTTTTTTTTTTTTTTTTTTTTTTTTTTTTTTGGCGCCTACCTCTCCGCGCAAGGCGGAGTCTGCGAGCTAAATGTACCTCGGGCATTATCCGAGACCTTACTTGCTATATTTTATTTCTGTCGTATTATTTATTTAAAAGTTCAATCCTATTCTATTACATTTATTGCTATTACACCTTATTATCGGTCATTACATTTTTCATTCTTATATCTATGTAAACATTTCCATTTATCTATACTTTTATAACTATGTGAATATTTACCTTTTTCCTTTATTGTTACATTAATGTGAACATTTACATTTATTATATCTTTCCATCTTATATTTATACACCACTTCCCTTATCTCTATTTATACAATATTTATCTTTATATCTTATAGGTATACACCACTTTTGCCATATACAATATGGCTAAAATTGAACATCATGAGTTTGTTACTTCTATTAGTGTTACGGACATTTTCACAGTTTCGTTATGCTACTGTTTTATATTATATACAAATATGAGTACTAAGCATTGTTTTGGTTACTTGTTCCTACTAATAACTTTATTGGCCAGCTTTACACAAAACTCAATAAATTTATCTCTAGTTCCCTTCTTTGTTAGTAGTGCGTTTAGAGAATCCGCCTTTATTTCAACTCCCAGTTTTTGCTCAATCTCATATCTCTCCAGGGAATACGCTGGGCAGTCAGTCAGTATGTGTAATACGGTCTCATGTATGTCTGGGTCACATATACACGATGGGCTCTCCTTACACTTAAACCTGTTTAGGTATTCGGAGAACCCACCGTGCCCTGTCAATATTTGAGTCATAGTCCCTGTCGGTTTGATGTCTCTAACGTGTTTAAAGGCTTGAATCGCGTCGGGGAAAAACAATTTAGTGACACCGGCAGTGTCCTCGGATCTGTATCTCCGATTCCATTCGTCAAGCGTGTCCTGACGGATTTGCCGCTTGACGAATGAAATCGGGCATTGGTTATAATCTGGCCCTGTTTTAATTTTAAGCGCTGCGTCTTTTGCCAGCTGGTCTGCTCTCTCGTTACCCTCTAGTCCTGCATGAGCTTTAATCCAAAAAAGTTCAACTTTTTTGGATTGATCCTTGCATTGTCGCAGATTCTCTCTAATTTCAACTGAGAGGGGATGGAGAGAGCGATGGTTGGTGACCGTTTCTAGCGACGATCTGGAGTCACTGTATATGCCGAAGCTGCTCTCTGAGCTACGCAAAATTTCCCTTGTAGCCTTGCATATAGCCAACAGTTCAGCTTGGTAGACGGTACAGTGGGACGACAGCTTGAGTTTTTGAGTTTTGATTTCAGCATCATTACTCCAATGAGACAATGATGCTCCAACTTTGCCCTCGATCTTGCTGCCGTCCGTATATATCCGTACTGCTTGATTGCAGTTGTTGTCGACTTGCTCCTGGTCTGCCAGACATATGAACTGCAGGTTTATATGTTTGGCTGGGTGGGGGATCTTATCAAATGCAGTTCGTCGCTCAACCTCCTTGTCTCCCAGCGCCGGCCGTGGTACTCCCCTCTTCACCTCGTATAGGGCCGCTGCCTCTTGTATTCGGAGGTCAAGGGGAAGCATCCCGGCCAGCACCAGTGCCGAGTTCAAGGACACCGTGCGATACGATTTGCACAGCTTCTGCGCAAATCCCCTTTGGACAGCGTTTAGTTGTTTGCGCAGCATAATCTTCTCGGCTGCTGGTGCCCACGCACTTGCCGCATACAAGATTGTCGGTTCGACTACTGCCATGTAGATGGTACGAATTACTTCCGGATTTAGTCCCCAACTGATCCTGGCTGCCCTAGACAACTGCTTGTAAAAGTTTAATGCCCTTTTACATACGTTAGATGCATGGGCATTAAACGTTAGCTTATTGTCTATGGTCAGTCCCAGGGTTTTGATCTCCTGTGACATGGCAATGTCGACCCCGCCCATGCTCAGCCGTGGGGTGTCATATTTTAATTTTCGGGTAATGACCATTGCGTTGGTCTTTTGTGGTGCGAATTTAAGTTTATTACTGACTCCCCACTGGTGAACATACTCGAGAGCGTCATTGGCACGCCGCTGGACCTCCAACGCGGAGTCCCCATCAAAGACCAAAACTACATCATCGGCGAAGGCTTGGCAGTAGTCTCCCCTTTGTACCAGGCCTTTAAGTAGGGGGTCGAGTACGAGATTCCAAAAAATCGGACCCCCTATCGATCCTTGCACGCAACCTTTACTGGTCTGTCTGGTGACCTCCTGTCCTGCATATCTCAGCCTGACCATTCTCTGCTCCAGGTAGCTATCCACCACTCTTCTCACATTTATTGGACAGTTTGCCTCCGCCAGCCTGGTTTTTATGGCTGGCCACCATGCACTGTCGAAGGCTCCCTCTATGTCCAGTGATATTATCGTAATCAGTTTTTTCTCTCTTAGTTTTTTGCGTATGAGTTCTAGCAGGTCGTAGAGGGAGTCTTCGGTGCTTTTTTGTGGCATAAACCCGTACTGGCTCGTGCTGAGACCGGGTATGATGTGCCATTTGATTCTGCCAATCAACATTTTCTCCAGGACTTTTCCCATCACTGGCAACAGTCCTATTGGCCTGTATGATTTCGGAGCTGTATAACTTTCCTTCCCGGGTTTCCTCAGGATAACCACGATGGCCTCCTTCCAGATCCTCGGGAAGTAGCCCAGCTCTAGGCACTTGTTCGCCAGTGATAGGAAGAGCTCCGGATCGTGATTGATGGATTGCTGGCAGATGTCGGGCGTAAGACCATCTTTTCCCGGGGCTTTCTTTGGATTGAAACTGCTCATGGTGCTAGTCAGCTCTTCCTGAGTGAACGGAGGGTCCCGTTCTTCGTCTCGGTCCGTCACGTTCACTGTCTCCGCTGCTCTTCTAATAGTTCTATGGTCTTCGTTGTCTTCTTCCCTCCTGTCCTCCGGGTAGAAGGTTTCCGCCAGCAATGTGGCAGAATCAATATGGTTTAGCACTTTTCCTTCTTTGTTTAAAGGCAAGTCCTCCGTCCTTTTCGTGGTCCTTCCTATTATTCTGTAGATGCCCTCCCAGAGGCCCTCCCCATCCTGTTTACAACAGAAGCTCTTCCAGCTCTCTGTTTGGGCTCTACTCTCCGCTTCTTCATATTTTATTTTGATTTCAAGGTACTCTGCGACAACTCTTTCCCTCCGGATCGGAGCTGCACAGCGGACTCTGCGCTTCCTAGTGGCGACTGACTTTTTTAGGTTGTCGAGTTCTTCGGACCACCAAGGTAATACAACTTTGCTGTTTGATTTTAATTTAGGTATGCTAACGTTACTTGATTCTATTATTATGTTAATATAAGCTTCTATTTTCAGTTCTAGTTCAGTTTTTATATTTATTTTATCAAATTCTATTTTACTTAAGTTCTTCTCTGTTAGCAACTGGCCCAGTTTCTCATGAAACTGCTCCCAGTTTGCTTTTTTACTATTGTACACTCTCGTAGTTCTACTAATGTCTAAGCCCTTTGCTCTTTCTAATTTAATTTTGAAGATTATGGCATTGTGGTCCGAACTCGTCATGCCTTCGTCAACTCTCCAGTCCCCAACTAGGTCGAGCAGATCCGCCGTGCAAGCCGTGACGTCCACATAGCTGGTGTACAGTGTGGTTCCCCTCACTGTGTGGAATGTGGGAGTGTCGCCTGTGTTTAGCACCTGTAATCCCATCTCTTCTAGGGCTCCAGCCATATCGGTACCCCTTTGATCGATTTTTGGGCTACCCCACCAGGAGTTTTTGGCATTTGCATCTCCACCCATGATGATCCTTTTTCCAAAATTCCTCTCTATCTCGATGAGCTGCTTCAGGTATGGCTCTATAAGTGCTGGTTTCGGTTCCAGGTAGAATGAGACCACCACGAACTCCCAGGCGCTTGTCCTCAACTTCACCACTGTGATGTTGGGCGTGGTGAAATTCGGACACTGGATGACGTCTATATCGCCGTCAAAGACTGCGATTGCAGTCTTGACGACGCCGTCTCCATCGCCAGTATACTGGTATATTCTGGCTCCGTGGTAGTTCTTCATTTTCCCCAAACTTCCGATATATGGCTCCTGAAGCAGTGCAAAGGCCACCCCCTTTTTGTGTGCCTCAAGCATAATTTCATTCGTGGCTAAAGCCTTCCTCTGCAAATTTGCTTGTGCCACGAGATATGGCCTTTTTTTAGAGGCAGTATTTTGGCTGGGAACCACCTTAGCAATATGCCACCCTCGATCTGGCTATTGCATCCCATTTTATCCTAATAGGGCACTCCTGGCTAAAAGCATTGTGGTCCACCCTGTCTTGTTTCGAGCGTACGCAGTTGCAACAGGACGGTGCCGCACCCCCACTCCAGTCAGGACACTCTGCCTTCATGTGGGGTCCCCCGCAATGGCTGCACTTTGCCTGGGTCTCCTGGCAAAAACGCCTGCCATGTCCATATCCCAGACAAAGCGAGCACTGCACTATTGGAGATTTGTCGGCCACTCTTATTCTCTGAAGATCAATGAGTACCGACTCGGCTTCTGTGAGTCTCTGCCATAATTTGGGGGACACCCTCATCACAATATGACATGTATGGGGGTTCCTAGTGCGGTGCTTATACGCTATTTCGAGCCTGTTCTCTTGCTCTTCCAAGTTTTCAAACATCCTTTTGTTCTGGTTCCTCAGCGCACTCAGGATGTCTCCATCACTGTTGCAACTGAGCACGTCCTTTAAGATAACCAGGGGGTCTCTATTTTGAATGTTTTCTACCGTGAGTCTTTCGCCGGATTCCTTGATTTTATTTTTTACTCGCTCTCTTTCCTCATCGGTTTTGCATCCTACTATAATTTTCCGGTCTTTTGCCTTTCTTATTTTTTCTACCACGAATCCTCCCTCTTTAGCATTTACAGCTTTTCTTATTTTGTTCATGACCTCTTCCCCCGTTTCCTGGTCATCATTCGCGGTTACTACGAATGAATGAAGAGCGGTCTGCATCGGGAGCCGCTTACCAATAGGGGTTGCAGCTACACCGGCGTAAGACCGCTTTTCCATAGTTATCATTTGTTCCTTCAGCTGTCCCATGCTTTCTGTATTGTTTTTTATTAGATCAGCATGTTCCTTCAGCTTCCCGATGAGCTTTTCAATCGCTTTGTTTTCCTCTTCCTTCCTTGCTGTTCCTCCGCTCTGTACTACCGTCTGTTCATTAGCAGAGTGAAAGTCCCTAGGTGGTCCTTTGCACTTTGGTTTATCTGCCTCTGCCTCCTTAACTAGCTGAAAAAGTCTCTCCAGTGCTTGGGTGACCTCCGTCTTAATCTCCGTCTTGATGTTTCGGGAGTTTCTAAGGTGCGTTGTTGCTTTTGCGAGGCAGGATCGAGCTTCTTGAGTCCTGTTTGCAAATTTTTGCGTTTTCCCCGCATCATTAGGGACACCTCCCTCTGGCTCCATCGGTGGTCTCTGTACACTTTTTACTGCGTTTTGTGTAGTTGTGAGCTTTACTTGTAATTTTATGGGCTCTGCCGAACCAGAAGAGGACGGGGGTGAAGACGGGGCCTCCCTGGGAGCGGTCTGAGGCTTCTTCTGAGCTTGCTGGTTATCTGCTTTTCCAGCCTCCCACTCACCAATGCTTTTCCTAACTGCAAAGGTTAACTTCTGTGTTGGATTTGTTGGTGGTGTATTTTTGACGAAGGTCTTATTTCCCACCGTCGGCGATTTTGCGGGGGCCTCATTGCCCTCGCTTTCCTTCGATGGTGTTCTAAACATGTCCGAGGGGCGCCTTAGATTTCTCGAATTAAATTTGTAAAAATTGTAAAAATAAAAGTAATTGGAGAAATAATAGTAAATTAAAAATAGTAAATTTGTAAAAATATTTTTTTTTTTTTTTTTTTGATAAAAACTTAAAGTATAACTTTGGTGTCAGTCAATTAATTTATACCTTTAAAAGATTTCAGTCAGAACTTAAATTATAACTTAGGTGTCAGTCAATTAATTTGTATGTTAAAGTCTTCAGTCAATCCCAACATATAACTTGGTGTCAATAAAGTAAATTATGAATAAAAAACCACGCCGACCCAATAACTACAATTAAAAATAAAACCAAAAAAAAAAAACCCAAAGTTTACCTGGCCAGTGACAACAGGGAGGGTGGGCGGGCAATTTTTTGAAGTTCTATATTCGCCAGACGCACGTGCAAAGTTATAACGATTTGATGTAATTATTGTCTAGCTAAGGTGGATTTCGTATATATATGAATTACTTGTTATGGAATTTTTCGAAGTTCTATATTCGCCAGACGCACGTGCGAGGTGTCAAAAGACGCGTCTCCGCGCGAGCTAGCGAGCTATGAAATTACTAGAAATATGTGCGATACAAAATTTTTGAGTTTTGGTCAAAAAACTGGTTTTTTGACTGAAAAATGTGAAAGAACCTGGAATAACCACTACCAAACAGGACTCGGGGTGGCTGAGCGCGCACCGGAATACAGGTAAGGCAGGTAGGTATCTATTGAAACTACTATTAACGATGGTTCGGATAAGAATTTTGAGATAAAATTAGTTTTTGAAAATTCCTTCAAAAAATCTCACAAAAATTGCTAAGTCGATATACGAAAATATTTTTTCGCGTAATTGTCAATTTTTATTAGTCAAACCGTTGTACGGAACCTATTTAAGATTGATTTGGCTGAAAACAGCTTCAAAATGCGTCACCTGGATGCAAAGTTATAACCGGTTAGAGGTTAGGTTAGGTTAGGTTAGGTTAGGTTAGGTTAGGTTAGGTTAGGTTAGGTTAGGTTAGGTTAGGTTAGGTTAGGTTAGGTTAGGTTAGGTTAGGTTAGGTTAGGTTAGGTTAGGTTAGGTTAGGTTAGGTTAGGTTAGGTTAGGTTAGGTTTTTTTTTTTTTTTTTTTTTTTTTTTTTTTTTTAATTATGGCAGGAGGGGAAATCCTCATGGACGCCCAGACTGCCTCACTAATGAGCCAGTCTGGGCAGTGCCGGACTCTTACCGGCTAAAACCCACTCCTGCCTTTGCCAGTGTCCCTCTGACATTATCAGAGACCTTGTTTTTCAGTGTGTTTAAATTGTAGTCCCACTATTTTGTTTTGAAAATGTATCGGTCCTGTTTTACGAGATGGAGAATTCCTGGAAGCAGGAGCCTCTCTTTTTTTCTAATGATATAAATACCTTATACATAAATCTTATACCATATAGTACAATTGGTTTCAGTTTACATCACACCCGTTTTATATATATATATATATTATTATTTTTTTTTTTTTTTTTTTTTTTTTTTTTTTTTTTTTTTTTTTTTTTCCGGGGTATTTTTCTTTTAATGTTTCCTTCCTATGAGTCTACTTATGCTTATATCTATAATATTATTTTAATCTATATCTTAATCTTTATCATGTTTATAATATGGCTATGCTAATATATATATAATATATTATACAGACATAATTTCTTATTCTAATCTATATTTATTGCTTAACATAACAAGTGTCACTACTAATTTAGAATTATATTGACCTTGTTTACTAATTATAAATCTAGGCAGACTCAAATCTGCTTTCCTGAACAGATTTTTTACTCTCAATTTTTTCTGCTTCTTACTAAGGTATTTTTGGCTCTTAACCTGTGCTTCTTTTTCTTTCAGGTACTGTTTGACAACTCGCGCTCTCTGGACTTGTGTAGCGCCTCGAATGCGGCATCTCTTGGTGTTCACCTCCCTCGTTTTATCAGCGAGCTCGTTTGACCACCTCGGTAAAGGTTTTTTACTAATGTTGGTATCTATATTATTACTATCTATTTTACTATTTACTGTTTCTATTTTATTTATAATCGTATTGTGTTCTAATGAAATTACATTGGTGTCTGGTTGTAATTGGGTCAATTTCTCATGAAATTGACGCCAATTCTGTTTTGTTGTGATGTTAATTTTAATAGTTATTATCGGTTTGGTTTTTTGAACTTTAATTTTGAAGACGTGATTTGAGCTCGTGATTTCTTCCGCATTCTGCCCATAGTTTGCGCGGATGTAAACGTAATTTAGGATCTTACTGCACTGGTTCCTACTTCCGGGCGTGGCTAATTGGCCTTTAGCAGTATGCCACTGACAGGCGCGCCAAAGCATCCCATTTCAATCGAATTGGGCACTCGTTGCTAAAAGCATTGTGGTCAGTACTTTCCAGTTTGGCCGATAAACAATTGTGGCACTTAGGAGCCTCCCCTGCCAACCGTGACGGACAATCGGCACGCATGTGGGGCTCACCACAGTGGATGCAAAGGTCAGCGGGCTGCGTGCACAGTTTACGGCTGTGGCCGAAGCACAGACAGCGAGTGCACTGCACCAGTGGTGACTGGTCCTGCACTCGCACTCGCTGTAGGTCGATGTGCACGCGACCCGCCATCGTTAGCCTCTGCCATACCGTGGGGGACACCTGCAGGATGACGTGGCACATGTGGGGGTTCCTCGTCCTTCGACGGTACTTTACCCCCAGCCTCAAATCTTCCGCAGGTATGTCCCCGATCAGGTGGGTGTTTTGCCGCTGCAGGGCTTGTGACACCTCCTCATCCGAGTGGCAAGAGAGGACGTCCTTAATGATAATGAGTGGATCTTTATTTTTTACCTCTTCTACCACTAGATTGCCCGTCTTCCTTATTCGTTCGGTGACCTTTATCATTTCGTCTCTAGTCTTAAAGCCGACCACCACTTTCTGGTCCCTCGCCTTGCGCAGCCTCTCGACTCTCGTGCCCTCGTTTCTGGCATCGACCGCCGTCCTGAGCTTCTCAATAACCTCTTCACCGGTGTCCTGGTCATTGACTGACGATACGACCACCGAGTGAAGAGGCTCTTGGATGTGCTGCTTCTGGCCGGCGGCGATCTCCGCAAAAGTCGGACCCTGACCTGCGACATAGCGAGGGGCCTGCTGGAGATGCTCCGACAGAGTCTGCGTATGGTGTTGACACTCCTGCAACGCCTGTTTATGTTCTTTAAGGCCTTCTACAAGGCTCTTCATGAGCTCCGTCGGTTCATCCGTGGTCGGCTTGGGCTCCTTTCGGGTTTCGGTATTTTCACCCTCATTAGCTCCTTTTCCTATTTCTGATTCTGCCTCTTTTACGAGCTGGTAAAGTCTATCAATAGCTTTTGTAATTTCGTCCCTTATTTCTTTTTTCAGATTACGGGAACTTAAAAGTTGTATTTTTGCTTTGGAAAGACAGGCCTTTGCCTCCGTGGTTCGGTTTATGTATCTCACGGGTTGCGCATTTTTCGGCGAGCTTTCCTCGGTTCCCTCCGGCCGCTTTGGTCCATCCAACCTTATCTGAAGAGCGAGCGTATTTTTGGACTTTAGTTTAGGGGGGCTAGACACTGGGGCCTTCTTCGGGGGTGTTGGTGTTTTGAGACGCTGTCCAGATTCCAGCCTGTCAGCCTCCCACTCCCCAATACTACGCCTCACCGACGGGCCAGCTTGTGCCGGTCGTGGCTTCCCGGCGTCCGACCTTTCCTCTGAGACTCCCTTATTTAAAGGTGTCCTCATTCCAAACATTATGGTAAGTATCAAGGGACACTTGCGTCGATAACTGAATCCCTGTAAAGGGGGGGATTCAGGCAGGATTAAAAACAAAAGTATAAAATTCTAGCCCTAAACAAGGACTTTAGTCACTAATCGTAGTCACTTTGCCTTCAAAAAGACACTAACTGGTCCCGAAGACTATCGATTTCTATAGTTACTAGCACGAATATAAAATAAAAACGTCAATAAGGACGATAACTAAAATAAACAATAAACAAAAGCAAGTGTACGAAATAAAACCGCACAACGTCTTAAAAACTATAGTTAAATACAACAAAAGTTGTAAATTTGTCTCTACATAGAGCTGCAAGATGCCAGGCAGTTCTCAGAAGCTTTAAATAAATCTATAAAATTTAATGTCAGTTGTCAAAACAAAAAATAAAAATCATAAAAAACACTTTTGCAAGAATGACTCTATGTAGAGTCCACCCAATGCACTCACTAGATAGAGCCCGTCGAGCCCGTTCCAACGACTCCAAACACGAAGCACCCAGCCCTTAGGATTCCGGAGAAATCAAAGATTAAAAATTTTGGTTACCATCCAAGATGGCGGCCAGAATGTGGTTAAAACTCGATAGCTCCGCAACCACAGGTCCGAATTGCGTCGTGCTTGGGCTTATCCCACTGAGCTCGACGAAATCTATCCAGCGATATACTTTTCAGGCTGAAAAAAAATTTTTAGCCCTGAAAACTCCTGAAAACCGACCCACCTGCAAGACAAACAATTGCCAATACCCGCAAAGCAAACCCGGCCGCTCTACGACCCTCCGTTGCGGAGATATGGGTGTCTTAAATTTCACAAAAATGGCGGCACAACTGTCAAAGTCAATCTTTGACACTTGATATCTCCGCTTCGGATGATGGCAGGACAACCGAGCTTGGACTTTTCTGGCCTGGCTCGACCCGCCCCTTCGTGTAAGGTGGTTCTCAGGATCCTGAAAATTTTCAGCCCAGAAACGCCTGAAAACCAATGTCCCAGAAAGAGAAAATCCCCCCAAGCAACAATACAAAAACGGCAACTCTCTACGACCACTGAGTCCGGAGCTACGCGGGGTTAAAGGTT